>JAYKKT010000082.1:23767500-24422500 GCA_036023115.1 Brasenia schreberi
GGACAAGTTGGTCCCGACTTTTTCATATTATGTTTTTTACACCTAACTCAATTATCGTCCTCCTAATATTTTGAAGGATATGACAAATTTATTACATGCATTAGTCATTCATGTTCAATCATTAATTTTTGAGAGAACTAATGTAATACTTTATAAGAAAGAGTGAGTGAATTAGGATATAGTTTTTTTCTTTAAAAAAAAAATATATATATATATATATATATTCCTAATATATATATATATATATATAATATATATATTAAAATCTTAGTTATATTACATTGTATATATATCCATAACCCTTGGACAAATTGAGTGCCCAGTAATTGCTGTGGTGGAATCACGTTAGATATATCATATATATACCAGTGTCCTTGTCCCCTTTGTTTTTGCTTCTTCTTAAGAATGACAGCTCTCTCATCCGAAAAGAAAAGCTAAGGTTGACAGCGACAAGATGAACGTTAGATTGCATTCACACTGCTTCATCGTCCTGGACTTCGTACATTAACACATGAGAAATTTGAAAATAAATAAAGATTCCTCCAGTTCCACCTCTTCCCTTCGACGACAAGAACCATTTTTTAAATACTTTACGAGTTTAAATGCATAACGATTCTCGTGCAGTGTCTTGGCACGTTCACTATGTATTCACTGAAAACACAAGAATAGAACAAGTTGGTTGTTCAAAAATAAATAAATATATATAAGAGAGAGAGAGAGAGAGAGCTCACTCATGTGGAGAAAATCACTCTGTGAGAAAAGGCTGGCCTGTTCGACCATTTTGTTATTAATATTATTTTATAGTTTTAACAGTTTAAAACTCAAACCGCATTGACCTGGTTTTGGTTCACATATGAAGGCCTTTCTACAGTTTCAGAACGCCTCCTAGCATTAAAAAAATGATAAATTGGCATGAAGAGCGATAGCTCATGTGGCTAAGGGGTTTGACTCAAAAGCTACAGGATGAGTTCGATACCCCGGGTGGCCTTGTGCAAGCTTCTCATCACTGGTGCAAAGATCCCATGAAAGCATTCTATCTAATAACCGAGCTTCGCAAGTGACACGCCTTGGTGGGTGGCCTCTTGCACAGTTCTTTGTACTGCATTTATAGCTGTGTTCACCTAGAGTGAGAAGTGGGGATGGTAATATTGGTTCGACCCTCGGATGCCCTATCCGACCTGAAGGAGACTGGAATTAACGGGTTTAATTGGGTTTGGGTTCGGGTAGGTATAAGATAAGAAGTTACCAACACAACAATATATACTTAAGTGTTAGTAGATCTAAATAAACTTCAACAATTCATTTTGTATCAATGAACTGTTAAAATTTAAATTCAAAAAGAACACAGTGTGCATGTAAATAAATTATACTTATAAAAATATACATTTACTTTCTGTTTTTTAATTAAATTTTGAAATTTATTTAGATATCTAAGCAGATAAGTATGTTAGCATATATGTGGTATATATATGTGTGTGTGTGTGTGAAAGGTGGAGGATTCAAATAATTCATAATAAACTCTATTCAAACTAATCTCAAACATCTGATTGAGATGAATAAATAGTTGAACTTGAGAAACAAAAAGTGAAAAATACAGTAAGGCAATCAACATCATACATATGCTTTTTCACTTTCTTAATTTCAATCTCAACTACTCATAACCCTTAACCAAAGGGTTGAAATTGAAATAGGTGAAGTTCGTATATATATATATATATATATATAGAGAGAGAGAGAGAGAGAGATGCCAGTTTGGAACGGCAGTTCATATTGGAGCAGAACTGGTCTAGAAACCGTTGAGAACCAAAACTATCTGTTCTGGCTCCAGAACTGCCAGAACTGGAACTGGAGGTTTTAAACCATTATTTATTAAACATATATAATATTTAAAAACTTTATATACACAAGTTGGTTGTTGACTCAATGATAGACTATTTTCATTCTTGAATTAAGTTGGAGGTTCAACTCCCATTTGTGCTTTTATACATATATATATGTTAGTTATATATACAATTTCTGATATCACAAGAGTTGATATGGCAACCCTTCTTACTTCAACAATGTGTCCAGGGTTTGAGTTCCATTTGATTCCATTTGTGTTTTTTAAAAAAATCCATTCAAGAATGATTTTGGATCTGAAACCGGAGCCATCCCGGAACCCACGGTTCAAGAACCATAACCAATTTGGTTATGGTTCCATGTTTCGGAAACCCGGAACAGAGGGTTTGGAACCGAGAGATTAAATTTTCAAAATTTCAACTATTAGCCTTAACAGTTTTCATTTATGTGAAGGAGGAGGTTTGCACGTTGCATTGTAATCTGTATAGTTAAGGCTTGGTCAGGGTCAAGGTAAGACTGGAACGCATAAAAAGTTAAGTGACACTTACCCAGCACTAATATTTAATTGGTAAACGAGATTGTTTGGCGCCGTGAGTGGAGATCACACGCAACCACTTTTATCCGTTAAACCAATGGTAGTAGGTGCAGCCTTGCAGGTCAGAGTGATTGCCCAATCAAAAAGGCAAACAACATAACCTACTTCCCTTCAATACCAACAAAAAGGGAAAAGAAATCTTTGAAGGAAACATACATTATTCTCCATCATATTTACGTTCCAAACGGTGTCCAATCATTCTTATACACAAATTCTTAGACTGAAAAGTATTGGAAGCTTTAAAAATGGAAGAGATTAGCAATGATAAATCGGAATCTTGATGCATTTATCTCAAAATAATATAACTATCTCTCTAACTCGAGTGCAGCATGGATTCCTTTTCCCATTTGAAGGAAGCTATGGCCAGGAGACTCCACGATAATCTCATCTTCTTCTTCTTCTTCAAGCTTCACCCTCTTATACTCAACTTCTTCACCATATATCTTCACCATAACCACATAGAAAATGAAAGTTATAACAGTGATTCCTGCCAAGTACCAACTGAACTGTATATTGACCAGATCCTTGGCTCTGTGCAAAGACTTCTCATCCATGCACCGAACAACCTGATGCCCGTTTTCCATATTCAATCTGCATCCTTTAGGGATAAACTCAGGTGTCCACAGCATAAAACCCATCACCATGAACCACACACCCTGAAACAATATGCTGAAAGCCCTAACAAAGGCCACCCAGGAGCTCCTGGGGTATCCCACATCCATAACTGTAGTGAGCAAGGTCACAAATATGACTGTTTGAAGGAGCCAATGGAACTGACCTTCCACACCCATGTGATCAGCTGATAGCAGGTGGAAGAGCAAAAGCTGCTGAGCGAATGCCAGCCCGGCGAGCAACTCGGTGAGGCCGGCATGCACCTTGACGTTGCAGGCATCTATCAAGAAGGTGGTGAAAGCATAGAGGAGGAAGAGAGATTGAGGAGTGTTCGAAGATGGTCTGAGGGAATGGTGCCATCATCATCAAAAGGTTGGTGCTTGGCTGGTCCTATAAAGAGCTCCATGGCTATGGACATGCATGAGCCTAGCATTATCGCGTAAAGCTCTAGGTGTCTTAATAGTTTTTGATGGTGTTGTAGAGATGCCACAGGCCTATGATGAAAAAGCCAAAGCCAGGTGAGACATGACAAACCAGTGTGCCCATTGGTTTCTATTGCTGCAAGGATAATTAAATGGGGTGCAATGTTCACACACACACACACACACACACAGAGAGAGAGAGAGAGAGAGAGAGAGAGAGAGAGAGAGAGAGAGAGAGAGAGAGAGAGAGAGAGAGAGAGAGAGAGAGAGAGAGAGAGAGAGTTTAGCGAATGAAGGAGATGAAATGACGAGGTTTATATATGTTGTAGAGGCTAGTTGGGAGCGTGGTGCAGGGTTCAAAGTAACTAGAGACTTCCCTTGAGAATATAAGTTTGGTTTTAATTGCCTTGAGCAACGAGGTTTTGGTTTCTCTCTCTTGACGTTGACGATGGCAATGCCTTGGTTTGAGTTCTTGAAGAAATGATGTATCATGTGACATCACCTGTGGCCAAATTCAATATGATTTAATACTATCAAAGATTGGCTAAAACATGTATGATAACTTTGTTTCCACATCTTGGATGTAATAGGTAGTTTATGCGGGTCCAATATAATCTTGCAGCTCATTCACAAATCAAAGGCTTCCGTAAGAGTACTCTCTCTCTCTCTCTCTCTCTCTCTCTATATATATATATATATATATATATATATATATCACAATGACTTGTGATCAATATCATCCGGTGGTACCAATCTTGTTAAAATTGATTTTTTGATTGGATCATTTTCCAACAGATTTAGAGAATCAGCCCAAAAGAATCTTTAAAGATTGAGAGGTAACTATATGTAGGGTTCCATCATTTGGATCAGCTTGTACTGATACTACTATGGACAGGGTAGATCTGAGCCGTCCTGTTTTAACAGGATCGGTGTATAATAGATTAGAAAAGCATGCGGTCAACGGGCACAAGGAGCACCAGCTGACGTGGCTACGTGGTTCAGATCAGGAATTAAAGGTCATGAGTTCGATAGCCAGACCTACACCAGCTTCGGATCCCACTATACCACCCAAAAAAAAGGTGATCTAATCGATAGACCTTGAAGATGTTATACCGTATATTGAAGATGATAGGGAGATCCACTTCTAACTCAGAAAAAATGAAAATACAGCAGATTTTGACTTCACAATCAGTTTGCATTTAGAACTCTTGCTGTCCACTGTGAGGGTTCGACTTTATGTAGTTGTTGATGTAAAAAATTGGACGGAATCTCCGTGCCATTTTAAGGTGTCCCATTTCAGCGACAACAGGGCCGGGATGATAGAGGAGGGACCCCAGTCGACAGCCTGCACTAATCCTTCTCCAGGAGTGCGATCTTTTCAGCACTAATACACCGGATCCCGTAAAAACTCCGAAATCGAAGCGTGGGATGAAAATAATACTAAGACAGTTTCACTCGAATGAAGGAAGCCCTCATGTTGCACTCTCTATTAGACTTGAAAAAAAGACTTAGTTAAGGTTAAGGTAAAGGTTGATGTATTTGCATTAAGGTATGTATCAACCCTATCCAAGCAATAAATACATAGATCATCTGGTCTAGTTAATTATAAGATGCTTCTAGAAACTTGAGAGCTGATCCTAGAAACGTGAAGGATCATGTTTTATTTTAAAATTATTTTGCTTTATTTTTCTTATTAATATTAAAAAAATGCAATGTTAAGGGATCATGAAATTGCGTGTTGAAAATTCTCATCTGGTGAATGAACTTCGTAAGAATCGAACTGAGACATTTTTTTTACTGTGTTGTTTCTTCTTTGTGATGAATCTAAGCATTCATTGCCTTTTCTCTTGCTTCTTTAGGTGGTTGTCAATTTAAAGAGAAAAATATTCAAACTATGATACCATGACACCATTAGCAGGACATGCATCATGTCAGTAAATATGTAGTTAGAAAGGATCCAGCTAAAATAATAGAAATTACAGCTAACATGATTCCAAATGTAAAAAAAAATCTTCAATAATTGGGATTTGTTGCTTGAAACGGGAGAAAAAGATAACCAATAAACAAGACAACCAAAAACTTTTCCGTGACTTAAGAGACAACAAAATCACCTTCGTTTCGGTTTCATGCCAGGATCAGTAGAGCTCAGAATGATGGACAGCTTCTGGACCAGTATTGCCAGTAAGAGGGTTATCAATGGGTTGGCTGTAACACGCTGGTTCACCCATGAATATGCAACGGGTCAGCCACCGAATTGCATCATTCATGACGTCAACTTCAGTGCTTCCTATCTCGAGTGTTTGGTTGCTTTACGAAAACAAACTTTTCCCTTAAAAGCATTGTGTATAATCTTAACTTTCATTTAATCTAGTCAAGCCTAAGTTTTTTTTTGGATTACTAAGATAGGGTTAGGTAGGACTCATACATGTAAAAAGAAAGAAAGTTATATACAAATAAATAGACAAAATACTCCATTCAAGAGAAAATGAAACTGGTTGCTGCTATTCTGCACAATGCAGAAGATGGAACAACTAATCTACTGCTCTAAGACTCAAAACCATGTTATAGTGGAAGCATTGTAGTTTTGGAGTCGATACTAGAATCTGAGCGTACAACTTGATGCCTGATGGATTATCTGAATGTGCAACTTGATGCTTGAGCGAATTCCTTAGTTGACCTGGTACATTCTCCTTGTGGCTTAATTTTATACTGCAGAAAGGCTCTTCCATGTGGCATTGCGATTCTTTTCACATTGGTTAGTTTAGTGGGACACCTTTTCTTATGTTACCGTTGTTGGAAGCTGATATCATCAATATACATTCCATGGCCCTTTGCTTCCTGCATCTTCTAATTTGAGATTGTTACTCTACTTTATATACATCACAATTCATGCTTCATTCTTGATTTCTTACAATGTCTGTACTATAATGTGGAAAGTTTCTGATGGAGTTCCTATAGTATACTCTTTCACAATAAGTAATAACTTTCTATATCAATCTGTTTGCTCCTCTGTGACATACAATTATGCTACAGATAATTTTTTCTAGAACAGTACATCGGTTGTACCTGTATACATTTTCAAATCTGTATTCAATCGTAGCAAGGGTTCTGATAATCCTTAGTGCATTGGATCCCTGAAAATAACTTCTATGATATAGATATATGTAATTTATCTTCTGTTTTAAGAAAACATGACTTGTAAATCACAGTGATAATTGCCAATCCGGTGGTTTGTCCCTCTATTAATATGATGGACCAGTGGCTCTCATACGGGCAAATAACAAGGGGAGATTGTTCCTTTAGTTGGGGATCCAATAGCAGTGTATCCCTTCAAACCACTTAAAGAAGTTTTTGTGCTTAGTCATCTTATGAAGTCAATCCTCAAGGATTCAATAACAAAGGTACCATTCTTTGGCGTGCTCCCTTTTGCCAGGGACAATCCACCCGACTTTGAGGAACATACTATCATGACTACGTAGGGTAAATTTGGATTGCATAGGGTAAATCCAATTTGTCAAAAACAACTCCTTTTATTTAAGACTGAAAGCTTTAACCAACCATGTAGAGATTGTATCCACCTTAGAATGAAGAGCCATCAGCAAGTGCTTGAGTGCTGTATAGTTTGCAACTTTGGTCAGATGTGTTCTCAAATTTTACGTAGAACGTACTTCTTAATTGCCATCAAATCTTTATTAGTCCTGTTATGCAATATGAAGTTTCTTTTATCCCACAAGCCTAATGACTAATTGGAAAGTAGCCTTCCAGAGTTTTTTAACCATTGTTGAAGTGACATTTGTTCCATGACATCAAAGAGGCAGTGAGGTTTGGGTCTTCATGTAGTTCCAAAGAGAGCATACCTCATTCCGGATAGTTCTCACGACAAGACAGTTGAGAAACAGATGCACGCACTAGCCTCTATTTGAGAAACTTCTCTTCTAATGAGATGTGAAGTGTGATTGCAACACAATATATTTCACCATGGGGAATGGGTCCCCTCCTTTCGTCACTGCTCTTTGAAGCTTAAAGGATTCTTTTACTTGGTTACATTTTGCTTCTCTACATGTGTGTGTGTGCATGCTTGAATGCATTTGATACAAAACCACGCTGAGTTATTTCCCTAATTCCCCATGCTAAAGCTAATACCAAGATGACAAGTTTTCAGTGCTAGATCATCATCTCCCAGATCACCTGATCCAACAACCTCTTTGACCACTCCTGTATATCACGTTACAGCCAACTTTGGGAGGAGCAAAAGTAGGACAAGCTTTTGCTTCTAAATCCGATCTGATTAAGATTTCCGGAGAGGCTCCAAATGGAAGGATATTGATGGCTAATTTGAATGCGCTGACCTGTTGCCTTCCCGGAAATTTCTTCATATGATACGGGCGACGGCTTAGAAGAATAAGGTGTTGGTGTGAATTTCTACATGCACACACACGCAGTGGTTATCTCAATGCAAAATTTTAACCTTGTTAGTGTGTCTTGCATCTAAAGAGATTGCATGTTGAATATGCTCATCTTCGTATTGACTTTGTGATGATTATTCTTTTAATAGTATAAAAAGGAAATAGCAATCACGAGCTTGCATAAATGACCAGGCTCACCAATGCCATCATCAAGCCTTGAGCATTCAAAAAAATAAAATAAAATAAACAAGCCTTGTGAAGGTAAGAGATGAGACAACGGAGAAAAAGGCCACTTCACTTTAGGTGAGAGGTACCTTTGATGCTAATTAAGCCCATGCCGTTCATCCAGTAGAATAACCCTTCAAAATATGATCAATTACTGCTTTTGTTATGGATGGGTTTCATGAAAATAGCCAGTCATCAACGCTCCAAATCAACAGCATCCAACACAGCTCCTGACCAAAATGTGAGATTTATCTGTTGAGAATCGCACACAAATACAACATATGGAAAACCAAAAAAATAACGAAGAAAAAATGTGAAGGAAAAATGGTGGAGATCGGAGGAGAGGGCAAGTCCCTCTTTCTCTCTCTATTAATCTCAAACCCCTTAACCTAATAAAAGTTGGATCAGTCCTTATATAGTGAACTGGTTAATATAGAATGACTAAAATGCCTTAAGTAATAAGGACTATCAAATTAATACTTAAAATATCAAAAAATACTAAAATAGCACTAAACAATATATTATTCTAACACCCCTATCAAGTTGAGAGTGAGATACTTCGAACTCTAAATTTACAAAAAAATTGGTTCTTTCTTCACTATACTTGTAGCAATGATATCTCTGAGACTTCTTTAAATCATCTTTAACAATTACAAACACACTTGGGTAACACATGGCCTTTCTATGGGTGTCGGTTGCTCCCTCTCTTTCTTTTTCTATTTGAAGTGATCGGGCAACAACACTTCAAAAGTAATATTTTCCTCTTGAGAAAACTAATTTTTATAGTAGGAGGTACTATTTCCACTATACACACTTCAATCGGCTCTTCCTACGCCCCTTCACATGGTAGTTGCTGCCGGTGTGTTGGTTGGATGTCATCTCTCTATCAGTCAAATAGCAAAATTCTATCCTCGTGACTTTTCGCTTCAGCAAGACAAGGGTTCAAACTTCATGCTTCTTGGTACTGTCACATTCCATAAGAATCAATGCATATGCCTCTTCCATGATTTTATTTTCAAGCACATGTGGTGAGAGACTATTTTCCTGCACTCTATCTTCTCCTTCTTAATTCAATTATGCGGTTAAGTGGTCTCTTCTCCTTTTCTCTTTTAGATATTCTTTGTAATCTTCTTTCTTTGCATTAGCAACCTCTCCACGTAGTTTTTCTGTATGCACTCTTTCAGTAACCTTTCTTTTCTTTTTCTCTCAATCTTCTCTCAATCTACAATAGGATATCTCATGTATTCAGTAAACACCTGGACTGTTTCTGCCTCGATCTCATCTCTCTGCAGTATTTTTCTTCTCATGAAAGCAATTGCTTCATCCGCATACGGTTCACCCTTGCCAGGACACCTGACCCCAGAAAAAGAGAAAGCAAGGCTACATGTCTCCTTTGGAATTAACAACTTAAATCGATGACCACTCAGGACATATTCAACAACAGCTGGATGTCTTCTACTTCGTTGAAGAAATGGCAAGAAATCTTTTGCCTTTTTGGCGGATGATGATAGAAGGTCAGTGATATGCATCACTGGAGGATCCTTAGCTGAATGTATCCCTTTTCTCCCACTAATAGCCCGAGATTCTGCTGCTAGTAGAGAATCATAATAGTTTGATCTCTCCTCAAAATCCCGATGTCTGATTACTGTGGCAAAGCCACGTGCCACCATCACTTCACCAACACATCTTACCACGCTCCTCCAATACTAGGAGCAACCTTGTGCTTTTGTTCTCATCTTGGCAAGGATCAAGAAAACTTTCCTTGATTCTTGGATTTTGAAATTAAAAAAAACATAGTTTTGAATTCTATATGCCCCTCTAGCTAGCTAGCATAAACAACAAACACAAACCGCACCCAAAAGCTTACCAAATCAGGCACCAATGCTGCTCACAAGATAGAAAGGTTGCCTAAGGGAATAGTGTCAAGAAAGGCAACTCCTAGTCACCTTCTTTTTCTATCTTTCTTTTCTCCGTAGTCACTTTCTTTATGCAGATGGATATTATTTAACAATTTTCTTTCTTAAAATCATGAGGATCATCCTTCTTTTTTTTTAAATCATCCTTATCTTGATTTTCTTTTCTTTTTATCTTATCATTTCCACGAAATCAGGAAGATAATCTTCCAAAACCACTTTTTTGTTTGGCTTTCCCATAAAATCAGGAAAATCATCTTTTGTAAATTACCTTTCCCACAAAATCAAATTTGCTATTTTCTTCTCCTTTTTTTTCATCATTTGATGTCGGTGAACTTAAAATGTATACTTTGAACTCTTATAATGGATCTTCTTCCGCAATCATGGATTGTGATCCTCAGGAGGCCAATTTTCAGATGAATTTTCAATATTGTATTCTTGGAAGAGATCAGCATCATAATCATTATCTTCGTGGAGATATTCATTCTCCGTAACTGATGATTCTTTCTTTCATTGGTATGGAAAACAATTTTCCATGCGGCTTCTAATAGTAAAAAACTATGTCTACTGGCATATGCTTGAAGCTCATCGAGAAGGCTCTGAAATGGCTCAGCTTTGCACTCCAGGGCAAGCTGGAAGGGTTCAGCAGAGACAAAATGCTTTCCAGCAGATTCAGCCATATGAATCCGTTTCTGGCTGATCCCTTATTTTGACAAAATCTGGTGCATCCTTTGAAGCTTTGATGTTTTCATCGACCATTTCAACTTGATTTTCAGTGCCTTGTGCTAATCTTCTTTCTAGCATTGACAGTTGAGAAAGTATCCTCTTGTTGGGTTCCTTACTCAAAGCAAGCAAAAAGCAATTCTTTGCCGACAACACATCTCCTTTCTTCCAAAGGCAATTGCCCAAACACAACCAAGCATCTAAAAGATAAGGATTCAACTTGACTGCTTTTAGAAATTAAAAAATTGGCACGCTTAAATGTTGACTTCCTTTGATATGATCTTCAGTTTTATGGAAGACAATTTATTGCAACTCCTGTAATCTGTGACACTCATAGATCTGACAACTTAGGACACTACACCGTGGCAGTCTGATCTGCACAACACTCGCTATCCTATGTTTCTATTGATAAAAAAAGTTCTGATACCATGTTGAGGATCATAGAGAAATATGCAGCGTATGATCATACATGAAAAACCAACAAAATAACGAAGAAGAAATGTGAAAGAAAAATGGTGGAGATTGGAAGAGAAGATTAAAATGGAGGCTGACCCCCTCTTTCTCTCTATATATATTAATCTCAAACACCTTAACCTAATACAAGGACTAAAATGCCCTTAGTAATAAAGACTATTACAATAATACCTAAAATATCAAAAATTACTAAAATAGCACTAAACATATTCTTCAACATTATCAAGCTTCGGTAGTAATTAATAGATATAAACCTATTTGCAACCAAGCTACAGCAGTAGAAAAGGTTTTTATGGTATGATGCTACAGCAAGTGGCAAACAATGAAACTTAAACCAATCAACATATATCTTTCCTTGATATATGGAATGCTTTCACATCGAAACCATGACTACGAGCTTGTACACATTATATGCATGCTTCCTTTATACAGACTTCAGGTTATGAATATGATCGTATCATCATTCATTAAGTTAAGCATTTGGTATGAATTCACAATCCATATCGACCGCCGCATCTTTTCTCAAACGGTGCACTAAGTCAATTTGCCTACAAGGCAAAATGATGCCACCTTTATTCCAAGATGGCTTTGCGCACTTCAGATGACATGCTCTTCATGATCCCCAGTTCTAGTAAGCAGGTAGAAATGGTGCATTGCTTGAAACGCAGTTGCTTATACCTCTTCACAATCTCAAAATGCCTCAGCAACCAATTAGAAGCAACACATGGATAATACTCTCAAGAAATCCCTTACCTTTTACCGGAACTTCAATTAGAAACAACCAGTTCAGCAACAACCGAGATCAAGAACCATTCAGTGGCATTTGGTACTTCATCTACCATCATGGTGACAAGAATTTTCCTCGAGTTTTTACAGGAACTAACTGGTCAGCCTGATTTGACCCCCTTGTAGCAGCAAAGCTGGAGCTGCGAAGAGGTTTGGCTCCTGGCCGTAAATAAATGAACAGCTCTGCATCATGACCAACTGTTGAGTACTCATTTTTTCTTCAGGATGAAGTTAGCATGATCTTTAGCCTGCTGCCTGCAAAATGTGACAGGTCCATATTAAAGCCAAATAGAACAAGATTAAAACTGACAGTGCAATTGTGATCAGGAAAGCAGAAGACAAACAACAATAACAACAACAAAGCCTTTTAACATACTAAATGGGGTCAGCTACATGGATTTTTTGTTTTCACATAGCCCTATCATAATTTGTAGAATTTATGGTAGACAAGTCCAACAAAATTTTACATTGGCTGTCGGAAGCCTAACGCAACCCTCCTCCTTTATCTCGGCTTGATCCCTTAAGACAAAAAAACTAATTACAGTTTCTCAAAAAAGGCCCTTTCAAATATGGTATTTCAAAGCAAATACCAAATATCAGTAAGCTCCAGGAGCAACAGGAAATGTCACAAAGTTAAACCATACAGTTTCCAGGGCGTTTCCTTTGTCCCTGAATATTGTGCATTTCAGAAGGAACATATCTAGGATATATATAACCTTTCATTTACTAGAGTCCATGATCTGGTCATAAATTCTTTTTGCAGATAAATCACAAAATAAAGGATGTGACCTGTTCAAGAGGCAACAGGAATCTCACCCCTCATTATTTATTATTATCATTTTGTTTCGCAAAGGAAAGAGATGGTTGGATTGGGATTCCTTGAATCCAAGATTGAGAAAAGCTGTTGAAGCCCAATCGAAGCTCAGACTGAAAGTGAACGCACATTATGTGAAACATACCAAGCTGAAGAGGTCGCTTATTTCAAGCTTGGCTTGTGTGCAGCCCTGGCATTATATATTATACGAAAACCACAGAACAAGCAGCAGACAAGTATCATCCACAACCTTCTTTAAGAAATGCTCAACTTTTGCAACAAAGTTTATAAGTTGCTAATTGCAATATTGAATTGACTAAATCTGATCCGAATTTGTCTTTGCTTGTTTACGGTAACAAACTACTGCTTGTGCATTTACCATACTATAGCCATCAGAAACCACCAAGTGCAGAATGATTTTCACATTTTCTGCGACACATTGAACACAATAAAATGAGAGAAACCTCATAAAGGCATAAAAGCAAACTTCAAAGAATTTTCAACCATCTCTCAGTGCAAATCCCAGGTTTCCAATATTACACAGAAAATAGTGAACTAAATTGGTAGAATCAGGAAAACTATCTGAAGGGATGCTGCCAATTGAAGACCACCCCCCCCCCCAAAAAAAAAAAATGAGTGACTTCATCATGCTTTGAAGAATGAAAAATCAAGCAGCAACAACAACTAAGATTTTTCCCATACTAGATGGGATTGGCTACATGGATTCTTTGTTTCCACATAGCCGTATCATGTGCAATTAACTCAATATAAACTAGATCATTCTTTATTGTTTCTTTCCAACACTTTTGTGGTAGTCCTTTTCCTTTTTCAACAATTTTACAATCTAGTTTTTTATATCTTCTTACGGGAAACGTCCGTGTATCAACAACAACAACTAAGCCTTTTCCCATACTAGACGGGGTCTGCTAAACGTCCGTGTATCATCTTTCTAAATATCCAAATCATCTTAAACGATTTCCCCTCAATTTATCCTTTATTGGTGCTACTCTCAATTTGTTTCTAATAACCTTATGTATACATGCTTTCCTTGTGTAACCATTCATCCATCTCAACATCTTCATTTATGCTAAAGACATCTTTTGTACATGTTGATGATTAATTACCCAACACTCAGAATCATAAAAAATAACAAGTCTAATTGTTGCTCTATAATATTTACCTTTCAACTTTAATGATATCTTCTTATCACATAGAATACATGATGCCCCTCTCCATTTTAACCAACCGACAATAATTTTATGCATAACATCTCCATCAATTTTTTTCATCACTTTGAAAAATTAACCCTAGGTATTTAAAACTTTCCTTATGAGGGATACAATGTATGCCAATCTTAATCTCTATGCCCTCTGAAGTACCCAAATGATCAAACTTACATTCTGTATATTTTGTCTTTGTTCTACTAAGTCGGAAGCCTTTACTTTCTAACATTTTCTCCCTTGTTCTAATTTTCTATTAACTTTTTCCTTATACTCATTCACTAACATGATGTCAATTGTAAATAACATACACCAAGGTGCTTCATCTTGAATATGTTTTGTTAACTTATCAATGACCAATATAAATAAATATGGACTTAAAGTTCATCCCTGATGTAACCCAATGTTAACTTCAAAGGAGTCCGTCATTCTTTCATGAGTCCTCACACATGTTTTTGCACCATCGTAAATGTCTCTTATAAGATATATGTATGTCAATGGGATACCTCTCTTTTCTCAGGTTCTCCAAACAACATCTTTTGACACTTCATCATAAGCTTTTTCTAGATCAATAAATATCATGTGAAGGTTCTTCTTGTTTCCTCTAAAATGTTCCATAAGACGTCTCAATAGATGAATCGTTTCAATAGTAAACCTGTAGAGCATGAATCTCAATTGGTTCTTTGTTGTACTCGATACTTATCTTAACCTACATTTGATAATTTTTCCCCATAATTTCATAGTATCACTCATTAACTTGATACCTCGATAATTAGCATAATTCTAAATGTCTCCCTTGTACTTATATATGGGTATAAGTGTAGTCGCTCTCCATTCCTCGAGCATCTTTTGGGTTCTCCATATTTCATTAAATAGTCTTTTGAGCCAAGTAAGCCCAATCTCTCCTAGGATTTTTCACATTGCTTTGGGATGTCCCCGCCTAGCGACGTGCTGCAGAGCCCGAATGCAGTAATAAGTAAGCAAGGGCCACTACATTTTTGCCCGAATGTAGTGAATCAATTGCAGAGAGGGTTCCTACATCATGGACGGGTGTGGGCAGTGTTGTCCGACGCGTATCGTATCGCGTATCGCTGGGCTCCACGATACGGGCGTATCGTATCGTATCGTATCGTATCGTATCGTACTTTAATATTAAAAAACTATAAAAATTATTTAAAAAATCAATAAAATTAGTAAAAATCCGAAAAAAAACAAGAAAATTCTGGAAAATTTTGAAAAAATCTGGTAATTGCTTTAAATTCATATAATGCAAAGTTTAGCACAAATTGAACATTTAATATTGAACAATTGCATCCAAAATTATATATTTTGAATGAAAAAATGAAATACATTTATATTTTACATATTGTAAATTTGTATCAGGATCATTAACTAAATAATCTTCATCTTCTCCTTGATGATGTTGTTGTACTTCAAATTAATTCATGCAATGTCTTCTTCAGTTAGGACTTAGGAGTGCATTTTCTTCGTTATCTTCCATAATTCACTCATGTAATATATCAAAATTAACAAACTGCTATCTTTGTACATGTAGTCATATTTGCTAATTTTCATATGTGAGCAAAACAAAGAGCTCCATTTCTTTGATTATTGAGTCTATGACACCTTAATGATGTTATATTATTACTTGATAATGTCCCCTTTTTCTCTTATTGGAGACTACCTTTTTAACTAATGCATGAGCTTCATTTCTCACTTCACAGACTGAGTTAAGCCTCACACACATTGATCATGTTCAACTCAATGGAAGTCATGTAATGTGAACCTTAAAATAGTGAAGTTGTGAAATCCCTACTCAATGAACCGAGAGAATTAAATGTTTTTAATTGTTTACGATCTTATGAAATTAGAAACTGTTAGCAAAAATATACCTAAAAGTTGTAACAGAAAGGGAAATGATTTTGTCATAATTTTTTTTTTATACATTATTTTTATTAAATAAATGAAATTATAAACCCAAATTATAAGCATATTGGAGGATGCCTTTAAGGGAAGTGAAGAGAGGGAAAGAGAGGGCAGAAACATGCAAAAAAAATTTGAAAAAAAAAAATTTTTTGAAAAAAAAAATTTGAAAAAAAAAAATTTTTGAAAAAAAAAAAAATTTGGGCGTATCGCCCGATACGGGCCGTATCGTACGATACAGTACCGTATCGTACGATACGGCACGATAACCTGTATCTTACGATACAGGTTACCGTATCGTATCGTGGCTTCCCACGATACGATACGTATCGCACCGTATCGTACGATACGGTGCGATACGGATAACACTGGGTGTGGGTAAAGAAGTTAGTCCCACTACATTACCGCACGAATGTAGTGAATAATTTTCAGAGAGGGTCTCTGCATTTTGAATATGGGTGGATGCGGGGGGTAAGGAAGCTAGTCCTAGATAATAAGATTCATATTGATTCTTGGAATATCGGAACATTATATGGTAAGCTAATGGAGGTGGTAGATACTATGATTCAGAGAAAGCTTCATATTCTATGTTTACAAGAGACAAAATGAGTTGGAGAAAAAGCAAAGGAGATAGAGGATACAAGTTTTAAATTATGGTACTCAGGTAAAAAAAAGGCTCGAAACGGAGTTGGTATTATCATAAATAAAGATTTAAAGGATAGTGTAGTAGACACAACGATATGGTGACTGAATCATGATGTTGAAATTAGTGTTAGGAGTAGAGGTTTTGAATATAGTTTGTGCTTACGCACCCCAAGTAGGACTAGAAGATAGTATAAAGACAACTTTTTGGGAAGAGTTAGGTAAGGTGATTCAAAAGATTCCATAAAGGGAGATGATTTGTTTAGGAGGAGACTTAAATGGACATGTCGAGAAAGAGGCATTAGGATATCAAGGGATTCATGAAAACTTTGGTTTTGGGGATATAAATGAGGAAGGTAGGGATATTTTAAATTTTGCTATGGCATTTGATCTCTTTATAGTCAATACAATCTTCAAAAAACGAGATGAACATTTAATTACTTATAAGAGTGGCTTATCACAAACACAAATTGATTACTTTATTTGTAGAAAAAAAGATAGAGCGTGTTGTAAAGATTGCAAGGTAATTCTAGAAGAAACCTTAACCACCCAACATCGACTTTTAGTTATGGATTTACAAATAAAAAAATGGACAAAGAAGAAAAGAGTGCATCGAGCTATTCGGACTACATGGTGGAACCTCAAAAGCGAGAAAGAATATATATTTAAACAGAAAGTCCTTCAAGGAGATGTTTGGAATTATGTTGGTGCACCCTGTGATACGTGGAACATCATGGCTATACATATTAGGAAAGTGGCGAAAGATGTGTTAGGGGCATCTAAGGGAGGTGTACCTGCACAAAAAGAAGCTTGGTGGTGGAGTGAAGTAGTACAAAATAAAATCAAAGCAAAGAGGGCATGTTACAAATTACATTATGCTAAGAAAACTAGTGAAACTTTAGAGGCTTATAAGAAAGCAAAAAGGAAGCGAAAAAGGCCGTGAGTGAAGCAAAAGTTAAAATTTGGGAGGACTTATATAAAAAAACTCAACTCAAAAGAGGGTGAAAGAGATATTTTTAGGATAGCTAGGGCTAGAGATAAGAAAACTAAAGATCTTAATTATGTTAGATGCATCAAAGACGAGGATGAAAAAATTCTAGGGGCATGATATAAGAAATAGATGGAAAAACTATTTTTATAAGCTTTTTAATGAAAATAAAGATGTTAGTATTAGCTTAGGAGAGTTAGCCAAATCAGAAAAGTATATAAACCACAATTTCTACCGACGTAATCAAAAGAATGAAGTTAAAGAGGCTCTTAAACATATAAAGGGTGGTAAATCGGTAGGACCACATAATATTCGTATAGAAGTTTGAAAAATACTAGGAGAAATAGGAATCACTTCGCTCACAAGACTATTTAATGAAATATGGAAAAACCAAAAGATGCCCGAGAAATGAAGAGGAAGTACACTTATACCCATATATAAGAACAAGGGAGACATTCAAAATTGTGCGAATTATCGAGATATCAAGTTAATGAGCCATACTATGAAATTATGGGAAAGAATTATCGAACGTAGGTTAAGAAAAGTATCAAGTACAACAGAGAACCAATTTGGATTCATGCGAGGCATATCTACTATTGAAGCGATTCACCTTTTGAGACGTCTTATGGAACATTTTAGAGCAAAAAAGAAAGTCATTCACATGATATTTATTGATCTAGAAAAAGCTTATGATAGGGTACTGAGGGAGGTTCTTTGGAGAACTTTGGAAAAAAGAGATATCCCAATGACATATATTAACCTTATAAGAGACATGTATGATGGTGCAAAAACATGTGTAAGGACTCATGAAGGAATGACAGACTTCTTTGAAGTTAATATTGGGTTACATCAAGGATCAACTTTAAGTCCATACTTATTTATAATGGTGATGGATGAGTTAACAAAACATATTTAAGATGAAGTACCTTGGTGTATGTTATTTGCATATGACATTGTATTAATGGAGGAGACTAAGAAAAAAGTTAATAGAAAATTGGAAATATGGAGAGAAACATTAGAAAGCAAAGGCCTCCGACTTAGTAGAACAAAGACAGAATATATGGAATGTAAGTTTGATCATTTGGTTATCTTAGAGGACATAGAAATTAAAATTGGCACACGTTGCATCCCCCAAAAGGAAAGTTTTAAATACCTAGGGTCACTTTTTCAGAGTGATGGAAGAATTGATGGAGATGCTACGCATAGAATTAATGATGGTTGGTTAAAATGGAGAGGAGCATAAGGTATTCTTTGTGATAAGAAGATACCATTAAAGTTAAAAGGTAAATATTATAGAGCAGAAATTAGTCCTGCCATGTTTTATGGTTCTGAGTGTTGGGCAGTTAATCATCAACATGTACAAAAGATGTCTGACAGAAATGAAGATGTTGAGATGGATGAGTGATCATACAAGAAAAGACCGTATACATAATGAGGTTATTAGAAACAAATTAGGAGTGGCACCAATAGAGGATAAAATGAGAGAATATCGTTTAAGATGGTTTGGAGTCTTTGGACATATAGAAAGAAGATCAAAAGAAGAACCTGTAAGAAGGTTAGAAAAACTAAATTTGGAAAGCATTAAAAGGGGTAGAGGACGACCACAAAAGTGTTGGAAAGAAACAATAAAGAATGATCTAGCTTATTGTGAGTTAACTGCTAACATGGCATACGATAGGGATCTGTGGAAACAAAGAATCCATGTAGCCGACCCCGCCTAGTATGGGAAAAGGCTTAGTTGTTGTTGTTGTTTGTTTTTTGGAGCCAACAACACCCCCATGAACTTATTGATTCTTCACTGATTACCATGTACACATACTAGCAAATCCTATGCTAAGGCTGGACACACAAAAGTTAAATTCAAAATATAATTTGTTCAGAACCTCTTTATGATCAGAATATATCATTTGGCAAAGAAACACAAATAAAAAGATCACACAGAAGGCAGCAGGGAGATGTATAATGTATGCATACTTTTGACACCTCTTTATGATCAGAATATATCATTTTGTTCAACACCTCTTTATGATGAGAATATACCATGTACGAATACTTTCAACATAGATCGCACCTATGTTTTACACACTATGTTCATTTCAAGATGATGGTAAGCAGGGATATGTAACGAGCTGCCAAATAAAATGCTTCTTATAAAAAGGTATCCAGATATGAATAGCCTTGCATAACATCCACTTGGGTTTTGAGTTTAAACATTTCCAACTGCTATCAAGTGCCTCTAAAGTCTAAACCAAAAGGTGTCTAACCAATCCAAATATAAAAGATCACACAGAAGGCAGAAAACCAACAAGCTAGCAGGCAAACAGATTGCATGATAAAACGAACCAAACTGAATAGTTAGGCAAAACAGAGGCAGAAGACGAAGATAAAAGATGCAAACAGAATGCAAAACGGCAAAAACATGAAGTTAAAAGGAATAACTTCCCAAGAAAGGTCTCAGAGAGTTCACTGTTCACCTGACATTAAACTAAAAGTTCAACCCTTCTGCCCACCGCAACCAATAAATTGAAGGGTATGAATACAAGAAAGACCCTTTATCGTTCTCCATTACAAAGCTCATGCTACCACATTATTCTCCAACCTGTCGACTTGAGAGAGACCTTCCATCATAGATATATATGTGTTATCATCAGGACTGATACCCTTGCTCACCATTTCTTTAAGCAGCTGTTCTGCCTTATTGCCATCCTTGGTTTTGCATAGCCCATGAATAAGGGCATTATACGTAAGAAGAGTAGGATTAAAACCTCTGCTCAGCATCTCTTCATGCACCCCGAAAGCATCCTTCATCTCGCCTTTCTTACTGTACCCACTGATTAGAGTATTATAGCTAACATAATCAGGTTCTACACCCCTGTCCCTCATCTCATCAAGGAGACGCCGAGCATCCTCCACCTTACCCAGCCTGCAAAAGCCCCGCATCAGGGTGTTATATGTCGCTTCATCCGGCAACACTTTCCTCCTATCCATGTCTTCAAGTAGCATAAACGCACGCTCCATACTCCCCTCAGCAGCATATCCATCGATCAAGGCATTGAACATTACCACATCGGGAGATATCCCATCACCAACAGCCTTCTCAAACAACTTCTCCGCATCCTTCACCTTCCTCTGCTTGCAGAGTCCATAAACAAGTGAAGTGTAGGTCACTGCGGTAGGACGAATCCCCTTGCTAAGCATTTCCCCATAAAGATCAAATGCCTTAGAAGCATTTTCTTCTTTACAGTAGCCATTGATTAGTATGTTATAAGTGACAGAATCAGGTGCAATACCTCTTCTTTTCATCTCTTCGATCAGCGAATCTGCTTCGCTTATCCTCCCCGCCATAAACAACTGGTGTATGAGCGGATTATATGTGCAAACAGTAGGCTCTGTCCCTCTCTCGATCATCTCATCTCTGTATTCCGAAGCCCTCTTCAAATCGCCAGTATTGCAATACCCGTCTATAAGAGTATTGTACGCTACAACACTAGGGACTATACCGCTATCCACCATCTTCCTGAAGAATTCTACAGATTCTTCGAGTCGGCCCTCTCTGCACAATCCACTAATGAGTGAATTATACGTGAAAGAATCGGGGGTGATGCCCTTCTCCTTCATCGAATCAAAGAATTCGAGTGCGCGCGCAACCTTGCCCCTGGTGCAGTACCCGTGAATGATCGTATTGTACGTAACGATGGTAGGTTTGAACCCAGAATCCTCCATGTGCAACAGAAACCGCCTCGCTTTCTTCATCTTGCCTTCCTTGCAGAGGACGTTGATCATCACGTTTAACGTGATGATGGACGACGAAATCCTGAGACGGAACATCTCCGCGTACACGGCCCACGCCGTCTTCGTCCTGTTCAGCTTCGAAAGTGAGCTCAGAAGATAGTTGCAGGCGTCGATCGCGGGAAGGATCCGGCGAACTTTCATCAAGTAAAAGCACTCGATTGCCTCGTCGATCTTCCCCGACCGGCAACAGGCCTTGATCAACAGATCGTACACTCTCTTTCTTGATCCACACTCATCGAATGTCTCTGTTAGGGTCTCGAAAACGGAACGGGTCGGCGAGCTCAAGGATTGCTCTAAGAGCTTCATAGCGGGCTCGGTGCTCTTAAGCCGCGCGATCACGTGTATCGCCATACATAAACATCTCAAATCAAGTTGAAACCCCAAATCTATCGTCGATTGCGATCCCGACCATTCCAGGAGGCTGATAACGTCGTTCGGCCGATCGCGAAGCCGGACAAGAAGGCGATGGATCAATGGAATCGTGATTTCGGAAGAGGAATCCTTGATTTCGTCCCATAGTTTCTGTACGATTGATTTCTCCAAGAATTCCAGAAATTCCTCTTCACATCCGCGGAAACGACGATTTTCGGATGGGAAGGTTCGGGTTTGGGAGGATAGGGTTCTGAAAAGAAGAGGAGAAGAAGGTAAGGGAGAAAACATCTGGACCCTAACGTTCATCCAAGTCGAGGGCGTCGATCTTCCGTCGATCATCCGCCATTCAAGGAGGCGGAGGGCTTTCATTCTCACTCCCGACGAAGAGAGAAACGAACGCAGAAGGGCGGGCTTTTCCTTCCCTCTCCCGCTCGTCTCCTCGGTGGTTTCGAAAATAGGGTAACGCTAGCGTGTTTCAAGGATACGACACGTCAGACACAAAGACACGTACATGAAACATGAAGAGCATACTCTGACACGAAAACAAGCACGAAAGATGACTCGTTGCTGGTTACGGCCCGACCCAACGGTTTTCAGCTGAACCGGATTGGAGTGCGCCGCATGCACCGAGAAGATGATCTCGGCGCTAGAGACTATGGCGCGTGGAGTGGTAGAGAGGAGTGCGCGGAGCATGGAGCGTGGGGAGCGCTAGAGAGGAGCACATGGACTCTGTCACACAATTTTTCTCAAAAACCTAGATCTTACCGTGTGATGGCAGATGACGTCTTCACGTTCACCTCAGCCCTGTTTTTTGCGCATAACATCAGCTGCTCACCTGATCAGCTGCTGCGGAAACTTCCTACTCTTCGCAACGACCTGGTTTCCTTCTAGAACTGGGTCGGCTAGATGCACATGCTCAGCGTAGGAACAAGATCACACTTTCACAGCAAAGAACACTTTATTGCTTCACTTGAATCAACGGATTATATGACGCATGACTCACGCACTGGGTTTCTATTGACTAAGGGAGGTTAACGGACAAAGCCTTGGAAGGCTAGCCTCGGTTCACTCTGAACCAGGCAATGGAGGTTTCTCTCCTTTCAAGAACACTCTCACACTCACTCGGTTTAGCCTACGCTGAACTAAGTGACTCGCCTAACTCCAAGCAATGACCTGTATCTCACTAACACTCCACTTAATACCTCAAACAAGTCCACCCGAGTCCTATTTATAGAACCAGTTGGGTTGATTAGCCAAGGAATATTCCCCCTTGGTTACCACCTAGAGTTAAGCACTAACCACACCTAGTTAGGCTAACTCGTGTCCAACTTTGTAACCCAGTTTTCCTAACAACTGGACCCACTTGACTCGATCTATGCCTAGGTTATTTACATGACACTCACCTATGAGTTGAATACAACTTTCAACTCACGAACTCACGCACACATACATGACGCCAAGACAATCCAACCGAACTCATGGACAAGGGAGGTTTACGGTGCGCGTGCCTCCGCACGGTCGTCGTCCAGTGCGCATGCTCTCTCAAGCCTCCGGATGAAGGATGTGGAAGGATGTGTGCGAGTGCTAGCACCGCAGAATTGTTGCGTGTAAGAGACTCTATCACATATTATATTTTAACTTCCAATCAAGGAAGGTTTACTTACGTGTGATAGCAAGAAGGATCGCCTCCTTCTTCGGCCAAAACTTTAAAGCGATGAACGTATAAAAGCAGCGTGTTGTCTTCAATCGAAGAGAGGGTTCTTTTATTCCCACGCTCTTGCTGTAATACAATTTATCCTTAGACTGTTTAGGTTCTACGCACTCACACATACAAATGTAGATGTGCTAACAAAGATGATCTAAGGAACAAGGAATCATCAAGCTTTATTTTACCAAAAAGAAAGAACAAAGACATGACTAGAGTTGTTCACGACTCTTGAGAATCTCACACTCTCACTCAGGCTAGATCTAACTAGGACTCACTCTTAGTGTACGCTCACAAGTCTCTCTCTCTCTCTCTCTCTAAGGATCAAGGAATTATCAAGTGATAATCAAGGAATGTCAATGTATGTCAACGAATGACTCAATACCTAGCCACTCGGGTATTTATAGACCTTTAGCCGACACCCTCTAGAGCTTTCTAGCTGACTGAATATTCCAAAGAATATTCTCCACTAGACTCACTTAAGGTTAGGCTTAACTAAGATTAGTTAACCCATAACCCAGCCCTAGTCTAGTCCATATCCAACTCAACTTTGGACTTGGATGGATCCAACTCCACCCGGTTAAAAGACTCATGTATATGACTATGTACAAAGTGTGTATATAAAGGAAATGTATCCAAGCCAAGGAGCTTCCGAGGAAGGGTACACGCCTCTCTGCACGTGTGGCGTATGGTACGCGTGCCACAAAAATCATGATCGTGACACTCCCCAACTAAATCAGGACTTGTCCTCGAGGTTGTGTGATATGCGCATAGTAGATGCTCTTCCTACCAAAACTCTACACTAGACACCCATGAGTCGTCCTCCACACTCTTACTTGTCCACCTCACAATGTGTTATGTCTGCCATCGTGGCCCTACGCCCTCTACTCTGTGCTTTGTCACTGCCTCAACCACTGGTATATCCTGTCTCATCAACGGTGATAGTTTATGGTCTAGCCTCTACGGGTCCTCGAAGTGCCTCTTCAACTGTAACATATGAATGACTAGATGGATCTTCAATCGATCGAGTAACTTCAATCTATAAGCTACTTTACCTACCCATTGCATCACTCTGAACGATCCATTGTACTTTGGCTTCAGCCCCATGTGACTTTATATACTTGCTTCTGGATATACTCAGGTATCCGAAGCCACATCTGGTCTCTTATCATAAACACAATGGCTCTACGATACTTGTTTGCATGTTTCACCATTCTAGCCCCTGCTCTTTCGAGTGAAACTCTCACTTCATGGTACAAGGTCTGCCTATCTCGTATCTTACCTAAGGCGGTTGGGCAATGCCATCTCAATATCATCTCAAATGGACTCTTCCCTGTGGAAGAACTCCTATGGGAATTATAACTGGACTAAGCCACCTCCAAGAGTGTTACCCTATTCTTCTGACTGACTGATACATAGTAGTGTAAGTACTCCTCAAACATCGCATTGAGTCTTAGTCTATCCATCAGTTTGCTGGTGTTGGGCTGAAGAGAAAAGGAGACGTGTCCCCATCATCCTAAATAACTCTATCCAAAATCGACTAGTGAATTTAGCATCTTGGTCACTCATGATCTTTTCCAATACCCCAAAATGTTTGACCACATTTCTCAAAAATAGACATGTTGTCTCTTTCGCATTACACTCTCGTGGTACTAGAATGAAGACCCCATACTTCGAGAATCGGTCAATGACTACCAAAATTATCTTGAAGCCATTTACTCGAGGTAATCCTGAAATGAAGTCCATGGACATAGATTTCTACGGTCTCCTTGGAATATGAAGAGGCTGGAGCAACCCAACAAGTCGATGATGCTCAATCTTATCTTGCTGGCAAGTGGGACACATGTGAATGTAGTCGACAACGTCGCGTACCATACGGTACCAATATTAATCACGCTAGGAGTGCGATCGTGCGCTCTATCCCTTGATGTTCCGCATACTTGGTGTCTTGCACCTCACGCATAAGCATACGTCTCAAGTCTCTCATATCGGGTATGAGTAACTGTCGAGTCTTGGTCCACACCAAGCCCTCTGGAATCTCATATCTTTTAGTCACTCGTGTCCTAACTTGGTTCATGACGTGTGCATAAGAGGTATCATGGTCGATGTATTGCCTAACCTAATCCAATATCTCCCCACATAATTTTGTGATGGCATTTAGAGTCTCTACCCTCTTTCGACTCAAAGCATCAACCACTGCGTTCTCTCTGCTTGACCTATATATTAAGTCGAAATTGTATTATTCAAGAGTCTCAAGCCAACGAGCCTATATAAAGTTCAGCTTCTTATGTGTCTTAAAGAATGTATTTGTCACATTATCTATAAAGATAGAAAAATGAGATCTAAGGACATAGACTTTTCAGATCTGTAGGCAATGCATGACTGCCAGCAACTCTCTTTCATGTACGGGATACCGAGCCTTCACATCTTTCAACTTTCGAAAGCTATAGGATGTCCATCTTGTGTGAGAACACCGCTAAGTGTTCGGTCACTCGCATCCGTGTGTACCTCGAAGGGTTTAGTGAAGTTAGAAAGGTGTAAGATTAACTCCTTACAAACCATGGCCTTAAGGGCCTCGAAGGACTATACACTTGGGTTTCTACTACCATGTTCTTCCTTTCTTCAACAACAAAGGAGACCTGTATTGTGTTTTTGCAGGTTGTATCATACATTCTTTTAGGAGCTCCCCCAATTGTCTCAAGACCTCCTCTAACTCCGAAGGACTCATCCTATAGGTTGCTTTGGAAGGTGCTCTTGCTCCCTATTCTAACATAATCTCATGGTCGGTGGCCTACCTAGGTGGTAGACTTTTGGGAAGTTCGAGTAACATAGTATCCTGTAACGTATGCAACACTCTTTGAATCTCGTGTGGAATCTCCTCACTGTTATTATCTCTTTCAAACAACCTCAAAACGGTTAGTAGTATAGGATGACCCTTACGTAATCCCGATTTGATTTGCATGGCTAAAAGAATCAAAGACCCACATGTCGAAGTGGTCAGTACGTTGCAAGGATTACATTGTGGTATGAATCTAGGTTGTTGCGAATCTACACACACCAACCCTCCAAGGTTTGGTGCAGCCATCATCTATGATGCATGGAAGAAATCACAACATAACACCACTCCAAAATCATCAATGGCGCTAATTATTAAATCTAAGCTACCGTTCCAACACCTGACTTGGACACAACAAGCTTCATCCGAGACTTGCAAATATTCTCCACAACAAGAACAATTCAGATCGCTCAAAATCATTTTCAGTCGATCAGATTTTTTGACGTCATTCTTTAAGAACGTGATGATTCTAATTCGATATGTCTTAGATCTGCTAGATATGAGTGTCGATCTATCACTCTTTGATAGATCTACTCCTAAACAAGGCAATTAAACTCATACCTCATTCAGATCGGTGGAGAAACTTAAGATATGAACTTCTTTAAGCACAAACTTCACTTTTTCTCGTCAAAAATTTTTGCAAGTTCTAGATCTTCTCTGATCTATTCGCAATAATAATTTTTATAGCTAATTCATTGGGAATTAAGCCTTTACGCTATGATATCAAACTGTTATAGATCATATTTTAACTTTCAATCAAAGGAGGTTTACTGACCTATGATGACAAGAAGGATCGCCTCCTTCAGCCAAAACTTCAAGGCGTGAATGTATCAAAGTAACGTGTTGTCTTTAACCGAAGAAAGACTTTTGTTCTTGCCAAGATCTTGTTGTAATACGGAATTATCCTTAGGCTATCTAGGTTCCACTCACTCATACACATAGATGTAGATGTGCTACAAAGACGATCTAAGGAATAAGGAATCATCAAGCTTTGTTTCACCAAAGAGCAAGCACAAGACATGATTAGAGTTGTTCATGACTCTTGAGAATCTCACGCTCTCACTCAACCAGCCTTGATCTAACTAGAACTCACTTCTAGTGTACACTCACACAAACGGTGCAAGTCAACACGACAAAACAACCTAGACAAAAACTACTCTTCATTAATTCAAAGAAGGTTTACAAAAGGACTCGTGAAGACCACTCTCAAGGCTTGACTAAGCTCTCTTTCACCCACCCTTCCTGCTTCTGGTTTCCCATCCCATGCAACTCTATTAATGAGAGAATGCCTCTCATAGTTCACCCCATAGGCCAATGGGTCACAGTTCCTCTAGATGCTTCCCATGGAATATCCAAAGGAAATACTTTGAGTTGATCTAACTATTTCCTCACTAGTAGTCTATTTTCTATCCTCACTAGGAGGTATCCTTGGGTTACACAAGTAGCTCATTACAAGACTTAAGTGACTCTAGAACCTCTCGGTTGCAAAGGTAGACCATCCTAGCCTAAACCTATCTGGTTCGTCCTTTATTCGGTAACCTAATTATATGTAATGTAGGCTCACCCAACTACAAGGCTGTACAAATGTAATGAAGTCCAACACGGGACAACATCATACCCATTGATCGAGTGATACTCGATGCTCATGTCATGCCTCTCAGCCTTCGCTCCTCGTCTCCTTTAAGTGTGTGCTCCACCATCAAGTGGATGTAAAACTCCCGTATATTTGCTATTTATGTCGGCTCATACACTTGCGCTCTCACAACGTTGGCACTCTAGGAAAAATTTTGTGACAACTCTGCTCTGGCCAAACTGGACGTATCCCTCGAGGTCTCGTAGTTGCATCACTCCCCCTAGATCCTCCCCCGGTTGAGTGCAACTCATGGCTCTCGTCATCTGCCATGACGTCTCCTCGGGTTTCCCTAATTGGCCTATGTTGCGTCCATGTTGTCTCACGCAGTTTCCATTCCGTCTACCTCACTGTTAGCCCCCGGTTTGTGCTAACTGACTAGCCCCTACAATCTTGTTCTAGCTCTGTCTTGCCATCCTATGCCTAGTGACTGAAACTCAGTTAGACTGACACTGGCCTCCGTAGCAAGAAAGGTTTACACTTTGCCTACCTTCTAGTGGTTACTCTTATGCACATCCCCGAGTGTCGGTATTCGTTTGCAGTCTTCTGTTGGCTACAATAGTTGTCATACATCTTCCTATGGGAACGTCTACTGCCCCAGTGTCTGACCTCATTACGTTGAGGTACATGATTCATCTTTACCACTATCCCTCCTGAAGATGTGGTGCAAGCAAAACCTTTGCCATCCACATGAAATCACACCTGAGTATCACTAGATACTTATCAATAAATGTCACAACCATATCCAACGTCCCCACCTATGGTCCAACTTTCAGCTTGTAACCCCTCACAACCCCCTCAATGAGCTTAGTGATACATTCACTAGCTTTAGTTTTTGCGTGGTTGGAGTCACTCTTAATTCCATCGTCTTCTTAACTAAAGATGAGAAAAGGAGTGGTTCACTCTCGATTCTACCAAAGCTTGGAACTTATGTTTGTCGATTTCTATCTCAACAAAATTCAATGCATGGTGTGGGTCTTCTAGCTGCACCGTGTTTAACATTTGGAATTGGGCTACTTGAACCACTTCATCACCTGGTGTCTTGATAATCTCCTCTACCTTACCGGTTTTTGTAATTCAAGCAATTTCTCAAGAGATGTAGTCCATTACAAGCATAGCATGGCCCCAATCCCTTAGGATTATGCTTACTTGGTGAGTTTTGACCCGTAGAAGAGTTTAGGCCATCTGGTCCCTTATCCTTCTTCCCCCTGTCTCCACCACTTCATTCGTTAGATCAACCCTTCTTCCCATTAGAGTCCTCATTGCCCCCCTTGGAAGCTCGAACATCCATGAATGTCTCAACTATAGATATAGCCTCCATGACATCTCTTGGGTTTCTTTGTCGTAACTCCACTTGAGCTCAAAACTGCAAACCATCCTCGAAATGGATGAGCTTGTCCTCCTCGCTCATGTGTTGAACTTCGAGGAGTATAGAGCTCAACTTCGTGACGTACTCGTGAAGAGTACCTGTGTATTTGAGTTCTTTGAGCATGTCCTATGTCTGCCTAATGTTGTTTGTGGGTGAGAATTGTGCGCATAGTTTGCGTGTAAATTCATCCCACGTAGAAGGAAGCCTACATCCCTCTTTAGCTGCAACCATCACCTGAGAACGCCACCAAAGCTTGGCATCCCTGGTGAGGTATAGGGCAACAAGTTGCACCCGATCCTCATTCGTTATTTGCGAAATACTCAAGTATTGGTTGAGGTTCCAAATGAAATTGTCTACCAACTTTCAATCCATACCGCCCTCAAACGGTTTAGGTTTTGGGATTTTTACCTTAACCAGAGTCGTTATGACCCTTACAACATCACGCTTGGTTGGAATGACCTGTGTCCATCTCCCATGGTCAGTCCTCAACTCAAATTTGAGTTGCTCAAGTCATTATTGTCTGACCTGCATCTACTGAAGTTGCTGCGAAAGGGATTCATGTTGGGTCTGTAATGCTAATAGCTATTGCAAGATTTGCTTCAGCACCATCTCCATGATGCTACATTGGGATGTCCATTCATCCTCATTAGCTTCCCTCCTGCCCAATTCTGCCACTTACACCACTCTTACAACCTCAACTTACACGAAAATACAAAAAAAACCCAGCTTATACAATGCTCAACCTGAAATTCAACTCAATCTCCTACTATACTTTTGTAGAAATAGTCACCGTTATTTCGGTTGGAATTTCAGGTACTCTAACTCGTTTTTTCTTATTTTTTTCTTGATGATCAATTACATCATCGTAAGAGTTCACACACTGATTTTTGCATAAAATCAACTCCATTTAAATGTAAAAAGTAACTATGAACCGAAACATATTTCATGTTTCTATAATATTACTGGATTTGCAACACACCTGAGTTGCACTATTGGATTTGCTTCTATTTCGGTGATTTTCGGTTGGATGAGTCCATCAACTCACATCTAATCACTAGTGAGTTCACTTCATGGAGGAATTAGTAGTGAATCGACACAAGAAACATCAAACAATCAGGTCAAAATTTAGGTATGTTGAATTCCTACAACTTCCTAGAAAAATTTTGTCCTCTCGATCATATCTGATTCAAACAACCTGAGATCTGTCCCAATCTGCCTTTGACCATGACTCTCCTTCGTGGATCAAGATTTGTAGCAGATGGATCAACCTTCTCTAAGGTTTTATTTGGTGCAGATCTCGTCAAATATCGATCGATCTATCAATTACAACAAATTTTCAGTGGACAGTCAATTCCAGAATAAATTTATGTTTTCTGTCCATACATATCTAATTAGATCAACAATCTACCACCAAATCATGGATAGATATGGAGAAAACATACCTCCACAATGAGATCTAGGTGTTCATGGTCAAAAATTTTACAGATCGATCTTATCTTGGTTGATTTCCACTGAACGATACTCGATCTAACTGAAATTCTGCAACAAGCCTTCTATGGTGTAAATCCTCCACAAATCCACACCACTTCTGCTGCAAATCGCCTTTGAATTGAAGTCAAAAAGGCTCTGACACTACTTTGTCACAGGATCATTACATGCTCCAAGTGAATAAAGGTTAATGATCAAGTGATGGTAAGTAGAAGCCCCTTCTACCTCAACATTGTCCGGTGTATCAAAGGCAAGTGGCAGGCGTGAACTTTCATTATGCGTATTGCTGGCAGCAATGACTCTCCCTCACTCTCTCTTGTACACCCTCACTTATCTAGGCCTAGGCTTACACTCACAAACACGGTGCAGGTCAACATGGTGGAACATCCTAAACAAAAACTACTCTTCATTGATTTAAAGGAGGTTTACAAAAGGACTCATGAAGATCACTTTCAAGGTTTAGCTGAGCTCTCTCTCACCCACCCTCCGTGCTTATGGTCTCCCATCTCATGCGACTCTCTATCCATGAAAGAATGCCTCTCACAACCCATCCCATACGCCAATGGGTCACGGTTCCTTTTGATGCTTCCCATGGAATATCCAAAGGGAATATTTTGGGTTGATCTAACTCCTTTCCTCACTAGGAGTCTATCTCCTATCCTCACTAGGAGATATCCTTGGGTTACATGAGTAGCCCATTACAAGAGTCGAGTGACTCTAGAATCTCTCGGTTGCAAAGCTAGATCATCCTAACCTAAACCGATCTAGTTTCACTTTTATTCGATAAGCTAGTTACATATAGTCTAGGCTCACCTAACTACAAGGTTGTACAAATGTAATCTAAGTCCAACATGGAACAACATCATACCCATGTTTAATGACTGAGTGATACCCAATGCTCATGCCATATCTCTCGGCCTTCGCTCCTTGTCTCCTTTAAGCACGTGTTGTCGAAGGGTGTGAATGCGTGCACTCTACCATCAAGTGGATATGAAACTCCCGTGCATTCACTCTTCATGCCGGTTCATACACTTGTGCTCTCGCAGCGCTAGCGCTATGAGAAAAATTTTGTGATAGAGTCCACAAAGGAGAGATGTACATGTTGGTTTGGTGTTAGGACAATCTAAACTAGGTGCGTGAGTGGTTGGCCGAGTTGAGCCTTGTATCTTAGAGTCTTGGGTTGGTTGGACTCAAGACATTATTGGTTTGGATTGGATATGGGTTGTTCATTTCATTGTATTGTGCCTCACATTATATAAGGAGTCAGTTGGGTTGATTGAGGGAGTTCGTTGTTGTGAGAGTTGCTCAAAGTTGAGAGAGGAGATAGAGTCTCCACGCCTCCGCTTTGTGGTGGTGTTAGAAGGATGATGGCGGGAGTTATTGTTTGGGACACAACTCGCTGGCCGGCCACCTTCTCGAGTTCACTATGAGTTATCAGTTATTTATCTTAGGCAAAAGTTTTCTCTCATCACTTCAACATATAACGACATAAATTCAAGCTTTTGCAACAACTACTGTAACCCTTCTGATGGTTATAACCCTCAAAATATTTCAGAAAACAATTCAAAGGGTTAAACCGTCAGAAATATGATAAAAATTGTCGATGTTTATGTCTCTATAAATTACCGATGGTCATTAAAACCATTGGTGATTATTGATTTCTTTTTTCCATCGATCACATATCTCAATTTTGGTGGTTGGAAACCATCGGAAATGTTTTCTTTTTTTCCCGACAGTTCTTTTGATTATTTCTGACGGTTCCAACCACCAAAAATAGTTTTTATAAATGGGATGCCTAAATCCCAGATTCTCTTTTTCTCTCTCTCTCGATTTCTCAATGACTCTCTCTCTCTCAATTTTCCAACAACTTTCTCGTGTGCGCAATTCGGGCGATCAAATCCCTTTACAGCAAGAACTAAGGTAACAATTTCTCTCTACTCTTTAGCATTCCTTCCATAATTTCTTCTTTGTTAGAAGCCACAATTTCATATAAGTTATTATGAAATTCTTGTTTTTTCCAATTGTTAGACTATATTCTTATTTTTGTTGGGAATCTCATCATCTTGACCTTTCTTTTTCGATTTCTATCATGTGCTACTACGAATGACTGCAACACTTAGTCCCAATGAATTGCACTAACGATGGTGAATTAACATATGCGAATCAAAGTGTAAAACATTATGATTAATTTTTATATTTATGTACTTACTATCTTTTAATGTATGATGTTCTTAGGAAAAATATGGAGAGATTATATAGCTGACTACAAACCTAAGAATCGTAATAAATGTTTGTAAGATAATGAATATAGAGCTTATCTTCTTATATTTATAGGACATGTGCTTATGTTGGATTAATGTAGGAATAAGAGAAAGATATATTGCCTATATTGGAAGTGTGACAATAGACCAATTCTTGACAAGTAAGTGGTGAAGATGCATCTTATGCGAGATGGATTTATGATGAACTATACAATATGACGCTTTCATAGTGAGTTACCACAACAATGTGTTACCTAGCTGTAACATAGGTGATATGACAAACATGGTGCAAGATGCTTATGATCTCTCAATACTAAAGGTTTAATAAAAATATCACATGATTTGTGAGAGTAAAGATGGTCCATCTTCTATAGTAAGTTTTAGAAAGACTATGGATCATGTATATGAAAAATACAAGATATGAGAGGGAAATGGGGTTTGGAGAACCCAATAGAACAAGGAGAGAGAGTTTAGAGCATATTGAAGATCAACATACCCCGACTTCATCAATACAAAATCGTGTAATATCATTAGAGAATGCCTTTGGGGATATATCTCATAAACTTGATAATATAGTAAATAGAATGGACACTCAAGTAAATCTCTTATACTGCTATGATATATATATATATATATATATATATATATATTATGTATGTTGCTTTTTATTATAATATAAAATATAATATATTAGATCATGATAAATTTATGTTTTAGTTTATGGAAAACACCAAATATTTTGTAACTTAGTAGCAAGATCCTTCAATTCAATGCAATAACGGTAATCGTATTTAAATCATCTATGCTTGTAGTGACCTTTCATTATTTCACATGTTTGGAACCTATGTAATTTTTTGTATATATGAATTATTTATTTTATTGTTTCAAATTTGTAATAATAATTATTTTGAGAATATTGCTTCACATACTTTTAAAAATTTCTGTTATATGTTTGATAATGGTGGCCACTAATCATATCTTTAAGTATGTATCATGTTTAATTATTCATTGTAGGAATCACATAATACAAGAACTAATAGAAAAGATGATCGAAGAAATGTTAGAAGAGATGATCGGCCATGATCTTCTACACTAGGTTTATAATAAACTATGGACAGTGATCTTGGTTATATCTAATCAATTTCTTTTTGTTTATGTACTTGTTTTAGATGTTTATAATATTAGATATTGGTTTTGGATATATTCAACCCATATGGCATGAATGTACTCGATTTAAAAGTTTGTAATATTGGACATTGAATTTAGTTTTATTTGGCCCATATGATATTTATTAATTCATTCTAAATGTTTGTATGTTGGATATTGATCTTTGTAGATATATACAAATATATAAGATAATTTATATTTTGATAATATCAAATTGTATATTAGATGTTTGTGATGGGTTTCTATTCCAAAATCTATGTAAAAATTTGAATAATTATCGAAAAAGCAATTTTGGGGTAATATAAGCATATTATTTTTGGTGGTTTTCCACAAGGCATTTCCGGGGGTTCAACTGTCGACAAAAAGGATTCTGAAAAAAAAATTTCGGTGATTTTTGGTACATTTTTGGCCGTTTTCTACTAGTTTTTTTTTTGTTCAACCTAGTTGACTATTTCTGGCGGTTGTCTGAGTATTTTCACTGGTTGTTTAGGTTTTTTCAATGATTTTATTTTCAGGGCTTTTAAGCCTTTTCTGAGAGTCCGACCATGACCTTTTTCGATGGTTTAAACCTCCAAAAAAAAAAAAGTTTTCGGAACCACTGGAAATAACTATGTACCAGTGATATTCATTTTTTATATCGTTTGATGACAACCCAAGCATCATTGGTTGTAGTTTCAAGATTAGAAAACATATACATTACCTTTCCTACATTCTTCTCGACTGATCTATAGTCCAGAATCTGACAATAGGTACCCTTGAAGTACCCTTAGCATGTGTACACACATATATAGATACAAACTCGGAGCTGCTAAATAGCCTTTCATACCAGACTTTAGTAGATGATTTGTGTTGTTTGTGTGATCACATGATCATCAACGTGAAAATTAATAACAGTACATAGATGCATTAGATGTGGCATGGGATGAGATCACCATCCATGCACACACACACACTCTCTCTATATATATTGAGACATAAGGAGAGTACCTAACATTTTTTTTGTTCAGTTACCAAAAGGCAGACAACACACACACACAGAAGAACATTGTGTGTGTGACATAAAATATAAAAGGTAATGGTCCAAAGAAGATAGTAAGACCTTGTAACATTACTGTTGCAAACCAAGTTTTGTGATTTAAAAGATGGCTCTTAGTAACTAAACCTTATGAATCGGATAACATCGTCGGTTTGATGAATTAATAACTAGAAAGGGCATGTCTATACATGGTCATCCATTTGATTTCCCAGTCATCTTCAATTTCAAATCCACCATATGGGGCTGTTCGACATTAATAAAGCCTTGTACATATGATGTGTGTAGGGGTGACAATTTCAAACCTGACTCTACACCCTACACCCTACACCCAAACCCTAGTAACTGGGGCTTGAGTGGGGGTTTAAGGATTTTTTGTCAGGTCTAGGTTAGAGTGAACCAACCAGTCAAATGCACCATACACACACACACACACACACACATATATATATATATATAGAGAGAGAGAGAGAGAGAGAAAGAGAGAGAGATTTGCTAGGCTCCCCTGCATGCCAAACATGTTCAAGTGGAAAGTGCATCTTTTACACTAGGCTTTTGTAAAAAACAACTTTTACTTTTGCTTTTTCTATTTTGAATGACGACCATTTGTCTTATCAATATGATATAATGTTCTTGATTGATATGAATGGCTTAACATGATAAAAAAAAAAATTGCTACTTTTACTTTTTACATTTTAAACGAAAACCACCCATTTTCTTAATATGATGTTCTCATTTGATATGAATGGTTTAGCATGTAGTAACTTCTCTCCATGCAAAACACACACATATATATATATGTATATTACTGTTAGGTTCCTATTCATACTAGACTACCATGTCAATTCAAACCCTTGGAGAGATAAATGGTCTATATTATACAAGCAAAAGGTAGGAAGGTATAATTTTTAACATATTGACAAGGATTATCTAACATAAATAAGAATCTTGTAACTCTCTCTTTATATATATATATATATATATATATATATATATATATATATGTGTGGGCCATCATCAGGTCGGGTTGACCTGAACCCCAGGAAGAATGTCCTGAGGAAAAAGTTGATTGGGTCACTTTGTGCGTGTGGCGTGAATCCATGTCTATCTTCTGGTAGGGATATATACAATAGGTGGATTTCATGGCAATATTGTGCGCTCTGTATCATACCCAGGGGTTGAACTGTGGGCAATACCTCTTTGGGGTGTGGCGAATAGCTCATAGATTAAATGGTCATACTTCTGCTTTAATTCTAATCGAGAAAGAAAGACTCCAACTCTACGTAGAGATACCACTGAATGCACCATCTATATAACTTCATGAGCTTGAATACCCTAGAGTTCATGAACTTGTTCAGATGCGGTGTGAAGCCTACCTATTCAATTGATGTCCATTTCCGAACTCGATTTTCCTATCGGGATTTTGTTTGATCTTAAATCTTCATTGAAATTGGATGAATTATCACGGTATGTAAGAAGAAGGGTTTGAAGATAATTGATGATATGGGAAATAATTTAGGACATTGGAAGTGTGACTAAAGTAGTTGCAGAATCATTTCATGTGGCTATTGTCGAAGATGAGATTCAAATCAGAAAATGTGCTAATTTTGAACTTGTGAGCCAGTGGAAACAAAGAATTCATGTAGTCGACCCTATCTAACATGAGAAAAGGTTGTTGTATATTTCAAAAGGATTGCACTCAAAGTGGAGCGCTCTACTGCCGTTACTGCTGGCTGGGAGTTTGACCCTTGGAGGGTGCATGTGTGTGTGTGTTGGCTTCGGCTTCCTCTTGTGACAGAAAAAAGAAGGATTGGTTAAGGTGAGGAGTGACCTAAAGATGAACCGGGACGGGTCCGTGCATTCATTATGGTCATGTCTGGTCGACTGGCTCGTCAGGCCCACCTAAAAGAGTAATGTTCATAAGATACATTCGGTCTGAATGATCTGAGCTCGAACATATTAACTCCTCAACTCTGTTACCTTGCTGGTCCCCTTCTTGCTCCTCTTGCTGTGCTCTGTTCTTCCTCTTAGTCCTTGCCTTAATTAGAAAGCTACCCATCAACTACAAGTGCATGTCATGGAGTGTGCATGAATTTGGTCCACATAAGTCCATTTAATTCTCTGTCCCTTATCTTGGCACTTCGGTTATCCGAAAACTCAACGATATTTTTATGACGATGAACAATTGCAAGGTGAAATTCATTGATTTCAGTTTTTTAAAAGTCCTAATGCATGTACTACACAGTTTGAAATGTGGCCAAATTCATGAACTTGGTTGCATTTAGGGCATATCTGCTCCACTCTTGAACTGGATCACATGGGGAGTTTCAGGTTCTCGCCTCAATCCAGCATGCAGGTTCGTAGTGTCCATGTTCTTCATTGTTAGATGCAGAAGTGTGTTTCTCATGTTTACTGTTCCCTCATGTTGTGAGAATCATTTCACATATGAGAGGGCATCATAGAAGGGCGGAAAATAAGCATATACTACCTATGCATGTCTTATATATGTAACACTTAAAAACGAGATCTTATACATAATCTTTTCCTTTCAAAATAGTTTTAAGAATATTTGAAAAAATATAAAGAAAACTTTTGTTATACTCATGCTCTCCAAAAATAAAAGGTGGACAGGTGTACATAAGTTCTAGAGGTTGAGAACCCAATCACTCATATAATACTAACTTAAACATGTCAACAATAGTTGGTGCTTTCAAGACAACTTTCTTGACTGGTAAGACGAAAATATGCAAATCATTTCTAATGTTGATTTACCTAGGGTGAATCTACCGATAAGAGAGGGAAAGAGCAACTATACGGGTATCAATGGAAACCATGACAGGAGAGAAAATCGACTGGCTAGATTGATTCCAAGCAAGAGAGGAGAGGAGAGAGAAAATGAGAGAGGTTTGAGGACAAACACAGCAGAGAGGAAGAAAAAGATAAATTATTCTCGTACTAGTGACACATATTATGGCTATTTTACTTAAGTTGTTCCGATCATTAAATGAGATGAAGTCAATAAGAATTAGTAACGAAGACATTTTTTACTTTAGACAGTTCTATCATGGTTATTTAATAGTTGGAATATGTCATAAATAAATCCGACTGCTGCCAAAGTTGGAATAGTTTTTACGGCCAGAATAAGCCCATTTTTCTAGTATTGAACTTATCATGAACGGAAGATTTGATGCAAACGAAGACCTGTTTATTTGTACTAGTAAACCTCGCTTTCAAGTCAGCTCATGAAAGAATATCGAGATATCTGTCTTTGAACAAAAGCTGAGCTTGAGAGAGAGAGAGAGAGAATACAATGAACAAGGGCTCTTTGGCTCGTTTACAAAGATGGGGACCAATTTCTGGATAATATCAGGGACCAATTTCTGGATAATATCATGGCGGTGTGTAATGCCGTAGTGGGTTTTCGAAAGATAGTGTGGGGCGAATAGCAGACCAGTATACTATCTGCATATTATAGGCGACGGATTCAACCATGGGTTATAGTGTGGGTACCAAGTTTTACCGGGTTTGGGTTTAGATATAGCGAATACCCAAACTGCATGATCTGAGTATGGAGCGAATATAGGTTAAGAAGTATCCAACCCATATATATAAAGAGAGAGAGAGAGGGGACCAATCCTCAATTTCCTATTGTACTTCAACCACTAGCAACTCTTCACCACCTTTCATTACTTCACTCACCAAAAACACCGTTATCTTGGACAAAATGCCTTAAAAACCTTGATATATATATATAAGTGGTTTTGTTGTTTTTAAAGTGATTTAGTTATTATAACAGTGGTTTTAACTAGTGGATTTGTGGTTTTGCTCAGAGAAATATAAAAAAATGATGGAAAGTGATGTCAAGTGGTTGAAACAACAAAATCATGTGAAATGAAATATTGAACACAAACTAAGATCTCTCTATATATATACATGCACGATACACGTCATTGCATAATTTTAGAACTACCTAACTAGAAAATTTTGTTATTTTAGATATATGAATGATGAAACTAAGTACTTTTTATTATTATTTTATAACAACAACAATAATAATAATAATCCGAACACAAGTCGCCCTATATCCACCTTACTACTCCCGGCGAAAAAGGACCCGACGTCATATCTATCTTGGTGGGAACGGTGCTGGTACCGGGCATAAAATTGAGGTTGCCGGAATGGGCAACAATGGCGCCTTTGTGGATTTGGATCTATAGAGAAAAAATCAAGCAAATATCCAGCCCCATTAATTTTGTGATTGTGTTTTTGAACAATGCTAGGTATAAGAAGCACATTTCTTCTTACGGACTTTTCCTTGTAGATTGCCAATTTTTTGGGTAAGAAAAGCAAACCATCTTACATTTTCAAGGTGATCTGGATCCGACAAGTTATAAGGTTCCTATTAACGTAGGTAGGTCAGGGTCCCGATCGCCTTGAAAATGTGGAGTGGTTTGCCTTTTTTTCGTGGTGCCACAGCCTAGCACCCACCCACACATGCATCTTTTGGGAGTCGAACTCTGCACCAGCAGCAGCGGTGCTAGATCGCCCACCGTTTAGAAACACATTTGTCGTTAAAGGTTCGGAAAAAATACCAACAAACAAATTTAGTGACCTAGTTCAACTGCAAGTCATCCCAAAATCTTTGAAGGAGTCCAAGGGCACAGATGCAGTGGCTGAATCCTTTATTAAGTGGGGTCTAAGGAATGTCGGTCGGGCAAAATTTATGTTTTTTTATATAATTTATCTGAATAATAATTAATTAAATAATTGAATTTCATAAAATTCTGAAAAAAAGAAATGCTGTGAGGCAAAACATTTAGTGATTTAGTGATGAGGGCCCTTCTTCTCTGAATCGCAGTTAATCAAGAGGAGAAGCAAACAATTATGCAATAAAGGCCGGAGCATTTATCCATGAAGGACCACACCCACGCAATTGAAGAAGAAGAAATTGAGGACCATTAGTTGCCAAGTATATACTTTGTCTGGATATTCATTGTTGATGTGGATACAACGAACGAGTGGATGCATTCGGAGTTCCATGTGGGGGCCAACCCGGATCGATCTGTCCCAGATACAAGTCGCGTGTTGTAATCTCAGACACGAAAACTCACCTATCAGTGACTCGAAGAATCTCTCTTCGTGTCACAAAAAATCTAGTTGTTTTCGCTTTGAATTGTCTTTGACACGAATACGAGATGACCCGTATAATTTAAGAAAAAATCAAGAGTTTTCAGAAAATGATAAAGAATAATATTATTATATTCAAATACCCTGAAAGGCAATCATGAAGTAGTTATTGGTGGGTGAGATCAAATCAATCAATCTCTCTCTATATATATACAGAGAAGATTCTCTTATTATATTCTTCCTAAATGCACTTTCAGGTCTCTTTCTTTTAGAAATTGTTCAGTATTCTTTGATGGCAATTGATATTTGATCCTGCTAACTAGTGTCATGTGACAATTTGGAATTATTATAATAATTTATGCAACAAAGAAAACATTTTCCAGCATCACACATGCGTGAATACATACATACATACATACATATATATATATATATATATATATATATATATATATATATATATATATATATATATATATGCATAAAACTAATACACCCTTTCTTCCTTTCTCTCTTTGTGATACACAGTACACTATAAATATATATATGAAAACCATATCTCTTTTTGATACATAGTATACACTCATCTATTTTTCTAATATCATGAGTATAATTTAAAATTTTTAAAGATTTTAAAAAGAATCAAGAATAATATTATTATACTCATATTTTTAGAAAACAATGATATAATATGAGTGAACACAAATATTTATATACATATATAGAGAGAGAGAGAGATTTATCCTTCTTCCTCTTGAAAATTACTCACACTAGGATTCGAAAACCAAGTTATAGGATGGGATGTAATTTTCCCTCATGCAAGACGACGGCGATGACTCTTTCCAGTCGTTCATGTCATCTTCACCTCTCTTCCATATAAGTATACTTGATGTGTACACCCATCTTTTTGGTCTTGTTTTGTTTCCTCTTGTGCGAGTCGAACCAGAACAAAGACTGTGCTACACTAATCATAGAAAGTGACCGGCATATAAATCTATCCCTGCAACTCCCACATCGTCCACTCAATCCACACAAGAGTTCTAGATTTGAGCCGACCCGTCGGGCTCATGCGTCGCCATCAATGCCACCTAAGCAAGAAACCGAGAACCATGAACACCGATCTCGTGAACCGGCCAATGAATGAGTGGATGGATGAATGAAAGAATGAATGGTTGCCATGGCAACTCCAAGTGGAAGAATTAGGGTTTTTTTGAGATGTTGACTGGCTTTCTAGGGGGAAGGAAAGGGACACACCCGAACCCAGTTCCGGTAAGACTTTTGGGACTGGTCCCCAAAATGCCTTTAATGTGTGTGTGACAAGCCAGTCAGAGGTCTGCTTATTAAGAGGGACGTGGGCAACACATAAAGCTCAGCATGGTTTAATATCATAGTAAGAGGTCAGTCACTTGGTGTGGTTAAAGACAACATCTCTCTCTCTAAAGGGGAGGGTAGATGGCAAGAAAGCGACCAGTCTGAGAACGGTGCAACTCTAGAATTATAGAGATGGGTACAGTAAAGGGAATGAATAATGGCAAAAGGAATCAAGCATGCACCACCAGCTCTGCAATTTGCGTGCCAGTGTTGGGGCTCAGGCCACTCAAACATCTCTCTCTCTATGTACGTATATATACATGTATATATGTACATACATACATACATATGTATATATATAGAGAGAGAGAGAGACTAGAAAGGCAAAACCCGAATTACAGAGTCCGAAATCTTGGGTCACAGAGAAAAGGTTTTATTTTCTTCTTTTATATGTGAATATTCTGCAAACAAGAGGCATTACCCTGCACACACACATAGACATGCTCCTGTTTGCGTGTGCACACACACACATATGTGTGTATTGGGATATCTTCTGATGTTTCCAGCTTGGTGTTATAATTGAAGAATACAGATGATTAATGTGAGTTTAAATCGTTGTGCACTCACCACTTAGCGATGGCTCTTTGCCTTTTAAGTTACTTATTCGCTTTTTCAAACCAAAATCTCCTACTATAGAAATTTGATAAGGAATTATGCAATAGATATGTCTATTAGATATTCCCGATTCTTGATCAGCCTGGCGGTTTGGGTCGGAGTCAAACCGGGCCAGAAACCGGCTAAACCCGGAACAGGTACAAGTCACCTAGACATCACCACCATATTTTGCACGTGGTTTATAGAACATGATCTTACTCATGATCTATAAGAATATAAGTATCTTTTTAATTTGTCATATATAACGCCTGATACATATCTCCATTTTAATCAATCGCATTAATTTTATTTATATTATTTTTACGTTATTTACAATATATGCACAACTGCATACTAAAAACAAATCTGAATATATTTTTCCACGCGAGGTCCAATCAATAGATCTCAAATTTGGGTTGATTTAGAAGCTGAACTTTAATCATTTGCATGAATTTTGTGTTTGTTTGGGTTAAGATGGATAAAGACATCCAAGTTGGTCTACAGAGTCAACTGCTACAAATCTTTCCGGATTCAAAAGAACAATAGAAGGAAGCTTCATTGGTCAAACTCATGATTCTCCTGATCTTGCCGTGAGATTTGGTTCACAAAAGTAGGAGCAAAGTGTGGCCTACCAACCCGTATCAGTCCACAGGTCCTAAGAACCGAATCCAAAGATTGGGTTTGTTTTGAGCATTGGGCTACTTAAAGATAAGATATTCGAAAACACAATCAATTCTATAATGATACAATTTATGATAGATGAATCAGCTACATCAAACATATAATAAATTATTTTTAACTTATATGATCAAAGTTTTTTCTTACACAATCAGCTTGCTGAATTCCAATCCTTGGATAAAGGGTTGTATTAGATGACTGAAACCGAGAATAAATTTATTTATTATATAGGATCCATGCGAAAATTAAAGCCGTGAAAGCATGTACATGAGAGCACGGGAGTATGTTTTGGGACTCAAGAGCGTAATATATGATATTTTTATGTCAATACAACATTATGTACTGAGTCAATACCAAGTTCATAACTTATAGCTAAACACACTCAAAAAGAAGTATCTTGGGGCATATTATTCTTAGATAAGCCATAGAATAAATAACTTTTGAGTTTGCTGAATATATGGATAAAGCACAAATACACATACTATACACTATGTATATATGTATACACACATGTGTATATATATATATAAAGAGAGAAAGAGTGATTGAATCTTGTCGATCACTAATGTTGCTCACTCATACTCGATAATTGTTTTTCGAGATAATCATTATAATATTATTATCTTTCAATATGTTTTGAAAATCCTTCAACTTTTAAAATTATGCTTATATCACCGAAAACCCGTAAGTGGGCATGTTAGATGTGCGATGATCCATTTATTTATATATATATATATATATATATATATTTACATATATTTTTAAGCAATAATGTTGACAATAGGGAGAGTAACAAAGGCTTATTATGCATAAAGCCAAGGTCATGTCCGTAAAAAGGAGGGGAAGATGAGAGCCCGAATGTACTTTGTGTTTGAAGGTGATTATTCACTCCACATATGGTCTTACGGGACCACCCTTTTCAGAACGAAGGACCACAAAAGGATGCCGCGGCAGGTGCCTGATGCATCTTCATACTCGAACTGATCTCAAACACACACACACAGAATTATCAGATAGCAGATGTAAGCGTGAGACCCAAGATCCAAAATCAACCAACTAAAACCACAAGCATGCCCTGAAAATCTGAATACAACCACCACTCTCATCACAATACTCTATCAAAACCTTTAGTTTCTCTTCCTTTCGATAGTTATCGTTCTCTCTCTCTCTCTCTCTCTCTCTCTCTCTCTCTCTCTCTCTCTCTCTCTCTCTCTCTCTCTCTCTCTCTCTCTCTCTCTCTCTCTCTCTCTCTTTTTGTTTGTCTGCATGGATGGTGGAAGGAGGAGCATTTTGAGTTGGAATCATCATATGTCAGAGGTGACTCGCAGATGGTTCAGAGATCTGTAGGTATCCCTCTTTACATAACGCAGGCCAAAGACCAAGGAAAACAGGATCTTTGACACCTCGACGCACCGGCAACTTTCGTCTTCATATTGCAACCTGAGAGAGAGAGAGAGAGAGAGAGAGAGAGAGAGAGAGAGAGAGAGAGAGAGGATACATCATCATGCGTTGTCATGGCGGCAGTCTCTTTTGCTGAGCATACCAACATGAATTTCCAACCTTCTGATGCCGGTGCTAGGATTCCAGACTCCGTCGACTCATTGTCTCAGTTACCCTTTATCCGGTCTGGCATCGCGGCCGACAAAAAGGGCATTAACAGGAGCACCAGTAGCAGCAAGAAGGAGAAGGCCATTCGCCTCTTTGGCATAGAATTCAGTGAGAGGAAGCCCAGCCATGGGAGTTCCGTCGAAGAAAACGACTCAGATGAGACGGTTTGTGAAGAGAACAACAAAGAGTTGGAAGATGGTAATAGCAGTAGCAACAACAACAACAACAGCAGCAGCAACCCTTCTGGCGATAATAATGATAGTAATGTTGGACGTGGCCTTGGTGACGGTGGTTCCGGCGGAAGTACTGGTGGTACCGGAGGCGGAAGTAGCCGGAAGTTCGAGTGTCATTATTGCTGCAGGAAATTTCCGACGTCCCAAGCATTAGGAGGTCATCAGAACGCACACAAGAGAGAGAGGCAGCAGGCCAAGAGGGTGCACTTCCACTCTGTCATGGCACACCCGGTAGGTTCGAGCCTGGGTCCGGTGTATGGATTCGTGAATTACAACCACCATCACCAGCAACGTGTGCTACAAGGCGTAAACCGCACCGTGTTAGGTGGAATCGAGCCGTCTTCATACTCATGGGTTCCGAACGTTCACCATACTGTAAATGGGAGCCAACTGCAGCCAATGTGGAGAGTGCCTCTAGCCCAAAACAACCACGCCCCTGATGGGTTCCTGCCGCACCCACCCCTCCCTCTGCAGCTCTTCTCAGAGAACTCGAATGAACCCAGGCTCGCTCATCAGAGTGCGTTGACTTCATCTGCTAAGGACAATGTGAGTCTTGATTTGCATCTGTAACTGTTCCTTTCTTTTATTTACTAATTAATCGAAGATCGCCGGAGAGATAGTGAGCTTAGTCTGTCAGTCAATGCCCGCATTCTACCGGCGAACATCTCTTTCTTCATTAGATGTAAGAGGTCTTCCTCTCAAAACATGTTTCTCCTTTTCCTTATTCTCAAAATAAGAAATCGAAGAGATCAATTGACATCGTATACAACTCACGATTATACGTATCTTTGATTTCCTACTGCTGTTCTAGAAAGATATGTGCAAACTGTATTTCATTGATGATTGAGTCACCTATTTACTTACGAATATTGGATCTCTCTCTCTTTATATATATATATATATATATAAAGAGCCAACCCGTATATTATCATGAGGAGTAAAATTGGCTATCTTGGGTAATTTTAACGAGTGGTCTTCATCACTCTGACACACCATCACCAGTCATCCTACATCAAAGCAAAGCCACCCAGATGCTCTTTTATCTAAACGTCTAGCTTTAGTCGTTGATCTTAGCCGTCCAGCTACTTTCAGTTGAGTGGCTAAGATTTGACGTAGAATGATCATCATCATAAAAGCAGTGCTGTTATGTATGAAGCATGCCTTCGATCAGTGTTCTCACGCACGCGCGCGCGCGCGTCTTGAGCCTTTTGTCTATAAGTACTTGTTACGTTGAATGTAATCTTCTCTCTTGCCTCTTGACAATTATTTGTTGGGAGAGGATTGTATTGGATCAATTCGACTTAATTAACTAGCTAGGAATGCTCTTTTAGAAAGGAAACCATACAAAAATGAATCTAAACACATCTAACCATGCAAGATTCGTCCTTGGAAACAAGGAGGAAGCACAAGAGTTCCAGCCAGTTAGGGAGGCATCATACAAGGAGTTACCACCTTGTGGGAAGCCCTAGTTATTCCAGCATAAGCAAAGTGTGTGTAGGAGTGTTCTTAAGTGCTTGATCATTATTATCGTTAATATGATCAATCAAATGATGGTGATTAAGGCACCCATCTTGCATCATAAATATATTAAATGACATCAATCTTCATATTAATGAACGACTCAATATAGATCGTCCAGTAAAATTTGGTATGAGAAGGTGTCTAACAACTCTCATATATATGCTAATATAAAAAACTATAGTAGTTTTGAGGAGCCACTTTAAAAATATTTAACAAGAGTAAGTCATTATCAAAACCGATGCACCATGTTAAGAAAGTGCAGTAGGAATAAATTACTGAGGAGTTTATGAGTCGTCTAGAAGAGTGAAATAACGATAATAATTTGGAAACATACCCCCTCAGCTACTAAAAGACTAAAAGTGGCTGCTCACCTTGAGACTCAAGCATCAAGCTGTTTTTTTCTTTTTATTGTTAGTTGTAGCTATTTCTTTTGGAGTTAATAAATTTTTTTCTTTTGTTTCTTTATAAATTTGGTCTTTCTTCATCATAATTTTATAATCAAACCTGCAGTTATATCCTTGCTTTCATCAGTTGCAAGCTTGATCTTTCTACACCGAGTTGCACAATCAAACTTACCACCATCGGCCTATTAAAAGTTTGCCCTGAATTAATAAAAAGTTCGTCAAAAATCCACTTCTAAGTGATTTTCTCATTGTTGGGCGTCTAGCAAGATCATCTCGTCTACATTTCAACGGATCAAGAATTACTAAAATTCAAGTTCGGACAACCGAGATGCGAAGGAAAAATCCGATCCCATTAATGGCATCTTAGGTCTTACCAAGCATATCTTCTTGAGAAAAGGCAACCCCTTTGCCTGTTCTAGTCATAATCAACCTATTTTTTATTTTTTTGGAAGGTTCTGAGAAATAAAGAATTGAGCAAATCAAAGTTGAAACCAGTGAGCTATAACAAAAACAATCTGACACTCCCTATCAAGAGGCATGATATCCAGCTACTAATTAAATCTTGACAAGATTAAAAATTTCACAAAAAATCCAATTCTTATTGGAATTGCCCAATTTTTAGTTTCTTAGATGGCTTTACTTATTTAATTTCTAATTCACTAAGAATCGCATTGACCGGAACTGTATTGATGGAGATGTTCCAAAAATACCACTACCCTGTGAAATTGTTTGTGCCCAAACCAATTTCCATCTTGAGGTAACCTGAAACCTGAATTATTTCTAATTTTTGACATGATTTTCATTCGAAACTTGGCAAGGGCTTGAGAAAGGTGTCAGGATCTCTATAGTGACCATTCTCTCTAGGCTACTTGGCTCAATGAGGCCTAGGACCTCCAGTTCACCTGATCTTTGATGAACTTGATGTGTTTCCTCTCAAGGACAGAGGCTAATGCCCTCAGACCCCGCAGCTGGACCACTATTAACAGTCATTCAAAGTGTTAGATTCCGAGCAAGAACTTTGTTGCAGTGGTAATTGTTTATTCACACACATATGATCAAATTCTACTGTTCACCTGAGTTGACTATGAGAAGATGATCGAAGAACTGAACCATGTACTACAAGATGGTGGCCGATTTGTTCATTCAGCATTCAAGTTGCAACCATGGGGTTCTTCATAACATGCATTTATGCTAATCGTGCTTCACTTTGATAGCAGCAGGAAGGTGGCATCGTACCCATTTATTTCCTACACCTACAACTTATTTTATTTGATCCAAACCGTATTATGGATCCGAATCATGATCTCGTTAGGATGGTACCATTGTTGTTCGCATGGATCTAACACCAAATTGCTAAGCTAACTTGGACAGCGCCGCCACGTTTTCAGAAGTTCGGTCGAGCTTGGTGCATTGCAAGAATGTTGAAGCAAACATACTAAAACCACCAAGGTCACATGGAATCACTTCCAATTAGAACTAAAATCACTTAGTATAAAACAATTTGGATGAAGAATTAACGCCATGTTGTTTAGACATGGCCGGTTCCGGATTGGCAGTTCCAAACTACTGGTTTTGGATTGACGGTTCCAAACCACTGGTCTTGGTTAACCTCGAACATGAATGGAAACCGAATCAGGATCAGGCTGGTACTTTGAGTCCCAAACCATTCAAAACGAGGAGAGTATATAAGAACAAAATGATTTTTTTTCAAAACATTAATACAAAAGGTCAACCCAGCGGTCTGAACAACTGGTTCTGGTTTCACAGGCTCTTGTTCTTCTGTCATGAAGATGGTATATACCGGATCATCCTGGAGATATCTTTTAATATCTCAGGACAGCCATACTGTAGTTACTGTTGCATAAACTGGGACAACCTGTCTACTCTCATTGTGGAAGCTCTTGTCTGTTGCTCCGAGTTCCTTTCCCTTGTACATTTTTTTCTTTAACTGCTGATTTTGCACTCTCATGGTTCTACCTGCAGCACAGAAATTTGGGATTGACGGAAAGCTGGTTGTGAACAGTGCTTGTTCTATGGCATGAGGATAGTGACTGAAGCTCGATTGTCTGGGTGGTAATGATGATCGAAGGTCATGGGTTCATGGCGGCCATGACAGACATAGCTATGGCTAAAGACAACGTTCAGAGAGAAGGGGATGAGTTTTAGATTCAATTTCGTGAGTGTTTTCGGCAATACTAAAATGAACTAATGCACCTGGGATGCAGATGGTGAGTTCGATTTTTGGGGGTGCGTGCATGTGTGTGTTAGGTTTCAGCTACAAACAAAAACACAACCAATAAAAGAAAAGAAAGTAAAGATGCCAGTGGGTCCAATTTGAGTTGGGTCTAAGTAATTCTCTTCCGGTTTGATCAGATCTTGCCAAATTAAATTTGGATTCAGATTGCAAGTTGACTGCAACAGATGGGCACTGAATATGATCCTTATTTGCTAATAAGGTATATTAAAGATATAACCGAGTCATGTAACTAACAAAATCTGGAGTCACAGTGAAGTTAGTTGATGGCCACCAATGAAGGGTTGCAACAACTAAGTCTTTCTTCATACTAGATGGGGCCACCTATATTGATTCTTTATTTTCATAGAGTTCAATCATCAGCCGTGTTAAGAGTTAACTCAATATAAGTTAGATCATTATTTCTTTTTTTCTTTGAATATGTTTGTAGTCTTCTTCCTTCTCTTTTAACATTTTCATCATCTATTTTCTAATACCTTATTATCAAAGTTTTCTTTAGTCATCTTTCTATATATTAAATAAAACTTCGTCGGATTTTTATAACATGGATTACAAAAATTATGAGCATTGCTTTGGGGCGTCCCTGCCTAGCGACGTGTTGCAGAGCCCGAATGCAGTAATAAGTAAGCAAGGGCCACTACATTTTCGCCCGAATATAGTGAATCAATTGCAGAGAGGGTTCCCACATCATGGACGGATGTGGGTAAAGAAGTTAGTCCCGCTACATTGCCGCCCGAATGTAGTGAATAATTTTCAAAGAGGGTCTCCTCATTTTGATTATGGACGGATGTGGGGGGTAAGAAAGCTAGTCCTAGATAATAAGATTCGTATTGGTTCTTGAAATATTGAAATATTATCTGGTAAGCTAATGAAAGTGGTAGATACTATGATTCGGAGAAAGATTCATATTCTATGTTTACAAGAGACAAAATAGGTTGGAGAAAAAGCAAAGAAGATGGAGGATACAAGTTTTAAATTATGGTACTCTGGTAAAGAAAAGGCTCAAAACAGAGTTGGTATTATCATAAATAAAGATTTAAAGGATAGTGTAGTAGACATACAATGATATGGTGACCGAATCATGACGTTGAAACTAGTGTTAGGAGTAGAGGTTTTGAATATAGTGTGTGCGTATGCACTCCAAGTAAGACTGGAAGATAGTATAAAAACTACTTTTTGGAAAGAGTTAGATAATGTGATTCAAAAGATTCCACAAAGGGAGATGATTTTTTGAGGAGGAGACTTAAATGGACATGTCGGTAAAGAGGCAATTGGATATCAAGGAATTCATGAAAACTTTGGTTTTGGGGATATAAATGAGGAAAGTAAGGAGATTTTAAATTTTGCTATGGCATTTGATCTCTTTATAGTCAATGCAATCTTCAAAAAATGAGATGAACATTTAATTACTTATAAGAGTGGCTTATCACAAACACAAATTGATTACTTTATTTGTAAAAAAAAAAATAGAGCGAGTTGTAAAGATTGCAAGGTAATTCCAAGAGAAAACTTAACCACCCAACATCGACTTTTAGTTATGGATTTACAAATAAAAAAATGGACAAAGAAGAAAAGAGTGTATCGAGCTATTCGGACTAAATGGTGGAACCTCAAAAGCGAGAAAGAAGATATACTTAAACAGAAAGTCCTTCAAGGAGATGTTTAGAATTATGTTGATACACCCTGTGATATGTGGAACAATATGACTATACATATTAGGAAAGTGGCAAAAGATGTTTTAGGTATATCTAAGGGAGGTATACCAGTACAAAAAGAAGCTTGGTGGTGGAGTGAAGTAGTGCAAAATAAAAGTCAAGGCAAAGAGGGCATGTTACAAATTACATTATGTTAAGAAAACTAGTGAAACTTTAGAGGCTAATAAGAAAGCAAAGAAGGAAGTGAAACAGGCCGTGAGTGAAGCAAAAGCTAAAATTTGAGAGGATTTATATAAAAAACTCAACTCAAAAGAGGGTGAAAGAGATATTTTTAGGATAGCTAAGGCTATAGATAAGAAAACTAAAGATCTTAATTATGTTATATGCATCAAAGACGAGGATGAAAAAGTTCTCGTGGCAAATGATGATATAAGAAAAAGAAGTTAGTATTAGTTTAGGAGAGTTAGCCAAATCATAAAAGTATATAAACCACAATTTCTACCGACGTATTCAAAAGAATGAAGTCAAAGAGGCTCTTAAACATATGAAGGGTGGTAAATTGGTAGGACCAAATAATATTCTTATAGAAGTTTGGAAAGTACTAGGAGAAATAGGAATCACTTGGCTTACAAGACTATTTAATGAAATATGAAAAAAACCAAAAGATGCCAAAGAATGGAGAGCAAGTACACTTATACCCATATATAAAAACAAGGGAGACATTCAAAATTGTGCAAATTATCGAGGTATCAAGTTAATGAGTCATATTATGAAATTATGGGAAAGAATTATCGAACGTAGGTTAAGACAAGTATCAAGTACAATAGAGAACCAATTTAGATTCATGTTAGGTAGATCTACTCTTCAAGCGATTAACCTTTTGAGACGTCTTATGGAATATTTTAGAGCAAAAAAGAAAAACCTTCACATGATATTTATTGATCTAGAAAAAACTTATGATAGGGTATCGAGAGAGGTTCTTTAAAGAACTTTGGAAAAAAGAGGTATCCCATTGACATACATTAACCTTATAAGAGACATGTATGATGGTGCAAAAACATGTGTGAGGACTCATGAAGGAATGACAAACTTCTTTGAAGTTAATATTGGGTTACAACAAGGATCAACTTTAAGTCCATACTTATTTACAATGGTGATTGATGAGTTAACAAACATATTCAAGATGAAGTACCTTGGTGTATGTTATTTGCATATGACATTGTATTAGTGGAGGAGTCTAAGGAAAAAGTTAATAGAAAATTGGAACTATGGAGAGAAATATTAGAAAGCAAAGGCCTCCGACTTAGTAGAATAAAGACAGAATATATGGAATGTAAGTTTGATCATTTGGTTACCTCAGAGGACAGAAATTAAAATTGGCACACAGTGTATCCCCCAAAAGGAAAGTTTTAAATACCTAAGGTCAATTTTTCAGAATGATGGAAGAATTGATGGAGATGTTACGTATAGAATTAATGCTGGTTGGTTAAAATGGAGTGGAGCATCAGGTATTCTTTGTGATAAGAAGATACCATTAAAGTTAAAAGGTAAATATTATAGAGCAGCAATTAGGCCTGCCTTGTTTTATGGTTCTGAGTGTTGGGCATGTAATCATCAACATGTACAAAAGATGTCTGTGACAGAAATGAAGATGTTGAGATGGATGAGAGGTCATACAAGAAAAGACCGTATACATAATGAGGTTATTAGAAACAAATTAGGAGTGACACCAATAGAGGATAACATGAGAGAATATCGTTTAAGATGGTTTGGACATATAGAAAGAAGATCAAAAGAAGAACCTATAAGAAGGTACGAAAAACTAAATTTAGAAAGTATTAAAAGAGGTAGAGGATGACCACAAAAGTGTAACAATAAAGAATGATCTAACATATTGTGAGTTAATTGCTAGCTAACATGGCACACGATAGGGATATGTGGAAACAAAAAATCTATGTAGCAGACCCCGTCTAGTATGGAAAAAGGCTTAGTTGTTGTTGTTGTTGTATTTTTTCTGTAACCACACATCTATCTCAATATTTTTATTTTGTATAACTGTCCAATACTATAAAATATAATAGGCCTAATTGTTACTCTATAATATTTACCATTTAGCTTTAATAGTATCTTATTGTTATATGATGTATCTCTCAATTTTAACCAATCAATGTTAATTCTATGTGTAACATTAATTTATTTTTAGTTTTAAAAAATTGATCTTAAATTCTATAGGTAACATCTTCGTAGGTATTTAAAAGACATTGTAGAAATAAAAGATTGATCAAGTCCAATTGTCATGGGCAACCAGAGGAAACCGAGGACAGGCGGGTTTGGGGGGAGGGGGTGCCCATATCTAGAGACTTCACTCTTCCAATAGGGTGGATCAATGCATTCGTTGCATAAGTATGAGGCTCCCTGTCAGGAAAGATTGCAACCATGGTGGCAAAGAGGTTACAAGAAAGAAAGTTATGCTAGAGATGGATTCACAAAGCTTGGTTGACTCTCTAACTTTGCAAGCATAGTGCATAACGAAGAATTCATTAATCATACATTAAGGCTCTTCTCAAGTTGAAGTGGGAAGTGAGGGTTATCCACAAAAGCGGATCTAAAAAATAGTGTTAGGGAGTATGTATTTCATGTTGTTAGGAGAGGAAGAATCTCAACCAGTATTCAATTGTAAAATATAGCTTTTACATGTTAAAATTTCAGGGGCAGCCACTCCCCACCTTTCTAGATCCGCCATTGATTAATTATCCACGCCTCAAGAAGGGTAATCATTGTGTTGATCTATGTTGCACGGGTATGCCCTTTTGGGCGTCGTACCCGTATCCGATACGTACCGGGTATGAGTACGCGTATGGGTACATCGGGTATGTACCCATACGGCCTGCAGCGTATCGGTACGTGAATACATATTCGGGTACACGTACCCAACTTTGGGTACGGCACGTACCGGTACCCGATACGTGGCTGGATCAGATTCGGATCAGCTGACCCAATCCGATCCAAAAAAAATTTAAAACCCTAACTCTCTCTCGATTCTTCCCTCTGGCAGACTGGCTCTCTCTCTCCTTCCGTCCTTCGTCTCACTCACCTCCTGCGTTTCTCCTTCATCTCAGGCCGACCGCCGACCAATGACCAGCGACCACCGTCCTTCGTCTCACTCACCTCCTGGTACAGTTGTTGCCTTGTTGGTTGTTCTGCTACAGGTTAACGAGGCTCATTTCGTATTGAAGGCATGTCGAGCTATCGTGGAGATGGGGCATTTGAGCTCTCTCCTTCCGTCTTTCGTCTCACTCACCTCCTTCGTCTAAGTTGTTGCATTTGGGCTCTCTCCTTCCATCCTTCATCTCACTCACCTCCTGCATATTGAAACATGAAATTTTCTTTTTATGCATGCATTCAGGTGGAAATGGAGCTCATTTCATATTGAAACATTGAAGGCATGCTAGAGGTTAACGGGGCTCATTTCATATTGAAACATTGAAGGCATGCCGACATGTTTCATGTTTGTGACATTATGTGGTTTATGTACACTTACAAGTTACAATGTTATGTGGTTTATGTGAAATAGTTGTCAATGGATATATACACTTACAAGTTACAACTTACAAGTTACAACGTTGATCTGTGTTATATGTACTGCAATTGGCTGCGTGATATTCTGTCCTTTTAGACAATGTGCAGTAATCCTGTTTGGAAGAGGGAGCAGGAAAATTCCAGGAGTATATGCGCTTTCACCTCTTATGGTTACATTTCGATTTCGTGGTTTTTATGTTTGTCCTTGGTAGTGGTTGCTGCTGTTTATGTTTGTCCTTACTAGTTCACCTATCTAAGACTAGTTGACTTGGACGTTTGTAACACCTATCTAAGACTAGTTGACTTAGATGTTTGTAAGTTATTTGGTTTACAAGCACTAATAGCTTTTGCAAGGTATCTTTACTGTGATTAATGAGTTATTCGGGTTCATGTTATGCATTGAGAAACATATCTGTGCAAAACTTTGCTTTCATGGAGATTGAGGTGGAGATCATTAGGCTGCTGTGATTGATAAAGGTCTATTTGTCTCTTCATTAATTCTTTTTGCATATGTTGGTCTTGCTTATATGTCGTTGACTTCATTATTTTGATTTATGATATTCTTGAAACGATGCTTCTTCAGGAACTCTTGATTCTCTTATGGTAAGCATTGCAACCCTAATGATGGGGATCACCTTTTATGCTGGTTTCAGATCTTTCCTTGCAAATTCAATTGACGACTTCTCGTATGTGTTTGTTGTTTGATTGTTCTTACTTTGAAGAAGAATATAAATGTCATTCTCATAAACTTAGAATAAAATTATTCACAAACACTAGAATGCTCTTTAAAATATAGAATGATTTATATAATTATGTGTGTGTGTATATATATATATATATATATATATATATATATATATATATATAAATTTTTAATAGTGGCGTACTCGTACCTTAGTTTTTTAGAAAATTGTGTATCCCATACCCATACCCGTACCAGGTACTGGTACCATACCCATACCCGTACCGGGTACTGTACCGTACCCGTATCACAGGTGCTGATAAAATGGCAAACCCAGACACAATGGCGGATCTAGAAATTGCCATCAGGTGGGGCAAATAGCCCCATTAAACTGTTTCAGGTGAGGGGAACTATGTATACAAGCACGGATTCAATTGTGAAGTACAGGGGTTTTCAGTAGAAATTTCAAATTTCGGATGGGGTATCCTTCGCACCTCGCCTCTAAGTAGATCCGCCACTGGCTGGACATGGAGTTGGTCTACAAGAATGGTGTTCACCACCAGAAGCAGTCAAGCTCCTCCGCTGATGGCAGTCAAGATTAGTATCACTCCCTCCCCCGAGACTTTGGTCCTTACCAAAAAAGAAGGAAAAAAGAACCGAAGTCAAAGCCATCAGAAACCGCAATCCATGTACTGAATCAACGAATCCAACTTTTAAGCAGGCGAGCCGTTCTTGCTTGATGCTTTGTGTGGATTGTTTCCTTCAAGCATTTCGTCCAACATTTTCTCGATGGTTTGGGAGTAATTGTTGAAACGGGTGGACAGTGAAACTGGGTGTAGTATTGCATGTACAAATTCATATAATTGATAATCTTCAGGCACATCAGAGCAAACTCGTTTTTCATATACTATTATTTATTAACAGATTAATATTGATCACTCTTTAGTAAATGCAACAAATTTAATGGAAATTATCTAGAATTAGCTAACCTCATACTTGGCACCTTATGCACGAAGGGATCATTTCATACAGCTCGCTGCATATTTGCAGCTTGTTGGTAGTGTAGCGGCATACTTTTCCAATGCTCCACACTACTGGCATGCAGATTGCTGTCGAAGCAAACAGCAGTATGCTTTTCTTGTACCAACCAAGTTAAGTAGAAAGCTGCTAATTTACTCGAAAAACTAAACAAGAATCTGCGGTTTGGAGTTGAGACAAGAGAGACATTTGTGGCTGCGAAATCTTGATCCATTTAATGTGTATATGGGCTTTGCCAATCACTCCCTCAGCAGTAACAAGAATCAAAACCAAGCCTCCCAACTAAGTGGATGGCTGCATGAATTATGAGTCGCCATTAAGCTTGAGTTTCGTGTAATGTTTCCATGTAACTCTCGAATAAGTAAGATCATGTTTTACTGTTTCTAATATTCGAAAACCAACGGGATGTGGCTTGCTAGCAAGGACAATGGTCTGAGTCGAAAGCCAGCGCCCGGCATACACCGTGGGGTTGAGGATCTTAATTAGCTTTGGTCCATAATGATGTCAGAGATTCAAACTAAGTCTGATCACCTGTGCATGGTTTCCTCATGTTACAAATGAAAAGGAAAACATATCATCATCAAATTACATGTTTTGACAATGAACCAGAGGACACACTGCTTGAGTAGTAGATTCGTGATCTCTCAGATCACCTGATCTAACCACACAGTCCAAACTGTTAAAAGCCTTAACATTCTCAAAACACACAAATGCAGCCACACAGAAACAGCTGCCCTTTTCTGTAAACAATGAGAGTCCTTCCAGTCATTTGACAGCTCTAACCAATCGTACAGATTTTCAGCGTCAAAACAACGAAGAAGAGTGAGATGTTAGTGCCCTTCCACCAATGCAACGAAGAACAGCGTCAAAACAACTGTTAAAATTCCACCAGTGTTTTTTTGGTAGACTGCCAGAGGCTCACCATGCGTACTGAACTCCTAACCTACCAATACAGAGCCAAACCACTTGGCCATTGCGCTATGCCCTTTTTGAGCCAATTTGTGCTTTTCAGGAAAGGGGCAGTTTCATATTTCTGGTCATGTTTTGACGTGTTGGTTGGTAATAAAAACAGGTCAGTCAGCATATATCTCAAGTTTGTTTTCTCTTGTCGTTGTGGTGGGTTGACACGAACACAAACTTTTCTTGTGACACGTTTCTATCAGGTTCTCATATTTTGTCTGAACTGACAATAGTTTTGTGTTTCAGGTCTTATGCTCTTTTCCTCCGTCATTTTGAGTACGGGTGGCAATCTCATGATAGAGGTGAGGACGAGGATTGAGTAAGGTTAGAATGTCAAAGAAACAACTAAAGCAAGTAATAAGTGAGCAAGAGCTCAACCCAATTGTTTGCCACTTCTTTCTTGAAGGTAAACTGGGTTAAGCAGACCCTACCATGGTTAGGTTACAAGCACAGGCTCGAGCGATCATTTTGAAAAAAAACAAGGACTTGAGTCCGTGTTCATGTCAGGTTTTCGTGTCTGAAATGCCCACCTGATTTTGAGTGCCGTACTAGTCTAGGTCCCCGTGCCATTACATGGCTCCCTTCCAGTGGTGGAATTTCTTGGTCCTTTCGCAGTTTAACTCATTGGCATGCTACGGAGAATCAATTTACTGGGACACACTCTTTCCGGACCATAATTACGAAAAGAAAACGAACACGAATTTATTTTTTCTTGCTTATCTTCTAAAGATCCCATTGGACATGAATATTCAGAAAAAAAGACGGAACAGATTTATTACAAGATCCAGGGCTTGATAAAACTTAACCGAGGAATACAACCATTTATGCAGAAGTATCGTCCATTCTATACAACGCCCTCTCTCTGAACAGCAGAGCAAAACAACACATTAGTGGAAATAAGATTGATAAGAAACCATGAAAAGCAGCAGTACCAACATCACGGCGACTCCCCACGGCGAGCTACCGCCTCCGGCCACAGCGGAGTCCCTCTCCGGCAACGGAAACAGGTAAGAGACCCACCTCCTATCAGCAACAGAGAGCCATTGAACCACAAACAGCAGCACCAAGGGTGAGACCACGATAACCAGCTTGATCTGATCGATGAAATCCTCAAAAGCCGACTCATAACTCAAGTACCAAGATAGAGATAAAAAGACAGTCAATATGAACGAGAAGAAGAGGAGAGGAAGAGGAGGAAGTGCCAAAGAGGAAGAGTATGAACTACCAAGAAACCCATTTTGCCTATTGTGACGATAATAGTGTCCGGTATCCATGTTGCTGCAAGTTTTTAGTGAGAGAAAGCAGCCTTAGCCTTACTAAGAAATCGAAACTCACAGAAGATGATGACGATGATGATGATGAACAGAATTGGCTAGTGTTGTTTGCGAGGCTAAGAACTGAAGGAAGATGGGATTTTATAGAGGAAAGGAACTTGGAGACAAGTACGCAAAAGGCACCGTCCAGCTGACGCCTACAAAGAGAGGAAAAAGGAGTGATGCATATTATTCCATGCTTTGTATATAGGGACAAGGTGCACCTAAGCTTAAGGATATGCGGTCTTGAAAGCAACTATTTTCAGTGTATTTTTCTTTTAATAGCAAGCTGGGATTTGGCAGACCCTACCAGATGCATGCCTATGAGATCGAACCCATGACCTTCAACTTGAAGGTTGTTCAGAGTTCACCCTCTAGCCAGGAGAGCCTTGTTTCTTTGTCTAGTGTGTTATTTAATGTAGCTGAAAACTGGAAGTGCAATAAAACTGGGGAGTCATGGGCTCCAGGTCCGGTGTGCCAGTATCCTGGCAGATTTGTGCAGTCGGTTAAATAAAAGATATAAGATGTTTGTACTAGACCATGAATTTCTTTGTGTACGTATACATGCATGTGTGTATTTTGGTATGTGTGTGTGTGTGTGAAGTGAGAGATACAAGAGGGCATTCTCTGCTCTCATGTCTAAATGTCGGTCAAGATTCCACCCAATAGACAAAATGTTGCTCTAACAAAAGAAACTGCATGCATTTATCCAAATATTTTTCTGTATAAGTTGTCTTAAATGTATTTACGTAGTGACAGAGACTTTCATTGATCTTAGTATGCCATGGGTATATATATATAAAAGGATCCTTGATGACTCTTGATGAACAATGAACCAATAAAGTGCAGCCTTTGCCATATGATAGCCCTTCCCTTTCTTTCCTATCCCTCATCAAGAGTGATAAAAAATATATATTCGAGAGTATATACTCCTGTAGAATCATAATATTCTATTTAATATATGTATATATATAGAGAGAGAAAGAGTAGTTAAATCTACTTAAATATTTTTAATGTTAATCATCATAATCTATAATAGATATTTGAAAAGTAAATTTTATTGTTGTACTTTTTGTACTTCACATTACAATTCTACAATTCACTTTTTTAATTTAAATTTTTACCATTGACCATTCTGATCAAACGGTAAAAGTGTTTAAACGGATTTAGTCATGATGAGTATATACCTCTCTTTATATATATATTAATATTCATGTGACAACAAATTTTTTATTGTTTTAGTAGGGACGCGGGGTTCAATACCTTTGCGAGTATTAACCAGAGTACTTGTTCGTCGAGATGTCTGTCCTAAGTTTAACCATGTTGACATGAATGAATCCTGGGGAAGAATATACTACAAAAGGAAGTTATATAATGGGCGTCAGCACTGCTTTCATCGGGGTCATATACAACAGCAGACTTGTTCACCTTTCACATAGAGATGCTTACCACACATGGCGGGTTCCGAACGGTCCGGTGGTTCCAACTAGAAATGGATCGGGCCAGGAACCACAACCGTCAGAACTGGATCCTGAATCGGAGAGAACCCGGTCCAGTTCCTATTCCAGCTTCTGCAAAACCATATTTTTTAATAGTTTTAGTATTTTTTCATTTCAGGACAGTTTAGGAGCTAAACCAGAACTGGAATCGGTCAGATCTCAGTTTGGTTCTGGTTCTTCATTTCAAGCAAATTAGGTAAACTGGAACCAGCGGTTTGGATACGTGTCTGCATGTATGTGCACATGCTTGTCTTCTTCGCCGACTTCCATCTATCCCACTCTGTGCTTATGTCCTGTTCGGCTTTGGGAGAGAGGGTCCTATAGCTTAGAGTTTATCTGAATTAATTGAACCTCTTAAAGGTGGCTTTTCCTAGTTATCAATTAGAAAGAAAGATTTATTCTCCATTAGTGGTTCGAATCCTATTAAGATTGGATAATTCTTTCAGGGATTCTTACGGGTCTTCGGATCCCAATCCAAATCCAATATGGAGATGCACACAATAAGCAAGATCAATGTCCAAATCCGGGATTAAGGGAGATGGAATTGAACCCTTGAATTTTACGATCCTGCAATTAGATTTTCAAGGGAATTGGCGTATCAAAACATGCACATTATTGTGTAAAAACTCATGGGTTAGTTTTTCAGAGTGATAGAAAAAAATGTCCATGGTAGAAATGAAGATGTTGAGATGGATGAGTGACCACACAAAGAAAAACTGTATACATAATGAGGTTATTATAAACAAATTGAAAGTAGTACCAATAGAGAGAAAATCATTTAAGATGGTTTGGACGTATAGAATAATGGCCAAAGAAAGCTCCAAAAAGGAATGAAAAATTAGATTGTGAAAATATTAAAACAAGAAGATAAAGATCACAAAAGTGTTGAAAATAAGGATCCAACTCATGTTAAATTAACGGTCAGCATGTTACATGATAGAGTTATGTGAAAACAAAGAATTCATGTAGACGACCCCATCTAGTATTAGAAAAAGCTCAGTTGTTGTTGTTGTTATAATGAGAAGATAAAGCCTAACACACATGCATGCACCCCCCGGGGATCAAACTCATACCTATGGTGGGCATTAGAGAGCTGTACTGGTGAGCTAACGCTATGGGTGCTTCGTCTTATTAGTTTTTTCAGTTTCTGTTTAAAATCTTACAATTAAGAGACTAATTTTGTGTATGTTGTAGTGTTTAACAAGTAAGTTGGTCAAAGAACTTGTGTCACAATAAAGAGAGATTGATTTTGTGCTTTAAAACTCTTATTGTGGCACTTTTTTCTTATGGAAAAATCGGCATATGAATACAAGATACAAGACTACGGATCAATATAGCCTGACCCCACTGTGTTTGTGACTGTGTGTGTTTGAGAGAGAGAGAGAGACTTGATTTAGGCTTGGCCTGGTTATATGTGGTTATGACCCAATTTAGGAGATGTTTCAAGTAGAGTATATATATATATATGTGTGTGTGTGTGTGTGTGTGTGTGTGAGAGAGAGAGAGAAAGAGAGATACCTCATCTATTGACCACATGGTGGTCACATGCGTCAACTTGCACATAAAATCATGGGATGCATTATTGAGTTCCTTTTAAGTACAAAAGAGGCCACTAATGACTAGATTAACTAAACCTAAAAGCTTCTATTCGTAAATAATTGTGGAAAAACTTTCCATAAACACTTAAACACAGTGTTATTTAACCGCTAATTGATTATGACGGCTTGATTATAATAGTGAGAAAAGGAGGTGGCTTTTTGAAAAAGTTCTTGCTTGCTTCCAAGGGCTTCTTCCACGTCTAGAATCTTCACCGACGTCGCTTTCCCATTCGTGGAATTCATAGCTGGACATCCAAGCCACGTGTCGAGCAGAATAGAGAAAACTGGAGCTTCACGTGATGCTGACACGTAGATCCAAATAATTGAGGGATAAGATGCAAGCTCTGATTGCGCGGATGATGGATCATTGTCAAGTGAAGGGGCACCTGAACGCCACTCATCTTAAGATGTACGGCTGCGAGTTCTATACTCTTTAAACGGATGAGTTTTTGTACAAAAACTCAAGACTATTGTGCTCGTGAATTAAACATGAAACCATAATTACTAACCGGTTTAAACATACAATTCTAGTTCTAAAATTCTATTTGGGTGTTTTCATAAAGAAACCTGATGTTATTTTCATGTTTCTTGGCCTTGTTTGTGTCATTTATATTCGTGTTTTTATTAAAAATTGATCAATCCACTACCTCAAGAGTCCAAGCAACCAAAAAATGTTGGGCTGTTTGCTAACCCAAACCATTATTCAAAAATGAGATGCTTCTTTGGCAGATCCAAAAAAAATCAGGTGAGACAGGCTTCAAATATTTTGAAATTCTTTTGAAAATTTCAATATGTAATTGAAAATTTGCAGAATTTCCCACTGATTAGAGTAATTAATTAATGCAGAAGTAAGTGCCAAGTCGAATAGCAGCAACAACAAAAATGAATTAAAGTGATAATGGCAAAAACCTAATTATAAGTTGTCCTGAGAATTATTGAGGTTCAAGCAAGGAGAATGAGGCTTTTCAGACATTCTTTTTCTTAACATCACTAGCTAATAATCTATCAGCAAAAGGCTGCTTTTCAGGAATTACTTTAGCTGACCACTTTTTAAATAATACATCAACGTTCCCCGGACCAATTTAGCTAATTCTTGATTAATCACCAAAGAAATGGAGCCACCGAAGATAGAAGTAAGCCTTCTATATTGCATCGTGAAGCTTTACAAGTATTACTAATTGCCGGTGCCTTACCTTTTTTGACGAGTCAATGGTCAACCCTGCATTTGGGGACAAAGGGGTTTGTTTTATTTATTTATTTATTTATTTATATATATAGAGAGAGAGATTTGTGTGTATGAAAAGAGTAATCCATGTGTGCACTCATTTATATTCTAGTCTTCTTAAAGATTTCAACCGTTTGATCTCTGAGATCTTTAAAGCAAAAAAATATTACTTAGTACGTTTAATACATCTTTAAAAAGTACTAAGTATTTTTTGCTTTTGAAATTTGAATTTCAATTGCCAATCTCACCAATTCAACGTTTGAGATCTCTCAGAATGTTTAAGAATGAAAGAATATGTGCACTGACTAATTTCTCTCTCTCTATATATATATGTATATATAATGGTAAATGCTCAAAAATATTAATGCTCAAATTTACTTGAAATTTCTCTCTTTCTCTCTATATATATGTATGATGGTAAATGCTCAAATTTATTTACTCAAAACATATTTTCATTGTTTGATTGACATGATCAACTATAAAGATTTGAATTTAAAGTATTGTTATAATTTGTATTTTGTATTTAATACATTTATTGCATAAGGTGAAAAATTATTGCACTATGCATTAAATATTTTTTGTTTTATTACCTTAACTGTTCATCTCAAAAACCAAATGTTTGAGATGACAAAATAGATTTGAACATATATATATATATCTACAGTTTGGTTAGCATGATCAATAGTGGAGATTGAAATTAAAAATACCATTGTAATGCACCATATGTATTAAATATTTTGCTTTATCACCTCAATTGTTCATCTCAAATATTAAACACTTGAAATGATATTAGGTGTGAAGGGACACCACAAAGGTTAGAGGGTACAGTTCTCTAACAAGAGGTCAGGAGTTTGACACCCAGACTTGCATATGTTAGGAATCAGCTTAACTGCAGCATTCTTGTCGATGAAAATCCTTCGTAAATAAGATTAATCTCTCTGTGTGTTTAATAGCACAATAAGCTCTCCTTCTGGACCAAGATCGTACTTGTTTGTGCATAATTTCAAAAAGTGGTGGTTAATCGTAATATCTGACACATTAGGTACCCAACTGAAACGGGTCATTAACAATAGACCCACTTTCTAAAAGTTCTCAAAATATTAAAGCGGCTAGTTTAATAAGCTAATGCTAATAAACATATCATGACGGAATCATGAGTAGTTTTTTCAATACCTTACTACTTTGTAGAGATAATAAATAAATAACACGCTTTTCGTGATATTACGAAAGTATTGGCAGTTGTTTGTAAACAACACATCGCAAGTTTGGCAAATGGCAATGCAGATCCTCCACTAATTAAGCATGCTAAAAAGGATCACTCTTCCACTAAGTAGTATGATTATCTATGTATGGTACAGGTCCAAGTGGGACCAATTCTTTGATTTAGTTTTATAAGTGGATCCGATGCAAGTAGATCTGTGTTGAAACTCGCGGGGAGGGGCAGATGGGGTTCCAGAGGATCGGGTCGGGAAACTCCGTATTGAAACCCGAGGTTTAGGCCGCTGGGTAGGACGTAGCTGGGTTATAAAACAATCTAAAAAATTTTAAAAAAAAAAAAACTTATAAAAGAAGATCCGAATCGGTGGGTTCTGTTTCGGATCTGGTTCAGTTTCATGGAAGAAGGAATGGTAACCATACCAGGCTTCGGTTATGGTTCATGGTCTGATTCAGCTGGTTTCCGGACAGGTTCAGTTTTGGTTCAAACTGCCGGTAAGGTTAGGAACAGGGCATGTACAAGGCTTGTTAACAGTTGAAACTTTATTGAACTCGATTCGGATCCAGTCATGGGTCTGGATCTGACCTACCCAACCTAGACAGGACCATTTTCAGGTTGAAAAACATAAACTGGATCCAGATCATATGACGAAGCTTTTGTTTTCTGTTTTTTATATTATCAATGTATGGATCTTAAGCAGACCCCCTTTGGGAACCAGGTTCAGACTAAAATTCTTAAATATATATTTAGAACCCTAAAGTAATATAATACTTTAGGTTCAAATAAATAATAAACCATGCATCTTTGTTGTTATCCAATATATTTCTTTATTAGTAAAGCATTGTGTTTAGTGGATGAGGTACAGATTTGGATCAGTTAATATCCAGAACCAGTATGTCCAAAGAGTCCTGTCCAATTCATGGTGTTCTAGTTCGGCACAAACAGCATTGGGTCCAGCTTCCAAAGTTTTACCCAGATCCAAATCCATCACAAATTTCATAAATTTAAGATTGGGTTTGGGTGTGTGATTAACTTCGAGATCCAAATTGCGAAGCGATTCTGAATATTAGTCTAAACCTACCTGACTACCTTACATGCAATATTAGATCTCATTAAGCCAATACAATCCAGACTCAATACCAGTTCACATCTAGCTACGAATCCAAAATTGAACTTAATCAGGCCAAGATGTGATTAAAGCACCATTAATGCTTTGTTTCGACTAGACACCCTAGACCGGACTTGCCTAGAACCATTTCGACCGGCTTGTGAGTTCCTGCTGTGGAGTCGTCCGGGTCGATGTGGACCATGGTCGAGCACAGTATGACTCACCTGTGTAGATTTGGGACCATGGTGCTGCCAAACTCTGTCGAGTGCAGCTCATTTATTCGAACCATAAGTGAGCTCTGCAGCAACATGGGCTCCCCAAGGCGCATTATGTTATTGTGATGTCAGGATAAGATCTAACCTCTATCCATTGTATTTAGTATTCAAGAACTTACCCCATGGGCGAGGAAATGAGGAAATCATATAATACCTGATTATGGGAAGGGAACGGGATGAGCTGCTCGTCGTTCGGTTCATCTGAGCTCGTTCGAGCTCAGTTTGCCGAACCTAACAAGATGAATTGAGTTGAATTTTGACAAGGGATACAAGCTGTAGACCAGCCGGGCTCTTCTTTGTTCAAGTCATTTAGGCTTGTGGAGTTAAGCATGTAATATTTGCATGTTTATATTATTCATGTTATTCTACGCCCAATTTGTTCCAGAGATATGCATGCCCCAACCGGAACTGAACTAGGAAGGAAGCGACTTGAACTGGGACCAAACCCAGAACCGGAACCAGATCAGACGGTTTTGACTGCTGGTTCCATAACTTTTCAATAGTTTTTATCAAAAATAAAAGTTTTAAATATTTTCTCAGTTCCGAATGATTTAGGACCTAAACCAGAACCAGTCCGATCTCGATTCAGTTTCCGTTTCTGGTTCCAGGCAAACTGAAACCGGCATAAAACGGGACCAGCCATGCCTACTTCAAGAAATGCTGGTGTTTGATAAGGTGAAAGCTCTTAAGAAAAGGAGCTCTTAGGAGCTGAAGGGAGCAGGATATGGATCCAGCAGTTGACTGATCCATTCCCATACCCGTATGGGGCTTAGTAAGAAACCTCAAACCCAATAACCGACTGAACTGAAATCTCCCGCAAGGCAAATTGATCATCGGTTCTTTTGATTCGGTTCTGTTATTGAACCAAACAGATCGACACACTAGTGGTCTCTCCACTTTGGGCAATTCAAACCGAAACGGGTCCAAAGGATGTCCTACTCAAGGTAGAGGTGTTTGTGGTCCCGTTTGGTTCAGTGCTAACCTTATTCCTGAACCAAACCAATATAAGAATGAAAACTAAATCAAACCATCGGTTTTACTTTGGTTCGGTTCTAAATCATAGCTCTATATATTTTATATTATGCTAATATGTAATGATTGTATTATGTAACAAGAAATTAATATGAAGCAACACTATATCTAAAATTATGTTGTGATTTTAAAAAGTTATATCATGAGCTCTCTATATACAGAGAAGGTGGAGGATTATTCATATCAAAACTCAATTAAAACCAATCTCAATCATTAAAATGAGGAACATGAACTAATGTCTAGTAGCGCTCACTCTCATATATATATATATATATATATTGTAAGGTACTTAACTGTAGTAATGGGCATCCATTCATATGGCATTTACCTATATCATTTAATGCATCGTCTATATTAGATGACATTGATCTTATTGACTGACCAGTAATTCGATTTATGTCGTTCCTCACACGAACTCTCAATTTCCACATATATATATATATATATATATACTCTTTCATTTTCAATCTTAATCACAAATGGCGATCACCGAACTGCAAGAATTTTTGGCTGTTAGAACCCACTCTTAACTAAGAATCACAAGTATATTAACGAAAGAGATGTACATATTATAAAACTAGAGAGACTTTAGTCCATGGGAAGTCACGCCCCGATCTCTCGGGGACAAATTAATGACGGGACTGAAGACGACAAAATTAATCGCACGGCCACTCTCTCTCTTTTGGGAATCTTTATATCATAAGCCCTTCGTTCCTCCTCTCTCACACACACTCTCGATCTTTTACACACTCTCTCTTGATCTTTTACTGACGGTCATGGCGGGATACGAGACGGAGACGGCACCCGTAGGTCATTTCCGGCAGCGTTTCGCGGAGGAACGGCTGGTGTTCTTCTTGGTAGCAGTGGCATTGGTGGTTCTGTGTTGGTACGTGGTGTACGAAGCCATCGTGATCACGGCAGCGGAGCAACTGAGGAGGTTGGTGGTGGTGTCGCCTCTACTGCTGGTGGTTGCCGTTCATTGGCTCTCCGAGCCCCGTCCTTCCAATGCCAGCGCCGGAGTCTCTGCTTGGCCCGTCGCCTTTGTCCTCTTCCTCTTCTTCCTTGTCTTGCTTCTCTGACTGGCCTTTGATCCATCTTTCTTCTTCTGCTTGGTGATCGGAGTCAGATCACGGGGCGTAGCGTAGTCATGGTATCTGTGACGAGCACTGCACCGTATAATAATGTATTTAACATCGTACCGATTTATGGTAACGGGTTTAAAGGGTGCTTGTTGTTTCCGTCTTTAAGCGTATGATTTTCTTTTTGGTTTGTATTTGTATGTCTGTAAAGCTGGTTCTTAGAGCTTTAGTGCAGGTTTCAAAATATTCAGACGCATGCGCGTGTATGTTTGTATCAGTCGATTCTTCAACGTTTCATAGGAGGTCCTTAATGATGTATATATCCTCTCCAGGTGTGTGTGTGTTCCATGTCTCTACAGAAGTTCGTCCCTCAAAGCTTCAATCGAGGTCTCAAATAATGCGTGCTTGCTTGCTTGAGTGAGTGGATGTGGATGTACAGAAGTTGGTTCAAACTTCACTGCAGGTCTCAGCTTTATTTTCATGCAGTTTCAGTTCTGCGCGCGCGCGCACACACACAGAGGGAGAGGATAATTGGGAAGTAGAGCTACTGACCACGCCAGTAACCTTGTCGGTCTAAAGGCCCATGTGTCGGTCGTGTAGTGGAAAGTTTACTAAACTTACTTCAGTCATGTCATGGCTTCAATCCATTTGATGCTTGCTTGTTCCAACACAATGTGCAGAGTATCGAACCCAAGCAAGGTTGGTTTGTGCCACACAGTGTGTGGGTATGGGGATGTCTCTGTGTGTGTGAGGGAGAGAAATTAAAGATATGTAGATGTTTGTGAGGTAATTTAGAAAAGCATGCTTTAATCGGTCAAGGGTCTTATTTTGCAGCAAAAGATTGCATTGAAAGGCTAAGCTGTTAACTAAATAAGTAAATTGAAAGTTTTCTAAGTTCGACATGATGACTCTTATGAAGAGCTGATGAGCCACTAGCGATCACCGAAGCACGAGCCGAGCCACAAGCAGGATCAAGCAGCCCCAAAGAACTGTGCCCTCTCCTGATTGGTGCCTTCAAAAGCTTTCACCTTGAAGTTTTAAAGTTCCATAATAGAGTAAGCATCTCTTGCCACCAGGCAGAGATAAGCTGTCTATGTTGTCACACAAACGCTAACCTCCATGGATGTGTATGCTTGTGTAAACATTGGATCTATGCTCTTGTTTCCTTTTTTTTTTAGAGGATAAGTGTAATAACATTGTTTTATGTATTTTTTAAAAACTTTAGATTATACTCATAATAAAAAAGAATGATTATGATTAAGCATGTGAGTGATGAACAAGATCATATATATATCTAACATCTTATCTGAAACTATATTTGGTTGCTGATTGGTTTAAGGTTTGGATTTTGTTTTTTGTGATATATCCAGAAGAAATGGCGGATCTACATGAAGGGGTGGGGAGGAAGGCCGCCCCCCTTAAATTTTGAAATTTTACATGTAAAACATACATTTTACAGTGAATATATGGTTGAGATTCATTCTTCACCCCCTCCAACACTATTTTCTAGATCCACCACTATCCAGAGGATATCCTCAGATGAATCCAATAGAAGCTTTTTTCAGATTTGGTTTTGGTTTGTTATATATATTCATATCTGATTACCGTGATATTTGATTTATCTGATTCAGTAAAGATGCATTCAATCCCAATTCATCTGCTTACATTGAAAAGGAAAAGGTAAAAATGCCTCATCAACAGGGGCGTTAGCTCAACGGCAGGGCGCTCTAGCACTGTTGTTGGTTGGGATTTCGACTGCCAGAAGGTGCATGTGTGTGTTGGGCTTGGCCTCCTCTTGTAACCCAAAAAAAATTGCCTCATCTATAAGGGCGTTAGCTCAATGGCAGGGCGCTCTAGCACCATTGCTGTTGGTGGGGAGTTCGACTGCCAGAAGTTGCATGTGTGTGTTAAGCTTGGCCTCCTCTTATAACCCAAAAAAATTGCCTCATCGACATGGGCATTAGCTCAAAGGCATGGTGATCTAGCACTTGCTGTTGGTGGGGAGTTCGACTGCCAGAAGGTGCATCTGTGTGTTAAGCTTGACCTCCTCTTATAACCCAAAAACATTGCATCATCAACAGGGGCATTAGCTCAAAGGCAGGGTGCTCTAACACTGTTGCTGTTGCTAGGGAGTTCGACTGGCAGAAGGTGCATGTGTGAGTGTGTGTTAGGCTTGGCTCCTCTTGTAACCCCCAAAAAAATTGCATTTTCAAATTTTAATAACCGAAAAATTGAAGAAGGGAAGGAAAACCAGTTATGCTCAAATTAACTGATGCTTCAAATTGTTTTACAGGAAAATCTTGAGAGACAATATTCTCAAAATAGAGTACTCAGAGCGTTAGCTCGCCGGTAGTGCTATTTGATGCCCACTAGCAGGTGACAAGCTTGATTCCTGCGGGGTGCGTGTGACGCCCTCTTTAAACAAGGAATCACCGGCTCGGTCGACCCCACCTAGAGAGGAGAGGAGAGTGATTGGCTTTGGTTTAGTTTAGTTTGTACAGAAGCTCCTGTTTGATCGGACCTTGTTTGAATTCATGCTAGGTTGGCTCAAGGATGTAAGTGGCTTATAGAGAATCAAAATGGCCTCCCTCTCTCTCTCTCTCTCTCTCTCTCTCTCTCTCTCTCTCTCTCTCTCTTTGGATTACTAAATTACTGAGCTGAACCTTTCACGTGAATGGGCCCCCACAAGGTTTTCTATTGTTGAGATGGGTGGAATCAACGGCTAAAATTCAGATGGTCACCATGTATTTTGTATGCATTACTGAAGCTTTGTCTATATTTGTATGTTGTGTTTTCAAGTACTTTAGATTCATTTCGTGTGCAAGTCCCTAACCCATTTATGGAGATTCATACACCGTATATGCCTCTGCGAAATTGGTACGTCCCCAAATGGCGCCTGTAATAAAGTCCAGTGCCCAAACGAAAGATTTAAATGAACATGGATCTTGTGCAATGATTTAGGGCAGGGTAAAATATAGCAGGTTTGGACCCGGCCCGACAGGTTGAACCGGACCCTGAAGGTGCATTCAATTCGTAATGTCAGGCCCCTGATACTAGAACTGTAGTTGTAGATCTACATGGGTTTGTAATTATGGTTTTGAAGGACCATTGATCTATGTTTGATTCGCAAGCAGTATGAATGTTTTGATTTTTTTATGCGAGACGGGACAGCAACACAAAGGAAAAGGAGGTGCTTGGTTTTCCTTCAAAACCCTTGGATCCGATTCTTATGGCACACCTCCCCCTTGGTGTAGACATTTTCTATTGAAATTGGGTCTGTGGAACCATGGTTCCATGTCAACAGCATGTTTTATGTTTGATATACAACAGAACTTAAAACTACGAGAACAAAAAAATCAAGTTCCAACACTCTTGAAACCTTATATCAAACACACCTTACAACCCCTAGAGCCTGCTAGAACTGGAACCAGCAGTTTCATGTCTCTTACTTTTTTTTTTTTTTTTTTTTAATCCCACATTTGTTTCATGAAATTATCAAATGAAACTAGAACCAGAACCTGAAAAGGGAACTGGAACTCGACCTTGATGGAGCTAGCTCGGTTCCTTTTCCAGGTTTTCGTGAAACCAGAAACCCGGTTTACCTGGAGCCAGCCTAGTCTAGGACCGGGAAATGAATCAAGCCGGTTCTGGTTCCACTTTATTGGAGTCGTGGAGCTTGTCCAAGTTCACTCTGTGATCTAAATGAATGAAATATGAGTTGGTTTGTAATAACCTCTTTGGTAAAGTATATAGAACTTTTATCTGCAAAAAAATTGCTAAAATATCCATGTCTACCCAACTAATTGAGTCAGTATAATATAATTACACGATCGACGATTTCACAAGAAAATTATACGAAGAAATAACAATTAGACTAATTCTAATAAAGGAAGTAAAATTTATAAACAAAGCAGATGTTAGAACTCCTTTTTAAAGTTGAATGAGCGGCTCGTGTTCAGCTAGCTCATCTAACTCAGATAATATAAGGTACCCATTTTGTTGCCGCTTTCTCTTTTCCAAAAAATAAATTAGATGAGCAGTTAGTTGGTTCTAATATAAGCTAATGCACAGTTAACTAAGATAATTCACGTGTCACATGTAATGCTAATGTGACTGACATCTATGTTTTAAATGGTTCGTCGATTGTTATAGAACTTTACAGCTTTCTTTTCCATTGTATTTTTGAAGAAAGACAGGAAATCAGCGAGAAACATGGAACACTTTGTATACTAATGAATATGATGTCATGAGTAGGACATGGCCGGTTTGGAACCAGCGCAGCATTTGAACCTGTATCAAACCGGGCCAAAAACTACTGAAAACCGAATGTGGCTGATTGAGCCAAGAACAGTAATAGAACTGGGCACCCGATTCTTCCTTGTACAGGGACCGAGAACCCGCCACTAAACCAAAGCATCCAGTTACTAATTCCATGAACCCGAAACCAGAACTCGTGGTTCAAACTGCTGGTTTAAATCCGATCTTTTAAGTCTATTTGAACCTTTTTTGTGTTTTTCTGTTCAAACTGAAATCGGTAATTATGAACTGTAACTGAATCCGGCAGCTATGGAGCCCTATTGAGTGAGGTGAGTGGCAGGAAGGTAAGATTTGGAATGGATGCTTCGATTGAGGGTACGGGAAGAACCTACACAATGAGGTTATTGAAGAGATCGACAAAGTAACCTAATGAAATGTTGCAAAAGAAAGTAATTGGGATGGACTTTTACAATGATCTCACGGGTCTCGACAAATCCGATGGTTTCAAACCACCTATTTCAGATTGCCAGTAACTATATATATATATATATATATAGGAGAGAGAGAACTTCTTGCATAATCCGAAAAAAACTGCTCGAGAGGACATGGACAACGAATACACCAAAGATCAACCAAGTGACAAGGAAACAGGTCTGTTCAAATCGAGACTACAAATCCCATCAAATTGCAATGAGAAACCAATATAGTTCAGTGAATCTAAACGTTTTCTCAAAGCTATTGATATTACTACAAGATGGCAAACAAGCAAGTACAATACCAATACATGCAATGGACATCAATATATATATATATATTCCTTCTTCCCATCCAAATGAAACATACGGTGACTCCTTCAATTTAAACTTTTAAAGCAAAGGTAAGACCCAGCTTGATTAGTTCATCCATGCTCTCAACAAAAGGCTGGTTTCTGGCAACCTTCGCTATGGCCTTGTTTTCGTCTGCATTGCCACCTTCAAGGAAAACGCCTATGATCCTCCCATCCTTGATCCAGTACGTACCAAATTTTGGCTTTGGAGATGCAGGATCATTGTTTCCAAACAGGACAGTATCACCAACACTGTCCCCATAGAATTGCCATGAAAGGTCAAAGGCACGGGAATAGAAGTATGGAAGATAATCATACTCTTCAATAGGTTTTCCCTCATCAGTTGCATTGATGTGCTGCGAACATATAAAGATATGAATAATTTTCATATGTTCGAAGCTAGTTGTACAAAGATTTGACTCCCAACTTCCATGCTTTCCTGACTATATGAAAATAATAAGAGAAAAACGTTACCTTCACAGCATGCTCCGCAGATTTCCTAGCATGATCCACATGCTCCACCCTCCTCATTTCATTATATAATTTCAATGGGAATGTCGCTACGTCCCCAATAGCATAAACACTGGGTATACTGGTCTGGAAAAACCCATCTGTCTGTTGATCACATCATACAAGGGAACATTAGATGCCATCACGAATTCATGTTTTATCAGCTCATTAGATTGGCAACAGTTCTGTTTATCGTAACCTCAAGCATGCTAATATGGTTCCAGCATGTTGCCACAACTTTCCCTGCATGCCACGAACCACACTGAACATGTCTCGACAATATTTTTGTCAGATTTTGATCTGGTTTGTGTGGAAGGGTTTTTGTTGGAGAAACACAAAAGCTTGTCTAACTTTTAACATATATGGATGGAATAGACATGTTATGTAGTGGCACGCATGCATAGATGATCTGAGTCCCGATGGATGCAATAGCGTCTCCAACTTTGAGATCATCTAGTTTTGATGAAATCCAGCGTAGTTACAAAGAAATAGAGGTTTCAGAAACCCATTAGGAACCTAATATCACCTTTATTCCACCTTTCTCCTCTTCAATTTGACCCTTAAATAGTGATGTAAGTGGTCTACCTCCCACACCAACAACAACAATGTCTGCATCCAGCACCCTTCCGTCCTTCAGCTTTACACACTTTACCTGTAAAATCAGAAACAACCAAGTGTAAGTCAACAACCATAAGCATTTAGGTCAAGCCACCGAAGGATATGAGACAAAAAACTTACATCTCCATTCAAATCAGCATCAAACCCAACTGCCACTGTCCCTTTAATTATCTTAATTCCCTTCCTTGCATAGTAGCCCTCATAAAAAGCTGCAATTCCTGCTGTGAAAAGCCGAGGCACTGCAGAATGAAAGAATCAAGTTAGCGTCCTTTTAAAATTAACAGGATACTGCTACTACTGACAATGATACTGCTACTATTGCTGTTACTGCCACCACTACAACAAGGTGAAGGAGAAACCCTCACTTATGTGGATGCGTGCGAAAGTACGAATAGCTGTGACATGAAGAACTGAACTGACTGCAGATGGAACTCAAAGTATAAAAACTACTCTGAGAAGCATGCTGCTCTTAAAGAGTTCACTTCCATATCGATCAATGAAGCATCAAAGACACGTTTTCTAATTCATATTCAATACTTACTACACCAAGGCTCTGGATAGACCATGGTCACGTCATAATTGTTAATCCTCATTGCTGCACCCAACTCTAGACCAATGTATCCTCCACCAACAATCACAACTTTTCCACCTTTCTTTGCTTGAATAGCTTCCACCAGCCTATCAGCGTCATCAATTTCTCGCAAATAGAATATATGTTTAGCATCTGCTCCTTGAACACCAAAGTCGGACAACCTAATTACCTATAAGATAATAAAAGAAAATTAGCATAATTGGAAGGAAGTGTGAAAGTAAACCTACACCAGAAAATGAACAACGGAAATTTTCACATATTTACTGAACCTACAGAAGATTTGGTTAGGTGTGCAATAACACATAAAACTTGGCGACTTTTATGACTTTGAAAACCCACTGGTTGAAACAGAGAAAGCATTCACAGTTTTCAAGCATGTGCATAACAACAACAACTAAGCCTTTTCCCATACTAGATGGGGTCAGCTACATGGATTCTTTGTTTCCACAGAGCTCTATTATGTGCCATGTTAGCAGTTAACTCACAATAAGCTAGATCATCCTTTATTGTTTCTTTCCAACACTTTTGTGGTCGTTCTCTACCTCTTTTAATACTTTCCAAATTTAGTTTTGCATACTTCTTAAAGGTTCTTCTTTTGATCTTCTTTCTATATGTCCAAACCATCTTAAACGATATTCTCTCATTTATCCTCTATTGGTATCACTCCTAATTTATTTCTAATAACTCATTATATATACGGTCTTTTCTTGTATGACCACTCATCCATCTCAACATCTTCATTTCTATCACAGACATCTTTTGTACATGTTGATGGTTAACTGCCAACACTCAGAACCATAAAACATTGCAGGTCTAATTGCTTCTCTATAATATTTACCTTTTAACTTTAATAGTATCTTCTTATCACAAAGAATACATGATGCTCCTCTCCATTTTAACCAACCAATGTTAATTCTATGAGTAACATCTCCATCAATTCTTTCAGAAAAATTGACCCTAGCTATTTAAAACTTTTCTTTTAGGGGATGCAATGTGTGTCAATTTTAATTTCTATGTCCTTTGAAGTAACTAAATGATCAAACTTGCATTCCATATATTCTGTCTTTATTCTACTAAGTCAGAGGCCTTTGCTTTGTAATGCTTCTCTCCATAGTTCCAATTTTCTATTAGCTTTTTCCTTAGACTCTTTCACTAACACAATGTCATCTTCAAATAACATACACCAACCAAGGCACTTAATATGTTTTTTTAACTCATCAATCACCATTATAAATAAGTATGGACTTAAAGTTGATCCTTGATGTAACCCAATATTAGCTTCAAAGAAGTCATTCATTCCTTCATGAGTCCTCACACATGTTTTTGCACCATCGTACTTGTCTCTTATAAGGTTAATGCATGTCAATAGGATACATCTTTTTTCCAAAGTTCTCTAAAGAACCTCCCTCGGTACCCTATCATAAGCTTTTTCTAGATCAATAAATATCATGTAAAAGTCTTTTTTTTTCTCTAAAATGTTCCATAAGGCGTCTCAAAAGGTAAATCGCTTCAAGAGTAGATCTGTCTGGCATGAATTCAAATTGATTCTCTGTTGTACTTGATGCTTGTCTTAACCTACGTTCGATAATTCTTTCCCATAATTTTATAGTATGGCTCACTAACTTGATACCTTGATAATTCACACAATTCTAAATGTCTCCCTTATTCTCTACTTGCTCTCCATTCCCCGGGCATCTTTTGGTTTCTCCACATTTCATTAAATAGTCTTTTGAGCCAAGTGATACCTATTTCTCCTAGTATTTTCCAAACTTCTATAAGAATATTGTCTAGTCCTACTAATTTACCACCCTCCATATGTTTAAGAGCCTCTTTGAATTCATTCTTTTGAATACGTCGGTAGAAATTGTGGTTTATATACTTTTCTGATTTGGCTAACTCTCCTAAGTTAATACTAACATCTTTATTTTCATTAAAAAGCTTATAAAAAATAGTTTTTCCATCTATTTCTTATATATCATTTGCCACTAGAATTTTTTCATCCTCGTCTTTTATGCATCTCACAAAATTAAGATCTTTAGTTTTCTTATCTCTAGTCCTATATATCATAAAAATATCTCTTTTACCCTCTTTTGAGTTGAGTTTTTCATATAAATCCTCCCAAATTTTAAGTTTTGCTTCACTGACAACCTTTTTTGCTTCCTTCTTTTCTTTCTTATAAGCTTTTAAAGTTTCACTAGTTTTCTTAGCATAATGTAATTTGTAACATGCCCTCTTTGCCTTGAATTTATTTTGTACTACTTCACTCCACCACCAAGCTTCTTTTTATGTTGTTACACCTCCCTTAGATTTACCTCACATCTTTCGCCACTTTCCTAATATGTATAGCCATATTGTTGTAAATATTTGTCAATGAACGAAGGTTGATGTTGCACGAATCAAGATCACCAAGTCGCCAAGAGTCAAATGGCATTCAATCACGAATGCCGATCTTCAAGAGTAATCAACAAGAGCGGAAGCACATACAAAACAAGTCAAAAAGCAGTGCTAGACTGCATACTTTATTCATAGTGTGATAGGATATTTATAGATGTTACATATGTACATGAGAAGCCATGAAAGAAGAACAAAAGAAGGCACTAGAGACTAGTACTGGCCAGGCATAGCCGTTGGCAAGCACTAGCCGTTGGGGCTTCCAACGGCTATGGCCAGTGCCACCTTATTACATTAACGCCCCCCCTCAAACTTACGGGGGATACAACGGAAGTTTGTCCAACATAAATCAAATACAACTCAATTTTCAACGAACTTGTTACAAAAATTTCTTACAGCTTCCTTTGAAACAACTCCAAATCATCATTCCATAATCAATGTGTCAACTTATTTATCATCATGCATGAAAATCAACGAAGTATCAATTCATACAGTTGCTCAATCTTAATGAAATCACAAAGACAATGTACAATATCTAATCCAAAGAGTAAACCAAAAACATAAGTTGATGTTCACAAGAAACTCATTTGAAAGAAAACATTGATATCATCAAATAGGATTGTCTATAATAACTAGATTCATAAATCACTACAAACTTGTGATATTATAAGGGAACCTTCGTATATCAAACAAGCATTTTAAGGTTATGCTCAAAACCCAAGTTTTAAGGACAAACTTGAACCCAAACAAGCTTTTTAAGGCAAAGCTCAAAACCTTCAAATCAAACAAGCTTTTTAAGGTTAAGCTCAAAACCCACCAAGTCAAGCAAGCTTTTTAAGGTTAAGCTCAAAACCTACCAAGTCAAACAAGCTTTTTAAGGTTAAGCTCAAAACCCACCAAGTAAAACAAGCTTTTTAAGGTTAAGCTCAAAACCCGTCAAGTCAAACAAGCTTTAAGGCTAAGCTCGAACCCGAGTTTTGAGGAAAAACTCGAACCCAAACAAGCTTTTTAAGGCAAAGCTCAAAACCTTCAAATCAAACATATCCATGATGTGGGAACCCTCTCTGCAATTGACTCACTACATCAGGGCAAAAATGTAGTGGCCCTTGCTTACTTATCACTGCATTCGGGCTCTACAGCACGTCACTAGGCGGGAACGCCCCAAAGCAATGCTCATAATTTGTGTAATCCATGGTATAAAAATCTGACAAAGTTTTATACTGGTTATCAGAAGCCTAACACAACCCTCCTCCTCTATCCGAGCTTGGGACCGGCAATGCAAGGGTGATCCCTTACATGGGCGGAGTTTTCTCAAGCATGTGCATACAATAGAAAAATAAAACTGAAGTTGGATTATTTGAGTTGGTTTTCAGATGTTGGTCGTTACTTAAAGAAGGTCATGCATCTTTTTTGAAGCCAATAACACAGGGATTGGGCATGTCAGAAGGTGGACCTGCATAAAGGAGCACGCCGTTGTCTGTGAACCACTATTTGTTACATGGACACGATCATGTTGATCTTATGTCAAACACAGCATGACACATATAATCTTGAACACAGCAAAACTCTTCTTAAATATGAAAAAACCTAAATTGGAAATGCAGGGATGTGCTCGTAGATTTCTCTATCCTTTTTCATGCCACTATTTTGATTTTTCACTTATTCATGATAATGTTTATCTTGATTTTGTAATTCAATGTGTTTATATGATCAAATTAGTAGGTACAAACTTTAAATAATGTTTTCTCAAAGTCAAAATGAAAAATGAGATGAAAAGTCTTGTGTATTTAGGGCATTGATTTTGCAACACTGCTCAAAACCTGCAGACAATGAAAAGTTGAAAGCCATTATCCAGCTATGGGCCCCTGTGCTTTCAAGCATATAGATCACATACATAAAGCCAAATCCGAGCATGGTTTCTGACTACCTGGTTTCCCTTAGTAAGTCATGTGAAAAGAATCACTATATATTATAGATACCCACATCCTCAGTTCTCGAGTCACACTGGGTTGCAACATCAGTCTAAAGCAACGTAGACTAATAATCCCTGGAAATTTGTTTTCTGCATCTTCTATATTTTGTTTCAAATCTGATACTTTCTGAAATTCGAAGGAGAGGATAATATAGATAACACTTCCAAAAGTAGAACACGTATTATTGAAATTGGCCAGCACAAACACAATACGTTTAAAATGTGCATAAATGTTTCCTATGTTCAAGGGAGAAGGGTTCTACAACCAGTAAAGAAAGATTCCCCTTTTGCATTACATACCGTGGAGCCAGTTGCAATTAGCAAAATGTCATACTTAAAGGTCGTTCCAGTTCCACTTATGAGGATCTTAGAAGCAAGGTCTGCCTTCACAATTTCAGTGCTAAGAATAAGCTCAATACCTGGCATCACAAAGAAAGATTACTGAAACAGGTCAGATATTTATACATCAAACTAATTATGAAAGGCACATTTCACATATATAGATAAATGAAATTCTACTTCACAATGAGTACAGGTTATAACACATCACTGACGGTTAGTAAAGCTCTCTCGACATTCCAACTACTGTTTTGTTTTCTACCTGACTAGACCTTTTCCATATTTGAAATTTGAACAATGCATTAACAAATCAAGTCAAATGTGAAAAGGTACTTCATCGAACTCTCCAAATCAATTTAGCGGGAAGTTGATCTACTAGGGTTATTTCGCTACATTGACTACTCCATTCATCTCGAGGTCTATATGAGTTGAATTGTGATGCTTGAAGTCGATTCACAATATAACCGCCCTAGCCACATATTATAAATTTGGTGACCAAATCTCGAGGATTCACCATACGCTCATGATTCATAAACCTTTATTATAAGTTAGCCTCAAACCTACTATAGTTGTCAGTCTTACGTGAGACTAAAACATGGCTACCATCAAAATTTGTGGCTACCATCAAAATTTGTGGCTAGGGCAAGATATTGTGAATCAACTTCAAACATATCAATTCAACCCCCATATAGACCTCAGATGACTGAGAGTAGATTAAAAATATAAGCCGCCCCTAGTCACACATTATGTTATGCAAACAAACCCTAAGCTGTATTTGGATGGGAGTATTTTGAAGAGTGGAAAGTATTTTTTGCAAGAATTTAAAATCCCTTATAATGAAAATGCCTTGTTTGGATTATTAACAAGTATTTTAAAAAATTTTAGAGTATTTTAATAGGGTATTTTATTACTCAAAAATAAAGGGATTTTAAATACTACCTAAACAAGAGAGAATTCTTAAAATCCATCATTCTCTCCCTCGTCTCCCTCTCTCCTAGCCCCGATCCTCAATCCTCATACTCGTCCTTCTTTCCCCCAATCCTCATCCCCACTCTTCGTCTCTCACGCCAGTTCCACCTCACGCCGCCGCTCTTCTTGAACCAACGCCACCCTTGTAGCCTCCACTCGTTTATTGCCGCTCATCTTGAACCAAAGCCACCCCTTGTAGCCTCCACCGGCGATTCTAGTGACAACCACCCGATAATTTGCGAAGGACCACCCGATAATACTACCGGTATGTTACATTTTGCTTTCTTCTTTGCATTTGATTTTCTTCTTCTGGGCGATTTGAGTTTTTGCTATCTCAACTCAATACATTTCATATTTGTGTTTTAACTCGCTTTGTTCCTAGAGGGAACGAAGTTAAGAGCTTCTGTTTCTATATCTCTCTTAACAATTATTCTATTTTTTCTCTCTCTCTTTGTATATATGCTTCATAAATTACCGGGAAGCTAATTTGCTACAAATCATGTTCATTAGGCAATTTCTAAGGTAAGGGATGGAATTTGTTACCTAGTTTATTTTGTTTTGCCACAAGTATTTTTTGCGCGACATGATCTAGGTTTTTAGTCTCTTTGTAATTTTATTTCAATGTCAACTATGAATAGTTTGACAAAGCTGAATTAATTATTTGCCTTATTTGATAAAAAAATGTCAAAATTAAGACAAGCATGATTTGTTGTGTAGGCTTATTTGATAAAAAATGTTTTAAAAGAGAATAAGACAAGCATGATTCTGTTCTGTAGGCTTTTTCATCTTAAGATGAAAAATTTTCTGATCACAAATGTAATTTGGAACACCCATGCAAGTTTATTTAGAAATCCCAAGATGGAGAAAAATTTTGCGTAGAGCTCTTCATCTTAAGGTACTTTTGTCTAGGGTTCAGCTAAGAAAACTACTATTATTAAGTGATGATAAAAGAATGGGTGTTGCTTTTTGGTTCTATTTTCTCCAACCATTGCACATCTTGCTTACTAATCCTAATGCTGCCCTCGGGACATTTTATAAATGGAATTTTCGGGCTAAAGAGAATAGCCTTTGTTTAGATTGAACTCGGCCGAGTAATTGTCTTTTCTCAGGTGCAAGTTATCTCAAAGGTGCTCTATATATTGTGAGCTTAATATAGGTGGCGTCGATGATCTCTTTGTGCAAGTATTATAGGTTTACTTCTTGAAGGAATAGTATCTTTCCACATGAACATTATTAAATGGATAAAACTAGAGAGTTACTCGCTTCCAAGTCAGGCATGTTCGTTTGATAGTATGTTTCCACATGAACATTATTAAATGGATAAAACTAGAGAGTTACTCGGCCCATGTCAAGGTATTACTGTTCAAATTGCTTGATATTATGTCTCATCAATAAAATAGATGGTTAAAGTTCACTTTATGACTTTTTGATAAATTGTATTTTTAATAATAGACCTACACACTCCAAACCTTTGATCACCTTTTCACTTTCTCACAGGACTCCTACCAATTTCTGGATATCTTCTCAAAAGTTTTCGTTGTCAAAAATTTCTACTCACCTACCCCCCGCAATGTTGATCGCTTTCTATTAGAATCACTTATTTACATGCCGATCAAACTATCACTAAGCAAATGGCTAAATGGCTTAAAACAAATAAAACCTAGCAAACAATATCGATGGATTCTCGACCATTACCATTTCTTAGGGCCTTATATCTCTCGGTACTCATTGAACTTAATATCTTTCTATATGTACCTTGCAAATGGCATAGTTGAAACGGGTCGTTAGCATTACTAGTAGTCTACTTAAATGAAAGATGACAAGGATATATGACCCCATTTTTAAAAGGACAACCCAAATAGATTTAGAAGTTGATCAAATATGTCTTGCAATTTTTATGAATGATACAGAGCAAGGGAAAAAATTGTTGTTTACAGACTATAGAATGTTACTATTAGCATTACTATTGTAGTCAAGGCCTAATTGAAAGATTACCGTAGTGCATAACACTGACTCTTTCGACTTTATAAGCAGGACAACCCAAATAGATTTAGTTGACAAAACTATGGTTTGGGATTTGGGATTTACAATGACATAGTTCAAGGGAAAAAATTGAAATGCTACGATCATAAAGAATGTTACTATATCACACTTGGTTCGAGGTCATTCACATTTCGTAGTGCAAACACTGCTCTCTCACATTTTATATTTTGTTGTTATTTTAGCATCTTCTATGGTTTGGGATTCAGATAAGCCATTTTAAGTTAATATTCTTGTTTTCAAAGTGAAATGCTAGATCATAAAGAATTTCATATATATTCGTCGAAGAACTTTCTACAATTTCTCACATTTGAATCGGGACTCTTATAGTATCTTCTTATAGTTGTTCTATACGCTTCTGGAACTTAAGTTTTATAATTCTTGTTATCAGTAGAATTTTGCCATCATTTCTACAATTTACAAAGTAGCCGCTTTGAAGACAACTTTATATATTTGATTTATATGGTTCATTAGGTAGGTTGCTGTACTTTTGTCGTTACAGGTCATGTTATAGAATTCTCTTGCCATCACTATACCTCTAATAAAGTACTGGCTTTGAAACAACAATTTTATTTCATTTTCTCGGGTTCATTAGGTAGGTTGCCACATTTCTGCTTATGCCGCATCCCTACTTGCCCAATATGATATTATCAAAAAGCTTTTTCTTTGTCAGATTCATATGCATTGCTTGAGCAGATCACCTTAGTATGACTATGTAATACACTATGCCCTGTCAAGTCGGAGTGTGAACTAATCTCAGTAAACTATTATAACAGTATAATACTAATCTATACATATTCTTGTTAGTATGCTATTGATGATAAAATAACTCCGACCATAAGTTAGAGACAGAGATGGATGGGGAGGCCAACTTCACTTGATTTTGTTAATGTAAATTAGTTTCCTTTATTGCATTTTTTCATGTCATAACTTTTATTATTATATTGGTATATGCTTATGTTGTGTCTCAAAATAATATTTCTTGGATATGATTTGCAATTCATCGGGTGGTCATACATTGACTTCTATGGTGTCATCCTACAGCGTTAATGCTAACTCAAGGAAAGAACAATTTACAAAAAGTGAAAAAGAAAGTCGATGCTAACTCAAGGAAAGAACACGACAAAAGTGAAAATGAAGTCGATAGAAAGCAACCAATGAGACAAGAAAGACGATACAAAAGGTTACTTTTACATGGAATTTGGAATTGGAGCTAGGTTATGTTGCTGATGTACTTAGAGATCAAAGTAACTTGGGGCGACATGAGCGTTGATGAAGCTTGAAAATAAGGCAGCATACAATTAGCCAATATTTGGGATGTTTGCTAGGGCTTGTACATAACGTTGGCCTATATACCCATTGAAAGCTTCGACTTATTTTCAATGTAGCTTAAATCATGTTATTTTATTTTTATTGATTGAAGTATAAGTTTAATACTCCTAATGGTATAACTTGTACTTATAGATTATCTATGAAAAAAATGTATATATTAATCTTTTCATTTTATGTAGATTTTTTAATTTTTTAAAATTTATTTTATTTTTATTTATTTTTATTTTTATTACGAATGCATAAAAAATGTTAGATGATATTTATTTTGTTTTGTAAAATTTTGTATTGAAATCTCAATTTTACAAAAAATATCTTAAAAGAAAGAACAAAAGTCTACAAATTGAATTGCTTTTATCCAAACAAAGTTAATTTGAAATTCAAGGGAATTTAATTGTTTTTATCTAAAACAAAAATATTTTACATAAACAAGGTGATTCAATTTGGACGCAATTAAATTATTTAAATTTCACCATACTTTTGAAATTTTAAAATACCTTATCCAACACAAACCTAAGTGGTTAAACCACAATTCATGATTCATAAAACCTTACTTACAGCTTGGCCTTATGTGGGACCTGGGACATGGCTACCATCAACAGTGGCTAAGGCAACATATTGTGAATTTGCTCTACCTGATCTGCGTGGCTAGGGCAACATATTGTGAATTTGCTCCAATCATTTGAGAGGTCTATAATGGGGATAAATTATGATGCTTGAAGTTGATTCACAATATGTCGCCTCTAGCCATAAATGATTGACTGGTAAATATATGTACGATGGTCCCACATAAGGCCAACTATAGTAAGATTTTAGCCAACAATAGTAATTTATGAATCATGAACCTGCGGGTTGAACCCTCAAGGTTTGGCTACCAAATTCAAGAGTTTGGTTTGGAACATTACAACCATGCTAAGAATGACGGTGTAAATCAGGATGTCTCTCTCAAAGTTATCGCTTTCCTTCTCAAATTATGGGCAATTAGATGCCCACCCAAGGCTTAGCCATGGCGAACTTCTTATTACAAAAGTTACAAGAAAGTTTCTCTTACTTCACCTTTGTTCGTGTCACTTTTGATGATTTTTGTAGCTTTTAAGGAATTTTTTCCAGTACTATTTTTTATCAACTCGACAAGGGGAGAACTTCAAGGTTGTACTAGGAAGACGAAAGGTAGACAAGATTGTCTTTGGAGTTTGAAAGAAAGATTGAGAAAGAAAAGCAAGCCTACGGTTGTGTATATGTTCGAAGAAAATCAAAAGCAAAATTAGTAAAGAGCATTGTTTGTGAATATCCAAGTATTAATGCTTATTGTCCACATTCGAGGCAACTTTGTTGTTTAGAGGAGACTACTAACCAAAATCCTGTTGTTTGTAGGAGACTACTAAATCACAAACTTGTCATTTTTTCTCAATCTTTCTTTAAACCCAAAGACAATACACCGTCTCTTCATCGCCCTCCTAACCATTGAAGTATGCCTCCATCAATCGAAGATGATAAAATTCTCTATGTAAAAAATTTCTCAAAAAGTAATAAAAATCATCAAAAGCTAAGGCACAAGCGGAAAAAGGAAAAGCAAGAGAAGCTTTGTTTGCAACTTTTGTAATAAGCAGTTCACCAATGGCTGTTTCCATTGGGTGGCATCAAGATGCCCATTAAGGTTGAGAGAACAACAACTATAACAGAAGATACTTTGGCATGGCTTCAGTGATTAGCAAACCATCATTAATTCTAATTTGCATCGCCATTATTCAAGTTCATCTTTAAAACCAAACTCATGAAATTCTGGTAGCCAAACCCTAAGGATTCAACCACATTCTCATGATTCATAAACTTTACTTCATAGTTGGCCTCAACTCTAATCCATATAGTTGGCCTTATGTAGGGAATTTGACATGGCTACCATCATAACTCAGTGGCTAGGACACATATATTGTGAATTTGCTCCATTCATTTGAGGTCTATATAGGACTGGAATTGTGATGTTCAAGTTGATCCACAATATGCTGCCCTAACTACGTATGATGATGGTGTAGCTATGTTCGAGTCCCATGAGGAAGGCCAACTATAGTTAGGTTGAGGCCAATCTGTAAGGTTTATGAATCATAACCGTGGTTGAACCTCTGGGTTTGGCTACCAAATTCATGAATTTGGTTTGAAGATAAACCTTAATCTAATGACGATGCAAATCGTGATGTGATGAGCTATAATTACAGGCATGCTAAGCATCTTCTCTTCATAGTTTGTTGCTCTCAACTCTTGTGAGCATTTTGGTGCCCACTCAAGACTTGGTCACCGGGGGAACTTTATTACAAAAGTTGCAAGAAAACCTCTCTCTCTTACTTTTTTCCTCAGTGTCAATTTTGGATGACTTCTTTTTTTGCAGCCTTTTGAGAAATTTTTTTGGGTGTTTACAATTGGTAAATAGGAGCAACGATTGAAATTTGAATTAAAACATGAACTGTTCATTTAAACCATCAAAAGGTTGAGACAATAAAGTAGATTTGAACATTAATAGAATTTGATCATTTACCACTATCTTTTCTTCATATATATACTCCCTCTCTATATATATATAAAGAGAGAGAATCCGGTTATTCTGTCTTAAATACCTTTGATAGCTCGACTTTCATGCACCTTGTGCATTCCTTTTTGCAGGTACATAAATGTAATAAGGTTATTCATGCATATATAGCTGTTCGTCTAGTAGCTTCTCTCTCTCTCTATGTATATATGTATGTATGCGTATGTATATATATACATATATATATATACATATACATATATATAACTTTCTCATGTCATATTTTACTAGACAATATGTGTTATTTGTGCGATAGCATTGACAATGCGGATTGAATTGTCTATCAACATCGATACAAGATTCGATGTAATTTAATGTAATTTGAGATGAATGCTTTGATCGCTACCGTTTGGCTAAGCTGTTCGTCTAGTAGCTTCTCTCTCTCTCTATGTATATATATATATATATATATATGTATATATATATGTATATGTATATATATATGTATATATATACATACGCATACATACATATATACATAGAGAGAGAGAGAGAAGCTACTAGACGAACAGCCTAGCCAAACGGTAGCGATCAAAGCATTCATCTCAAATTACATTAAATTACATCGAATCTTGTATCGATGTTGATAGACAATTCAATCCGCATTGTCAATGCTATCGCACAAATAACACATATTGTCTAGTAAAATATGACATGAGAAAGTTTCTATCATCTCACAATCTCTCTCTTTATATATATATATATATATATATATATATATATGTGTGTGTGTGTATATATATATGCTCCCACTTCAAAGGTAGTTGTTGACCCTTGAATGTTTGGGTCTCTCCTTCACCTACTTTTCCTCCTTTTTTTATTACACAAATACCGGCAACCGGTTCGGCTGCGTCAGACCACTTTGGGGTCAAAGCCCTCTAAGTGCTGGTATCCTCAACAAAGTGAGTTGACTCAGCTCAAACCGGTTACCGGTTCTTATATATAAAAAAAGTGAAAATATGTGAGAGAGAGACCCAGCTTTTATTGTCAACTACCAGTTTACCCGTGAAGTGCGAGCCCCCTTTCACATGGAATATGTGTTTCCCCTCTCTTTTCTCTCTGACTGATTGGTGCAAATAAATTAACAAAAAAGGAAGGGGTGTGGCTCCACATATGAGTATCAAGAGCTTTCACATTATAGGGAATTATGGGTATCAGCCCTTTCACACCATAATTGCTCAAACCTCAATCTCTATTCCTTCCTCCCTTTTTATTTTTAAGGAGGTTGAAGCCGAGTATGCACATCCTGGAAGTCGAACTTGTGATCTACGACATGCAATCAATGGCCCTATCCGATCGGCTAACGCCCCGAGTGCACCAAAAACTTATACAAGGTTCGGAGCGACGAGTTCATGTGCTAAGCAGTAGCCTTACCAACTAACTAATAGCACTTTTTTATTGCCTTTGTGGGGAGCACAAAGAGGAATATGTACCTCAGCTAGCTGGTTGGCTCACAACTTGAAGGTCATGAGTTCTATACCTCTCGGTGTGCACCTGGTTTGGGGCTTCCCTTGTACCAAAAGAGAAAAAAAAAAGAAAAACTTTCTGGGACAAAGCCGACCCTTTTCCCTGTTTGACCTACTAGATTTGGCCCTTCACGGCTTCAGCTATACGGGAAAAGAAAGATCTTTTTATAGGAGGTCAAAACGTAACACACCTCACGCATGCACCCTCCTGAGAGTCGAACTCCCCACCAGAAGCAACGTTACAAGAGCGCACTCTCATTGGGCTAACGCTCTGGATACACTGAGAAAGAAGGATGTTAAAAAGAATTTTTTTTAATTCGATAGGAATATGATATTTTAAATATCAATTTCGTTTCTTTGAAGTTTTAACTAAACCTTATTGAAAACCCACGTGGTGCATGTTTTTTAAGTCATATATTCTTAATACATTTTTATTACCGTAAAATATTTATTAAGCATATCTTATATACCTTTTATTAAGGCATTTCCTTCTTCTTTTAGGATATGAGACTTCAAATTAAAGTTCTCGTGAGACAACACTCGCCCTTTTAAACATTTGTCACAATTCCCATCACAAAGGACAGTGGCGGATCCATGTTGCGGTATTGAGGGCGAATACCCCATATGAAATTCAAAAAAACAATGAAAAAGTTACAGGGCGGGAGAATACTATACATAATTTTACCCCACCTTAAATAAATACGCGATTGGCCCAGTCCCAAAAAAAAAAGGTTTTAGTACTGACAAAGAAAGTTGAGTTGTGACACACATAGCTTTAGCTCATTGGTAGGACGCTCTACTGTCCACTCTTAGGTGTCAAGTTTGGTTCCTATGGGTGCATGTGTGAATGTGTTAGTTTTGAACCTCCTATTATAACAAAAAAAAAGTCGGATGGATCAAGTTGAGAGAATTCACTGTTTTTTTTTTCTTTTAATTACTTGGTTTGAGGCAAAAGCTTCAAAAATGTTGCACACAGAGTGTTAGCTAATATGGCAAGGATACATAACTCTCATATTGCAGGTCGTGAGTTCAATTCACAAGACGTGCATGCATTATTGTGTGTGTTAAGCTTGGGACTTCGTTTTAACAAAAAAAAACTTGGAAGTGTAAGAAGAAAAGGCTAAAACGTGATCTTGTTTCTTTTGAGTAAAATGCTAATTTCACAAAAGTAGGGAACAATGATAACTGATGATCCCGTAACTTACCCTAATTCGTGTGAGACAATGCTTGATTTTGTTGTTGGTGTGAGTAGATATGGGCCGTTCCTAATTGGTTGGGTTGAAGGATTCAATCGGAACTGAACCCAGCCAAAAATTGGTTGAAACCGGAACAAGAAATGGGTTTGGAACCAAGGACGACTTGTTGATAAAATCCGTAAAACCACATACATAATAAACCAATATGCAACAATTATAAACATACCCCAATCAATAACAATCATAAATCTAAAGTAAGCCATCAACAAATTGTACGAAAACAAAAACAGAAGCAATAATCAAAAGAGGGAATTTATCTGTGTGAGTCGCCCTTGCGGATTTGCCTTAGAGAAATTATCGTCTCGCTATACAGTACGTACAGTTATGTGCGTTTTCCTCTAAAGATAAAACACATACACAACTCAAAGCTACATATCTTGCTTCGAGTCGACTTCGACCACACCTCAGTTGCCTTTAGCCAGAAGGGAAGGACGGTATAGAGTAGCCACACAACCGTAGATAACACCATGAGCAGAGGGGAGCAAAGAGTTGAGGCGAGAGGAGAGAGACTCTTTCATGCAAAAGTATGGATTACGGAGTCCTAATCTTTTATTTATAGGCATCGTGGTGGATCATGGTTCATGGATCCGATCCAAACTAAACACTTCTCCATCCCGTAACCATTCCTACATAAACACTCTTGACCATTGAATCAAAAGTTTTTCATGCAAAAGATAGACCAAAAACAATTTCCAAGCCCAAGTCTAGCCCGACACGCACGTGTATTGTTTAGCATGTCCTCTCTAAGTATCTTAAACTAAGGTTTATGAGCTACCAACTATATAAAAGAACACATGGGTTTGTCTCGTTCTTCAATATAAGATTAAACTTTGTCTTCTCTTGGTCATCATATGCACAAGTCCCTCACATGTGACTTTTTACACTTAACTTTCACGTATATCAATGAGGCATCAATTGAATATTTAGGGATACTAAACATGAATTAAATGTTAGTAATTCACATGAGATTTAATTAACTCAACTATAATTAACATTAAATCTAACAATCCCCTCAAATACCTGAAGTATAAAAGTGCCCTCCCAAACATGCTATCATATTATGCTTTTAGTAATGATAGCTTTCAATTTGAACCGTTACCTAATTTATCAAATATTATTCTTACACGAACTAAGTAAACATACATCTTTAACCTTAACCTTGGGAGTAAAGGTGTTTATTGGTAACAACATAATAAAAGGTTATGGTGTGATCTTTAGGAGTGATGCATTAATGACCATGCATCAATATCCTTTATCATGATTGATATTATGGAACAACACAATTCCCCTATTACAATCACATAATATCAATCATTCAGTTATGCATCTCCAAGGATGTATTGCTAACATCCTATCATAGGATTCGATCCTATTCAAAGAATAATATCTTACTAGACTTACATTCATGACACTTTAGGTTTACACGACACAAACATAAATATACCAAGTATCATATAATATAAAGTGTTACTTCTTGTAAATAAATCATAGGTTTCAGTCTCATTCACAACCTTGATTTCTCAACTAATGATATTGATAAACCCTTAATCAAAAGATTGGTTGTGTTATCTTTGGATCTAACAAAATCTATAGTTATAACCCATTAAATACAAGAGCCCTTACAAACTTTAGTCTAACTTGTATGTGTCTCTATTGCATTTGGTTTTACTTTGAACTACCAATCTTAACAATAGTAGTCATAATTTCACAATTTACTAAAATTGTAGGAAACAACTTTTTTACTATAAGTAAACTGGATATACATCTCTTAAGTCATTTAACTTTCAATCCAGTATCATCCAAAACACATAGTTTTGTCTTAAAAGTAAACAAGCCAAAATAGTTTGTTTCTTAGATTTTCAGGTAACAATGCCACCACTCACAAGAAAAGGATATCCAATGACCCCATTACTCCTACAGTTTTTTGTTATACAACTAACATAATTAAATCCTTGAAGAACAAAAATATGTTTACCATAATGCAGTCCAAGGAAAATCATTCCCTTCAGATAGAGAAATAATCTATCTAGAGCTTTTCAATGGATTCTATTTGGACAACTAGTATATCTATTCAACTTACGCACAACAAATGCAATATTTGATCGTGTAGAGTTGGTTAGATACATCAAATTATCAATAATACGAGAATAGTATAGTTGAGACACGAGAATACCACTTTTATTATTATACAAAGCCTTAGATGAATCATATATATCTAAATCTCTATAAAACTTTCTCAATACATTGAGACTAAGAGATTGCTATATCATGAGATTTTAAGCCCTAAAATTATGTCAGTTACACCCATATCTTTCATCTTAAACTTACTATATGAGAATAACTTTATCTCATTTACTATTATCATATCTTAATCAAAAAATAATATATAATTTATGTACAGGCAAAGAATGATGAAATCATTATTCACTAATTTACAGTATACACACTTATTATAATTATTAGAAACAAAAACAAAAGATGATATCACATAATCAAGCTTTTCATGCCATTGTTTAGGGGCTTGTTTCAAACCATATAATGATTTAATAAGCTTACACGCCTTATATTTATTCCCATGAGCTACAAATCGTACATACTGATTCATATAAATTTTCTTATTGAGGTCACTATGTAGAAAAAAGTTTTCACATCCTCTGATGGATTCCAAAGTCATATAGGGAAGCCAGTGCTATAAGCACTTGAATAGTGGTCATCCAAGAAACTGGAGATTAGGTATTGAAATAATTTATTTCTTTTTTGTGTGTGTATTCAATAACAACTAACTTAGCCTTCTACTTGTTGATTGTTTTGTCTGCATTTAATTTTGTTTTAAAGATTCACTTCCAACCCACAATAAAACAATCAAGAGGCAAATCCATCAGTTCCCAGTACCATTGGAGAGAATTAACTAGATTTTATCGTTAACGAGTTACTTCCAAAACTTAACATTGAGTGAGGTCATAGCCTACTTGAAGGTAATAGGATCATCCTCGATATTAAAAGTAACAAAGTCACTTCCAAAGTACTTTGATATCATAGGTCGTTTACGTATTCTTGGTTTAATTATTTTCTCAGAGTCATCTCATCTAGAAACAACACAATAAAGGTCACCCACATTTACCATCCTTTCCACATGATCAAGAATGAAACTAGTAGTAGAGTCAAAATCTCTAAAAGGTACACTTTGAGAAAATACAGTTTTTATTGAAAACACATTCTAAAATAATGTAGCATCACGAAGCTCAACTATTATGTTAATATTTATATCAGAAACATCAGATCTAATGACAAAGAATTTGTACGCATAACTTATATTCACGTAATCTAGAAACATGGCATCCATTATTTTAGCTTATAATTTCTTTATCTTTTATTCAATGATGAATACTTTCACAAGACACTCACACACTTTGAGATATTTGAGACTCTTCTTTTGATCCTTTTAAAGCTTAAAGAGATTACTTTCCTTATATTTATGAGAAACTCTATTTAGAATATGACAAGTTATATTTAAAGTTTCCCCATATGTAGGTAAGTAACTCAAAACTTTGAAGTAAAATATTAACCATATCAAAGTTTCCCACATTAACCATATTCAACCATATCAAACATGTAGGATTGAAAATAATACGAAGCGATAGTATTATGGACAATACCATTGTTTTGACAGTATTCTTGAAAAAGGTTTGAGATATACTCCTCATCCCTATCAAACCTTAATCATTTAAGTATCTTGCATATTTCAATTTGTGCTTCATTTCTAAATATTTGAAACTTTTCTAAAGTTTCATCTTTACTTTTAAGCAATTAAATATAACAATATCTATTGCAATCATCAATAAACATGATAAAATATCTTTTGTTAACCTTTGTAGTCATTCCATTGAATTCACAAATAACAGTGTGCACCAAATCTAAAATCTTAGATTTCTTGTTAACCGTATGAAAATGTTTCCTAGGTTCCTTTGTTTATACAAATATACTACATTTGTGTTTTCTATCTATGATAATCTTAGGGACAAGGTTTAAGTTCACTATTTTTTTTATAGAATTAAAGTTTATATGACTTAACCTAACATGTCATATATTAGATGATTCAATATTATACACAGAAGAAGAAAAAATAGAAGTATAAGTAAAGACTTTATTAACATTAAAATTTATACAAGAATTAACAATTGGTTTGACATAAATTTTAAACAGATCTTCTATATCACACAAATAACACTTTTCAAAGAAACACCATATACTAAGTTGTGTAATTACGACTTTATTATATTTGTAATCTACCTTAATCCCTTCTTAACTAAAGCAAGACCTCTAAGGATATTCTGGTGAATCGTTGGAATGTGTCCATATCCGTCAAGAGTTATAAACTTTATCGAATAAAACTTAAAAGTCCACATACCCTTTGCCCTTGACTTCAGTAGTTGAATTATCCTCTAAAGTCACAGTTCTGGTACAAACGACCAAGACTTAAGAAATTTTTCAATAATAGACATAACAATAAACTTGTAAGAAAGCTACATTTCGGCTTCATTCAGACCATGACATAAAAATTGAAATTCGTTTACTTTTTTAGTTATAGATTTTCCCTCTACCATTTGATACTGTAGACACGGAAAATTCTCACTTCTGGTTCTTAGGCCCGAAGTGAACCTTTTCGTGTGTCAAACTCATTTTTATGAAAAGGGCGTGCCAGCTAGCTTACTCAAGCTAGCGAAGTAAGTTTTGAAAATACGACTCTTTTGGGGCGACTGTGAGCAAGTGAGCTCTTTTCGTCACGGACCTTCTTGCATCGATGCACAAGGGTCAGTCTGTACGCTTAGCAAAGTTATTTTGAATAAGTAACCTCTTTGAAAATACACGAAGTATGGGATTTGTTTGTATTGTTACAGATTTTATTTTACGTGGGATTTGCATGTGCTTATGTCTTTCAATTTTATGCTATTTAGGCCAACTAGGTGTGTGCGCAAGTGACCTAAGTTAGGCGATTTTTGTACGGGAGTATGGGGTTTTGCTTTGATGTAATATGCGTTCTAACTCGTGGTATGGCGAATATGCAATGCAAACTCACACAACTCCAAGGGAAAACCCGAAATTGAAAGACAATGCTTAAGGAAAATTGCGTAATGTAAATTGCAAAAGAGAAATTGCAAAAGGAAAATATAGCTATATCTTAAGAGCGAAAAGGCTCAATTGTGTAAGTGTGTGTCGTGTATATATGGAAAAACTACTCACACAGCTGAACCTTAAAACCCAAATCTTAAAGACAGCGGAAGGGAAATACAACTATATATATATGGGCCAGAAGGTCACCAACGTGTGCGTGGGGCGGATCACAAGGCCAAGTCCTCGCAAGTTGAAGATGGACCAGCTACATGTAAGTGCCTAAACTCGGTCCATTATATAAACTTGCTTTATATTCAATTAAATTTTGACATGGGGTTGTAATAATGGAGCGTAGTCTCCCCCCAAGATATAATAACTTGGTTTGACACACGAGCACACACGTGCACTTGAGCCTTTCCGCTCTTAGCTGCACACCTTTTTGCACACACACGGGCCTTGACAGCCCCTATGATATAATTTTATTTATATAAGTTCAACTGCATGGGTTTTAATTCAAGTCGTGGGTGTTGTCTTTCAATTCTACACTCACACACATTGAGCTTTCGCTCTTACTCCCAAGACCCTAATAAGGGCCATATTGTAATTTAATTTGGGGTTTTCATTCAAGTTGTGTGCGTGGTCTTTTAATTCTACACTCACACACGTTGAGCTTTCGCTCTTACTCCCAAGACCCTAATAAGGGTCATATTGCAATTCTATTTGGGTTTTACATTACAAGTCGTGTGAGTTGTGGGCAGCCAAGAGGAGTCCCTTAGGTGGATGGTTGCGACAGGTAGGAGTGCTGGCCGGCTGGTGTTGAGGCGTGGTAGGGAAGGTAGGTTGAGCTAAAGCGTGTTGCTAGGAGTTGGGGTGAGTTTTGGGAATAGGTAGGTCTCGACTGGAAGTGGAGGAGGTGTTGGGGAATGGTGAAGGGATGCTGGAAAGGGGCGACTAAGGATGGCAGGTGGATGGGCAGGCGTTGGGTAGTGCTCGGCTGGGAGCTAAGGTGTGGTGTTAGGTGGAGTTAGTGGGGTATGGTGCAGGTCGGCTGGGTGGAAGGGAGAGTGGTACTAACCTGAAAAGAGGCGGCAGATGGATGGAGTGCTCGGCTGGAAGAGGATGAAGGAGTGGCAACTGGGAAGGAGGCGGCAGGTGGATGGAGTGGTGCTGTCCTGGCCGAACGTGAGATGTGAGTGGCTAGGAGTCCTGGCCGAATGGTGGAGTGAAGGGGGAATGGCGAGAGATGGGAGTTGGCCCTGACCGGATGGAAGTGTGAAGGGAGGTGCTGGCCGAGTCCCAAGGGTGAACGGAGCATGAAGAGGAGCCAAGAGAGGGGAACCCGCATGAAGGAGGGGGTTTATATAGGCTAGCTAGGGGTTGGTGGCTGGGAGTTTAGGTCGGTTGGTGGGATGTGGGCTAGATATTTTCATTAGGTGGGTTGGGATATATATTGTGGGCTAGATATTTATGGTTTAGGATGGAGGTGGCTGTAATTAGTTTATGTTTTAGTTTTAGGGAATGTTATAGGCCGATTTAATGGTTTGGGGTAGGTTGGTTAGGTGGGTTGGGTTCTAGTTGGTTAGGGATTTAGTTAGGTGAACTAAGGTTAGTTTAGGCTTAGTTGGTTAGGGTCTAGGTGGTCTAGCTAGGTGAGGTTGGGGCGGTTTTGGGTAAGAAGGGTTAGGTTAGGTTTGGGTTAGGTTTTAGGGAAAATGACTAGGTGAGGTGAGCTAGCTTAGGGCTAGGTTTAGGAACCACCCCTTGGCGCCGGTCCATTACCTTAGTTGCAGTCATGTCCAAGTTGGTGCAGCCCTAGGTCAAGTGTAGGTGCATACAAGCTTGAACCCACACTCTTGGTTAAACCCACAAGGCTAACCCACTTTTGACTAAAAGTCAAGCCTACCAACTTTCTCACTCATACTTTATGGCCCCTTTCTCTCTCTACCCAAGCCTTCCAAGGCATTTCACGTGAAACATTATGGGCCCCTCACCCCCATTTATGGGAAGGTGAAGTGGGCCATGGATACAGATATTGGATTTGGATCTTGGGATCCAAATCCAAATCCAAATACATTTTGGGTTTTGATTTGGATATATATGGTCCAAATCTGACCCAAACTTGATTTTTCTATTCCTTCATGGCGTTTCGAGACAGACGGTTTGTGTAGGGCCTGACTTTATCAGTACTCCGTCTTGCGTTGGGTCTTGGCTAACATTGTCGTCCGATCTTCTTCTCACCTTTAGGAGTTCATTTTGATCATTTTTATGATATTTGGGGCTTGGATGTCTGAGAATTTGGGGATGCTTCTAATACGAAAGTTGATATTCTGGGCTTAAAGTATGCTTCGGGTTCGGGCTCTCCTTTGCCTTTTTGATCTGCTTTTGTCAGGCCAGGGGGCTTTTGGGGCCTCAAAACACTTTTTAAAGTCTAAAAAGCTATATGTATAAAGTTTTAAAATGTATATACAGGTTTTCAATATGTACAGGGTTGTCTGAAAGGCTCCTGGGTTTCCAGACTCAAAATAGCCCTTTGGAGTTGCTTTTGTAAAACCAGGCATTTTTGAGAAAATCGTAGGATTTTGGGGTGTTTACAGATACTTAAAAAGCTTGACCACGAAATACTTATCAAGATTAAGGTCTTTAGTGTCGTATTTTCAATCCAAGGTAGCCTAGAGATATTTCATTGTCGTGTAAGGAGGAAAACTATAAATGTCGAATAAAACATTCGAAAGTACCGATAATATACAACAGCGACACATGGTGTCCTCGTTCTACTCAACGATTTTATTCGAGCTTATAGGGTCAGTATTATTGGGTTAGGAACAATCTGACTTGATATATAAATACAGGTCAAATATCGTTAACCAAATTTTTATACACTGCTGCCAACATATTTTTTCGGCATTAAGGTCAAGTCGACCTTAGGTTAGAGGGTACTAGTCGTAGACGTGTTTACTATAGAAAATGATGATTTCTTTAAGATTGTTTATAAAATCCATAGAAATACATACATAATAAACCAATATGCAACAATTATAAACATGTCCCAATCAATAACAACGGCATATCTAAAGTAAGCCATAAATAAATCATACGAAAAACAAAAGCAGAAGCAATAATAAGAAAAAAAAACTTATTTGTGTGAGTCGGCTTTGCAGACTTGTCTTATAAAAATCAGTGTCTCGCTATATAGTATGTATATGTCCATTCACTTTCCTCACATGATAAAAACACACACAACTCAAAGCTATGTGCTTTGCTTCAAGTCGACTTCGACCACACCTTAGTCACCTTTGATTGGAAGGAAAGGACGACAGAAAGCAGTCACACAACCTCACAAAACACCAAAGGCAAAGGAAGAGCAGAGAGGTTAGGCGGGAGATGAGAGACTCTTTCACGTAAAAGTAGGGAGCTCTAATCCTTTATTGATAGGCATCGTAATGGATCATTGATCATGGACTCGATCCAAACGATTCACATCTTTGTCATGTAATTGTTCCAGTATAAACACTCTTGACCATTAGATCAAAAGTTTTTTGTACAAAAAGATAGATCAAAGACAATTCTCAAGCCTTACCCGCACATGTGCACATGTGTGTGGTCTAACATGTCCCCTCCAAGCTCTTTGAACTAAGGTTCATGAGCGACCAACTATATAAAATGACATGTGGGTTTGTCTCATTCTTCAATATGTGACTAAACTTTGTCTTCTCTTAGTCATCAAATGCAAAAGTCCCTTACAGTGATTTTTTATACTTTAAGACTTTTACTTATATCAATGATGCATCAATTGAATATTTAGGGATACTAAACATGAGTTAAATATTACTAATGCACATAGATTTAATTAACTCAACCATAATTAACATTAAATCCAACCAGACTGAACTCATAATCACTGAAATTGAGATAGGAACTGGACTCATAACAGAGGACCATCCGGTTCGGTTTCGGTTTCACCTTTTTAAAATGGGAACCGAAACAAAAGTTATTTTTTTTTTAATTTTAAAATATTTTAATAAAATCATGGATTTCAAGCTCAAACTGAAACTACTCTAAAACCGACGATCTGGAACCATACATTGAACCGGGCTCATTACAGTTCCAAGTTTTGGGCTAATTGGAACCGATGGTTTGGCATTACGAGTTTTGGTTTACCGAGAACCAAACATGTCTAGGTTTGAGTTTTAATTGGACAGCTCGCACAAATATTTGATTAAAACATTGTGGAGTTCACATCTCCCTCTCTCCAAACTAACAAGAAAAGTAAGAAAAGTTTGGGTCATTGTTTTGGGTTTTGTGTCTTACATGATCGAACATGACCCAAAAGACTGGCAGTATAACACCCAACAACAAAAACTGCCTATGGAACACAAACCCAAATGTAGCGTTTTTGCTCACCCTAACACCAAAAAAAATGTGATCTGGTCATGTAGGGGTTGACATGTCCCAGACTCGAACACAAGATGCACAAACACGATCCGAAATCTGAAAATGCTAACTCTAGTCACACTTGACCGGGACTCAAGTAGGTCTAATCCTAGTCCAGGATGCAGATCTTGGGTCCTTTTTGGGTTACACCAAGGTCTATAGAGTTGTAGAATCTCGCCGGTTTTATTTATGGGAACACACACACACACACACACACACACACACACACATATATATATATATATATATATATATATATATATATATATATATATATATATATATATGTTTATTTATTTTCAGTCAAGGTGGGGTTGAGCATCGCCTACCAGATGTAAATGCCTTGGTTCGAACTTATGACCTTCCACCTCAAGGTTCTATTGAGTTGGCTCCCTAAGGAGAGCCATGGCTCCTTGAGCAAAGAAGAAGGGGATTACTTTGGACTGGAAAACAAGTTTTTACTATAAGCCTTTAAGTTAAAGGCTTAATTTTTAAAGGAAAAGAGAAAAGGATTACACTGCAAAGTAAAAGAATAAAGGAATCTTTCTTTTCTCCTATTTTTCAAATAAAGCAGTGCTGAGGATGACAGAAATTGCACTTTTAGTCACTGATAAAGAATATTAAGATGCAAAAGGGAATAAAATTATATATATAGTGCATGAACGCATTCTCACTGGGGCTTGTATTATATGTATATATATATATATATATATATGGTCCAGACGATAACTTCAACGGCTAGAAATGCTCATGTCCGTATCCACATAATGTTTGGATAGACCTGGTTTACATAATGTTTGGATAGACCTGATTTGATGTCGTAGCTTAATAGGGGTGTTTGATTAGGAGGCCTTGGCCTATTGAATTAAATTGTCTTAAGCTTAGACGTTGTTAAATAAAAATCAATGTCGTACAACCTCACTTTTTCGCAAGATCTTACCAACAATTGATCCTACTTAAAAAAGGTGTGTCAATTAGGCTTTACCTTATAAACAAACACTCCCTTATGGTTTGTCTTGATGCACCGACAGACCCTCACAGATGTTACATGAAAGTGCAATACAGACACTAACCTGACCTAAAATTTGTATGCTCCTGCACACCCGAAGTGATTCAAAAACCTAGGTCATGCTTGGGTTGGTCTGTTCTGACACGTTAAACACGGAATGACACCACACAAACACGACATGAAACACAAAATCTGTTTGATAATCTTGCTCATAATCTCAAGCACATAAAAACCAGACACGGTCACAACCAAAAAAGCTTGTGCTTCTCTCAACTCAAAAGCTACATGACCGGCTTGGAACCGGTTCAACAGTTTCAAAATTGAACCTGAGTCAAGAACCAACTGAAACTGAAACGAAGGACTACTCAAGTGCGATTACAGTTTTACCTTCCATAGAACCGGTTATGGAACTGTGGTTCCATATTCTTTTATTTCAAAATTTTAATGATGTTTCTGGTTTTAAATGGTTTAAAACTTAAGCCACAACCAGCAGTTAAGAACGAGAATTGGAACCGGTTCCTGGTCCTAAGAAAATCGGAACCACAGAGCCAGTCATGTCTACTGCATCCCACTCGAGATGAACGGATGTGATTCATAATCAGAAGACATGGATGATCCTTGGAATAACCTGAACACGATCATCCAACACAAAGTGGTAGCCATGATCACAGGTTCATCTTATTCCTCATCACAAAAGTAGGGCAGTGTCTTTAAGTGGAGCAAGGGAATGGACCTGAAAGGGATGATCTTTACCATTTCGAGCAAAGTTACAGTGAGCACCTGTTTGTCAGCACGAACTAAAGTCACCCCCTCGCGTCATCAAATTGTTCCCTTTTCACTTTCTTCTTTATGGGTCGTTTCCACCACAGGACTCTTTGGAACTCTCGGAACTTAGAAACCCAATGGACGGTAGGGATGGCAAGTGGGCGGATGGGGCTGGTTTTCACCCCACAAGCACCTGCCACACATTGGAAACTCCATATTAGACGTGGGCCTTGGAGATCAAACCCTACACCCGTCCCGGTATAACCCATTCCTGCCCACTTCAACCTACACTGTTAATATATATTTTTTAAATAATTAATATATATAACATAAAACACGCAATTATTAAATCACACACACATATGTTTATATAGGTGAGGCTAGGTGGATTTACCTTATAAGTATGGGGTGGGTCAGAAACCAATTCAAACCTGCTCTACATCTCAAAAAAATTGTTGAACCTCTTCCAATTTCAAAAACTGCTTCTATATCCCAAAGCCACCTTCTGAGCAGTGGACCCACATTATGATAAGGTGAGACATGCGTCTGATCCGAAATACAAAAATTTCTTGAGTCCACTATCGTATATATAGAAAGAGAAAAGAGAAAAATACAAGTACTTTGTGGATGTTAAATAAAAGTGTGCTTCACCCCCAAATAATTCATCAGTCCGTGCCTACCCACAACTGAACTCGCCACCTATGAGTGGGCGTCAAAGAGCCCTACCCATGAGCTGACACACCGAGCAAACCGGGTACAATAAAATATATTATGTGTACCATTCAGAGTGTTGGCCCCACATGGCTCTACCAGACGGAGGGAGTGAGTTCCATTCCTGATGCCGATACTTGGCTTTGCACTCTCTGTCATAACCAAATTAAAAAAAAAAAGTGGAAATGGATTTAGTATTTTGATTATGTGGAAATATTCACATTTGAAATTATTATGTACCATATGTTTAAGTACCCCCAATGGAGATCGAGGTAAGTTTACCCTAATTCGAACCTGACCCACCCTGAGGCAGATAAAATAAAACCCGATGCCCGTTGAGGCAGGTTGAGTTGGGTAGGGTACCCTGTTGGGTGGAGATCGTCAAGCTTAGACTTTTACATGGGTACCCGATAAATAATCTCATGTCTCGAGCTCGATCTAGGTCTCCTTATAAAAAAGAAAAGATAAAGTGAGCTTTAATTTGAACAGTCAGTCCGATATCTTAAATATATATTGTCCATGACATCCATAGCACAACCTTTTTTCTTGGATTCCTTCGATTTAAGCAATCTCACGAACTTCAGCGCTCGTATGAATTTTAATATATGTTATAACCCTAAGTATAAAATACCAAAAAGTTTGAAAAGAGAGAAAGGCATGCACGTTTACCACCACGAGAACCATGAATGAGCTCTTTTTGTTTTTCACAGGCAAGCTGAGGTTAAGTAGACCCTCACCAGCTAGCACCGCACCTGGTGTCGAACTCGCGGTCTTCAACTTGAAGGGTATTTGATTCAAAGGCTGGGACTACAGAACTGAACTACAGACCCTCACCAGCTAGCACCGCACCATATGCCAATGTTCATGTACTTGAGCTTCAACGGTCTAACGAACCAACCATGAACGAGCCAGGTACGAACCAAACCGAACCGAGCCGTTCTGCTAGTGGCCGCAGTTCATTTACCAGGCCTAGCGAGAGGCTTTGTAATTTCAACTATATTTCAGAAAAATACAGGAAATTCAATAATAATGCCTCGAGTATTTATATATAGCTCTTGTGCTCGTGATAGAGCCTTTTACTAAGGCTGATCTTCAACTCTCCTGTCACGCTCTGTCGATTAAATAGTCACTGATTTTGGCTCAAAATGAAACATAAAGGTGGTTGTAAAAATAGGATGGTGTTCTTCACTTTTGCCCTTTATGTGACCCCCTCAAGGATGCTTTGCCCAAAGTGAAGCGACGGCCACAGGATTTTGAGCCTTTTGAGAAGAAAAATGCTAGCCGAGAAAGAGCTTTAAAGGTTAAATTTTCACTTTTGTGCAGGGAAAAATGCTTTCTCAAATAACAACCTTATAATTAGAAGCCCAACCCAAAGCCAAATGCAATATTCAAGAAATGATGATGCCTCTCTCTCTCTCACACACACACACATATCTGAGAGTCTTAGCTGTATAATTGTGTTTTCTGCATAATCTTACACAAACATTTTTATCGTATGATCTTTGAGATCGAAAATGAAGATATGAATCACTTTGTATTTAATGTATACATTTTATTCGAATCTCTACAATCGATCTCGAAGACCGAGCGATAGAGATGTTGGTGCAAGATTATTCACCAAATAGTATTATGCATTTAAAACACCTTATCTCTCTCTATATATATAAAGAGGGAGAGAGAGAGAGAGAGACTAAGCCCTAAATGTATAATATCTTTTGGTGTATAATTTTGCATAAATATCTCTATCATTTAATCTTTGAAATCAATAGTAGAGAGTTGAATTACTTTGGATTCAATGCATATGCACAAAGTACAAAATTAAGGATAAATCTTCACGATTTGATCTTTGTGGAAGAATTTATGCAAGATTATGCACAAAGATTATGTATTTAGGACTCTCTCTCTATATATACATGTAAAATATGCATGTGTGTACATTATATATATATATATATATATATATATATATATATATATATATATATGTAAAATATGCATATGTATCTAAGTATGCATGTATATATGTGTGTGTGTGTGAACATTCTCCTCATATTTTCTCAAGAATCAACTAAGTTCCCATGTCAAGTACAATTACGCGAACAAAGTCTGGCTTATGTTGGGCTTGTCAAAGTTGATGCAGCTCATCGCTGAAGTGGATGCTAAAATTGAAAATATTCTTAAGCTTATCAACCCACTAGTAGAAAAAAAATGAACTATTTTCGACGGTCAGCAAAAACTTGAAGTTTGTCTTGATCAACTTCAAACTTTGTGGTTAAACCAAAACGAACACGACACGGAAAATATGTGTTTCACTGATTGCCAAAGTGACATATACAAAAGATCTGGTTTTGTTTGGGTTGACAAGAGCATAAAAGACATGACATAAGCAGGACCTGAAACACAAACTCGTTCGCTGCATAATTCTCCACGCTGAAACCAACATGAACATGATCGATCAAAATAGTCAATTCCGTGTGCACCCAAAGTGATAAAAATTCGGGTTGTGTTTTAGACACAAAAATGAAATGACATGATACAAACTCAACCCAAAACACGAAATTGCTACCTCTAGTAGACATTGTTGAGCCATGATACATTTTAGCTCTTTATCATTTCTTTCCAACACTTTTGTAGTCGTCCTCTACCTCTTTTAGTACTTTCAAAATCTTTTTTTTTCATACTTTCTTATAGATTCTTCTTTGATCTTCTTTCTATATGTCCAAACCATCTTAAATGATATTATCTCATTTTATCCTCTATTGGTGTCACTCCTAATTTGTTTCTAATAACCTCATTATGTATATGGTTTTTTCTTGTATGACCACTCATCTATCTCAACATCTTCATTTATGTCAGATATCTTTTGTACGAGCAAAACCTATTTAAAAATTAAAAATTCTAAAACCGACGGTCTGAAACCACCCATTTTAGTTTTGGGCTAGTTCGAGTTTTAGAGGTGGAACAAAAACCAAACCTCATGGTCTCCAGTTTCAGGTTCGGTTTCACCAGTTCCAATTTTAGCCGGTTCTTGACTCAGTTCAGTTTCAGTTGGCCGATTCCAAACCGGTCATGTCATAGTACTCTTGGGTGAAAGGGGTCCTGAATGCCCATGGCATTGACTACTGTTATTATATGAATTGTATAAGAAAGAGAGAATTCCTAAAGATATCACTTCGGGCGTGCGGGTGAGACTCCTTGCTATTCTCTCCTCCTAAAGCTCAATTTTCACTGTTAAATTCTAGAGAAGAAAAGATGACCGTGCGCTCTTGCTTTGCCTTTCACTTTGTCCTTAATGATGAGCATTTTATCACTTACTGAACACGAACTTTAGTCACGAAAAGGGTGTCCTCCACAAAGTCCAGAGAAAAGAAGCACCTCCCTCCCCTTAAAAGTAGATTTAATAAGAGAATAATTCTTCATGTTGCAACATGTTAGATATTAGTGAGGACAGGATCACACAACTATAGTGACAATATCAAATAAATGATTTTCATTTTTAGGATGGTTGGAAGAGTCACTCAACTGAATGAAAAATAGTATAAAGGAGTACAACAATACGAAAACGAAGCCTTTCCTATACTAGATGGGACCGACTACATGAATTCTTTATTTTCATATAGCTCCATCAGGTATCATGCTAATAGTTAACTCAACATAAGCTAAATCATTCTTTACTATTTCCTTTTAACACTTTTGTAGTCTTCATCTTCTTCTCTCTCTTTAACATTTTTACAATTCAGTATCTCATATATTCTTATTAGAGTTTTTTTTGTCTTCTTTCTAGTATTCAAACCATCTTAAATGATTTCTCCTCATTTTATCGTCTATTGGTGTCACTCTCAACTTGTTTCTAATAACTTTATTATGTATATGGTCTTTTTTGTTTAACTCATCAACATTCATAACCATAAAACATAGCTAACCTAATTGATACTTGATAACATATACCTAATATTTAGCATTATACCGCTAGTGGGAAAATGGAAACAATCATGATTTTGTGATCCATGTTACTGGAATTTCTCATTATAAAAAGCTAGAATATAAGCTAGATTTATTCATGTCCAATTTTTGGAATTGGAGCTTATCTCTACGGTTTTTTTTTATCGTAAGCGCAAAAAAACATAAGAAATTAATAAGCTTAATTCTACAAGTGTACCATAAATATCTAAAGATGTATTAACTAAAATGAAGAGGTTGAAGTCACTCAAATTATAGATAAAATTGGTGTGCCACCAACTTTAATATAAAATGATTGCTTAAGAAAACGGAGAACTAAATTTTAAGCACTTCAAAAGTATTGTAAGGAAACAATACAAAGCATCACTTCATGTTTTCCACTTTAAATATATTTAATTACTTATTTGATCATATTTTTAATAATTTTACAAAGATAATTCCTCTCTGATACTGTTGATGGTGCAAAGCAGATCCTAACGTTAAAGCTGAAAAGCTTAGCTAATGCACATGCAAACCCCTCTGCAGGAATTTCTTTTGCCAGTTATAAGGAACCATCATACGAAAGTCACCAACCTGCTGCAATCTCATAAAGCATTGCTGAAGCCAAAAATAAAAAGGAAATCTTTGGCCTTCAGTCATCTCGCTGTGTGAGACAAAGAGAGAAGAGAAGCAAATCAAAAGAAGCAAAATAAGAGAAAGACAAAGAAAGTTTGTGTGCCATGGAGATCTTAGCTCAGCTTTGGTCTTTCTTAGGACTCCTCACTGTGCTGCAAAACGTCCTTCCCTCTCAACTCCTTTCTCTGCTTCAGTCATGGTGGGAGTCTCTCCAAGAGCTACTCAATCCTTATTCTTACTTCGAGATCCCGGAGTTCAATGGCTACTACGGCGTCGACGTCAACGACCTCTACCGGCAAGTTCACCTCTATCTCAGCACCCTCAACGACGCGTCGTCCCTCCGTGTCACCCTGACACGCCCAAAGAACTCGTCGAGAATATCATTCATGGTGTCCCCCAACTACACTCTTGAGGACACCTTTCGTGGACACCGTGTCTGGTGGACGCACCATGTTGACACGGTGCAGGACTCGCTGGAGGAGAAGAGGTCCTTCTGCCTCAAGCTGTCAAAGTCTCACCGGAAAAAGGTCCTCTCTGAGTACCTTGCCGAGATCGCGGCACGGGGGGAGGAGTTTGAGCGTGTCTCCCGTGACCGGCGGCTTTATACCAACAATGGACACGGTTCGTGTGAGCAAGGTTGGGCTTCCGTTCCGTTTCGCCACCCCGCCACCTTCGAAACACTTGCTCTCGAGCCTGAGCTCAAGCAGTCTTTGATCTCCGACCTCACTTCGTTTGCTAACAGCAGAGATTTCTATAAGAAGATCGGAAGGCCATGGAAGCGTGGCTACCTTCTTTACGGACTCCCTGGCACCGGAAAATCGAGCTTGATTGCAGCAATGGCGAACTTTCTGCACTATGATGTCTTTGACCTCGAGCTAACGAAGGTGGTTGACAACTCTGAACTAAGAGCATTGCTCATTCAGACTACGAACAAGTCGATTATCGTCATTGAAGACATTGACTGCTCTCTCGATCTCGCGGAGCGCCAGAAGAAGCCGCCGGAGATCTGTCGGAGGTCTTCCTCACGATCGAGCGCAGCGGCGGAGCCGGACGAGAGCCGGGTGACGCTTTCCGGGCTGCTAAACTTCACAGATGGGCTCTGGTCGTGCTGCGGGGAAGAGAGGATCATCGTCTTCACCACCAACCACAAGGCCAACGTCGACGCAGCGCTCCTCCGGTGCGGCCGGATGGACGTGCATGTCGTGTTGTCGACGTGCGGCCCGCATGCATTCCGGGCACTGGCCTTGAATTATCTCGGTCTAGCCGAGCACGAGCTTTTCTCGGTGGTTGACCGGTGTATACAAGCTGGAGGCGGGCTGACACCAGCAGAGGTGGGAGAAATTATGATCAAGAATAAGGATGATGCTGATGCCGCCTTGCGGGCCGTCCTCGTGGCCATGCAGATGAGTGTTCTGCAAGGACGGTGCGAGCCCAGTGGGGCCGGTGGTGGTAACGATGAGTTGGTGGTGTTGATGGGGAAGAAAATAAGCAGTTTCTTGTTGGATTCGCCGGAGACGGAGGAGTACAGCGAAAAGGAAGGGCACGGAGAGAATGGAAGGAAGAACAAGGGGAAATCATGGCAGAGAAAGGTGAGGTGCTTCGTGAAGATGAGGATGTTAATGCGGTCGCCCTCTCTGAATAAGATTTGAATTCTGTTGATTAGCTTGTTTCAGTAATATTTTCATCGATCGATCTTTGTAACAAATAGTTTGTGAATGTTTTAGCTCATCGTTAGTGAACTTCAATATCCATATCAACATCGTCTTTAGCCCGTGGTGGATCTAGTGAAGTACGTCTTATAGCTCAAAGCCCTCGCAACTCGAAATGATAAAAGAAGGAATCGGTGGTGTAGAGGTGGCTCAATGAAACTTGAGTCCTAAAGTTTAATTTATAAATGTGGGCCTAAAATAATAAGAGTATGAAAATTTGAGGCCTATAAACTTGAGTATTATAGTGTTACATAAAAATTTGAGGCCTATAGGTCTCTTTTAGTACTTGTTTCTTCTTACTTGTTCTCAAGAGTTTTTTAATGGACCCTTGTTCCCTCATGTACAGCTTACACCCTTTTGTTATTTGGTAAGGATCGGCTTAAACCTATCTTGGTAATTCAAAAATAAACAAATTGAGGCTTAAGTAAAATTTGACAACTCTATATGGACAAGTCAAAACTTTTTCCTTTTATTTTTCTTTTAAAATTAGAAAGCCCGAAAACAGATGAATGTCTCACGTGTCGAACTGCAGGCCTTTGAGTTGTGAATCGACCCCCTTGCCAGGTGAGTTTTTCTTTGCGCAGTGGAAGCTTTAGTTTCTTAATTCTTTTCTTTTGTGTTCTTACTTTGTTCTGGAAAAACTAGTTTTCCAACTCTTTTAGTGACAGTCACCTACGGTCTGCTTGTAAATTGGTTCGATTTTTCTCGCTTTGGACTCATTCATGCGAAGCTTAGAACCTTGACTGAGTTGAATGTGTGTATTGTGTGATTGGCGAAGCTCGGCTCGTGAAGCACGAAAAAAAGATGAGTTGTTCTTCATGAATTGAAAGAGTTAATCGTGGGTTAATGACCGGCCCCAAAACGAAACAAATAGAGCCAAGAACCGCCTAAAGTTGGAACCGGCCAACCGGACCCGGAACCATAATGAACCAGACCTCTCAGTTTAATTACGGTTTCCCCTCTTATACAACTAGAATCAACAGTTCGAACTCCTGGAATGGATCCACTTTGTAAATGACTCAATTTTTTTTGTTTATCTTATTTCACTTTTCAGTGCAAACACTAATCAATCCAGAACCGGCAGTTTAGAACAAATAATGGAACCAGTTTGGTGACAGTTCATGGTTCTGAACGAACTGGAATAAATAATATTTAAGTTAGAGAAACACAAATTTATAGGAACAACAAAAATTCAGATGGGAACTTGTTATTGAATAGCAAACAGCTTATGAACACGATGAAACACAATTTTTTCCCATAAATACGTGAACACGAACTAGCTTGAATTGTTGGTAAATATGTGAACTCCAGCTATCTTGTACTAGGAAACGAAATTAGGATCTACTTCACAATTATGAGACCCGATCCGGTTCATTTTAGAATGTGGGTCATAATCAAGCACTTGAAGAGAGGGGATGCACAAAGAGGCGACCCTGTGGGCAACCGGGGGAGAAAGCTGTATACAAATGGGGGAGTTGGGGAGACAAAGATTAGGGCAACAAGAAGAAGGAAGAGAGCGACGACGCAGATGATGGAAGCGGGAGCCCAGCAGAATCTAGGGCTATCATCTTTCTCATCGCTTCGCTCTTCCCCACGACCCAAGGGAGACGCTTCTTCTTCTTCTCCTTCTCCGTCATCGCCGCCGTCGTCGGAGAAGAAAAAACCGCCTTTTCGACTCGTCCAAGACGACACCAAACCCGTCCTTCGAGATCCCGTAAATCTCTCCCCCCCCCCCTTCTCTCTCGCTCGCTCTCTGAAATTTTGTGGGTGTTGGAATTGTTCGGTCGCAGATTCTTCGTTCCGATCCTATCGAGACGGAGGAGGCGGTTTTACGGCTACAACCTTGGCGAAAGATAAAGGAAATCCCGTTTTGAGGAGATAAATATGTAAGTTTGTGCTTCTTTCTCAAGTTTGTCTTGGTGATACTTGTTGGTTTTTTGGGTGATAGTGAATTGCTTTTTTAGTTTATGCTTTCTGTTTTATTTAATTATGTGTCTTAATGAGCAAAACTTTGATGAAAATCGTTTTATAGTGCTGGTACGTGAGTTTCTTGTTTCTTCTTTACATATGTACTTTTTGATGCTACTGGTGTTGTTGCGTTTTGGGTGATAATGTAGCTTTTTTAGTCTATAAACTTACTTTATTTGCTCATGTGTCATAATGAGAAACATAGAGGGTCACCTTCCTTACTCGTGGTTTTGTTTTTATTGACTTTTTGTGATTGGTAGTGGTAGTGGTATCGGTTTTTGTCTGTAATTACGGCTGTATGGCATCATATGCTGAACGAATTGGGTGTACAAAAACTATTCGAGTTTGAAACCAACTGCATCTGGGGATTTGGGTCTTATACTCCTTGAAGGTGGTGGCTTCTGAGTGACTTACATGCAACTATTTGTGGTTCTGGAAACATGAAACTGGAGGGGGAATGTTAACCCTAAAAAGCGGAAATTTATGCCTTTTGAAAATTATTTTATTGGAATGTAGGAAACTGCTAGTTATTTCCTTGGGACCAATGTGGGTTTTCCTAATTTGGAATAAGTGAGACCGTTTCCGAGTAGCTCTCTCTTGGCATCCCCTAGTGATAATTTGTTCATTGCTCATATCCAAGTTGCAAGTTCTCCTGCTCATTCATGTGTCATGGCAACTGGGGCACCTCCTTTATGTTTAACTTTAGTATTTCTGTTTCAAGTCTTCTATTTGAAAGTTATATAGTTAAGAGAGTTCCAGTGGTTCACTTAGTCCTTTCTTGAGCTTTACATCTCAAGTTTTTGAATGCTTAGCAAGTTGATTGGCATCACTTATTTTCTTATAGATCTTTTAGTGCCGGTTAAGCTAGTCCACATGCAGGAACATCTCATCATGTGCTATCTTGGCTCCAAAGTATGCTCAAAATCTTTCTTATATTATCAATAAAATGCTCCATATAACTATACTCGGATCTACTTCTCTCCGTGTTTGGATAGCTAAAGTTAATTACACTTGTATCAGAATGGGTCCTTGTGCACAGAAAGATATGCATGCACAAGGAGACACTCGAAAATGCACTTTCACATGTACATAGATTCACAAGCAATGTTGTTTGAATCGTATCATACCACGTATCGTTTTGGTCCACGATATGATCATATCACACTATATTGTTTTTTAATACTAAATAATTGGAAAAATTAGAAAAATCAGAAAATCACGATAATTCTAAACAATTCATATAATTCATAAGTTGAGTAAATATTCATCAATCACTATTCAATTTTCATTGTATAAAGCATTTAAGCAATACATCCTTAGCAAAATTAACAATTAATAAAACTGAAAATTGTGACTTTAGGCTCTGTAGCCAAAATGGATGTCAACATGATATGTCTGCTAGATAGATAACAACAACAACAACAACAACTAAACCTTTTCCCATACTAGACGAGGTCGGCTAATGCTAGATAGATATATAGCAAAATTAATCCCAGAGTTCCAAATTAATGGAGAATGTAGTTTAATGCTTTGCTAAGAATGGGCCAAATTGAAGTTCTGCAGACAACAACTTTGCCCGTGCCCCAATGAAACTACAATCTAGAATATCTAGCTATAGATATAGAATTTGCCTTCTTAGCTTGTGCTTTGCTAAGAATTACAATCTAGATATAGATTTTGCTATATCTATAGCAACTTTGCCAAATTAATGAAAATTGTAGTTTAATGGTTTGTAAAGTATCTCTTGGTCAGCTAGATAGATATACAGCAAAAGTAATGCTAGAGTACCAAATTAATGCTAGAGTGTCAAAGCAACAAAAAGTATATCTATCGCAAAATTAACAATTAATAAATAAAAAAATTACTATATAGTTTTTACTAAAGCACATGTTTAGTATCATACGATACAGGTGATATGTCTTGTATCGTGCGATACATGTTGTATCGCACAATGCAGAACAATAATTTTGGCAATGTGATACACTATGGTGTAATATATCACACTGTATCGTACGATACAGATACCATTGGGTGTAAGTATAAGTGATCTGCATGCAGCTATATTGCATGGATACGGGGTACGTGAATTTCAAAAATTCTAAGGTACGGGTACACCACTATTAAAATGTAAAAAAATCAATATATATTATATATAATTAAATGTATATGGATTTAAATATGCTAATTCTTGTCTGACAGCATAATATAAGAATATAATGTTTAGCAATGAATATAACTCCAATAGCAAGTATGGCATATTAAAGCAAGCACGATGAGCAAGAGGCAAATATTGCAGTACATTCATATATATCTTAACCATAGATTTGCTAGAGATGTGACCATACAGCCATCATTCTTCTTCCATCACAATGGTAATTTCAAATTAGTTCCACTGGGGATTCAACCATCAGTAGGACTAATTTGAAATTGCATCTAGCTCACCCCACTAATCATAATTCGTCACAGAGAGATTGCAGAAACAAAAACCAGCAATGCACCCGAAACAAGGATGTTCAAAATAATCAGCACTGGTGTTCTTAATAAGGCAATAGAAAGGGGAAAGAAATGTGGAAGAATAACGACCAATAGCATGAAAAATCCTACAATTTCCAGGAGAAACGTGTAAGAAATGTGAGAGTTCCATATTATATTCTGCACATGTGTGTTTGTGTATGCATGTGTGAGAGTAAGATTATCAATTGAAGTTTAGTTCACACTACCATGTTTAATCAATGGCCACTGGTGAATGGTCATCCGTCGGCTTCTCACAGGTGAATGTTCATCTGTTGATCGTCGGTGATGAGTGCAGTGCTAGAGAGAGAACACAACATCCAGCCACAGAACCGATTAAGGGTTTTACAACCCTTGCTTGAAAATTTAGATCAGGTCAACCTTATCCACAGTACCAGATACGGGTGCTTAACTTACCTAAATCTGCGTACCGTATGTGAACTTTTCAATAGATTCCAAAATACGTACCTGTGTTTTTTTGGGTATGCGTATGTGACCTTCTTGCACATACCCGTGCATCATAGACATGCAGACACTGAAATATGGACACAGCGGCATATGGATATATTGTGCAATATGCATGTGCATTGTGCAACATGACAGAAATAATTAGATTACCACGTTAACTGAGGAAAACGGCAAGTTTGAATAGCATTCATAACAACTCCTACCTTGATGCACAAGAGTTCAAAGCACGGTCACCGTTTGTGGTTAGAAATTGAATTTCTTACTTTTTATCATGATTACATGAGAAAAACTAAAAAAGCAGCAAACACACAAGAACTTTATAATCTTAAGAAAACATTTGTATTGGAGTTCTCTTGCAATGAACTTTTATAAAATTTCTAAATACTTTAGCAATTTTATTAGATAATTTCTTTTTATTTTGTTGTTGACTTAATATTTTGGTAAGTGGTTTTCTATAACTATAAATAGATCATCACTAAAACCTGTAATTTCTTGGCTTTCCTCTCTTAGGATTTCTAAATGTATTAAAGCTTCCATTGAAGTTCTTTTTTGGCCCCAAATCCGCAGTGATGATATCTGAACATCGTAGTAATCATCCCATTGAAGTTCATTTTGGCCAGTGAGGATACCTCACCTACATTGTTTGATTATTTTCATGATAAGGTAACTCCTTACAACCTGAGACCATTGTCTCTAATGGATCGACCTGCATAAATATATACTATGGATATCTGATTTATGTCTAATCCCATTGATGGTTTTCATATTTTGACTTCCTTGAAGAAATAGTGAGCTATCACTTTCACCTATTCACCATCTTGCCTTGAGGAAGTCCATTGGTTGATGATGATATTTGACATTGCCTTGTTTTTAAGTCATATGGATGAAAACAAACATAAATGCATGTTGGGATGTATCGGTTTCATGTCCTTATGTAGCTATCAACCTAATGTACAAACACCAAAGCCTTTTCCCATACTAGATGAGTCAACTACATGGGTTCTTTGTTTTCATAGAGCTCGATCCTAGACCTTGTTATTAGTTAACTCAATCAAAGCTGAACCAACCATTCTTTATTGTTTCCTTTCAACACTTTTGTGATCTTTTAATATTTTAATATTTTCACTATCTTGTTTCTTCTTGTCACATAGAATACCTGTGTGACAACTGACATTTTCAATTTTTCAGTTGGTTTGGAAAACTGATCCTAGTTATTTAAAACTTTGTACGGTTTACTACTATAGATTCTAGCAACCAATCTAGAATGCAGACATGTTTGATGTTGCCTTAAAGTTTTATTATTTGCATGATAACCTAAATTCTTATGATCTGAGGCCATTTTTGTTCACAAGTAGCAAGCATGCATAAATATATGTTAACAGACTGAGTGTAAGGTTGGTTGCGTCTTTACAGTAAGGATACCCCACAAAACTGTGCCTATCATTTGCTGTAAGGTGTTTGCCTTAAAGTAATAGGGTGTAAGACTATTTTATGTAAATGTAAAGTGCCTACTATTTTGAATGCGATGGGATGGTGTACTATAGGCTCAAAACAGACCATTCCCTTTTTAATCCCAACAGGCAGTGTACTAGTAGGCAGTGTTATCCGTATCGCATCGTATCGTATGATACGATATGATACGTATACGGGTGGTGTATCGCAATTGACAGAGTATCGCACCGTACCGCACGATACGGTGCGTATCGCCCATATCGTACGCCCTGCGACCCTTATAAAGTGTCCCCGGCTGACCGAAACCCGTGATTTTTCGCGGGTTTCCTCTCTCCTCTTGGGTTCCTCAAGCTCCCTAAGAGTTGGTTTTCGCCTCCTTAGTGTTCAAAGCTCCAAAATCGTGCCCTACGGTGTCTGTGCAAGCCTCCAAACTCGGATTTTGGTATATTTTTAATGTTTTTTCCATTTTTTCCTTTATATTTGTTGTTTTTTTGTGTTATTTCGTTTTTTTTTAATGACAAAATATGAAGTTATTAAGCGTGTGTATACAATTTTTATTACATTCATGAAGTGGGAGACACTCGATTTAAGTGTTATTTGAAGATTGGGGGATTTACAAAGTGCTTTTATTTTCAGGTTTTTGTTTGAATTAAAATACTCCATTAAGATGATAGGAAGGGGTGATAGAGACTCTTATTCAAAGTCTGATGATCCGTCATGGCAGTGGGGTATACCAGTTGAGGGTTCAAGGTTAAAAATCAGATGCTTATTTTGTAAAAAGGTGGTTAGTGGTCGAATTTTAAGGTTGAAACACCACATAATAGGAACCAGAAAAGAAGTTGCTCCATGCACAGGCAGAGTTAGAAGTTTACCAGAAGGTATTAAATGGTAATGCCTACAGATGATTGAGAGCATACAAGAACGGAGATAACAAAAGGATGATTTTCAGATATATGAAGAAGCTGATGATGCTACTGCAACTGGATTTGGATTCACTGATAGTTTGCCTTCAGATGCTAGAACAAAGATTGGTAGTAGCAGTTCACGACAGTGTTATCCGTATCGCACCGTATCGTATCGATACGATACGGGGGCCCGTATCGTGAAACCCACAGTATCGCACCGTATCGTGCGATACGGGCGATACGCCCTGGGACCCTTATAAAGGGTCCCGGGCCGACTGAAACCCGCGATTTTTCGCGGGTTTCCTCTCTCTTCTTGGGTTCCTCAAGCTCTCTAAGAGCCGATTTTCGCCTCCTTAGTGTTCAAAGCTCCAAAATTGTGCCCTACGGTGCCCGTGCAAGCCTCCAAACTCGGATTTTGGTATATTTTTAATGTTTTTTTCATTATTTTCCTTTATATTTGTTGTTTTTTGTGTTATTTCGGTTTTTTTTTTGAATGACAAAATATGAAGTTATTAAGTGTGTGTATACGATTTTTATTGCATTCATGAAGTGGGAGACACTCGATTTGAGTGTTATTTGAAGATTGGGGAATTTACGAAGTGCTTTTATTTTCAGGTTTTTGTTTGAATTAAAGTACTCCATTGAGATGGCAGGAAGGGGTGATAGAGACTCTCATTTAAAGTCTGATGATCCGGCATGGCAGTGGGGTATACCAGTTGAGGGTTCAAGGTTAGAAATCAGATGCTTATTTTGTGAAAAGGTGGTTAGTGGTGGAATTTCAAGGTTGAAACACCACTTAGCAGGAACCAGGAAAGAAGTTGCACCATGCACAGGCGGAGTTAGAAGTTTACCAGAAGGTATTAAATGGCAATGCCTACAGATGATTGAGAACATACAAGAACGGAGACAACAAAAGGATGATTTTCAGATGTATGAAGAAGCTGATGATGCTACTGCCACTGGATTTGGATTCACTGATAGTTTGCCTTCAGATGCTCGAACAGAGATTGGTAGTAGCAATTCACGAGCACCTACTAGAGGAAAGAGGGTTGCAGCTGAAGACTTTGGAGGTGGCAGAAGAGGAAGTTTAGGAAGGAGTAGAGGAAGAGCTTCTTCTTCTAGCATACATTCGTTCTTTCCTCCTTCCACTACACCTGGTGCTCAATTAGGAATTCGTGCTGCTATGGCTTCAGAACAACTGCATGATCAGGCAGACCTTGCAGTGGGAAGATGGTTTTATGATGCATGCATTCCATTTAATGCAGCAAATAGTTTTCATTTTCAATCAATGGCAGATGCAATTGCAAACATTGGTCCAGGATATAAGATGCCCTCTTATCAGAAGTTGAGAGGGAAGATATTAGATCAGACCGTAATTGAAGTGCAACAATACTGTTCGACTTTGAGACAGTCGTGGAAGGAAACAGGATGCACTATTATGGCAGATGGATGGACCGATAGGCGAGGAAGGACATTGCTAAACTTTCTTGTATATTGTCCTAAAGGACTCATGTTTTTGAGATCTCTAGACATGTCAGAGGAGAGACACACTGCAGAGATCCTACGAGAAGAATTTGATAAGATTATATAGGAGGTTCGGCTACAGAATGTGGTCCAATTGATCATAGATAATGCAGCTAACTACAAAGCAGCTGGGAAGGAGTTAGTTGATATTTATGGGACTTTCTACTGGACACCATGTGCATCCCATTGTTTAGATCTCATCCTCGAGGACATTGGTGAGATGGATGAAATAAAGGCAGCAACTGAGTGTTGCCAAGATATTACAAAATTTGTTTACAACCATGCATTTGTTTTGTGTATGATGAGGAGATATACAGAAGGTGCAGAGCTTCTTCGCACAGCTGTACAAAGTATTGTGAGACAGAAGCAAGCTTTGAAGAGAATGTTCTCTTCAGATGAGTGGCAACAATTTACAGTGTTGTCTCAAAATAGAAGAAATAGAAAGTTGAATGAGATTGCAGAAACAGTTTTTAGAAGTTCATTTTGGAATGCATGTGTCAGATTATTAAAAATTACTTGTCCTTTAGTGAAAGTTTTGAGATTGGTTGATAGCGAGAAAAAACCATCTTTGGGCTACCTTTATAAAGCCGTGGACAGGGGAAAAGAAGCCACCAAAAATAATTTTAATGGAAAAAAGAGAGATTATGTGTCCGTGTGGAAAATAATTGATAGTAGATGGAATAAACAATTGCATCAGCCTATTCATGCAGCAACATATTATCTAAACCCAACATTCAGGTACTTAGGAACCTTCAAAAGAGACGGTGAGGTTAATCGAGGAATCATTGATTGTATCGACAGATTAGTCCCTGATGAGAGCATAACAGATGCGATACATCGAGAGATGGAGATATATGATAATGCTCTTCACTTGATGGGTTTGCCTGTTGCAATTCGCAACCGCTCTACGATGCGTCTGGGTAAATTGTTTATTTTCATATTTAAGTTTAATCTTATATTACTGTATATTATTATGTATTTTTTTACAGATGTTTGGTGGAACAGGTTTGAAAAGTGATTGTCCAAACCTTAGAGATTTTACAGTCATAGTCTTAAGCTAAACCTCTAGTGCAACAGGTTATGAAAGAAATTGGAGTGTTTTTGAACACATCCATACAAAAAAGCGCAACAGGTTGGAACACAAAAGGCTTAATGATTTGGTTTATATTCGTTGTAACATGCGCCTTCATGAAAGGGAATGTTGTATTACTATTACTTTCAAATTTTTAATTCAATATTATTTAACTTCAGTTTTCAATTGTTAATATTACTTACTAATTGTTTATCTTTGTTTGTGTTGTAGGCAATTAAAAAAAGTAAATAGAGAAGAAAGTCAGTTTGATCCAATAAGTTTGGATAATTTTGATATATTAGAAGATTGGGTTATGGAAGACACTGAAGAAAATGCCCTCCTAACAGAAGAAGACGTTGCCTGGATTAATTTGAAAGGAGTGCAACAACATTATGGAGAAGAATTTGATTTTGAAGAAGAAGGCGTGGGCGTGGCTGATGATGATGAGGATCTGCAACAAGGAGAAGATGAAGATTATTTAGTTGATGATCTTGATTACAATTTGTAAAATGTAACATTGTATGGAACTGTAGTGTAAACTGTCTGTATTTTAATTTTTGGATTCAAAATATGTAAATTTGGATGCAATTGTTCAATGTTGAATGCTCAATCAGGACTAAACTTACATTATATGAATTTAAAGCAATTATCAGATTTTTCCTGATTTTTTCTTGATTTTTTTTTTTTTTACTAATTTTTATTGATTTTAATTAATTTTTATATTGTTTTAATATTAAAGTATGATACGATACGATATGATACGCCCGTATCGTGGAGCCCAGCAATACACGATACGATATGCGTCAGACAACACTGCTAGTAGGCATACTTTATAAATACAACAAATAATTTCATTGATCCCGCAGGGTGGTGTACTGTAGTCTTATCCTATAGGCTTACGAAACAGAACCATTCCCTTGCTGTAAAGCTTTAAAAAATGATATAAACCAAAACCCTTTTTAATCCCATGGGGCACTTAGTGAATCTGGTCCATGTTCTCTTATTATTAGGTGTTTTCCTACTTTCATTTTTCCTTGAGAAAGGAAATATTTTCATAAAATTGCAATTAAGAGCTGCATCAATAGGATTTAAGTTTAGTAATATTATCTACTGCCTTTTCTGGGTTCCCTTTAGTAAATGTCAAACCAGGTCTTGTGACTTTCTTTTGGTTTTACATGAATGTTTATGTTTTACCAGTTGGATGATAATGAAAGAGCATGCATATACATATACTTTCTTGTACATGAGTATGGGTCATAGGAGCGAGGCTTCAGTTGAGTGTAGTGCTACGAACCTTAGCGATAAAAAGGCAAAGAAGAAGCTCAGCTTTGCTGGCAAAACTTGCCTCAAGCTCCCATTTTACTTGGACTCATGTCAAGACCTGGTTTCACTTTTACAACAGAAAATTGCTTTTTGGGGGGAGAATGTGACATTTGACCTTACCACCTCCATCTGAAGCTCAGCCACCTGGCCACTGGGTGGGGCTTATGTTTGTGAATTTATGTGATCTTAGAGCCTATGTGGTCTCTGTGAGCACAATGGAGCTAAACAAGCCTATTTAACCTTTTGGCTTCATTGAACTTGGCCAGGAATGTATCTCCTTATATAAATATGTTCTACAGGTTCTTTCAGTTAAAGTGTTCCTGCCAACCATTTTCTTGGAACTCCTTTGTGTCAGTGCCGTTCCTAGGATATCAGCTATGCAAATGTCCTGGTTGTCAGTGTGCAGCTTGGAATACATAGGCTTCCCCAAGAAAGTTTTAGTTCCCTAATTGCCGACCTTTTCACAAGAAAGTTTTCATTCCCTATCTGCTGTGTTTTATAGAGCAATGCAGCTATTAAGATGCTTATCGAATAAAGGGTTGCATTCTGTACTTGTTTTATCCAAAGAAGGATTGCACTCTACACCAGGAAGATACTTCTTGAATACCTTCATTTATGTTACTTAATATGAGCTCAACGGAAGAACAGAAGCATCAGTTTGAGCTAGTTGGATAGATTAGTCACTGGAGTTCCTTTTAATTATGATTCTCCTTCCATCCCTTTGCATCAACAGTTACTGGCTGGGCATTTGAGGAAAACTGAAAAAGCATCGTTTTCCAAGGATGGGACCCATCTTTTTTTTCAACAAATCTCCGCTGTGGGGACAAGTAATCAGGTTAACTCAATATGCTTTTGAGCTGCAAATAAGGATTTTGGTCCCTTGCATCCATGGACACCTGGATAGGACAAAGAAATAACTTGGTCTTGTCTGTCTGTAATAGCAAGAATGACATCTGGGAAATTTACTTGAACGTGAATAACTCCTTGTGCTCTTCACTCTCTTACATGACCAGGTGTGTATTTCTCTATGATTCAATTCTTGGTATACTTTCATCATATACTATTTACTATTACATAAATATGAATTCGCAGTTACATGGATATACCCATTTCATGTGAAAATCAAACCCTTATTGTTTGATATATTTGTATGCCATGTATTTAATGAAAGGTCTATTTATTTGTGCTCCAGAAAAAGTTTACTGGAATTGTAAGTTCTTGCAAAGTTATCGGTAATCTTTCTTAAGATCCAGAACTTATATCTTAGTTCAGTCTCTAGCTGGCTGAGGTCTGGTTTACATGCTTCCAGACAAACACATTCTGTACTCGTCTAAAATTGTGTTCTACCGGAGGGCCCATTAAAACATGTTATCCTGAGCGGTTACATGGATAATGGCAGAAACACTTTGGTGCTGTGATGTCGTATGGTGAGACGTCTTAAAGCAACTGATACTTTCTCTAATAAACTAATGATAATTTACATGGAAGCCTTTTCTTGGGTAACTAAGTTAATAGTCTTTGTTGGAGCTCTCTTTTGCATAATTCATGTTTTTGACAGTATGATTGCAGTCAATGTTGAAAACGAGTGGAAATTGAACTCCTGGAATGTTATCGTTGTCAAACTGGAAAGGTCAAGGGTCGTGCATATTGTTGGTTTTGTAAGCAAAGTGTCTGTAATTGCGTAACCTATAGTTGCAATTCAGAGGAGTGGGCACTTTGCAGTATCCATCAGTATTGTGCTTCTGGTACTTGGTTTTGGGAGTACTTTTTGTTGGAAACAGTCTTTTCTGGTTATGCATTGTATTAGATCTAAATGGATCAGGATCTGATCCGTTGAACATTAGATAGGGTTCGTTCTTAAGTGAGGGTAGTTAGTTCATTTAAGTTAGATCAGGTTATACAAAGCTTAGGGTTGTAATTAGGTTTAGACGTGTGATTAATAAAAGAAGAGGGAGGCGGCAGCCATGGATGGGCCGACCTGCACCTCAAGCTTTATTTCAGAGTTTATGTGATTTGTTCTTGATTCACATCTGTTCACACACGACTCATCATGGTATCAGAGCCTGTTGGTGAAGTTTTTGGAGCAAAAGTCAGATTTTAGACAGATATATACTCGTGGTTGCAGAAAAAAAAAGGAAAAAGAAGAAAAGAAGAAAAACATCTGGTGGAGTCATTAAGGAGCAGTTGAAGGTTTGAATCCTATACTTGGCTTCTTGATAATTATCAAGAAGCCCGTCAACTTCTGAATCATCATCAGCAATACCCAGATCTACTACTTTACACTGATTCTGTATAGAAGCTGCCAATAACATTGCACGATTGGAATCCCTGATCTGTCCATGATTAAGAATGCGAGTTGTTGCTTCTACAAGTTCATCACCGGTGGATAAAACACCAATTACAGGTTGATGAGCATTTGATCAATTGCTGCTACATGACAGGTAATATCCTGTGCTGAATCTTAGCCATCCACCGTAGTATCCTTCATCAAAAGCCTCTCTTGTTTCAAGGGGCAATGTGGTATCCTTCATCAAGAGACTCACGGTTTGTGTCATCAAAGTTTTTTTTACTCATCTCAGTTGGTGTCATTAAAGAAATTCAGATTGTGGAATTTCAGAATTTCTGTGGACTGAATGTACAGAACTTTGGTGAACTGCATGTACAGAATTTCAGATTGAATGTGCTGTATTTCGGCTGATTGAAATATTTTTGAAGTCGTTGAATTTCAATTGAAATATCAAAGTATATTTGATAGAAGTCAGATTTTCTACAAATAATAGAAAGATCAAAGATTGGAGATGGAAGTGAACACCTTTCTCCCGACAAGGGAGAGGTGTTTCAAATTACAAATATGAAGTTAGATGGAAAGAACTACCTTCAGTGGGCTCGATCAATATAATTAGCCATAATGGCAAGGGGGCGATGAGAGTACTTGACAGGTGACATTCCTCAACCCTCAATTATTGATCCTCTTTTTTCATGATGGCGTAAAGAGAATGCACTAGTTAGTGCATAGCTTATTTAATCAATGATACCATCAATTGGCAGCACATTTATGTTCTTAGAATCTGCCAAAGATATTTGGCTCGCAGTTCACGATGGGTATACACAAAGGAAGAATATTACCAAGAAATATGATCTTATTGAGAATATTAAGAAATGCAGGTAGGGAGCAAGATCAATAGTAAGTGAATATTGTGCTGAATTCAGAGGTTTTTGGGAAGAATTATAATTCTATTGAAAGACAAAATGTCCGAGTTGCATACAGGAATGCAATGAAGAGTTTGAAGAACATAAATTTTTTTATCTTTTATGGGGTATCTCTTCATAACATGAGGCAGTTAAGAATAATATACTGCGCAGAGAAGAGCTTCCCACCTTAAGTACAATCTATTCTCTTTTACTTCGAAAAGAAGACAGAAAACAGGTAGAAAGGGAAACCAAGATTAGTTCCGATAATACAACCTTTGTGGGAAGACATACTTCTACTTCTCCATTTACTCGTGGGAGAGGAGGTTACCACGGACGTTGCAGAGGCATATCATTGCTTACTCCTGAAGAGAAGAACAAATTAACTTGTTCTCATTGTGGAAAGTCGAGACATACTAAAGATACATGGTGGGAATTAGTGGGCAGACCTACTTATTTTCAGAATAGATCCAACAAGGCCTACTTCAGTAGTGATCAGAGTGATAACCAAAATATTGACAACAATGCTACTTCTTCGGCATATATAAAAAAGGAGATTGAACTACTCAAATCTCGCTTGGTCGATACCCACCTTCCATCTACATCATCTCATAATGATTCTCAAGCAACAATGGCATATTCATTTTCATTTATGGTTGAGGCTAATATTATTTTTTCTCATTCCCAGTTATGGGTAATTGATTCTGGTGCAACAGATCACATGATTAATAGAAGAGATTTTTTGATAAGTATGAGTTGACTCATGAAAAAATTAATATTAGACTGGCAAATGGCTCACACACTCCTATAGTTGGAAAAGGGAGTATTATCATATCTTTTGGTGTACTACAAAATGTCCTTCATGTTTCTCATATTTCAGATAATCTCTTATCAGTTTTTGCCATGACTCAAGATCTAAAATGTACCATAGTTTTTGAATTTACTGAATGTTTATTTCAGGAACTGAGGACGGGAAAAATCTTTAGTCGGGGTAGTGTGAGAAGAGGTCTCTACTTTTGTGAAGAAAATAAGGGAGCTATCATGCAATCATCATTCATTACAGAGAAACAGAAAGAGGATATATCTCGTTGGCACCAGAGACTAGGACATTTATCTTTATCTAAAATTAGAATGTTATTACCAGATTTCAGTCATTGTAAATTTGTAATAATTTGAATTTGAATTGTGAGACTTGTTAGAAAGTAAAACATCACCGTGTTTCTTTTCTTTTGAGTGAAGAAAGATCTTCAACTCCTTTTAAGACTATTCATTCTGATATTTGGGGACCTTGCTCTACGATTTCATTGCATGGATACAAGTATTTTATATCGTTTATTGATGACTGCACTAGATTCACTATGATATATCTTATTAAGACTAAGGATGAAGTGAAAGATATTCTTCATGTATACTGTCAGTTTGTGCAAACACAATTTCAACATACGATTAAGGTTTTTCGTAGTGATAATGGAGGAGAGTTTATGTCCCAATATCTTCACTCATATTTCCTAGATCATGGGATATTACACCAGACTTCGTGTGCCTATTCTCCTCAGCAGAATGGAGTCTCTGAAAGGAAAAATCGACATATTCTAGAGGTAGCTAGAACTTTGCTAATTGGGTGTAATGCTCCTAAATATTATTGGGGAGAAGCAGTTCTGACAACAAATTTTCTTATAATGGTGATACGCCTTTCTATCTATTATTTCCTTCGCATAAATAATTTCATCTACTCCCCAGAGTATTTGGATGTACTTGATTTATTCATATTCATCAAGGTTTAAGAGACAAACTAGATGCAAGATCGATCAAATACATTTTCTTTGGATACTCCTCTTCTCATAAAGGATACAGATGTTATGATCCCCGTTTATGTTACTATGGATGTTACCTTTTATAAAGATACACCATTTTATAACATGCATGAATTTCACCCATCAGATATTCAGTCTCCTAAGGTGTTACCACTTTCGCCAGTTGAAATTCAATCAGTGGATGATATGGAAGAAGAAGAAATATTACTCCCTTCTAAAAAGAAAGTGCAGGTATATGCTAGAGGTGGAAGAGAGATCGTTTTCCCACATCAGTCCACCTCCACTACTCATAATCAAAATTCTCTTTCGGAATCATATTCTTCTCCGTCTTATGTAATCGCTCCTAATATAGAGAGTGAAGTGAGTGATTTACCTATTGCACTTCGGAAGGGAAAACGTCAAACTGCAAAATATTCAATGGGAAATATGGTGTCTTATACGAATTATCCTAGAGAATATCAGTTGTTTGTGATGAATGCAGATAATACCTATATTCCAAGAACATTTGAAGAGGCAGAATAACATCCTGGATGGAAGGCGGCAATGGAAGAAGAAATTGCGGCACTTAACGAAATAAAACGTGGAAACTAGTGGACTTACCTTCAGAGAGGAAGACAATGGAATGTAAATGGGTTTTCTCAGTTAAGTATAAGACAGATGACACCATAGAAAGATACAAAGCAAGGTTAGTAGCTATATGTCCAAACCATCTTAAACGATGTTCTCTCATTTTATCCTCTATTGGTGCCACTCCTAATTTGTTTCTAATAACCTCATTATGTATACGGTCTTTTCTTGTATGACCACTCATCCATCTCAACATCTTCATTTCTGTCACAGACATCTTTTTTACATGTTGATGATTAACTGCCCAACACTCAGAACCATAAAACATGGCAGGCCTAATTGCTGCTCTATAGTATTTACCTTTTAATTTTAATGGTATCTTCTTATCACAAAGAATACCTTATGCTCCTCTCCATTTTAACCAACCAGCATTAATTCTATGTGTAACATCTCCATCAATTCTTCCATCACTTTGAAAAATTGACCCTAGGTATTTAAAACTTTTCTTTTGGGGAATGCAATGTGTGCCAATTTTAATTTCTATGTCCTCTGAAGTAGCCAAATGATCAAACTTACATTCCATATATTCTGTCTTTGTTATACTAAGTCGGAGGCCTTTGTTTTCTAATGTTTCTCTCCATAGTTCCAATTTTCTATTAACTTTTTCCTTAGACTCCTCCACTAATACAATGTCATCTGCAAATAACATACACCAAGGTACTTCATCTTGAATATGTTTTGTTAACTCATCCGTCACCATTATAAATAAGTATGGACTTAAAGTTGATCCTTGATGTAACCCAATATTAACTTCAAAGAAGTCTGTCGTTCCTTCATGAGTCATCACACATGTTTTTGCACCATCATACATGTCTCTTATAAGGTTAATATATGTCAATGGGATACCTCTTTTTTCCAAAGTTCTCCAAAAAACCTCCCTCGGTACCCTATCATAAGCTTTTTCTAGATCAATAAATATTATGTGAAGGTCTTTCTTTTTTGCTCTAAAATGTTCCATAAGACGTCTCAAAAGGTGAATCACTTCAATAGTAGATCTACCTGGCATAAATCCAAATTGGTTCTCTGTTGTACTTGATACTTGTCTTAACCTACATTCGATAATTCTTTCCCATAATTTCATAGTATGACTCATTAACTTGATACCTCAATAATTCGCACAATTTTGAATGTCTCCCTTGTTCTTATATACGGGTATAAGTGTACTTGCTCTCCATTCCTCGGGCATCTTTTGGTTTTTCCATATTTCATTAAATAGCCTTCTTAGCTAAGTGATTCCTATTTCTCCTAGTATTTTCCAAACTTCTATAAGAATATTATCTGGTCCTACCGATTTACCACTCTTCATATGTTTAAGAGCCTCTTTGACTTCATTCTTTTGAATACGTCGGTAGAAATTGTGGTTTATATACTTTTCTGACTTGGCTAAATCTCCTAAACTAATACTAACATCTTTATTTTCATTAAAAAGATTATAAAAATAGTTTTTTCATCTATTTCTTATATCATCATTTGCCACTAGAATTTTTTCATCCTCGTCTTTTATGCATCTAACATAATTAAGATCTTTAGTTTTCTTATCTCTAGCCCTAGCTATCCTAAAAATATCTCTTTCACCCTCTTTTGAGTTAAGTTTTTTATATAAGTCCTCCCAAATCTTAGTTTTTGCTTCACTAACGGCCTTTTTTGCTTCCTTTTTTGCTTTCTTATAAGCTTCTAAAGTTTCACTAGTTTTCTTAGCATAATATAATTTGTAACATGCCCTCTTTGCCTTGAATTTATTTTGTACTACTTCACTCCACCACCAAGCTCTTTTTGTGCCGGTATACCTCCCTTAGATACCCCTAACATATTTTTCGCCACTTTCCTAATATGTATAGTCATATTGTTCCACATATCAGAGGGTGTGCCAACATAATTCCAAACATCTCCTTGAAGGACTTTCTGTTTAAATATATCTTCTTTCTCGCTTTTGAGGTTCCACCATTTAGTCCGAATAGCTCGATGCACTCTTTTCTTCTTTGTCCATTTTTTTATTTATAAATCCATCACTAAAAGTCGATGTTGGGTGGTTAAGCTTTCTCGTGGAATTACCTTACAATCTTTACAACACGCTTTATCTTTTTTTCTACAAATAAAGTAATCAATTTGTGTTTGTGATAAGCCACTCTTATAAGTAATTAAATGTTCATCTCGTTTTTGAAGATTGTATTGACTATAAAGAGATCAAATGACAGCAAAATTTAAAATCTCCCTACCTTCCTCGTTTATATCCCCATAACCAAAGTTTCCATGAATCCCTTGATATCCTAATTCCTCTTTACCGACATGTCCATTTAAATCTCCTCCTAAACAAATCATCTCCCTTTGTGGAATCTTTTGAAACACCTTATCTAACTCTTCCCAAAAAACTGTCTTTATACTATCTTCTAGTCCTACTTGGGGTGCGTAAGCACAAACTATGTTCAAAACCTCTGCTCCTATCACTAATTTCAATGTCATGGTTCGGTCACTATATCGTTGTATGTCTACTACACTCTCCTTTAAATCTTTATTTATGATAATACCAACTCCGTTTCGGGCCTTTTCTTTACCTGAGTACCATAATTTAAAACATGTATCCTCTATCTCCTTTGCTTTTTCTCCAACCCATTTTGTCTCTTGTAAACATAGAATATGAATCTTTCTCCGAATCATAGTATCTACCACCTCCATTAGCTTACCCGATAATGTTCCGATATTCCAAGAACCAATATGAATCTTATTATCTAGGACTAGCTTCCTTACCCCCCGCATCCGTCCATAATCAAAATGCGAAGACCCTCTCTGAAAAATTTTCACTACATTCGGGCGGCAATGTAGCGTGACTAACTTCTTTACCCACACCCGTCCATGATGTGGGAACCCTCTTTGCAATTGATTCACTACATTCGGGCGAAAATGTAGTGGCCCTTGCTTACTTCTTACTGCATTCGGGCTCTGCAGCACGTCGCTAGGCGGGGACGCTCCAAAGCAATGCTCATAATTTTTGTAATCCATGTTGTAGAAATCCGACGAAGTTTTACGCTGGCTGTCAGAAGCCTAACACAACCCTCCTCCTTTATCCGGGCTTGGGACTGGCAATGCAAGGGTGATCCCTCCTTACATGGGCGGAGTTATCCTGGAAAAGTAAGAAGCAGACAATTGTGGCCAGGTCAAGTGTTGAAGTTGAGTATCGGGCTATTGCATTAGGAATGTGCGAAGACTTATGGATTATATCACTCCTAAAAGAGATCAGTTTGGGAGAAGACACTCCAATTGAGTTTTTTTTACTGACAGTAAAGTTGCACGTCAAATTCCCAGTTTTTCATGATAGAACCAAGCATATTGAAGTAGACTGCCACTTTATCAAAGAAAAAATTTCTCAAGAAATATTTACTTTGACTCACGTGTGTTATGGAAACCAATTAGCTGATATTTTCACAAAAGCAATTCCAGTTAATGGGTTTAAGAGAGCACTTATCAAGTTGGGTATTTCAAGTCTTCAAGACCCAACTTAAGGGGGTGTGTTTGGAACAGAGTCTTTTATGGTTATGCATTCTATTAGATCTAAATGGATCAGGATCTGATCCATTGAATCGGGTCCATTCTTAAGTAAGGGTAGTTAGGTCATTTAAGTTAGAACAGGTTATATAAAGCTTAGGGTTGTAATTAGGTTTAGACGTATGATTAATAAAAGAAGAGGGAGGCGGCAGCCATGGATGGGCTGACCTGCACCTCAAGCTTTATTTCAGAGTTTATGTTATTTGTTCTTGATTCACATCTGTTCACACACGACTCATCACTTTTGGGATATGTGGAGCTCATTATCTTGTTTTACCATAGGTGGCTGCTTGTTGCACCATGACTAGTGAGAAAGTGTTAGTTTGTGTAATCCATGTTGGCGGTGGAATTGTGCACCACAGTGATGGATCTGTTTCATATACTGGTGGAGAGGCACATCTGTTGGATGTCTATCGCAGTATGTCCTTTGATCAATTCAGAACTGAAATTGCAGAGATGTGCAATAGTCAGTCCTATACCTTATCGTTCAAATATCTACTACCACCAAACAAGCGAACTCTCATTACAATCTCAAATGACAAGGATCTGCGACGGATGGTTGACTTCCAGCATGAATCACCTGAAGTTTATGTTACCACAGAGGCTTCTGCTTCCAAGGTGAATAATGCTGCCAAGGATGCGAATGTCTCAAGCAAGTATGTTTGTTTGTTATGTTTAGTAATGAAATTGTTTTAATATGCTAACCATATTAATGGGCAGAAATTATTATTGCAGGGCAGTAAAAGCTAAGAAAAACACTACCAAGCCTTTTGTTCCCAAAAAAAGGAAAAACACGGAGGGAGCAATTACTGCTATGACTGAATCCACAGTGAAGTTTGTCTCTTCAGCGGTTACGGAGTCAGAAATGAATGTTGGACCTTATGCTGTTACTGAATCAGCAACGAAGGCCATCCTCTGTGCTGTAACTGAGACAGCAACAGAGGTCATCCCAGTTGTAACTGAGTCAGCGGCAAGGGCTTTATCTTGTGCTGTAGGTGAGTCAGCTGAGCCCATTTCTTCTGGGGATAATCTGATGAGGCCAACTGTATTTGGGGAGAATACCATCATTGGCATTGGTCAGTTGTTCAAGGATGTTCATGAGTTTCGTGATGCATTACGCAAGTATGCCATTGATAAGCGCTTTGCATATGAATTTGTAAAGAACGATGCTTCTCGTGTTACAGCAAAATGCAAAGTAGAGGGTTGTCAATGGCGAATACATGCTTCCAAGGTGTCAAGAACAAAAATTTTTAAGATCAAAACCATAAATGGCGCACATACTTGTGAAGGTTACATGGGAAGTGAAAATTACCCACCTCCGACAAAACATTTGGTCGCAAGCTTGATAAAGGAGAAACTCCGCAACTCACCAGATTATAAGACAAAGGAAATTGTGAATGACATCCATCGTGATTATGGTTTAAAAATAAATTACTTGCAAGCATGGCGAGGTAAGGAATTTGCCAGGGAGCAGCTCCTTGGCAAGGATATAGATTCTTTTAGGGAGTTATCTCTCTATTGTGATAAGGTTATGGAGACTAATCCATTTAGTATTGCCACATTAATGACGGTGGTTGATGGCCGCTTTCATCGGCTTTTTATAGCTTTCCATGCTTGTCTCCGGGGATTTGAGCAAGGATGTTGGCCACTGCTGTTTCTGCATAGCACTTCTTTGAAGTTGAAACACCAGGGGGTTCTGCTGACTGCAACTTCGATAGATGGTGATGATGGAATTTTTCCTGTTGCATTTGCTATAGTGGAGCAAGAATCATATGATAGTTGGCAGTGGTTCTTAATTCAATTAAAGTCCGGATTGTCATTACCTCGATCTATAACTTTTGTATCAGATGGCTTGAAGGGTTTGAAGGAAGTTGTGCCAGAGATATTTAGCAACAGCGAACATGCATTTTGCCTGAGCTCTTTGGCAGAGAAGTTGAAGAAAGAAATGAAAGGTTCATGGTCAGCAGCAATGGACGATGCGTTGGCGGATCTTGTTTATAATGCTGCTAGAGCATGTGAAAAAGAGGAATTTTTCGCTTGCATTGAAAGCATAAGGTCCATACTCCCTGAGGCTGCCATATGGGGCATGGGCATCGAGCCAACACAGTGGGCAAATGTATTCTTCAAGGGATCATGGTACAGCCAAATCACATACAGTATTGTGGACTGCTTTGATAGTTGGGTATCTAAGGCACATGATTTATCTGTGTTGAAGTTGGTGGACACGATAAGACGGAGGATAATGGAGCTAATATACGTGCGGTGGGAGGAATCTGCACATTGGCAGACAAGGCTCACTCCAAAATCAGAGGAAAAACTCCGGAGCGAGATGGATTACGCTCACTCCCTTTCTGTATCCATCTCTTCTGGAACTAAATTTGAAGTGATCGATGATCATGTTAACCTTGTTGACCTAGATATGTGGGTTTGCACATGCCGCAATTGGAAGCTTACAGGTTTGCCTTGTCGGCATGTGATCGTCTCTCTCAATTGTATTGGTAGAAACGTCTATGACTACTGTGAGAGGTATCTCACAGCTGAGAGTTACAGGTTGGCATATTCTCAGCCTATAAATCCAATTCCGGATGTTGACATTGTTTCCAGTACACCTCCAGAAGCTGCAGTGACACGCAGCCGAACACCCAGTCAACCAGTTGATCACCGTCCCAAGAAGAAACGGGATGAATCGCAGGAGAATGGGAAGAGGGCATTCCATTGTAGTAGATGCAAGGGTCTGGGTCACAACCGAGCCACATGCAAAGTTCCCGTATAGCTCGAACAAGTGAGAAACTTTCTGTGCCCTACAGCTAGTGGGTGTAAATTATAACTGCATTTTGTATGTTGGCGGTGTCAATGTTAATCTATATTATCAAGTAATATTGTGTTGCATGCTGGGTGTATATAATGACGAAAAGGTTCGTCTCATATTTCCAGCACCAAAGGCAGTTTCTTCCTTTTCAAGGATTCTTCCTGGGTTGTATCTTGCAATATTACTCTACCACCTTGACTCGGTGCATCTCTCACTGAGATCGTTTTCACCAGTTTTCTTGATGCATAAACAGCTCCTAAACTGCATTGAGAAACATTCTGTGTCGCATTTGTTTGATTAGATTGTCGTCTCAGATTGGAGATCAAGGGTTAGAGCTTTGATCTCCAATTGTACCCCCTTTTCTAAGTAAATTCAGTTAATAACCTGAATTTAGTGCTGTGCTTTATATGCATCGAGTTCTGCATAAAGATGTTGAATCTTTGGTAGTCAGTTGCACTTGTTGGGCTTACTTTACATGAACAAGGTTGACAATTTTGAAGTCTTGTAAAGCAAACAGCTCATCTGTTGACCTATCTATGGAGCAGTTGGTTGCTTCGGATAGTTTCTGAGGCACAAGAACAAGCTAAAAATTGGGCAGTGCTGGTAAAGGAGCTCAATTGAGCCAAGGCTTTAGTGAACTGAAGGTCTTGTTCTCGTTTGGCTTGTTAGCTTGTTTGAGCTAACATGAGTCAAAGTTAGTATCTGAATCCAAGTTGAAAGGTCTAAAATGTAATGTCACACAATTTCGAGTGAACATTTTAATTACTTGATTAGCAATGAAGCCTGCCCATGTAAGGGATCAACTCTTGCATGGCTTCTAGTGAAAATAATGAATCCATATAGCGGACCTCATCTAGTATGGGAAAGGGTTGTCGGACTTATCTACCATGGATTCTAGTGGAAACCAAGAATCCATGTAGCTGACCCCATCTGATATGGGAAGACTTAGATGTTGTTCTTGATTAGCAATTAAGTCAGAAGTGAATCTTGCCTTGAAGTTGAAAATAAACCAACAGGTCACCAAACAGTAAATATTCTTGTTAGGAACAGACCACCAAACAGTAAGAATTATTCCTCCGACTCTTGCTCTGAATAACTCCATTTTTACTCCAGTCTCTGCCACTACTCGGTGATAGATGAACTTTCATTTCCCTACCAAAAGCAGTAACACTTTCTATAGGTGCCACTATTTGGAGAAGAAAGGCAACAAAACATGAATGCAATTCATAAGAAGTTCCTATTAAAGCGGCATTCCCTTCGATTCCTGAGAAACAAATTCGGCCAACATTTTTCTACTAGTTATCACTCTCATAATGCTAAACTCAAGGCTTCCTCATCGAAAAGAATCTATCTTATCATGTTAGCCACCATTTCATGCACTAAGAATTTCGTTTTCAAACTTACTTCCATTTATACTTGGATTAATGTTTACGTAGCCCGTCTCATACCTTGATTAAAGAGGAGAGTTGGTATTCAATAGTCAACATGATTTGGCTCACTAAACTAATGTGCGATACTCTCTCCAACACTAATATACTGAAACCTACTGGTAAAGCGTGCTTGATTAACAATAGTATTGAAACTGGGAGCTTTCATCTCTTCAGTGTCAATCCAGCAGAGTGCATTGGCCATTGGTGTTCTTTTCGATCCCTTCGCCAGGGATTCCCTATGCATTGCAGCCTCTAATCGACCTTGTGGAAAAACGGTGGTTAAAGGTTTAAGTTCTTTGTTACAACGAGAGGCAAAGCCTAACATACACTCGATCATGCACACGCCAGGGTCGAACTCGCCACCAGCGAGGTGGGAGTTACGGAACCCTGTCAAATCAGCTAACTCTCGGAATGCAAGGTTTAGGATGGTTTTCGTAGAACTCTTAATCAACGTGTCTCGTGTCAACGAGACGTGTTTCGATGATGCGATTACAGTGATGCGCGTTGGCGAAACTCCCACCTTTGTGGAGAAGTCTTGGTTTTGGTGTTGGGTGTTGGCTTTTATTGCCGGTAGGTTGGAAAATTGTTGACAACCCAGAAACCTCCTTCAAGGTCTGCGGTTAGGCACCGCAAGATTGGTCCAGGTGGACCCTGACCGAACCCGATGACCTGAAAATACTTATATGTAATATATAACATATATTATACTTATAAAACGTGATTTTCATGCTTATATATGCAATGTACATAAACGTATGTCTGTATGCATACCATAAGGTGTTGTCGACCAGAAACCAACTTGGTCGTGTCTGGGTCCTGAAAATAGACCCTAAAAAACATTGACCGAGTTCTGTGGTAACTGCTCATACCCAAAGCGACCTGACCTGGACCTGCCCTATTGGTACCAATATGCCTAATGGTCGATGTAAAATTTTTGCTACTTTGAGAGTTTGTGATCTATGTGATTTGAAAGTTATTATGTGCTATTTTTTGGTTTTCGACATTTATCAATTTGATCCTCAAGCACCGGATGATGCGGAAGACTCAGCAATCATTTCATTGTTAAATTTGAATTGAAGTATTATTAAATATTTAATATATATTTAAATGTAATATACAATAATTAGTAATATTAAAATATTTAATATTAATTAAAATTTAAGTATACTAATAAATATATATTGATGTGGCAAATGATACTGATGTGATAGGTGATTTAGTAATATTTAATATTTAAATAAACTTGGATATAGGACGGATTGAGAGTAACGGGGTATTGTAGGACAGACAAAATTAAACAAGGTAACAAAATTACCCAGAAATGCCAGGATACAAAAAGTTTTCCTATTTTAAAAATCACAAGATAATTTTGTGGAATTTTTCCTTTTTTTTTTGCATAATCAAGATTTTTAATGATGGTAACAAATCTATTCCTCCATCAACGTATCAAATACAAACACGGGAATAGTCTGCAGCGTACACACACACTTCAGGAAAGGAATTCATTCAGCAACAAAGAGCCATTAAGTTCCGTTCCGACTGCATCTAACTATTTTCCTCCAGCTTCTTCATCCCTGAGGCTACGGGTGGATCAAATAAAGATTTCTTTTTATAGAGAAACGTAACAAGTAGCTCTGCTTTATGGGCTTTGGCCTTCCAATCGTACTAAAACAGAAGAAAAGATGTGGCTTGCTGTAAATTACATCCAAATGGGAGATGCGGGGGACTCTTAACGACGGTGCCTAAACAAAAACTTCAAAACGTAATGTTCGAGTTGAGAAATAAGACTCATAACGGGGGTTGAGCAAAAAAATCAAGGTTCAATAAATGGTATGAGCTGATCAATGGTAAGAAAAGAACCCACAGAAAGAGAGATTCAGTCGGTGAAGAGTATCAAGATAATTTCTGAATTTTATTAAGGATAAAATCGAAATCTATTTTCGAATTTTAACAAGGATAAAATCGGAATCTAGATAAGAAAGTGTTCGGCTATCAATTCTGAATTTAGATGTCGATGTTGAAGGAATGAGAACAACTTATACCCACTTGCACGCGACTTTCATACAAAATTTTGAAATGATCCTTACACACCACCAACTTAATGCACAGATATTCTATCCTCTGATTGCGAAACTTTTGACCTTTTCAAATGATGCTTGCCCACCACCAGCACGTAATCAAGATATTCAATTCCCCCTGATTGAGAAACTTTTTTCTTTTCTACAAGAACCCTTTCGAGAAGCTTGTAGTTTAGCCCGCACGACGTAACACTATATTAGAAACAAGATGGCTAAGGCCCTAGGGCACGACCCAGATGAAATGGAGTTGTTGGGCAGCCCGGTCAGCCTATGTCATTGCCCTTCTACTTGAAGATTGCGCCTCTCGAAGTGCCCCATGATGACAATGAAGGCCGCCGTGCTCATTCAGCCCACTCGCAAGGGAATCGGCCAGGTCCTACCTGCGTTCCTCCCTCATGCGCTAGTACTACACCTGCACCACTCTCACCTCTTTCATACCATGCGCTCATGGCACTTTGGTTGAGGTTGAGAGCAAGGAGACGATGATGTTGATTTGTAAATGGTTGAACATTACATGATCTGGAAAGAGGTTTGTATATTTTCACCCTATCAAATGAAAATGAATCGTAATGAATTACATCAGACCCTAATGACTCCTTCCAACTCAAACCAAATGGGAACCTAAAACCAAATAAAATTAAATCTTAAAGATCTGTCCCTTATTTGGGCTTGAACTCTACTCACTACAAACAGGTCGCACAAGACTGCTCATTACATTACTCAAAACAATAAAAATGATCCTAAAAGAAGAGGCATAAACCTCCTTTAGAACCAAGTCGACGCCATGAGTGAAAAACAATTAATTAAATGGCCAAAGTGAAGGGATAATGGGGGGTTTCAACTTTCACCCACCCCCTTTAATGTAAACATAGAAGTCAAATGTAAACAGGGCAGGTATTTAGTGCCCACCCAACTCTCTCATCTCTCATGTCAGCCAGGTCGCTTGTCAGCTGCGCCTCTCCTCCCCCTTCTCTCTCCATAGTTACATCCTTCTCTACCTCACACCTCATGTCGTTTGGATTGACTTGTTCAAAATGTGTGAAGATTTTACAGTATAGTATGGGATTTAAACAGCGACAGGGAGAGCTGGAATTTGGAACACGAAGGCTGCTGATAATGACTCATGTCGTTTGGATTGACTTGTTCAAAATGTGTGAAGATTTTACAGCATAGTATAGGATTTAAACAGCGACAGGAAGAGCTGGAATTTGGAACAAAAAGGCTGCTGATAATAACTCCGATCGGGATCCATAGCTACAGCTGCCTTGACACAAGGAACAATAATGTCCACCCACACACCTTCGTGGTTACGCAATAGACTTGATGTCAATGAACGCAATTATTTAGCTGTGGCGCCTTTAGGAACGCAATTATTTAGCTGTGGACCCTTAGGAACGCAATTATTTATCTGTGGGACCCGGGCATTTGATTCACGATATCACATGATTTGGACTCTGAAATTTGAGAAACTACGGTATTTGGTTACAAAAAAACACTTTTGACATTTATACATGGAGCTAGAATATATCGAGATTGTCGATGATTTGAAGACCTCATTTGCAGTACAGCCGAGTCAATATTGCTCGACGATCACCTAAGTTTCTTGTTCCAGTTTCATCCTATCAAATGACCGCAACTTCATCCCTCAAGTTTTCTAGGAAATCCGAGCTTTATGACTGCTCAAATGGGGGCTCGAAATTCACCACCAACATAGGCACCAGTCTTTGGGCCTATGGTTCCGCTATCTCATCCTCTATACTAACCTGAGGGAGTGCCATTAGCAAACCTCTAGTTTGCATTTGATAAGGTGTATGAAACTATATTTCAGGACTTTTGTGAACGAATGAGTGTATGTGGAAATAAAGAATAAGCGAGCCGGCATGTACGTTTCCACCTCGCTATCAATGCGTAATTGTGGACGTCCACGTTTGCTTTTTATAGCCTTCTCAAAGATGAGGTGTGGAGTATTCCTACACGTTACAAGCTTCTTCGACTCCTTCCTGTGCATTTCCGTGTTGAAAATTTCCCGTTGACCGGCGGATCACTGGATATGGCAACGAGTTTTAGCGATCAAGCGCTCGATTTCATGGTAAGGGTCTTGCCCATCTTCGGCAGCTTCCTCTTCGCCTACAACGCGTATCTTCAAATCACTCAAAACAACGATCCTCTTCTTTCCGCTTTCTCTCTCGCTGTCTTTCTTGTTTTTCTCCTCTCCGTCGCCTCCGTTTCGTACGGACACTCGGCTCGAAGCGGGTCCGAGAAGGAGAAAGCCTCCACCTTGTGGACGGTAGTTTCCCTCTTTTTGGTGGTGGCTATTGGCTTTCTTTTCAGGGCTTGGATGGTTCTTCCGACAGAACGAAGCTGGGTGGTTCCTGCATCTTGCACGGTACCAGCTTCCGCACTCTTGGGATTTCTTGTCGTCCGCAGAAGGCTCTCTGGGGCTTCTACTTGAAGTGCGTCAAATCTGAGGTGGGAAAACAGAAAGTAGCTTGTTTCAACTGTGATTCCTTATCATTTTTGTGATAATTTTGCCGGATCAAGCTTTTTGTTCGACTGGTTTCAGAAACCTCTGTTTGATGCGGTGGAACTTCATTGATAACAACAGAATTTTGTTTTAGGTGATGGTTACATATGGAGATAAAATATTGCTAGCTACTGCTATTCTTATTACTCGTTGTGTGCGGGTTGTCAAGACTTAACTTGCATAATATAAACAGCCAGAATAGATATTTTGGTTCCCTTCTTGAAGAAGATTGTATGATCATTTAGACTCCTACCGCATCCCAGACTGCAACTGGTTTGGTGAATCTATTAAACCAAGCTCGTGGAGATTGGTTCAGTCCATAAATTGCTTTATTGAGTTTACATACCGTATTAAGAGGTGTTTTTATCATCATTCCTGGAGGAAGTTCCATATATACTTCTTCATTTAAGTTTCCTTGTAAGAAGGCATTTTTAACGTCTAATTGCCATAGATCCCATCCCAAGTTTGCTGCCAAACTGAGTAGTATTCTTATTGAAGTCAGCTTAGCTATAGGTGTAAAGGTTTCTGTATAATCAATCCCATATGATGGACTATATCTTTTAGCAACCAATCTTGCTTTATATCTCTCCACAATCCACATTACCATCTGCCTTGTATTTAATAGTAAATACCCACTTACATCCTACAATATTCTTATCATGAGGTAGTTGTGTGATGATCCATGTATTATTTTTCCCAAGAGCATTCAACTCTTCTTCAATTGCAGCTTTTCATAAATGACACTTATAGCTTCTTCAAATTTCGAAGGAATCTTATGTTTCTCAGCATTCATAACAAAATTCTGGTATGTCTGAGAAGTATTGTCATATGAGACATAATCAGAAATAGGGTAACATGCACATATGTTTACCTTTTCGAATAGCAATAGGAATTTCGAGATCATCTTTCTCTTCCACTTGAGGATCTGAGTCAGGAGAAATATCTTTGGTAATTGTATCAGGGGTTGGTTCTTCTTCAGTGTAGATAATGTTTCTTGATCCTCTCTTATACATCAAAATCTCTCCTTGCTTGCTTACTCCATTTCTATTCTCATCTGTATCTTCTTTGGCATCATCTGGGACTACTGGTAGGACATACGGAAAACTTTCCTGAGATGTAGTGGACTCTCCCTGAGAAGTATAGTAGGGAACAGATTCTGTGCCATGGAAACATATAGTTTCTTGCCTAGTGGATCATAACATTTATAGCCCTTTTGAGAATTAGAGTAGTCAAGGAAAATACACTTTACAGATTTAGGATCCAATTTATCACGATTTGGTAAATGAACATGGACAAAACAAGTGCAGCCAAAGATACGGGGAACTATATGAAATGGTTTTAATTCCTTATGGAGACACTTCATTGGACTTTCACCCTTAAGTACAGTACTGGGCATTCTATTTATCAGGTGAACTGCAGTAAGAACGGCTTCTCCCCAATAGAATTTAGAAACATTACGAAGTAACAGAGTTATGGCTACCTCTAGAATATGATGATTTTTCCTTTCAACTATTCTATTTTGTTGAGGAGTATAAGGACATGAAGTCTGATGGACTATACCATGTGTGTGTAAATATTCTGTTAATTGCTTGCTAATGTACTCCCCCCATTGTCTGAGCGAAGGATTTTCACTGAAGTATTGAATTGGGTGAGAATGAATTTATGCACAATTGGAAAAATTGACGAAACTTCAAACTTTGTTTTTATTAAATATATAATCGTAAGACGAGTACAATCATTAATAAAGAAAACAAAGTACTCAATGGATAAGTGGCTCTTTATGTTTCCCAAGCTGACAGACTTCACATTCAAACTAAATTTTATTGACTTTGAGATGAGGTAGGACATAAGGAAGTTTAGACACAGGTAAATGACCAAGACGAAAATGCCAAAGCCGAATCTCTGAATCCGGAAGTGGTGCTGCTGAAGCTTTATAAGAATTTTCATGCTGAAGATGATCTTCCAAAAGGTATAAGCCCCTCTGTAATCTACCATAACCAAAGACTATCCCCGTCTTCAGATCCTGAAACACACAATCAGTAGGAGTAAAAGTTATATTGCATTTCATGGTACGAGTCAACGAACTAACTGAAAGTAGATTTATTGAAAAACTGGGAACATGATAGACTGATAATAAAGTAGCAAGACATGTGGGCAGACTTCCTTGTCCAACCATATACGAGTAAGAACCATATGCCAACTTAATAGGCTCTTGTTTGGAAAGATGTCTGTACTCTGAAAAATATGATGATTCTCATACCATATGATCGGTTGCACCTGAGTCAATAATCTAAGTCTTTGAATTAGAGTAAGATAAGTTACCTTTTAAAATGTGAGTTGCCTAAGCTACTGAAGCTTGAGAAGTAGATGGTTGAGGTTGTCCGGATAGTCTTGTTTCGAGTCCTTCAATTCTCTTAAGAAGTTCTTGTATTCCATATGTATTAGTCGTAGTATTCTCGGCAGAATAGGCAAAGGGATTCTTATTTTTGTAATAGTCTGGTTTGCCATGTAATTCCCAACAATATTCCCTGGAATGTCTTGATTTTCCACAATGAGAATAGATGAGTTTTTTTTTTCATCTGGATGGGATATACCACGTCCTGGATATCCTCCTCTTCCACGATAATGAGAATTTTCTCCTCGTGTGTGAAGTGCATGTTGATCAGTAACATGAACATTATTCTTCTCAAGATTCCGTCTGTCCTCTTCCGTGATTAATAAGGAATAAACTGTTCCGAATGAAGGTAGTTCATCTCTTCCCAAAACATTGAGTTTTATTGACTCAAATTCTGAATTAACATCCCACAGTGAATCAAATACCTTTTTCTTCTCAGTCTCTGCATTTCTTTCAGTTTGACATGAAGTGAATTTGATACTGGTGTAGTACTGTGAAGTTCATCCCAAAGTCCTCTAAGATCAGCATAGTAATCACTAATAAACCTTGAGCCTTGCTTACAATTCCTAATCTTTTCCAGAATTTCATATTCTTTTCCTACATTCTTCTTTAGGGAATAAGCTTCTGAAACTGCACACCAGATGTCATAAGCTGACTGAAGAAACATAAATGTCTTAGCAATTGATGGAGTCATTGACTATAGTAATCAAGATGATATTAGTGCATCTTCTCGTTGCCAAACAGGATAAAGAGAATCATGTATATCTGATATAGGTGTCTGACCCATAAGGTGAGTCCATCTCCCCCTTGCTATGATAGCCAGTTCTACTGATCTAGACCATTCCAAATAATTTCTTCCAATCTAATTTTGTTGTGCTAATTTGAAAACTTTCTCCTTTTTCATTCATAGGATGCGCAGACATCATAGTTGGATTTTCAATTGCCTTGCCTTTACTCGCCATAGATATTCAATTCAAAAAAAGAAGTACACGATGAAGGTGTGGTTTTCCAGCAGAAATCTGTACCAATAAACTGTCCTTTCTAACTATCCAAAAAGAAGAATGACCAATCAACTAATGTTGATTGGCAAATCTGAAAAAATAACTAATGTTTACCAATAAACGGTCTGGCAAATCTGGCCGATTCCAGAATCTGGCAAATCTGACTGATTCTGCCCCTTCTAGCCAAGGAATCTGGCAAATCTGGCCGATTCTGCATTCACGATTTCTGTTGGCAAATCTGGCCGATATTGGGAAATCTGGTCTTCACGATTTATGCCTTCACGATTTCTGTTGGCAAATCTGGTCTTCACGATTTATGCCTTCACGATTTTGTATGCCTTCACAAACGATTTCTGCCTTCACGATTTTATATGCCTTCACGATTTCAATGAACCAATGTAAAAAATATGGAATGTATTCTAATTGCAGCCAATATCTGAATGTATCTCACACATTCAAGAAGTCAATAACTATTTTCTGAAAAATAAATCAATAACGATTCACTCTGATTCAAACAATCGATCTCTGTTTTTCTTTCACAAAACGCATGAAAAACTTGTTTCAATGATTTTCTTTGATCAACATCATTGAAATAAACGCCCATATAGGCTATGATACCATATTAAAAAGAAATATGCATTGATCAATGAGATTTAACTTACAAAAGTGAGCAGATTGGAGGCATTCCTCCAATCTGCACGTGCGGCTCCTCTAGGGCTGCTGGCTGCCACTTTTTCTGGTACTAACTAAACCCTAGACACTATTATTTATACTATCCTATCTAACTTGAATTCCTAAATTATCCCTGATTAGTACTAATTACTACTAAATAAACATGACACCCTAATACACTTAAATAACGATATTGCTAGACTTCTTTACATCACACGTCTTTAACATTTGGTATACTGCCAAATCCTCTATATCCATGATATATCCCTTATATCCCTGCTTCCTCTGTATAGGGATTGAAGATTGACTTGACTCCCCTCTAACTGCTATTGATAACATAGAGGAATAGGGGCTTTTCCCATATAGCTTGCTGTGTTCCAGTAAGGTCAGCTGATGCTAATGGTTTCTTGTCTAGGGCTTCATGAGATGCAAATAATTCAGAAAATAAAGCTTTGAGGAGATGCATCAGAAAGTACCATCCCAACGGGCACTTCATATATTGGAGGACAGAAGTTTCAAGTCAGGATCAAATAGTCCTTGCAGTTACTGTTAAGATGCAAAGCGTATAAAGTAAATGAGTGCCATGCCCGATGAGATAAGAGACAAAACGTTACAAGACAGACAAGGAAAGTTGTCCAGATGAGAGAATAGCCAAAACATTACAAAACTGGAAAATTTGCGGAGAAACTCAAAGAGAGCTGGAAATGGTCCCTATAAAATCATGTACCAGTCAGATGGGACTGTAAGCCTCACTGGTGACCGGGGGATTAACCAGTTGCTCAATAGTGAAGATTAGAAGCCTCAAACCATCAATTCATTTGCTTTATGTTTCGTATGGCTTCTAGCATAACAACAACAACAACAACTAAGCCTTTTCTCATACCAGATGGGGTCAACTACATGGATTCTTTGTTTTCGCGTAGCTCTATCATAATTTGTAGAATCCATGGTAAATAAGTCCGACAAAGTTTTAGATTGGTTGTCGGAAACCTAACGCAACCTCCTTTATCTGGGCTTGGGACCGGCTATGTAAGGTGATCCCTTAAATGAGCGGAGTTGGCTTCTCTAGCATGTGGAAAGAAAAGTTCTTCGTGCTGGAGAAGTAATGGAGTAGTTACAAGGATATAATGGAAGTACCCTGATAGGCCTGATCAACATGCTTAAAAGTTAAACAACTTTCATTCATATTTTGCAATATTTTTTGTTTTCATTTATTGAGATCAATGTTTGATTGTTTTCTAAAGGAAGAAATCTCATGGCCCAAATATTTTTCAATATTTGCAAATAAATGATATTTCCAGCTGTGTTCCACCTATCTGTGATAACTCAAAATATTTCTCATTGTGAAAATCTGCAATATGACATGATAGTTAGTTCTCATACTTTGACAATATTTAACAAAATTATATTTATGTTTAAAATTTAATATATTTGGTTTCTTTTGTTCTCAGATATCTTCAAAGTGCTCTTTTATGCTTCTATAAACAATCTAAGGGTTTTTTTTCTTGTGTTTTTTGTACTTCCTGTATGTTCTAAAATCATTTCAGCTGTCAAAACTTTTGACAAAAACCATATCTGCATGAACTCCTGAGGTAATACTCGCAATGTGTATTGGTGATATTTATATTTGTATGTATGAATATCAGGTTTTATTTGTACTGAGACTTTGAAGAGACAAGCTCTATTAAAATTGCCATCAGCACAAGAATAACTTATCAAATCCAGATTTCTGAGCTAAGATGAGCTTGCCCAAATTGTTCAATTGTATTGTATGATACAGTAATATTATTTATTGATACAGATCATTTTGACCCTGGTGTATATTTTACAATTTTGAGCTTTTGTTTTAAGTTAGTTTTTCTTCATTAAACAAAGAAAATAGAGTATTATCCTATGTTCTATGATGCAGTGCGGTGTATACGTAGACATGCCCGTCTGAAACTGGTCCAGCAGTCCTAACTAGAACCTCACTGGGACAGGAACTTACTGGATTCAGAACCGGTCAAACCGAACCTAGAATTGAGGACCACCCAACTCAGTTCTGGTTTCATCTACCATGGAACCACAACTGGGTTGGAATCTTCTGTTCCAAAGCACCTGTTTCATTTATTTTTTATTTCAAAATTTTAATAATTGTTTCTAGTTCCAAGCGTTTAGGTCAACACTAGAACCAGCAGTTTTGAAGCGGAACCGTCTCAGTCTTGGTTTGATTCAGGTTCCTTGTTATACATATTAGTACCTTATATGAAATGGGTCCTATACTTTATTAACAACATGAATTGATTGTATAGTCAGCTTATATGCTATGCTGTCAATAGCTTCTGGCGGGTAGTTAACCTTTGGCTATAATAAGCTGTAGCAGAGATATATCGGGCATATTGAAGCTTTAGAGGTACACCACTATTGAGCAAAAAACAAAAATAAAAAACTTATTAATTTTAAAATGACATGTTCATGAATGACACATATAAACAACAGTCTTGAGAAAACACTTAATTTGTAAATATATTTATAAAATTTCAAGCATTATTCATTTTTAATGTAAGCTAATAAGGTTATTAATAATTTGGCAAAGGCAAAACATGCATTCTGTATATGATCAAGAAATAAATATGTATAGCACATAACATGAAAAAGAAAGAACCAGTGAGAGAAAAGGAACCAGAAGAAGAGAAATAAGAGAAAAGAAGTGGGGGAAGGAGGGAAAAGTGAAGGAGAAAAAAAGAACAAAAGAGGACATCGGGAAAGGAGAACGAGGAATTAGAGGGGAGAAGAAAACAAGGAGAAAGGCCACAATGAAGAATTAATCTAAAGAAGAAAGAAAGAAAAGTGTCTTCATGCAACTAAGTGGTAAAGCTTGCCACCATTATTGGACGTTGCAAAATGGTAATCTCCATTTGTTAGATAGTCCAATATAGAAGACAGTGGGGATATATAGCAGCTGATATATCGTGCTATGGATAACATACAAAGAGGAAAACTTGACTAGGATTGAGGTTTTTGTTTCCACATCTCCTTCTTTAGTTCAGTGTTTACATACCTAAGTTTGTCTCTGTGCATATGTTTATGCTTTGTGCGTGTATTGTTCATTTATATGTGCCCAATGCCCACATGTTCTAGAAGTTCTGCTAAGTACCCTTCAAACCGAGAGACACAACTAAGAAACGTTGTTGAATATCCATCATGGCTTGGTTTCGTTGTTATTCAAATTCCTGTTTCCTCAAAAATCTCTAGTTTCACCCTTTGAAATTTGCACTGTAATTTGCTCCAATATCCAATTAGTCTATCTCTTGGTGGCAACATCTTGGTTGAGAGATTTGGATATGGGGACAGTTTGGAGGATAAGATGGACTTCAGGGAGTCGAAGTTGCTATATCTTTTGCATCCATTTTAAAAGTAAATTCTTAGTTAGGGGTTGTTACTATTTTCATGGTTGACTGAAAGGTAAGGGGTTTTTGGGATTATCTGTCATATAAGGAAAATGCTATTTGTTTGCTTGAAGATCTCTGTGGAAAAGAAGGAAACAGCCTGATATGGTTTATAATGCTTCTTTAACTTGCTATGAAAATAGTGATGACTGTTAGATGGATTGAGTGAACAGAGAAATATGACCCTCTTCACAGATGCTATACATGCCATAGATGGTTTCAATGGCAAGCATAGTGGGTTGAAAACGTATCAACAAAAAATATGTTGGTGAAATAAATTGTAGCCGAAGGCATGCTTTAAGCATGCATCTGGTTGTCCTGATATCTATTTGGGTTGTCAAGGTATGATCTTGATAAGCATTGTTCTCTTATTTTTAATAGGTGTGGTCATGGTGCAGCAAAGTGTTACGGTGGAACCTTGCAATCGAATAAGATGCCGTTTGTAGCTATGACTTTGTATACTACATTTATGTATCGAATATTAAAAAAAGATTGGTTTCTGTTAAGCAAACTCCATGTACTTGATTTAGACTGTTTAGTACTTCCACCTTATAAGAACTTTAAGTTTGATAACGGTGTTGTCTCATCATTATTGGGATGGCTATTGGGGTACACCAGTACATTAATATATTCTCCTGAAAATTGTCACTATTTTTTCCTATTTCTTTTTTTGGTTAGAATGGGGAGGCTAAAGCCAGATGCATGCCCCAGGTATCGAACTCATGAGCTTGAACTTGTGAGTCGAACCCCTGATCAGCTGAGCTATTGCTATCCTTGCAGATGCTCCCTCATATTGACATGCAGGTTTTGCATGATCAGTTTGTATGAGTGAGTTAAGATCTTGATTTCTTTTATGAATAGCATTCATGTGGAACTAGGTTCTTTTCAGTGCTTTCTCAACATGACTATGCACCAGATATACTGAACAAAACAAGAACGGACGACTGCAGATGAGTAAATTGTCACCGCAATCTATATCGAAAAGGGAATAGTTTAGCGAGGGAATGGTCGTGTGGCGTACATACTCCAGTACTTATGTCATGTTTCTGAATCTCCTCTTTTGATCAGACTGCTTTTGAGCCTTTTACACCGTCTGTGAAGCAGAGGGTAGTTACTTGTCCACGGATGCTGGCACTGCTGCATCTTTGCAGCTGCACTCTGTTCTTCGCATTTGTGGAATACCAACTTCCTGCAGATGTTGATCTCGAGAGATTCAGAATTTTGTACCAATCAAGATACACTCGATGATTAACCTCTTTGACGTCCAGATGCTATGGTAGAAATTTAAATTGACAGAATCCTGCAAGGCTATTTTGGCCTGAATGGCCGGCTGTGATGAAGATGGAGAAACAACAGCTTGTCCAATAGGGTGAAGGGAGTCCCCAGAAATCCAGCACATTATAAAAAGCAGTACTTGGAAGCCTGGCAAAGTAAATAAATGCCTGACGAAACTAGTCCAGCACCAAGTGAAATCCAATGAGCCACCAGAAATTGGATGGGCAAAAATCAACAGCGACGAGCATGTAAAGGTATTTCAAGATATGCAGGACTTCTCCAACATCAGGGACACTATTTAGGTGGATACTCTACAAACACTGGTGGTGCTCATCAACTCCGTTCATGCAAAGGATCACCCTTGCATAGCCTGGATAAAAAATTGCGTTAGGTAACCAAAAGCCTCAGTAAAACTTTATCGGGCCTTACGGTGTTGCACTGTCTCGAACATGAATTTATACCATTTCAATTCTAAAGTTAAGCATGCCTGGAAAAGAATATCACTAAGACGAGTAATCTCATAAATTATCGTGTTGCATACAGTAGGACTTGATAATATCGTCGCTCATTTCTAGGCCTCAGCCCCTCTTCTTATAAAAGAACAAAGGGACCTGCGAGACCGATGAAACCTATCCTGCTTGCTTACAAAATACAAGTACGCTTATGGCCATAACAGGGGATGACTTCCTGCATCACTGAATATCCAACAGTCTGTTCCATTTGTAGTCAGGTTAGATCCGGCCATATTATATATAACCCATCAATTAGTATGTTCAATCTCTACCGTACATCTTAAATTTGATAGGTACCGAACTGCCACACTCCACGAAACCCAAATTAGTGCCTACGTAAGAAGGAGATTTGGTATGACTCATCTTCGGGTACATATAGTGTGACCTGAACCCTTCTCGTTTGTCAGTTCACGAGAAAGCCCCCGTACACATAACTAGCAGATTGACTTTCCATATTCTTATGCTGCCTTCGCTATACCTTTCCCTCAAGGCAAGCAGAACAAGTGGCATGCCTTCCAGGAGAGCTATTTTTATCCTTTCACTAGGGAATACCCCTTCCCAATGGAAACTAAAACAGAGTATCTGCCCTATATTACACATCCTCTAGGTTATCCGCCAGAAGTTCAGTTTCAAGATTTTCAGTACTTCGTGGTCATTGATTTTGAGGCAACTTGTGACAAGGAAACAATTCCTTACCCACAGGAGATCATCGAGTTTCCTGCTGTTCTGGTAAACAGTATAACTGGGCACCTGGAAGGATTTTTTCAAAAATATGTTCGACCTGCTTATCAGCAGCGTCTGACAAATTTCTGCAAGGAGCTCTCTGGCATTCAACAAATTCAGGTGGATAGAGGTGTTCCTTTGAGTGAAGCACTACTTATGCATGATAAATGGCTGGAAGATCATGGGATCAAACACACAAATTTTGCAATAGTGACATGGTCTAATTGGGACTGTCGGATTATGTTAGAGTCAGAATGCAAATTCAAAAGGATAAGAAAGCCTCCTTATTTCAACAGGTGGATCAATCTGAGAGTTCCATTCCATGAAGTGTTTGGTGATGTGCGCTGTAACCTCAAGGAGGCTGTCAAGCTTGCTGGGCTTACTTGGGAAGGCCGTGCACACTGTAACCCCAAGGACGTTGTGCAAGTTCCGTTTAATTCTGGAGGAGGAAACATAGCTTGGGCAGTAATGGGCTGGCGGCTGCATGTATTGGAAAGGGGAGAATTAAGTGCATTTATTACTCTTTGTATTAAAGTAATGAGGATTGAATTTGCACTTATTACATATGGCGGCTGGAATTAAGTGCATATGGTGGCTGCATTTTGTGTTCCCAAGGAAGTCAAGATGATAACTGCACTTATTGGAAAGATGCTCTTTGCTGCATTTACTGCATCTGGGCAGTAATGAAGATATTCGTAATAATGAAGATGATCATGATTATGGTGGTGACGTTGAACATCTACAACATGATTTTATTGAAGGGAAAAGATCCGAGAATGTGAAACTTTCTAGAGCATCAAGACATAATGATCATTGCCATTATGATGATGCGGATGATGATCATGGCAGAAATTATGGTGAGTGCATTGGTGAAAGTGAAGGTGCATGTGCATGCAAAGTAGTCCGAAAAGATTAGAAAATTTCTACAGTTAAAAGACGTGATGATGATATCCTTTAGATGAGAATGTAGACAATATGAAGAAAAAAGGTAAGAAAGGTGTCTCGTCTAAGAGATCTGCAGTTTATGTTCCAGAAATTGAGGACTTTGAAGAGGCTGATCTGAAAGAGGCTGATTCTCTAATTGAAGAAGAAATTTCATATCTTCGGATGGCAATGGGGCATGAAAATGCTTCTCTTGATGACTTTGCTGAGGCGCATGCATCATGTCAAGATGATCTTATGTACTTCCCAGCTCGTGATAGTTATGGTCTTGCTAGTGTTGCCAACATTAGCAAGAAGCTTCCTGCATTGCAGAGCAAGTTTGAAGTTGTCAAAAGTTGGATGGAAGAAGAAACCAGGAAGGCAGTTCGCCTTGAGAAGAAGTTCAAGATTTTTGACTGATGGATATCAGGTACGAGCAGATAGCCACAGATCGAATTTGTTTTCAAGAAGATGGACGCTGCTGGAACAGAGCTTGGGTGCTTTCGAGCTTTACAAAAGCAGGAAAGGCTAGCAGCAGCTTCTAGAATTGATTATTTGCATAAGGAAGTTAATAAGCAGAAAGACCTTGCGATATTGGGAATTGTGGTGGTTTCACGAAATGCTGATACTGGGAAAAATAGAGGATGCAGTTATGTTACAATGGGAAGATTAATATGTTTTTTTTTTGCTGGTGACAAGGATCACCCACAACATGAACAAATCCATAAATTCTTAGATGGTTTAAGCACAAGATAGCAGGAAGCTGGTTAATCTGTTTTGCATGATGTGGAAGAAGAAAAGGAAACTAGCCTGCGTATTCACAGCGAAAAGCTAGCTGCTGCTTTCGGAATCATAAACTCTGTTCCAGGTGCATCAATCCAAATAATCAAGAACCTAAGAGTATGTAGTGATTGCCATACTCTGTTCCAGGTACATCAATCCAAATTACTGGTAATTTTCATGAAAGGGATATGTGATGGATGGTCGACCTTCTGATCATGCTGAAAAATTTGAATCTCTTATGTACTTTTGATAGAAGAGAACATAGTGCGCTCTGCTTAGAGCAGAATGGCCGAATCTGTTTGCATAAGTATGACTATGCATTGTGAACCTGAGTCATGTGCCTTATTTGCCATATGTTTTCAGGCAGTGGAAATTGAGGGGCACATATGTTTTGTGCGAAGAGTGATTGGGTGCCACATACAACACCAGAATTCACGTTGGTTTCGGTATATTCAGTTGTAGACAGAACTACCCACAGACATTGGAATTGAAGACAACAAAAATACACTATGAATAAAATGGGTGACATAGATCTGAAGAGCGAGACAATTATTGAGAAATCGTATGTGTGCAGTCTAGTGTTTGATGAAATGCTAAGGAAGAGATGATTAACATGCATATGAAGTGTTTAAGGAAATGTTTAGAGAACTGAAAAATTCTTGTGAAGTTTGCAGTCACGAGGACTGCTTAAAATGTGAGTTATAGCCAAAGTAGCTGATTTTGATGTTGTTACATCTAGGATGGCTGATTTGGTATTGTTGCAGCTAGGATTGCTGCTTTGATATTGTTACAGTCAGGATGGCTGCTTTGATATTATTACAACCACGATGACTGCTTTGATGTTGTTACAGCCAAGATGACTGCTTTGTTGTTGTTACAGTTAGGATGGTTGTTTTGTTGTTGTTACAGCCAAGATGGTTGCTTTGTTGTTGTTACAGCGGGGATGACTGCTTTGATATTGTTACAGTCAGGATGGCTGATTTGATGTTGTTACAGTCAGGATTGCTGAGTTGATGTTGCAGCCAGAGATGTTGCTTGTGATGATAAGCCAAAAAGGCTAAGTTAAAGAGAATGTAAGTCAAAGAAGTTGTTAAAAGATCAGATCAGTTATGAAGACAGATGAAGAATATTGCAAACAGATATAAAGTTTTTTGACATTTTTGGAGTTCGAAGTATCTCACTCCCAACTTCAGGGAGGGTGTTGAAGAATATACTTATCTAATGTTCTTTGTGTTAGTTTATAATTTTTGATGTTTTTAGGTATTATTGTACTCGTTCGAAGCATAGGGGCATTTTTTTAATTTTCTGTACTAGGGGTATTTTGATCATTTTGGTCAATTTATGTTTCTTATATATGGGTTGGTAGGTTGTATTAGTAAGGAGGTTGTGTTGTAAGAAATTGTGGAGAAGAGGGGGGCAACCTCCATTGGAGGTTCGCCCCTTCATTCAATCTCTCATATTTTTCCTCTATAATATTAGAGATATTCTTGTTTTAATCTTTTGCAATGCTTCTCTGGATTTCTACAATGACTATAGTAGGAGTTAGGGTTGAGAGTTACCATATTATGTAGCCCTAATTCTGTTATGATTTTGGCTAAGCTAGTCATGTACGAAGACTTCCCTAGAAGATGGGAACAAGCATCAAATTTTTCTTGTTATTTTCGGCTTTTCTCAACTACGCCCATATAAGGGATCACTCTTGCATGGCCGCTCCCAAGTTCGGATAAAGGAGGAGTGTTGCTTTTGGCTTCCGACAATCAGACTTATTTACCATGGATTCTACAAAATATGATAGAGTTCATGGAAACAAAGAATCCATGTGGCCGACCCCATCTAGTATGAGAAAAGGCTTGGTTGTTGTTGTTGTATTTTCGTCTCTTCTCCTTCCAATAGAAACCCTTCCCTAAAAGAGAGGCAATTTGTCATTTATCATTTAGCTTTTCTAGGTTTTTTCTCTTCTTCTTCCCCTTTCTTCTTTCTTCATCGTCGTTTGGCTTTCAAGTTTAAGCTTGCAATGATTGTAGGGCACAGATTAACATATGCTCATTCTTATCAAACATCACAAATATCTCTACATCATGACTTGGTGATAATAACTGCCTCAAAGAAATAAGTGAAAGGCAACACTAGGTGTAAGAGTATAAAGCAAAAGTAATCCTGCACTTTCAATATATTCTAACTTTGACACTAATACCTTTCCTAACACTATCAAGTGGAGAAGAGATCTTCAATTTGTTACCAATACTATCAGCCCTAGATTCACAATTTTGAATTTTTTTCACATATTTGCCTTTATTCAATTGGAAATACATAATAACAGGTTTGGTTATAAATTGAACTTCCACTTTTGTAGATGACAGTGACACCTTATGTTTCTTCTTGTATCTCAAGTAGATTAAAGACTCACCTAAAAATATATAAAATCAGTAGTGAAATGTTGATCGTTGACATCTTAACCCCAATCTGCATCAGTATATGCAGTCAAATTAAGAGAAGATGAAGAAGTTAGAAATACCCCTCATAACTGTACCAGTAGGAGCTTGTTGAAACGACTTTTAGTGTGTACATCGTGATATGTGATATGTTTGGACGAGTGATAGTGAGATAAGTCAATGCTCTTATTAGGAGCCTGTACATCGTAGGATCTTCTAGCTCTCTTCTTTTGTTATTGTCAATTTTGTTCTAAGTACTTCTAGGGTATCTACTTTCTTCTCATTAGTTAGACTTGTCCAACTAACAATGTCACCGACAAAATTTGTTTTGAGTCATAAAGTATCCTCTATCATAATATACAATTTTAATTCCTAAAAGTAACTAAGCAAACCAAGGTTTTTCATTTCAAACTCCTTATGGAGATCCCTTTTAACTTGTAATATGCCATCTTCATCACTTTTAGTGATGATTATGTCATCAACATACAAAAGCAATATTATAATGCATGCATTTGACTTCCTTACAAATAATGTTATGTCATTATAACAAGATAGAAAATTATGTGAATGCATGAAGCTTTTAAATCTATCAAACCAAGCCTTAAGTGCTTGCTTAAGACCATACAAGGCTTTTCTAACTTAAGAACATGATTTTTTGGGATATCTATGTAACGAAGACAATGCTTTAATGTGACCGAAAGGTTGATAAATATCACTCACAAAAAGCTTTAAAAAAAGGTTATAATAAAGCGTATGCAACAAAGGCATAATATATCGAAAAAGAATATTATTTAGCTACAAAAGGCATAACAAAGTATTTACAATGAAGGCTTATTTATTTATAGAGTACATGAGAAATATTTCCATGTATTTATAGAGTACATCACAAGTATTTACAAGGAAGGTGTATTTATAAGAGGAGAATGGTTCTGTCCTCTGCCTTCCCCTTTTCTTAATTTCTGAAGGGCTTCCTCCTCCACATGGCAGAATTCATACCAAGGGGTTGCTCACTGCCACATCCACGTCTCAGTCTATCTATACAAACGGTATTTAGTGTTGCTTCGAGTTTAACCACACCCAACCAGAGGCGGCAAACCACAATCCCTGCCCCCCGACCTCTCACCCCATATAAGTGTAAAATTTAACTTTTGCACGGGCTATAGCTCCTGCTCGCCTTGGCTTTGCCCCCAATGCCTATTATAGGGAAGACTCAGCTGTCTTACGGAAAGGATTTATGGGTTACGAAAGGAACTCATACTTGGATCACATCAAGTAGAATGTTTCATACTTCTGCATTTTTTTTTGTAATCTTGATTGAGATGGAACATAAAATTGAACCGGAGGTGCGGTTCTGGAAGTAACACCAAATCGGCCATGACATGCAGTATCATTCTGTCGATAAGCTTCAACCTGGAAAAGGGCAATGAATGAAAAAGATTACTCGCTAAACAAGAAAGTCAAAAGATCAGCATATAGTTAGTTCTTGGCAGCTTTTCAAAAGCCTCATAATCTCAACTCAAAACAAATATCCAAAATGCTGCAAAACGTCGTAATATTGATGTAGGTAAAGAAGAGATACAAGAGGTCATCCCCCAACATCTAATTGAAACCAGTTAGTTAAAGACCAACGGGCCTTAGTGGCCCGTGTCCTATTACTACATTTATACTTTAACACCCTCCCTCAAACTTATGGTGTGTACGACGAAAGTTTGTCCAACAAAAAATTAAACCTAAGAGTTGACAATGTGTTTCGTTTCTTCATGAAAGTTTTTGTTAGATGTTATGTAGATGATACTCTTGTTGTCACAAAAAAGAGTGGATTCAAGTATTCTTGTTGTCACAATGTGTCTCTCAATACCTTTGTAATCCATGAGATCTCATCTAGCAGGAGTTCTAACAATCTCCCTTCGTAGAATCAATTTAAGCCACAGTGCCCCATCTGTCCAGCTTCCATGCTCAACCTTCACAGCACACCACACTTCTTCTTTAAGACAAAATTCCCACCATTCAAATGTCAACAAACTTGCAGTTGAACAACTTTAACTCCTATTCTGTAGTCAACTGCCCAATCTATCAGTTTTACAAACTTCTAAATTGGTGCTGAAAGGCCATTTTCGTAGGTAATTAAACAATTCTTCAATTCACTTGAGGAATCCTAGCCAAGCCAATCGACAATCACACAATCCAAGAATCGCCAAGATACTAATCCACCGAACGTTTAGTGTTTCATTTTTCACATTTCACAGACTTTATAAGAGTAATGATTGGCAAATCCAGTTTTTCCCAGCACGGTTAATTCTTCCACAGGACGCGTGATTCTATTATATAACTATAAAATTAATTTTTAATCTTATAGTTTGATTGGTCGATATATATCGATCGGAAAGGGAATTTCGCGATAAGACCGAAATATTCAAATCTCTCGTTTTGAACGTAATCAAATAGTGAGCCTGACCATTTCAACCAACCAAGTGTGGTTCGAAATAGCGAACCTAACTTCTAACCAAGCCTTGCTAGGTGGTATCGGCTAGAGGGTACATTACGAGATCGCTTGGTTCGTATTATTATTCTCACCAAAGTATGATTATTTTATGGTTAATATTAATGGACTTTAACCTTGATCAAGTCTTTTTCACATCATTTTTAATTTAAAAACTTTTGTTGTTTTGTTATGACGGCCTCAAAGAAGCTCCATGCGTATCTGGGGTATTGAAATCGTGACTTTCAACTTGTGAATTAACACCCTAGCCTGGCCAGGTGATCTATTTGCTCATAGGTGATTCCTTTCTTTGAATAAACTTTTAGAAAGAATCATTGAGATGTAGACAAACTTTTAGTTCCAACTTAATAATTAAACTGTACAGTTAAAATAATAAAACTATACGACGTAAATAGGCGAAGGTTTTGATAGAGGTACTATCATTTGGAAATACTCAATAAAATTTCCAAAATATGATTAAACAGAAAAAGAGAATGTTGGGAAAAAGCAAAAAAGGAAAACAATTGCCCGCCTGAGAGAATCGAACTCTCACTGGGGAAACATATACTTAGCAGGTAAACCTTAACCACTCGACCAAAGCGGACATTAGTTCACGGTTACCATAGTAACCTGAATAGTATTGTATCTCTGTAACACGAAAACATATTTTTACAAGCGTGTCATGCCGCCGCCGCTATAAAGAAACACAGAGTCCATATAAAAGCACCCATTATTCGCGAAATACGACCACTCTCAAGCCGTGTCACTGTGACGGCTGTCGGAGATCATTTTCCATAGGGAGGCTGCGTTTAGCCATAGAGGGCGAATGCGTAATTTACGTCCTCGACGGTGGACCCATCGACCGACGTAATGGCGTCCTAGAAACCAGTGCCCGTTGGGTGGTGACGGTGGGGCTGCTCTGCTTCGTCATCCCCTTCGCCGTTCGTCGTGGGCGTTGCAGAGAGAAGGATACGATGTCATCGTCCGGTAGCGGGACGGGGCAGACGTTCTGGTGCCACCCGTGCGACATGAGCGTCACTATCTTCCAAGGCCAGCCTCTCCGCTGCCCCAGTTGCCTCGGCGACTGCGTCGAGTCCATGGAATCCCCGGACTCCTTTGTCCGTCGCCGGCGTCTCGGCTTCGATTTCCTCCTCGACGGTGGAGACGTCGAGGAGACGACCGGATTGGGCGACTACTTGCTCGGCGACCACCTCGAGCGGCTGATGCAGCAGCTTGCCGAGGTCGATTCCACTCCTTACGGCGCCTCTCCGGCGTCGAAAAGCTCCGTTGCTGCGATCCCGACGATCAAGATCACGGATGCGATCCTGGCCGTCGATCCCGTCATCTGCGTCGTGTGCAAGGACGAGTTCGAGGTGGACGCGGACGCGAAGCAGCTTCCGTGTCGACACATCTACCATGGAGACTGCATCCTGCCATGGCTCGAGCTGCATAACTCGTGTCCGATGTGCCGGTACCAGCTCCCAATGGATCAGGAGGGATCCGGCGCTCGGAATCCGTTCGATCGACTCATTGACGAGGATTATCAGAGCTACCTAGCTGCACAAGGCCGGATTCGGGCGAATCGCGCGGATCTTGGCGGGAACGACGGCTTCGTCGACCAGGATTATGAGAGCTTGCTCATAATGGCTTATGGCCTTAGGCGCGTCGCGAGGAGTCGCCGGCTGGCTCTGTCAACGACGACGGAGATCGCCGCCACAGCGACTTCTCCGACGCAGATAGGGATGACGAGCTCCGGACCCACCAGCAGCGGGGAGACGGTGTCCAGCGGCAATGACGACAGGGATTCGCTCGTCTCTCAAGATAGAGCCGGATGAGGTGCCGTCTTTGTATCTCTACAAGATTCAGCTACACTTTAGGTACTAAATCGGTTCTTTTTGTGCTTCTTGTCTTCTTAGGTGAAAGATGCGTCATTTGCCCTTCAAAATTTCCCTAAAACTCATAGAATCGATATACCTAAGGTCTTTTGGTTGTAAGAATTGGGGAAACTCTGTAACTGCAGCATAGAATCGCCTCTTTTGATTCTGCTGCTTCCATGAGTTGTGGTGGTGTCTGATCTACTCATGAACTTGTTATATGGCATGGAAATATGATGATTGTGTTGCATCTTGATCTGTTGTAGCCTTGAATAATTTGAGTCTGTTGTTGGTGGAGGTTTTCCATAGCTTCGTTCTGATCTTATACAACATTGCCAATTCTTGCGTCCTTATGTGTGCTACTTTTGTTATGTAATGAATGTGCCTTTATCACGGTTAACCAGCAAACCAAATCACTAACAAATAATGGCAATGGCTATTGTTTTTTATGAAATTACGATGTTGAACAACCCATTGATGAGATAGTAATGCATATTTTCTAAGATAAGGACGCTTATTTTGATGATAAGTAGGTGTTCTTCTGATGTCTTCCTGGGTTATGTTTTAATAAAGACCACGCCAGTAGGTTTGCATTACCATTTATGATGAAGAAGACAATCGACCATTTAGTGTTTTCAGCAGGGTCAATTGAACACATTTTTACATGCTATATGTAGAAGACTGATCATGTGCTCGGCATGCGTACATTCTAGATGATATGGAGAAGAATGACTAGGTCTGCATTTTGTGCTGCCCTCTGTATTTTCTTTTGATATAGTGTGCTGCTGTATGCATGTGCTCTAGTTTTGTTATAATAAATGTGTCTTTCTCTCGTTCCACCAGCAACCTGAATTAGTTAGAAACAATGACCAAGAAGATTTTTTTTGAAGAAAAAATTAGGAAGTTTGGCAGCCCATTATTGAGAGGGTATTACATTTTTTTTCTGAGAGTTGGGCTCCCTGCTTTGGCCTGGTAGTTCCATTTTAAATACAATATAGTCCAGCAAGAAACAAATCGTAGAAGCAACTTCTCTTATTAGATCCTCTTGTCAGTGGTTACTGCAGTTGATGGTGGATTGTCATGGTGGTCTCTAGTGATTTTCTGGTTCTGTGGGTTCGACGACTTTGGGCGTGAATAATGAGATAAAGCATCTTGACATCACAAAGCTCACAAGTTATACAATGACATGAGATTGTCAAGATTGTGGGTCGTCATGAGTGACTGAAACTAGTATTGGTTAATGTGAACGAGTGAAACTCAACTGTGAATCTGTTCAGGGTCCAAATAAATAACTCCCCCTTTCGACTTGTTCCTTTTTGTTGTTTCTAAACTCATATGACACGTCAACCAATTCCTGCTCTACTTATGGTTGAGAAAAAGCATAATAAATTATAATGTTTGTTGTTTTACATCAATTGTTTGAAGTTGTTCAGTGAGCTTGTCTTGGTATTTCACTCAGACAACTGAGTAATGATTCAGTTATCAGGATGTTTAGACAAATATTCGAGTAGCATTTGTTCTCAACTGAGTGAGGGTCATTGATTACTGAAGTCTGAGGTTCCTAGTCAGAGGTGATGTGCTGGGATCTTGAGAAGGCCACTTTGCGGCAGGGTGAAGGTCAGACTTTATGTGATTCGACCTCCAGCACTCTTAAATATAGGATTGCATTTGGGTCCCTTACCTTTCAAACATGTCTTCAGTTTTGTAAGGCCAGGGATTCAGTAGATGACATGGTTGCTCAGTGGGCGGTGTGGTGTAGTTGATGACTGTTTAAACCGTTGTCAAGTTTGTGTTCTACAAGTACATCTGGAAACATATCTTACTCGATTAGCCAACAAGTAATGCCATCTATCTTGCCAGTTTGAAAGAGCAAAAGAGTGACTAACTGTTCATGATGAGCAATTGCTTTAAAAACTAAGGCGTTATAACATTCCCTCCTCTTTTTGGACTCTTTGTGAGCTATGAATATGAACTGTAATGATGTCCTCTAGGTCAGAAAGATTTGGCCTTTCATTTTTCTCCTCTTAAAGATCATAAGTTTGGTATTTTTCCCATCGTTGGTATGAAAGAAGGACTGTGGATCTGCTTTTGTTCTCATGCTATCAAAAACCAGATAAGGCTTTACACTTTTTGTAGGACCATCATGTTGAAGAGTTTGCTCTTTCTTTTGTGGGAGGTTCTTCGGTTGAGGCGAGCTATAGGCAACTAGGCATATTAGGAAGATGTTTTAAATTATTTGAACAAGTTCGGAGAATGGAAGTTTGTCTGTTTCTCCTATTTTATATAGTCAATGCCATGATCTCTTTTGTCAGGAAAATATTGGCAGGGAAACCTTTCCATATTATGAATGAATGAGATTTTCTCAGGGAAGCAAAATTAAAGCGACTCCTTGCGAAATGGAAAGAAAAGCTATCTGAATATGTTTAGCAGTTAGGAGCATTTCTCACAATGAGCCATGTGATAAAACATGTGTCAGCCATTAAACTCCGTGATTGATTCGCTTGAGCACTCAAAGTATCACATTCTACTCTTCTTGAGGAGTGGAAGCACAGACGTTTGTAATTTACTCGCCCATGCACAGACACGTGCTCCTGTGCCTACACTCTCACACACAATGCTTCACTAGATTTTGATGCTAATTAACGGGTATTAAATGGGATTTTGTCACTAAATGGATAGATTACATGTATTGCATTTGTTGATTCTTGTAAGAAAGCAACTCTGAACTCTCTCCCCCGAAGTTATCGCTTTACACAAGCTATTTGATAGGTGCTCGGGATTCTCTTAATATTTTCTGCGCATGCATGAGAAGCTGCATGTCTTATGGCAGTTTGCTTCCTCTTTGTAGTAGTCATGAACGTGGCATCATCTGAGTAGAATCGAAGTGCAAATATGTCAAGGAAAATGCGTCTAGTCTCAGCCTTCACCAATTACGCGACTCCCTTTGGATACACTGGTCTGTTTTCCTGTATCCGTGACATTATATTTTTCTCTAATCTTCTGTATTTTCGTTTCTTTAGTGGATGCACAACCTAGTCGTGTACAAAGTTGAGCAGAAATGCTTCTTGTGGATTATGTAATTTTGGCGTCTCACTCTGTTTCTCTCTGGATATCTATCCCTTATTAGAAGGATCTCAGTTTTGTGGCTCCCTTGCACCCAGAGCGTTAGCTCAAGCACTAGTACTGTTGCTGCTGGTGGAGAGTGACTTCTCAGAAGGTGCATGTGTGTGTTAGGCTTCAGCCTCCTCTTGTAACAACAAAACCCTGCTGTTTTGCACCCAGCATGTTAGCTCAATGGCAGGAATCTCTGGAGCTCTTGTTGCTGGTGAGGAGTTTGACTCCCAGGGCGTGCATGTGTGTATTAGGCTTCGGCCTCCTCTTGTAAAAAAAAAATACCGCAATTTTTGGTCTAATTACCTTGGTCTTAGCGTTTTCTAACAAACTAAGAGCGGTTAAGTGATTGGTCCTGACTCATCATATTTAACTGGTCCAAATCAGCAATTTAAGGTTCTAAAAGTTTAAAAAGTATACAACAATTAAAACTTTAAATTAAAGAATTTCAGAGTCAGACAACGAAGTCCTGAATCGGTTTGATTCTGATGATGCAGTTGAACCTCTCCACCCTCCTGAATCAACATTGGTTGAATAAAATTTCTGTGTCACCGCAAACCATCCAAACTATTATCGGCTGAATCGATCAAAATTGATAGAAAATGATCTTTTAAATAATATATTAAAATATTTTTTCTATCTTTCAATAATACCTTCTTGTGGCAAAATGCTAACAATTCTTATTAATTGAGAATTCCTCATTTTGTTTCGATTGTGTTTAAGTATTCATGCTTACCACATTCCAGGTGTCTGTAAAAATACCATGTAAGTTTCGATGACCGGCATTAGCACCTAGCACTAATCAGTCTTTCGTCCAAATACTCAACTATACAAGTAACAATTTCCAACAATAAAGTGAAAGTATAAATTCCCATACTTGTCCACCATGTAACACATCGCAAGCAAGATGAATCACAATCAACTGGGAAATCTTAGATTTCACCTACTTCTCCCCTAGCACCTCTCTCTCTTTCTGAACTCTCAATGACCGGACCTTGAACAAGGGCTGCTTGACTCTCTCCCGTAGAGGGAATCGGTTGCATGGATCCTAGAGGAGAGTGAGTTCAATCCAACTCCTTTTTGGACTCCTAAACTAAATAACCAAGAACAAAGACTTCTTACCGATCCAACAAGATTCAAATGATTTGATTCTTAATGGATTCTTTAAACGGGTCACTTATGACCACTTATTATATAACAAAAGCAAAAGACCGATCATTATGCAAAGGTGCGCCGAATTGGTACAGTAACATTATGTGGTGTGACTATAGCTTGATCTGCTCTCTTCTCGCTCGGGCTATACTCAGACCACGCTAGGGTATTGAAATGCTGACCTGACGGCGAACCCCTACCCAGCCTCCTTGTTCGCTGTGTTTACTCGGGCTAAAAGGGTAGTTGATTATCAAAATAACCTTTCTCATGGAATCTATGAAGTTTTGTGTGCATCCAAACCCAGCTGATCAAGGGCATAGCTCTCCGGATCTAAATCTAAATAAGGAAGTTTGTGTACAGGTCTTGGCCATAGGTTTGGGTTCATTCGGATTTTAAAAGGGTCTTATAACTAAGGTGTTTATGGTTCTAGTCTCAATCTTGAACCAAACCATTATTTACGGTTCCTAGTTTTTAGAGAACCAAATCAAACCGACGATTTTCGGTTCTACTTATTTTAAGGTTTGGTTAAACACCGAGTATTATGTCATCATGTTATTTGGATCTACTATTTCAAATTAATGTGTATGAGGCTATAAAACTCATATGTATAAACTTATAAACTTATCAAGATTTATATGTGCATAAGCATATGTATAAAGGTTCAGTTTGGTTCTCATGGTTCAGTTCAATTTTTTCTTTTAGAACTGCACCGAACCAAACTGCTCGACATCTAGAATCGAACCAAGAAGCCAGTTTGGTTTGGTTCTGGGGATTTGGTTCGGCCTACCTATAACCCTTCCCAAACCTGCTATTGGTTTTTATTATCATAGACGAAAAAATGAGTTCTACAATATCAATAAGAACGTCCATGTGAAGGGCAATTACAGACATTTTATAATGGCAACTTTTTCATTACTACGCTAATCTGTTAAGTGTGGAAAAGTATGGACTGTTTTGTAAATCTGAAAATATTGCTAGACTTTATGGTCCAAACTGTCTGTACGAGTGAGTATCCTTGAACATGTTCAAACTTGGGATGCAAGACTCCTATATATTTGGATACAATGCTGCAATTTTTTCTAAAATTAAAATATGTTTATATTAAAATTTAGTTAGAAAAGTTAGCATCTGCTTCGAAGCTTTTCAATGGGTGCTTATTTTTTATATCATAATCCTCCACTAACAAATACCCAAGAACTATTGTAACAAAAAGGGTTAGTATGTTAATCTTTAAGTTATGCTTGAGCGTTAATCTTTAGACTTTTTCCCAGTTTGGACTTTTCAAAAGGATTTCAATGATTGTTAAGATGAACAGTTTCTTGACTCTTCTTTCACAATAGATGTCAAGTCTTTGACAATATTAGTATACCCAAATGACCGGCATTATAATTCTTTTGTGTGTTTACGGATTTTAGTAAGTTATTTTAAAAACTTAAGTAAGAAAAAAAACTTGATTAAAAGAACAAGTCTATTAAACAGAATCGGCAAGAGGAGTCGACGAATCATAATTGATAAGATTGTAAGGTTGTTTACAGATAACATTCAGATACAGATTCAGTTCTTCCATACTGTTGGCTTAAGATTATTGTTTATAATAATTAAAATATATTTTATATCACATGACATGATCATTGAGAAAAACCATTCTTTCTTATGGCTTTAGTCAATAACTATTCGTGAGGAGGCATAACACTAAAGTGTAAAAAACTTCGTGTTCGAAACGTTATGCATATACATGGTGCCATCCCACATAAGATGATCATCAATGGCTTAGGTCTTCGTCCAATGTTGGCATCCTTTAAGAAACATTGCTTGTTTCGAAAATCTTTTCAGCGGTCCTTTCTATGCCATTCTCTTTCATCGATCCAATCCCATTAAGAAATCAAAATCTTTCATTTACTGCGGAATTTTCATTACTCTTTCCTTCGTGGAGTTCATAAGAAATACACAAACAAGAAAGCACACGAAGGTATTGCCAAAAATTCCAACTTTCACAGCTACAACGGGAGGACTGACAACCCTTAGCCCTTCATTAGAGAAGTAAATGAGAGTGAGCAATGTAAAAGTTTCATTACTTATACAGAAGGAAAGAGTAATATCAATCCCTTTACAAACCCATCAATGAAAGAATAATGCAGCAGAGAAGAGAGAGAGAGAGAGAGAGAGAGCTTAAATTAATTCACATGCTGCGCTGAGAGTTGAGAAGCGCGGGGGATGGTTCGTCGGAGGGTGGGAGGTCGGAGAGGTAGGCCATGATCCTGCGTAAACTCGCGGAGCGCATGGTCCTGAACGACGACGAAGCTCGCCGCTTAAACACGCCAGACGATTTGATGAGTATCACATACACCAACGCCTGAACCATCAAGAACGTGCCAACCTTTAGCATGAGCTCTGTGCTAATCAATCCTTCTGCAGCCATTTGCAACCTTAATCAATCTGCCCGCTTATTCGACGGAGAGAGAGAGAGAGAGGTGATCACGTATTCTGCCCGCTGGAAACAGTAATGAATAAATAGGCCGAGACCTCAACGATAGGGCGAGCCACCCCCGACTTTGACTAAGACGGTTTCCACTCTCGCTTTCCCTGCATCTCAGCCGCTCGTTTTGTCCTTGGACGGTCAGATTCTCTTCATTCCCGAACAAGACAAAGGTCTCATCCTGCACTCTCTTCCCGGCTTCTATCAATTGCGTTGAGGTTAAGAGTTGGTCCCAAGACGCAAGCGCGTTAATCAGTGAGTTGGATAAATCATCTGTCATCCTTACGTGTTGTGGCGCCGCTCATATATATATATATATATATATATATATATATATATATATATATATATATATATATATATATATATATATATATATATAAACTTTCCATCACCAATCATCCGTTAATTTAGTTAATCAGGAAGGTTTACGACACGCTAACTTGCTTTATCTTAAAGTTAAGAACTGAAGGTTTCTGCTTAAGCAAGTTAACTTACAGATTGTTCGTGACAGAGTACGTGTCATAGATTGTCATAGCAGGGGTCTATCTACACAACGTTAGATTTAAGTACAAAACTCGATTTCTTTCTAACGGGACATCCATAAGGAACTCAAACATAAACTTCAAGCAGTTTGCTTTGCTTGAGGGAACTTTGCACAGCTTTCCCATAGCCAACGAAGTTCTTGAAGACTGCCACTGTTAAAATGTTTGGATAATAAATTGTTTATCAATGAAAGATGAGTGTGGGAGCAACGGCAGACCAAATTCCTTTTGAACAATTTCAGAAACACGGGGAAAATGAGGTGTGCGTATAGAGATTTGAGTGTGCGAGTAACAATTATCTTTAAGGTAAAAGTATTTTGGCTTAATATCAAAAAATATGTAAGCATTAGCTACCATAGTGATTGTAAAGTCATAAAAGGTGCTCTCCAGTTACTAATGAAGTTGCTCACAAGAGTACATACCCTGAGTGTGCGCATCTCTTACCTTTATAACTGAAGCAGCAGGCCTTGCAAGAGCAAGGAGGGCAGCCTCAAAGGCTTTACATGGCAGTCAAATCAGCAAAGATGAGGGTCGTGTGTGTTAATCTGCTACATATTGGATGTTTATGTCGCAGCAGGCTGGCAGAGAGAGCCCGCATTTTTCAAGTATAATTGGAGGGCCAAGGAATTATTTCCCATTGCAAATATTTATATGCTACAATTATCACAAGGGGTGAGGAAGAGGTGGAACTGTATACATGAGAAACAACGGGGAAAAGAATCCGCTTCTCGATCATTTCCCCGATTTCATCAACCAGAATCCATGCCTAATCATTTCATCCTCTTTCCACAACTGCAATAGCTATGTATGTGCTTATGGTCAGTCATAGATTCATATGGACCGAATTCGCCCGAGGAGATCCGACCCCTCGGTAAGCCACCTCTTGGAGTTTCTACTAAGAAAATTTCAGTCATCTGATTTGCAGATCACCTTATTGATAGGGATTAATGCTTGCACTAATATTCATGCATGAAAGAACAGCACATTTCGATGGAAGCTGGGCTACTTGTCATTATGGCCTAAAGGAGAATTTTTCTTATCTCTGGATTGGAGGGGAACTGGGAGGTGATTGGAGGAAAGAGAGGTAATGGAAATTTGTAAAATACAACAACAACAACAAAGCCTTTCTCATACTAGATGAGGTCGGCTACATGAATCCTTTGTTTTCACAGAGCCCTATCATGTGCCATGTTAGCAGTTAACTCATAATAAGCTAGATCATTCTTTATTGTTTCTTTCCAACACTTTTGTGGTCGTTCTCTACCTCTTTTAATACTTTCCAAATTTAGTTTTTCATACCTTCTTAGAGGTTCTTCTTTTGATCTTCTTTCTATGAAAATTTGTAAAATATTTTCAAAAATTTGAGAAAAATTAACTACAGAAAAAGGCAGGCTTATCTCAAAGGCAACTGTAACGAGGTTCTCCGTTTCTTCAGTGGGTCTTTTCTCTGACTAATATCTTAAACCTTCATTTCAATGAGTGACAAGTTTTCATCTATTCTTTTGGACCTTTTAGAGTAAAGAATAAATAATAAGAGTACAAGCAAGTGATTCGGCTTGGCATGGCTCGTTTGTGTCTGGTTTACCATAGTTGCATCAAGAGAGTTCAAGCAAGTGCCTTTCATCTTGCCTTGCCGTGGTTCCTATATGCTCAAAGAAATCTATAGTGTAGATACAAACATATACGGATATACCAATTATATATAATAAAAAGTAATAAATACATATCTTTTGATGTATAATCGTGTATAAACATTTCTATCATTTAATCTTTGAGATTGACAATAGAGATTTGAATTAAAAATAACATGATACTTTTTTATTTAATGTAAAAATATATATTAAATATAAAATAATTCAAATCTCCACCATTAATCTTTATACATGTACTCATTGTCCGTACAATCGCACAAACAACACATCATCTAATTCATCGTTGAACAAAATGTGCTAAGGCTGTAATGTTATTGATTCATTAATCGTCCGATAGCAAAAGGAGCTGAGACATGTATACAACCTCCGGTAAAAAAGTCACTTAACGTGAACTAATACACGTTACAAGTGATCCACACAAACTTCTCGTTCAAGTTAATGGAACAAAATCTACATTAAAAAAATAAACTCTTAAAATTGTTTATTTAAATATCTCTGTGCATTTTTCTTGACAAAATAAAAAGGGAAAAAACAAAGGGTGATCCCAGTGGCCCTAGCAGCTGCAAGTGGTGTTACCACACTCTTCCTACACTCCTTTGATCTGTGGTGTAAATAGTGAACGGTAAAGAAATCAATCCAGGGGGTTTCAGAGAAGATGCTTGAACACAAAACTGTCTGTTTCAGCTTCCGGCATAATTCATGTTCTGCAAACGTCTAGATTACACCTGCATGTTATCCGAGGGATAGGACCATGACCTCTCACAACCCACGGATGGTCTGCCACAGTGCTTAGCACAAATCTCCGTTTTGGGTCTGATGCAAAGTTTTCAAGATATTACAAACAAAAAAATAGTAGGAACATGGCTAGGGCTGGAGACTATGCAACAGAAGGTGTTTATGAAGGTGAGACTGACCTTTGCAGAGAAGTCCTTTGAGTAAACCCTTCAACTCGGGGTTCATTTCATCAGGAAGAAGCAATGGATCGTTAACAATCTGATGAGTGCACATTTATGAATATAAATGAGATAGTATAACAAAATGAGAGGAGAGAAATGGATTTGAATTCAACAACATTGAGAACAAAATAAGACCTTGTCGAATGTATCTTGTAGCGTGTCGCCAATAAAGGGACAACGACCTAGGATCATACAGTACAATGTGATACCAAGAGCCCATGTATCAGCAGCTTTACCTCGGTATGTTGATCCTATTAATACACAATGGGGGTTAGTTTATCTAAAATATTATACTTTCAGCAGTTAGCATGTTACACACCAATATATATTCATTGAAATTTCATACCTGAACAGCATTCTGGTGCTGTGAAGACAGGTGTTCCCGGTGACCTCCGGAGCTCATCGTTGTCATCCTGAGTATAACTCATATTAGAACTTCTAAAAACAGGTACGGTGAGATTGTAAATAGCACTGAAACCTTCATAACTTGTTACAGTTTCATCAAGAAATATATAGGGAACGTTTGCTTCATCGTGCCCATTTGCCATACTTAAATTTCATAAGAAAATGGCCTGGTAAAGCTGGTTTCATGTAATGCAAAACTCAATCAGGTTTGCTTCTCATGCTGTCCATTGAGCCTCAATAAAGGGTAGCAGACATGAAACCACCAGCTCTTTGTAAATAGCACATGAAAATAAACTGAAAATAATTTTCACAGAAGAGGTCGCTGAAAATGCATCCACAAAATGGTCACAAAACGAGAAAACACTTTTTATTGACTGATGAAAACAAATAAGTTGTTGGTTCTACTAGTTAAATAAGTGTCTTCAAAGTTCAAACACTGTTCTAACACTAATCAAATGTGTCCTCACAAAATTGCCGTGACAAGATTGGGATAAAAGCAGGCCTCTGTATTAGATTTCATATGAAGCAGATGGACAATCATCCTGGTTTCTGACACTATTGTCCTGAGCTGTCATGAATCAAATACATATGTAGCAGAGACACCTAACTTATGAGTCAGCAGTAAACACGATGCCAAGAAGAAATAACTCATGAAAACCCAACTAGAGTACACTACAAGACAAGGTACTTAAGCACAGGCCATGTTTGGCTCCATCTAAAAGCAGTTTCAATTTCTTCAGATAGCTAACGAGCCAAGCTTGTTGAGCCAAGCCTAGGTGCAGATTGAGCCCGAGGAAAGCTCAAGTAAGCCTATTAAATAATCCATATATAATCCAGGCTCAAGCAATTTGGCTAGGCTGGTATGAAGGTGGAATAAATGCATGTCAACGTGACCAGAAAGATCAGGCATATGAAAAGTAAATGTAACAGAAAGTTCATTTGGAGGTTGAATAACTGAACGGGCTTACTTAGCTTTAGTCAAACTTAAAATGCGAAAAGATAACTTGGATCTTGAATAGTTGAAGTTTCATCTAAGTTCAGACCATAATATAAGGGTTAACTGTAAAAATGTAGCATCATTATTACCTCAAACACATGACTAACGCCAAAGTCAGCAATCTTCACCCTACCACTGCTTGTGACCAACAAATTTTCTGGTTTAATGTCCCCATGCACAATGTTCTGCACAGTTAAATTGACATCTAATTCAGAACCATATGGCACAATATACGAACGGAAAGAAGATAAGATGAAATCAAGTAATCCAAACCTATGTACATGAGAAACATAATTATGAAATTATTGCATGATATTTCTGTTTGGGGAACCTTTTTTATGAAGTAAACAATGAAAAGATGGAGCTTTTCTTTGTGAGCTAATGACACATTGGATCAACCATAGCCAAGAAAGAACACAAGGATTACCGACCACCATTACACTCATGAAATACTTTTTTTCAAAAATGTCGACCTTAATTATATATCGTTCTTGACGATCTCCAGAAACTTAATATGAAGTATTTAAACATTTGCTTGAACATATTCTTTTTACATAAGAGTACAGAAAACAATTAAAGATTCTTGTTCTGTTGAAACTAAACTAGAATCATCACCGACAGAAGAAGCATTTTTGCAGTGTGAGAAGTAGCACATCGACAATGTCAGGACACTTGTTTAAAAGGTCAAACTATAGCACCGAAGCATTTCTCGTAATCATGATTGTTTTCAATAATGACAAGAGGTAAGTTTTGTCGTTTTCACATGTCGTACTCAACTACACTAGATGGCACATGAATTTCATTCTTCCCAGGATAAACCACCAACATGCTCTCTTTGATGGATCTACTGCTCAGTTCTTGCAGGCAACATAAAATGCAAAGAAATATGTCCAGTCTTGTTTTTGGCTATCAATAAATTGGTTGAAGAATAAATAACTCTTGTCACAAGTTAACGACAAAGGGACATGTAACCCTTCTTCAAAATCAATAATTAACTCAAACCAGACATATTTCTAGAGCTTTCAAATATTTTCTCCAAAATACGGTTTATTCTAATATAGTTATTTGCAAGAAATCCAAATAGCTTCTTCAAAAGATAACCATCCAAGAAGGATTCCCAAACTCTACGATGAACAACATTTCACAAACATCTGTATGCAATAACCAACTGATCAGCATCCCTCCAATTGTGAACTACAAGTATTTCTAGGAATTCCAGTGGAGAGTTGAAAATGTACAATAAGTTTGGTGGATGATGTGGATCCAAGCTACATTGAGATGTATACGACATTTGAAGGATGCAGATGTTAATATTGTAAGAAAATCACCATCTCTACAAGGCAGTTTGATGAAACAAAATTCAAAGCATGGCGAGGGTGTACGAGGATATGAGATGAACGTACACAATCAACAATATGTTTTAAGAGCTAGCGGGGGTCCTAAATATTACAAGAAAAGGGGTGGGGGGAATCCTTACATTTAAAAGCCAGTTCTTGACATTAAACTTTCTGTGAAATTAACTTTTCAACTCATTTAGGACCTAAATCTAGGAGCATGGCCTAATCTGTTGCTACAACCAAAAAGGAAAGGTGCAACAAGAGCAATGTCGTCAATAAAGTTAATCTATCCTTCCACCAGAAAAAGAGTTAATAGTAAACAAATCTCTCATGTTTGTAACTAATAAATCGTAGAAAATTTACCCCCCCAAAAAAAGAATAAACAAATGATAGGAGTATTTTGCATGTGCTTCATACCACCATATTACACTATGAATTTCCCTTAATATTGAAATAGTACAACTAACTCCGCCCATGTAAGGGATCACCCTTGCATGGCCAGTCCCAAGCCCGGATAAAGGAGGAGGGTTGCGTTAGGCTTCTGACAGCCAGCGTAAAACTTTCTCGGACTTACCATGAATTCTAAAAAAAAAAGAATCCATGTAGCCGACCACATCTAGTATGGGAAAAGGCTTATTAGTTGTTGTATTGAAATAGTACAACTACGGGTGTCCAATCAAGAGTCGTATATACATTGCAAGTGATAGCAACCGACACTGCATCTCATTAGCTTATAGCTATAGCGACCAATCACATAAAAGTGTGCTGGAAAAGTATACGACAAATCTGTAGGTTGTCCAGAAGTTTGCTTTCAGGGAAATAATGATGCATCATATGCATTATAATCATAAGATTCTATTTCAATGGTTTAATTAAAAAAATTAATGTAAACAATAGAACTCACATGAGCATGGAGATAAATAAGCCCTGCAACAATATCTCTAAAGTACTTCCTTGCAGTAAGCTCCTCCATTCCGCCAGGTGGACCAGAACCCTCACATATACAATCTCCTTCGACATACTCAAGAACTACATTGAAGAAAACAGCAAATTCCAAGGATGTAAACAGATTACCAGGAAGATTTCCTCTAACCATCATGGGAAGAGGAAAAGATTATCAAGTACAGAAAGAAATAATCAAGAGCTAAAACCAAGGAAAAGACCCTCTTGAAGGATCATTCTAGCTGGTACCCATATAGAAGTGATCTTGGTCTGAGTCATCAATCACCTCAATGAGATTAACAATATTGGGATGTTCCACCATTTTCATGATTGAAACCTGAAGCAAGGAACAAACACTAATGAGAATCTCTCACCAAGTTATTTGACTATCATTAATTCACATGCTGAGGGACTTTCCATGCGGGGAGATACCAGACTCTTTTTACATCCAAAATGCAGAAAAATATCTTAAACACTTTACAAAACTTGGTAGACCCTTCTACCAAGTTCATTAACCATCACTACTAACTAGAGGAATTTTTGTGCGTTTTCCTCCTATGTACTGTTCCTTTTCCTTCTAGAACTCCATGATACCATGAAAAAGAATTTTGCTTTAATCTTTTGCATTCTAGGGAGTTATAATATCATGAAAAGAACAGTATATTTCCTCCAACATTTTTCGTTTTGTCATCTATCCACGCCAAAAACTTCAAGGATATGCTTAAAACTTTATGGAAAGAAAGGCAACCATCTTTGGTGCAATAATCCTGTTAAGCTAAATGCATTGACAAGCTCTAAGAAACTCCACACTCAAGCATTGAGAATTGAAAGGAACATATCATATGCAATTAACCATGAACTAGTACTAAAGAGAAATCGATGAGCACAGAGTCACAGACCTCCCTCAACACATCAGTCATAGCAGTTTCAGAGGGTGCCACTCGCAACTTCAATAAACGGGCCTTGTAGAAGGCCTGCCATGACAATAAGATGTCAATTGCAACAGACAAGTGCTGAAACACTATTAAAAAATGATATAGTTAAATATCTGGCTGATTTCTTATAAAGTTGCATCACTACAAAATATAACAGGTTTCCTAACTAAAGAGAGGAGAGAAGAAAAGGTTCTAGTTGGTTAAGACTCCAAAAATAAAAGCACGAGATCAAGTGCTGAACCAGAAAATAAAGTATCAATAAATGCAATTATATTATAATTAGCATCATATGTAGGAGAATTACCTTAACAGCATATTGCTTCCCATCATTAGTGCTTTGGTATAAAACCTACTAAACAGCATATACATGTAAGGAAATTACTCCTTTCTTTAAACAAGTTATAGAACAAAATAACATGTAAGACGTTACCACTTTGCAGAAGTTCCCTACACGTAGGGTCTGCAATCGAACATACTCATTCATCATCTTTCTACCATTCTCATCCTACAACCATGAATATAAGTGCAACCCAAATTAATAACCGAATGTGCCAAAGAACAAAAAATGCCAGATTTGATAATCCTTAAAAGAAGAGAAAGGAAAAGGATGTCTTCTCAATGTTTTCAAAGTGACACAAGCCACTGATAAGTAATTGCAGCCAGCCATTATCGGCCTGATAGTACCGAAATTCCTAACTTCCCACCATATTCAATTGATAATTGGAGCCAACCCGTTAGTTGAAACCAAGAAACTTCTAGTGTATGCGTACCATGGCATGATGAATGGAGATAACAAATAACATAAGAGGAATGAATACAAACATCACAGCCCCAATAGATAACCATTGTTTGATCATCTGAGTCGTACCAAATCTATTGTTACACTGCACTAACAGGCAGATTAGCTAATTAACCTCACAATATTGCTCGTTTAGTTTCCATTTGGACTGCAGTAACAACCGTTTAGCAAAATTAATCTGTCACTACTACGAGATACGCTAGACCACTAATTCCGTGACAAACGCACTTGATCTCTAGAATCGCAAGTTCCACGATTCTTCGTGAACACACCACAACCATGCAATCATTTGGAACAAAGTCGAAAATTGCATTTGAAACGATACAAACAAATGGAAACAAACACAACTAAGGGCCAAACAGCAATTTTTCTCTAAAAGAGTCGCACTCGTACCTTGTCCAATATGAGATCGCGGGTTTCCTTGACGGGAGTCACCCTGCAAATTGGCCGCGATTTTATCACCCGCTGGTGGCGCTCGACGGCGTCACTAGGAAACGGAGACCCGTCAACGTCTTCTACGCCGTTCGTCAGAGAAAACTCATCCCCAGCTCCGTGAAACGACCTCACCAACTTTATGGGTTCCAGAAGGAACCCCAAACAACCACAGCAACCCATCCCTTTCTCGCGCCCTAAACTTTCCCAATTGCCCATTCAAAATCCACCTTCATAAAGAGAAAAAGGAAGAGAAAACAACCCACAAGCAGTCGATTCAAGCACGAACCTGCCCTTTACCTTGTCAGTTTATCGAAATAAAGGGGAAAAGAGAACCCATCTTTCCTAAACAACAAAAGAGACACCCAGATGATCAAGAGAGAGGAAAACGGATACTTCGACGAGTCCTGTGGTGCAAGGCGAAACCAAGACGAGGGGCGCAATTGGCGCAGAGAGAGAGAGAGAGATTTATGATGATGGAGTTTGCATCACAAAAGGAACAGGGGAGCTCTAAGATGCTGGTGTTTGAAAAGCGGCGTTGGCAATTGTTTCCTCATGAAACGTACTTTCTCGATTAAAATGTTATGTATATATTATATAAATATGTATATCGTGGCTGCATGCACCAGCTTCTGTAGAGAGAGAAAAAAGAGAGCGTATTTAGTGCCAAAAATATTTCTACCGTGATCTTCGAGATTATTGGAGATTTTGATTTTTAATTATTTTACATGTATGCACAAGCTTTTCTAGAGAGAGAAAAATAGAAAGTGTTTCTAATACATAATTTGGTAAAAGTATTTGTACTGTGATATTTGAGACTATCGGTAGAGATTTCAATCATTTACATTTGATTAACATAAATGAATTAAATGTTTATATTAAATGTAAGTAAAATATATATTTGATTTGAATTTTTATCATTCGATTTTATCATCGATTTCAAAGATTAATGATAAAAAGTTATTTGTATAAGATTATTCTTTAAAACTCTATAAAACAGTTAAGACTCTTTCTCTTTCTTTATATATATACAAATATATATTAAAATTTTAAGGTTTAAAGCAGTCATTAATATAAAATAATAAAATACTCTATAAGTTCTTTTGATTAAAAATACTCTATCAGCTATGATAAAAGAAAGGAATTATGAAAGTAATATCATTACCATAAAAGACAAAGGATGAAGGGACCCCCTGTTACATCCTTCCTTTGGTTCTACTTTGTTGATGATGTGCATAATTCCATGTGCCGAAGCACGTGAAGGTGACCTTTATAAATATTATTTTAATTTTAGTTTATTAATTTGTGGAAGCCTGTTAAAGATACTTATATGGTAATTAAATGAACTCTAAAATACTTGGTTGAACGGTTGGAAATCATTCCGGAACTGAACCAGACCCGAAAATCGACCCTAATTGAATCCCATCAAGCAAATCAAGAACTGTAACTGAACCCCTTGGTTTGGTTGGTTCTTTCTTGCTTGGGCTAGAACTGAAACCGATAGCACAAACTAGTGGTTTTGGTATTATTTCATAATTTGTTTTTCAAATATTTGGATTTTAAGTTTGTTTTCTATTCAAACCGGACCAGGAGTTTGAAACCGCATGTCATGATTTACCCAAGGGCCGACTGTGTCTCTTCAAAACTATGATTCGATTCTTAATGCTGATGTAGATTGGTAGACCAAATTCAATTCATCACGAACTTTATTAAATGATTGAACTATATATTGCTATCATTTTCATCATTGAACTATATTTTGCTAACTTTTTTAATAATTTTATTAGACATTCTTTTTAATAGCTAAGAGTTTTATTTTTCATGAGAGGGTCGTAACCTTGTAAGGTGAGGAGTTGTTTGACACGAGTGCAATCCCATGTAGACATGGCCGTTTCTCACACAAATTCAATTGTTCACCTTAATTTTCAAGGAATATAGTGTCATTTACAAAGTTATAAAATATTTCAAGAAATATAAAAAATATATTTATTGTACTCATGCCTACAAAAATAAAGAATGAATATGAGTATGCATTATATCACTACATATATAGGTAGTGATAAATGCTCAAACGTGATCCCTACTCAAATCTAATCAAACATTTCAACCTTTCGATCTTTGAGACATACAATTAAAGTGATAAAGCAAAAATATTTAATGCACATAATACTTTGTGATTAATGGTTGAGGTGATGAATAGTTAGGGTGCATTAAATGCAAAATACAAAAGTAAAATAATATTTAGCATTGGTTCCGGTGATTGATTTAGGAGTATGCATCGCTTGATTCAGTTCAGCCGCCAAACCAAATTATTTGAATCGGTTTGGCTATGTTTTTTCAGATTGGGCTCCACAGCAGAATTTTATGTTTGAGCATATACCTTGTAAACACTATATACATACACATATATATAATGTGTATTATGTTATATATATATATTTGATCTTTTGATTATTTTCATAAGATGAACCAATCCGAATTAACCGATCTTTTGGATTTTCAAGACCAAAATTGAACCAAAAAGAAAAACAACCAAAAATGAAGTTCGGTTCGATTAAAATTTAAAATTGACCAATGCGTGCACACAGATTGAACGTTTGATGTGATGTAGATGACACCTCCGATCTTTTCTCCTCTCTACGAGCATTTTCCGCCTTTGGTGATTTCTTTTGCGTACGTGTAATCCTTTCTATCTTCCGGTGGAAAATTCACGGAAAGGGATGGAGAGGAGAGTGGAGACTTTGCCGTTATTGTAACTGACCAAGTAGCTATCAATATTCATACACACGTCCGTCCATGCGCACTGACACAAACATATAACCGGCTTGTGCACACCATGGACAGTACGCACTGAGACATTATAATAATTCATGCAACCAATCCCATCTAGTACGGGAAAATGCTTAATTGTTGTTGTATGTCTATACAAATACATAATATTATATAGCTTTTAATACTTTTTAGATCCCTTCCTATAGGAATATAGAGATGTATTTTCGGCCATCAAATAAAAACAGGACAACTATATTATACATGCATGTATATATACACTGGCCTGTTTCAAACCGGTTCAACGGTTCCAATCGAATTGAACCAGGTCAAGAACCGGCAAAAATGGACCCAGAACTGAAATCACCTAGTCTTTTGGTTCCACCTTCAATAAAACCAGAATCAGGCTAAAATCAGAACCATCAGTTCCACATATTTTCTATGACGTTCTCCTTAAATTTCAAATTCCTTTCTCTAATTGTTTCTTTTTTCAGTTTCAGACTGTTTAGACATCAAACCGAAACAGTAACTGGCCCAGTCCCGATTCTTGGTTCCAAGAAAATCAGAACCATCCATGTGTAGACATGTACCAAGCAGTTATATATATATATATAGAAAGAGAGAGAGAGAGAGAGAGAGAGAGAGAGAGAGAGAGAGAGAGAGAGAGAGAGAGAGAGAGAGAGAGAGAGGTCCTTGCGGAATACTATTTGCATTCTTTATGCTGAATTTAAGAAAAAAGATGGGTGGGGTGGAGGGGAGGAGAAAGCCACCAATAATTTCTGATCCAAAGTATACCAGAACTATACTGTCGGATTAGAGCTAATAAGGCAGAAGATAAAGTACAGTGGTGATAAGAATCTATATGAATGAACGTCTCATGAGATAAGGTTTGATTTTCAATTTGGATTTGGTGACTTCAGATCCAAGATGCTTTCACGCCGGTGGTGATCTACATTGAGGGAGGCGGGGAATCCGTTCCATCTGAAATTCGGAACACCAAGGAAAAAGTTACAGGAGATGATTGAATCCATGGCCATTATACATAGTTTTCCCCATCTTAGATGGTAGAATAAGCTGTTCGCTCCATCCAACATAAAATTCTAGATCCATCACTGCATAAAGTGTTCCTATATTAATGAATTAGCAACCATTTATAATTGACAATTTTTTTCTAGTACAAAGGGGAGGTCAGCCAAATGCATGCCCTGAACATGGAACTCATGACCTTGAACTTGTGAGTCGATCCCCTAGCCAGATGAGCTATCACTCATTGTGTTTGATATTTTGAGAATGTTGATAGTCAAAATAACAGCTTCGAGGAGTTCTGATCAGTTCCGATGCATTTGTGTCAGCATGATTACACATAGTTACATAACAACTTAAAAGAAGAATGTGCACATTTGAATCAATATATGGTAGTTGAACTCATGCAACCAAAAACATGCACAGCAATCAATTACACTAGGGAGAGTTTTTTTTGTTACAATGAGAGGCCGGAGCCAACAATACGTGCAGCCTGTGGGAATCGAACTCACCACCTGCGAGGTGAGAGTAAGAGAGCCTTGAAAGATGATCTAATGCTTTACATGCTAGAGAGAGTTGAGTATCTTTAGACATGGCTAGTTTGGAGCCATCGTGGCGGTTTCAATCGGAATCGGATTGGACCAAGAATGGGTTGGAACCAGAACCGGTGAAGTGGTTCTAAACCACAGGTTTCATTTTTTTTAGGCCATCCTGTTTCGTGTCGTGTTAGTATCTAGCTTCAACAGGGCAAAGTCACGTTTTCTCGTACTTTGAAGGCTTCCGACGGTCTCTACCAAAGCTGGTTTTTTTACCAAACCAAAAATCAATAAATCCCGGCATCCGGCATGAGATGAGCGAGCATCACATACTACCAATCTCCTTGTCTGGATGTCGCTTGATCCCCATACAATGACCTACACAAAGTTGTCTTCACAAAGCTGGAATGGGGCCTCTTTGAGATGACAAACAGGCAGACTTTGTTCACGCATGCAAACACTAAAAGAGTAGTTTAGATGATTCATCAAATCAGATTCCAAGTATGGTTCAACATCTCGACCATAGCATCGATGGGTTTCAACGGTATTGAACGAATGATCTGTAGGTGCCATGGTCGGAGAAATGGATTGGATGGTTGAGATTCTAAAGCACCATTGAAATATGGCACTAGAAAAAAGTTCTCTTCACTAGCTAATTGAGCTGCATCCCGGATTATGCATAGTTACTATGCGTGATAGAATCTTTCTCTCTTTATATATATATATATATATATATATATATATATATATTTATATAAAGAGAGAGAGAGAGAGAGAGAGAGAGAGAGAGAGTCTAGATTTAAAAAACCAACAAAATTGATAAGTGATAAAACAAAGGTGCATTAAATAGAACCTCGAAAAAGAATTTACTTTTTTAATTAAGATCTCCACATTCATCAAAGATGTTGGAGTTTTTAGTTTAAAAATATTTAACACCCATGATGCATTAGGTATCAAGTATTAAAAGTACAATCGTTATCCATGAAGATGATGCATTAAAAGTAAAAGTCTTCAGTTACACATTATATTATAATTTAATTATTATAGAAACATTTATGAAGACTATTTAAAAAATGAAGTCAAAGACAGTCTTAAATATATGAAGGTTGATAACCAAAAAAATATTCTTATAAAAAAATGAAAAATCCTAAGAAAGATGGGACTCACTTGACTCAAAAGACTATTTAATAAAATATAAAAAACCCAGAAGATATGAGTACACTTATACCTATATATAAAAACAAGAAAGACCTTTATAATGGTGTAAATTATCTATGTATCAAGTTAACGAGTCATCGTACGAAATTATAGAAAATAATTATTAAACATAGGTTAAGACAAGTATCCCATTGACAGACCTACTAAGCGATTCATCTGTTGAAATGTGTTATGAAACATTTTAGAACAAAAAAAAAATCTCTACATAATATTTATTGATGTAGAAAAAACTCACGATAAGATGCCAAGAGATCTTTTTTATACAACCTTAAAAAAAAAGTATCCCAATCTTTTATAAGACATATAGATAGTGCAAAAACATGTGATAATAATGTTGAAAGAATAACATATTCTTTTCAAGTTAATATCGACGTCAACTTTAAGTCTATATTTATTTATATTAGTTAACAAAACATATTGCAGATGAAATAACTTGGTATCGTAAGTTTGATTGTTTGGGTACTTCACACCATACTTCCCAAGGTAAGGGTTTCATTTGGCCATGTACCGAATCCAATATTGTGGTGAAGGTTTATGAGTATATTGAGGTATTACAAAAAAAACAAAAAAACCATCCTTGTGCCCGGGCATAGACTTACTGCAGCTTAAGCTGTAAAGCCCCACTGGAACCCAGACTAATTGTAACAGCCAACTCCATAATCACCAAACAATCGGAGAAAGCTCCTAGAGGAAAGCGATATCTTAATCACGAATTACAACAAACACTTGGTAGTCGTCCGCAATGAAGCTCCAAATTGTGGAGACACTACATTTCCAGACACCGGCGTTTGATCTCCCACGCTAAATCCCTCCGTCCGGAGCTCACCAATCCATCGCAAACCCGCATTCTCACCCCGATATACGGAAGAAACCCCTTTCTCATCATCTCCACCACCACCTTCCCCGCCAGAACCAACTCCCCTCTTTCCAAACACGTCTCTACAACCAATTCATAGTTATGGAATCCCAACGTTTCACAACCCTTTCCACTCAAGAACTTCATCACAGCGACCGCCCTCAGGCAGTCTCCGGTTTCCCTCAATGCCTCCAGCACCGCCGTCACTGTCTTCGGCCTCGGCGTAATTCCTCGGCCGGCAACCATCTCCTCCAGCAGCGCCACTGCTTCACTCGCATCTCCCACACGACGTGCGGCCGTAATCATCAAGTGGTAGCTCTCGGAATTCGCCACCTGACCCATCGAACCGACCACCAACCTCGCCTCTGACATCCGGCCGGCAGAGCAGAGGGAATTGAGGAGGAAATTGAGGGTATTGCCATCGGGTCGGTAGCCGTGCTCACACATGGCATCGAAAAGCTCGGCTGGGGCTGCACCGCGGGTCCGGTGGCAGAGCCAGGCGGTAGAGAGAGAGGGGAGGGGCTGGCGGCGGGGGAGGGAATCCGTGCGGATCATGCATTGGATGGTGGCGAGGGAGAGAGGGAGAGAGGCGGGATTCGGTGAAGAGAGGAGGTGCGATAATAGGGATTGGAGAGCCGGGGCCGGAGTTGGTGACGGGACTTTGAGGAAGGATTGAAGAATGGCGTCGACGGTGAGCGAGAGGGATCGGTGGTCACTGCGAGGAAGGAAGGAAAAGGGGTCGTCTGTGGCACCATCGTGGTTTTGAGAAAAAGAAGAAGAGAACGAAGATGGCGGTTGTTGGGTTGCGAAGAGTACCGCAGCTTGCTTGAAGTCTCCGGCGTCAATGGCGGATTTCAGAGTCGCCGAGAAGGCGGAGGAGGGCGGAATCTGCAGTTTGGCAGCGGCGTTCCGAATCATTTTGCTCGCGCCCTTTTCCCTCTCCCTCTGGAACCTTTCCGAGTGAGATTCTAGCTCACACTTTGTGTTGGGTCTGGTTTAGTACTCACACGACGAGCATCGATTTCGCACCCGACTAACTCTGGATCGAGCACGCAATCGCTAGTGGGTAGACATAACCGGTTCAGGATCGGTCCAGCGGTTTCATTCGAAATCGGGTCTGGTTAGGAACTAACTGGAACAAGAACCCTTAGAACCTATAGCTTAAACGGGACTCGAGACAGAGGATCACTCCGCTCGATTTTGGTTCTCTTTCATGAAATTGTTGGTTTTTTATATATTATTTTTTTAAATATGTTTTCTCAATTTCAAATGGTTTAAAACCTGAATTGAAACCAGTTTTAGTCGTTTTTTCTAAACACTTAAAACTTTGTTTGATAGCTTGTTCAAGAGACCAAATTCTTTGTTGAGAAACAATCGATACAGAGGGTTTTCATATCTTTAGAGGGAGAGGACGAGCACCCCAGTTGCGCTTCTCCTGGCCTGGTATAGGTAATGATTAATCCCAAAGTTGTTGTCGGTGAAGCAATGTATTTGTGTTTGTCGATGTCAATGAAAAAGATTCCGGTCATTTTGTGGCTCATTTTTCAAAGATAAGACCTCGAAGCTAGGTTGCATCGAAATGTGCAATTGCTAGTGTTTTCCATTATGAAACCGCGTTAAAACGGGATACCCTGTCGAAATGTTTGAACTATGTTCTAGCTAGCCAAATAAGCTTTATATATATATATATATATATATATATATATATATATATATATATATATATATATACTAAATGTGTATTTTCGCAATCACAAGTATGGTATTAGGTGGACGCGATGGATGGCGCTTCATAGTATTTTGCATTTGTTTCCACCTTTTTGCCGTTTGTAATATATATATAACCATTAACCACTAAGAGTAATAGATGGAAGAGATGAATGGTTAAATTAGAAAAGCAAAATTAAAAAATTTAAAGTAAAATTAAAGAATTAAAGTTAGACTTCATACTTTTATATATAATCTTTTTTTTTTGCTTTTTTTCTTATATTGTTTATCTCTTTTGTCTAAGAGTAAAGATGAGATGGTATATAATATATCTCTCGTTATACAGTAGAGATGAGATGAAATGGTATTAGAAATTATTTGATCATCATCACTATTCTTATAATTAATGGGATGGTGAGGATAAAACAAGCTCTCTCACATCACATTTAATGTATACTATATGCATTAAAATTTGTACCATTCATGTGATGGCAAAAACGTCTAGTAAAACCACATGACATGAAAGACGGTCTAGTGGTTCCTAGTTTCTCTATTTAGAAAAGAGAAAGTATAAAACTTGACTTTTAATTTTTCCCTCCTCTTTCCTTTTTAACATAGATCATCCATATTTTCTTATCGACATAGATACTCTAGCACACTAGCAACTCTCTCTCTCTCTCTCTCTCTCTCTCTCTCTCTCTATATATATATATATATATATATATAGAGAGAGAGAGAGATTAATCTATGCATATTTATTCATGCTTAAAAATCCTTAAAGATCTCAATGGTTAAATTGACGATAACAACAATGAAATTCATATTTCAAGATTGAAAAAATACCAATGCAATAAATACATTTGTAAAAGTATTAACAAAGATTTTTTTTAAAAATTTAAATCTCAATCATCAATCAAACAGTTAAATTTTTTAAATATTTTAAAGCATCTAGACATGAGCACATGTACTAATTTCTATATATATAACCATTTGCTTGTTTCTTAAATTCTAAATTCTTAAGAGTATATTTTAGTTTGTTCGCATTTCAGTTTCCAAATATGCTTCCATGAGACATAAATTTGGAAGATAAAACCACCCATCGGTGCCAGGGATCCAAATTCTTATAATTTTTCCAGTCTTTTCTATGAGAAACCCTCAAACTAAATCATGCAATTGTGACTACTCAAAAAAGAAAATCAGTTCGAAAATCCAAGCAATTAGGACTGAGGAAAGCTGGGCCCTCTTGTTTTAGCACGAGTCACGGCATGTTCCTCCGGAATTTTCACACAACCACATTTTTTTTTTCATTATGATCATGAGGGTCGTTCAACCACTTCCCTTCAGTCTTTCTTACATTCATCCATTCGGCCGCACCTGTCACTGGTTCGAAACGCGGGCATTCGCTCAGAGAACTTTAGACCATTTCTCCCCTTCTCTTTTATTCTAAAGCACGCGTTCAACTATAGTTTAAATGCTCTCTTCTGCAACTAAAGCTAAGGATTGACGTTGAGTGCCAAGATTATTAGATACGGCTCATATTAAAAGTTTCAGAAGAATTTCTACTGCCTTTTCCCTGCATTAACAATGAGATAAAAGTGATCAAATGCACCACGATTATGGGTGTTGAAGAACCAGCTGGAACCGAATCGAATAATTTAGTTCGGTTTTAGATATCAAACAGTCTGGTTCGGTTCAATTCGAACAGGAAAATTTATTGGGCGGTTAAGTTCAAGGTTCTAATGCTAGAATCAAACCAAACTGTTGAAAACAAAAGAAAATTTTAGTACTGTATTGAATAGTGAGGGGATCCATAACATCTATAACTAAGTATTTTATGAGTCCTTAACCAGTTAATATCATTAAAAAAAATAAAATTTTGAATTTTTTTAAATATATAGAACCAGTGGTTTCAAACCGTCCGTTTTGAATCCAAACCTAATTGACATGGGAGGAGGAACAAGAACCAAATTAGAGGTCTTGGTTTTGGTTCGAGCTGATTTTTGACCAAATCTTGTTTTAATTAAAACCGCCGGATCGGTCCCAAATCGTCCATGTTTACTTAATCACATATTTTTAGGATGCAAATATGAAATTTTAATTGGTTTATACTTTCTTTTTTGTCACAAGAGGAGGCTGAAGCCAAACACACATGCACCCTCTGAAAGTCGAACTCCCCATCAATTGGTTCATACTTTATTCATTGGTTATTGTTTATAACTAGTAATCGACGGCCTTAGAACGCTCATTAGGTAACAAAAATATTGGGGTGTCTCTTTTCATCACTTTCACAAGAGTCGATCAATCTGTCATCAACCTTTTGCGTCACTCCCTTGAACGGTGTGAAAGAGAAGACTGCGACTTAGAATCTTAAACCATGTAATTAAATGAATTGAGTGTTATATTGCTGTCCAGCGAGCTGAGGAATCGTCTATAAGAAGCCCAGATCTGTGGTTCTGAAGGACTTGCTTGAGCTTCACTAAAGAAGGAGAAGAAGAAAATGTTGACGAACATGTCTTTCCATCACTTTCTTCTTCCTTCTTGGCTTGGTCTCAGATGCGAATGCGCAGCTGAGCGCGACCTTCTACCAGACGCCATGCCCAAACGTAACCAGCGTTGTGGGCTCGATAGTGCAACAAGCAATGCAGTCAGATCCGAGAATTGGAGCCAGCCTCATTAGGCTTCATTTCCATGACTGTTTTGTTCAAGCAAGTTTGATATCTCTGTCATTGGCAATGGGATGGGTAAACCAAACCAGGGCGTTTGCAGCTTGTTCGCGAACAAAAATGTTGTTTTGTGAGTCTCCCGAATGGGATGAGCTCCATATCATTCACTTCATTTCATCTTGTGCTGAGTTCACTTGTGTTTGGCTTAGGAACTTAAAGAGATGAGCTTGGCTTGTCTAGTAGAGGTTAGGGCCAGAAGCTGCAACGGGGCTGGTGCAGTTGACTGTGTATAATATGCGCGAACACACACACACCACACGCTCATGCTATATATATATATATATATATATATATATATATATATATATATATATATATATAGAGAGAGAGAGAGAGAGAGAGAGAGAGAGAGAGAGAAGAGGCTTGGTATATACTAATATATCCAAATAAATCTCAAATATTCAATCTAAAAGATAAATGGTTGATAATTTTTATTTAAAAAATAAAATATACTTTAAAAGTGTACTTGATTGAAAAGCGATCTTTTTACTTTTTAAATTCAAATCACAATTATCTATCTTCCAAATTATTTGAGATTTAATTGGATATATTAGCATGTAATTTTGCAACACTCTTTCTCTATATATAGGGAGATTAAAAATTATTATTTTATTCATGCTAAATTATGTGTGTCAATTAAGTTTGTTGTGTTGAAGGGACAAATGAGTTATATCAAAAAAGCAAAAAGTAGAAAATAAGTCCTTTAAACTTTTTGTTTTTTCCAAAGAGTAACTTTCGACTTTTTTACCTTAGACCATTTCATTATGATATATATATATATATATAATATATAGGAAGAGCATAGTCCATGTGTACACCGAACCATACTTAAATCTTTAAAAGCATTTTTATCATTCAAGGTAAAATCAATTGTGGAGTTTTGAATTTAAAAAACATTTAATACACCATGATCATTAAATGCTAAGTACAAAAAGTTTACTCATACTGTTTCACATTTTAAATTAAAAACTCCAAGGTTAATCACACCATTCAAAATGTGTAGATCTTTGAGTGGATTTGATCCCATATTGTTATGATGCACATGTTTGTGCAACAAAGATTGCACTAAAACACCCATGATAAACATAAATGTGCAAGAATATCCTTTCAAAAAAACTGTTCGTACAAATTTAGATCTTTTAAAGTGACAAGAAGTTGCTAGTTTACAGCTCCTCTTGCTTGCTACTCATACTGATATGAGCTCCGATCACCTTAAATGACTACAGGAGACGAGCCACACGCAGACTTAATTAGTTCTGCTTGCTGATTTAGTTGACACGCCTATACCTGTTTTCTTTCAGGGTTGTGATGCATCGATCATGCTGGACAATACCTCCAAGTCCAACATCACGAAAGAGCAGGACGCTCTGCCTAATGCCAATTCAGTGAGAGGGTTCGACGTAGTTGACAACATAAAGACTGCTTTGGAGAACCAGTGCAGAGGCATTGTATCATGTGCAGACATTCTTGCCATTGCTGCTCAAGTCTCTGTTTCTCTGGTACCGCCTCTCATATCCTACTTATACGTCGTGACATTAGACATGGCCGGTTTGGGACCGGCTTGAAGGTTTCAACCGGAACTGAACCAGGCCAGAAACTGGCTGAAACTGAAGCCGGTAAAACAAGAACTGGACTCTAGAATTGTGGACCACTTAGTTTGGCTCCTGTTCCACCTTTCATGGAACCAGAATCGGCGCTTTCAAACAATCGTTCCAAAGGAATATACAGTACATCTGATAAATAACATGCATGAGATGTGTGTGTGTGTTGCACATGATGCAGGCAGGAGGGTCATCATGGGCAGTGCTCCTGGGCCGGAGAGATAGCACGACGGCCAATCAGAATGGTGCCCCTGCGCCAACCGAAGCCCTCTCCAGCATCCAGGCTAAATTCTCCAACGTCGGCCTTGACACCACCGACCTCGTCGCTCTATCCGGTGGGCTCATGCAACTCTTCTTGATGCATAAAATCTTTCTATTCATAAAAATAGATGGTTAACATTTAAACAGGCAGACGAGAAATTCAAAAGTATCCGAATTGGTCCTGTAGTTTCAATTGAAATCAGGCCAGGAACCGGTTGAACACGAAACTGAAGATCAATCGGTCCAGTTCCGGTTTCACCTTTTATAAAATTATCAGTTCGGGCAGTTCCAGACTTCAATTGGAACTGCACCGAAACCGGCCTCAATCAGTTCGGTTATGGTTCCAGAGCTTTGTGAATGCAATGATGAAGATGGGCAATGCTGGGCCGTTGACTGGGTCCAGTGGTCAGATCAGGTCAGACTGCAAAAGGGTCAATGCTAGCTGGCATGTATGTGAAGGCAAGTTTGTATTCCTAATGCAAGGGGTTTTTAACTGGAGCGATTTCCTATTGGATTTGGATTTGGTGCTCAAGAAAGTCAAATTATTTCTATGCAGTATCATGTCAATTTGGACACGGTAGTACACGGAAATGACACGAATCTGACCTATTAACACTCCGAGGTTTGCCTAACTACAACTTGCCAATAAAAAAATTACTTAGATTAATAATTTAAATAAAGTTTAAAGTACCATGGAAGCTTCACTACAATAACAAAACCTTTTACTAAGAAATAGAACTGAGCAATCAGGTTAGCATATTTTTATAATACAACGTGTGGCAAGCCCACATACGGACAAAAGCTAGGCCATTGGCCTTCATATCTTGAAACGCAGATTCACCACTGGTCCAACAGCCCTTCTCGTGAATATATACATATATATATATATATATATACATATATATATATATATATATATATATATATATATATAGAGAGAGAGAGAGAGAGAGAGAAAACAAAAAATTTGGTATATGCTAGTGTTAACAAATTTGAACAAATCTCTACTATTAGTTACAATTTAAATTTAATATATATATATATATATATATATATATATATATATATATACTTTTGTAGGTATACTTTATTTACTTGAACATTTTATATTTAAATTTCAATCATTCATCATCAAAGATGAACGATTGAGATTTGTTTGGATTTGCTAGCGCCGTGCTAACACATACAAGTTTATCCCTTTATATATAAACATGATCGGTTTGAAACTGACCCAGCGATTTGAACCAGCTTTGGAACTGTTGATAATTGGAGTCAGCCAAATCGGCTCAAAACGAGAATCGACGATTTTAAACTGCTCATTAATAAAATATATATACATATTTTACATATATTTTAACACATTGAAGCCTGACTCGAGTTTGACTCCCACAGACGCCAAGCGCCCTTTAAATTTTTTTTACATGATTTTAGTTTTAAGTTCCATGTAACCCGAAACTTACGGTTTGGAATTGAAATCGGGCATGTCTATCTATCTCTCTCTCTCTCTCTTTCTATATATATATAAGCACAAACAATTGTGTTAGATCATCTTTAACAATTTCAACCAGTTCGATCAAATAATATGTGATTGAAATTAAAATGCAAAATACCAACAAAAACTATAGGTACACTCTTATAGATTGTCCTTTTTTTGTTGAGATTACAAGTAGCGAATGGGTTGAAATTGAAAGCCAAACAAAAACAGAAAGGCTCAAGATACTTTATAGTAGTTTATTTTTAAGTAATTTTTTGTTTTTTTTGCATTTTATCTCAATCATTTGTCTCTTTTGATCAATAATTAATAATATGCTACTAAAACAAACCCAAGTTAAAAAGATATTATTCTAAAAAATACGTCAAAAACGAGCTTGACACGATCTAAGCAGTGCACACGAATTCGAACTCGACTAACTATGCCACAGTGAATAGCTAGAGAACATCTTTGAACATAAATTGTTCGTAATATATGAATCTCAGCCATCTAAGGTTGCCAACGGCATTGGACGGCTGAGATTCAGTTTAAGATCATCTGATAATGTATCGTTGATATCTATCGTAGGACCATATGTCAGATGAGAGGATCCTTGGTAGGCGTCTTTCTTGACAGTCGCTCGACTCACGTAAACGTTCACGTGCTGAAACGAGCACGAGTCGTCCATCTAAGAGTCATCGTTTCTGACCGTCCATATACGATGAATCTTGTGCGGCCGATTTAGGTGGGAGGTCTCTGAACGAGACATATACGCCGTCCATCTTTGACCTGAACGTCTCCTCCTCCTGCTCTCTCGCTGCTCTGTCTCCGCAGGGAGCTTGGTACGCACGCCCGCACTCTCTCTCTCTCTGAGATAAATAAAGGTGGAGTCTTCCATGGCGATGCTGAATTCGCAACGAGAACAGTGGAAAGATTCGTCCTTTTCTTCTTTTCAGCGAGGAACTGGGTTTCTTTATCCTTGTAATTGGTCGAGGGTATTAGGGTTTCTTTCTGATGGAGAATTCGAGGGCGGATGGTGAGCTACCGATGAATCTCGATCTGAATCTAGGGCTTCCTTCTTCGCTGCATCTCATGCCTTACGATCTCGCTGCGCTAGAACCGGAATCGCCGCCGTATACGCTGGATCCGAGCCGGTGGCTCCACCATATCGCTCCGGCGTTCAATAGAGGCGCGGAATCGGTGGCGGCCGTAGATCGGTTGCCGATGGAGGTGGAAGGGCGGCCTGTAGCGGATCCGGAGGCGGAGATACGTGGCGCTCGGTCCAACCACGCGAGGCATCGGTGGAGGCGACGGGAGATGCGCCGGATACGGCCTACGGTTCTCGATTTGCCGGGACCGTACGCGATCAACGGCACGGGCGCGAGCGGCTCCATGGGCCATCTTTTGATCTTTACCCCCGTTGACGGCGGAGTAGGCGTGGGAGGTGGAGGAGATGTCGGAGAGGGAGGTAGCATTAGCTCCACGCAGAGGGCGATCGAGAGCGAGAAATCGGATGCGAGGAGGCTCTTGGCGAAGGCGTTGACGGAGGAAACGGAGGAAAAGGGAGGCAAGGAATCAAACAATTTCGAGTGTAATATATGTTTGGACATAGCGAAGGAGCCCGTGGTGACGTCGTGTGGTCACTTGTTCTGCTGGCCGTGTTTGTATCAATGGATTCATGTGCACTCGAATTCCATGGAGTGTCCTGTTTGCAAGGGCGAAGTTACGGACATGAACGTTACACCCATCTATGGCCGGGGTTGCAGCAATCCTGATTCTCGAAGAGTGGAACTGGGATCAGGACTGAAGGTGCCCCCGCGACCGCACGGCTGCCGGATAGAGAGTATCCGGCAGCGGATTCATCGGTCGACACCGAGGCGGACGGCGCGAGTCGCGACCGTTAGAGAGTATTTGGGCTTGAGGCCTACAGCTGGGGACGAGCAGAGTCGGTCTCCGCTCGTAGATGGTGGTGCTGAAGCCCTGTTTGCTGGAATTGATGCTGTGACAGGTCGGTTATTCAGTATGCATAGAGATACACAGGAGTATTTAGATCAGAGGACGCGGTCTGGGACACACAGGGGAGGGCTGTTTCGAAACTCAGGTGAAGTTGGAGTCACTCCTGCCGAAATACGAGTAGATTCGCTTGGAGACCGTGTCGTTGTAGAGGGGATCGATGGGAGGTATGGAGATCGTTCCTTCCTTAGAGAAGGAGATGATCATCGGCGTCTTCTTTCAAATAGGCTTCAAAGATCAGATAGATTGGCTGCATTGAGTGCTTGGCTGGCGTCTGTAGAGGGGATGCTTCAAAGATTTGCTCAAACAGCCAATGGTTCTGTCAATCCAAATAGTTTGCCTTCTGTTAGTGATCATGGTGCTCAACCACCACCTCGGCCTGCGGTTGCCGATGATAGGACTTCGATTTTGGGCACAATTGGTGTTATTCAATCAAATAGTCTAGTTGTAGATGTTTCTGCTGAACCAGCGTCTGTGGGATCTTCTTCCCATGTTAGAAGAAGAACAAGTAATGGGGCTTCTGGCTCCTCAGGAGTAGATGGCGGTCCTTCCTATGGTTCGAAAAGGAGGCGGCTGAACTAGTTCACACAAGACGTTCTCAACTCAGTTATAGATGCACCACAAAGGATCAATCTGCCGTTGCATACGAATCTGGTGACTTAAATCCATTAACTCAATGGTATGGAGGTTGGGTGCAGGTGATTTGTGGTTCGATGGTATCTACAAACTTTCAGAATTCTCTGCCTTTTTCTGTTGTTCTGCAAGTGTATCAAAAATTGTTCTTATGTTCGTGTTGGCTTCTTTATTTGTTGGTTGCAAGTTTCCCTGATGATGAATGTTACAGCGGTGATAGTACATGTTATTTTGAAATTTTATTTATAGGAGAAATATTTCTTCAATAGCTTCTCATTGTATGTATATACGGGTTCATCATACCAGATTGCACATTGTAGCAGGACTGTGTGTCCTTCTTTACAGGAGTTTCCCATCCTTCAGTTTCACTGTCCTTTTCTTTCTCTGTATTCATGGGATCGTTCTCGTTCATTGGTGGAGACCAGAACATGGAACAAATCACCATAAGTCTCCGGAGTGGTCATCCTAGCTGGCACCTTCTGTAGGAGACCATGCTGCTGACATGGTTCACATCTCCTTACATAATTGATGCAGTTGGCTGCCTTAGAGAACTAAGAAGAAAACGTATATTAAGTGTATGAGATGGGTTGATGTTGTCAGCATACTTGCCCTTTTGGTGGTAACGGAGTACAACAACTACTACCAAGTCTTTTCACAATATTAAATGGGGACTGGTACATGTATCCGTGGATTCTTTGTTTTGTAAGATTTTGTGCCATACTATCACTTACCAAAAGCCGGATCATTCTTAATGTTTTCTAACAACATTTGTGGTCTTACTCTTACTCTTTTAACGTTTTCACGAGGTTCTTTTGCCATAACCAAACCTTCTCAAATGCTGTGTCCAAGTCTCATTTGAAATACAGTTTTTTTATTGCCTACACATCAGCATCTTCATTTGTGTCATGAACACACGTGAAACCACATAACGTGGCGGGTCTAATTGTTGGCCTATAATATTTACCTTCAACTTTAATGGTATATTCTTTTTAAATAAAATACCTTATGCTTCTAATGGTATCTTCTCACATAAAATACCTTATTGACATCTCCGTTAATCTTCTTAACGTTCGTGGCAACTTTGTGATACATGCACTTTTAGTCTATGAGACACCTTTAAGATGTAAGGTGTTGGCACCAACACAGGTGCGACACTGTGTCGGTGCGGCACCGATACGATGTCGGTCACTTTCGACACATCGTGTCGAAGGACATTTTTGGGTATGTCGACCGCACTCAAAAACGCTTTCTCTTCTCTCTTGCCTCTCTCACCAGACAGCACAATGCCGACCTTGAGTTCGTAAGGAGATCGTCCGGCAGCCGCATTCATCGGGGAAGATCGAAACGAAACGGACGGCTGGCCAAAGAGGTTGGGGAAGAGCTTTGTCAGATTTCCGTCTGCTGAACTCCCATCTGGCTTGGTCCTCTCCTATGCACTCAGCACTGCATTGCAGCATCATGATCGCCATGACCACAAAAACCAGTAATACTTGTGCTCTCCTCATCTCTCTCTCTCTAAGAGAAAGCTGGACTATGAAGATGGGTACGAGGAGGATTTAAAGAGCGAAGAGAAAGAAGATCAGTTGCTTTTTTTACCTTCTGAGCGGACGAGTATCGAAAGTGCCTGCTGTAGTTAAATAAGGGAAATTTACAGGTTCAGTCAACAAGATCGTCTTATGTCTTCAAATATTATAACTTTTGAAAGTTTATTCCCAAAGACGCTCTTCACACTCTTCGCGGTGACTATTGACCTGATTTGCCTATCATTGTTATCATATCGAAAGGAAAAACTCTAAAGTACAAAGGCATCCCATTTTCGTGGTGTCTTCTATTTGTGTAAAAAACAGGCCAATTTGAATACGATCTGTCTTTCTGGTTTTACTTTGAGTAGCCATGAATCCACCCATTAAGGGTTGCTTGTTGGTTTGTTTGTAGGGTGCTACATTACAACAATTAAATATATATATATATATATATATATTTGTGTCATACCCAAGCAGATCATATGCTTATGTTAATTAATGTCTCACTTGCTCTAGTTTGAACCCGTGTCCATGCCTGTGTGACATAGCTTTTAGTGGTTCTCTTTTTTTTTGTTGAACATATTGGTTGTTGCCATTTCGTCTAGGATCAATTGCATAATTTATTTTAGGTTTATGATGAAGCTCTTGTTATTTATTTCTATTCACTTTTTATTTTTCGAACATATACTCTTCCTATCACTCTTGTCTTGAAGCTTTGGTTCTCTTAGTTGAGTAAAAATGGGATTCAAATTGCAGCTGAGCTACATTAGCTTGCTTATTCACGAGTTGTATAAAGAATGTTAGTGAAAGTAGGTCGGAATGAGGATCTGACACAATTATGTGTAGTTATCGTATCCATCTATTCTTGACACAGCTTATCAAAAAGAAGAAAAAATAGAATTAAATGGTCATGACCCAGAATCCTGAATATAATGAGTTGTCGCAAAGATTTATTGGGTGTCGATTACTTCCAATGCATCTTGTGATATTCTTGCACCACTTATTAGAATATCCTCAGGACAAAGACTGAAAAAAAATTCTTAAATTCCGGCAGCCCAAGCTAAAGTGACCAACTTGAGGAAGAATTGTTGCAATGCAAGAAAGGAAAAGAAGTTAGGATTTGGAATACCTTGATAAGCGGAAGCATATCCTGTCAACCACCATTACATTACCAGGCTTCTGTTGCACAACTCTCTGTCCCTCCTTCCTATCCCTCCACTGAACTTCATTCAGCCCTCCGTCCCGCCTCACAGCGTCTCGTAAGGCTACTTCAAGACGCACGCAGAAATAAGATCCTTTCAGCTGCATCATGCAAACTTATCTGTGAAGAGGAAGTTTGGAAGCACAAAAGCGTTGAAGCTATTCTTTGAATGTAAATCCGATCATGGCGCACATGGCTGAGGAAGGAACACTTGTTTTCGCTATGTTAGGAGTGGATAAAGGATTTCTTCGAAATTTAGTAACTTAGGTGGTCAAGTTTTGAAAATGGAGGCTGTGGAGAGTGATGACTGAGGATATGTTGGGTTGTAGAAGAAGTATGGATTACTTCCTACAACAATTGGGAGTCCTTTTCTTTGACTATTTTAGTCTTGTGAATCCCAATTCCGAATTGTTGGTTAGAGTTTATTAGTTGACAACAAATACATAATGGCATCGACCTTAAATGTGTCCATGGAGAACTTTGGTTTGAGTTTCATCAAGTTCATCCGTTGTAACTGAGACTTTCTGTAGACAATCACTACGCAAACTGGTCTGGTCGTGTGGATTCATGTAGATAATGGAAATATGGGATGGTGAGGACGCTAGTGTTCCCTACTTTCAGGAATCCCGTCTCCCTGGACTTTGGTGTGGACATATGAGGATTTGACTTAATAAGAACAGGTAAATATTGGTTCAAAATACAATAAAAAGGCCCATAACATACTCAAGAATCAAGCAGGAGTTCATCAAAGCACGACCATGATATTTTCACATGTTCAACATCTACTTCCCTTAGAAAAAAATTACTACTATTTTATACACATCATTGATTACTTGGATGTGTGGTTGGTATAACTTTTTTGCACTCCTTCAGTCCTACGAGAGGCATTAGAGCATCACAGTTATACTCTTCAATGTACTCAATAAACGTTTAAGCCCTTTGTGGCTGCTTTTTATATAGATTTGTTCATTCAATAAAGGAGATACACGAAAGTTGTTTCTTTAAAGTAGCATCTTTCTAACTTTTGACCTTTTTTTAGGCAAAACCCTGACACCTTCCGAACATGACCATCATCTAAAGGTATCGTACGAGTAACACATGTTTTATTACAATCCCCAAAGATGGATATGTGTTTGAGTACAGGGAGTACATGGAAATTTTGAAATTCATGAGCTGGGGAGGCTCCCTCTCCTTCTCTCTCTCTCACACACACACACACAATAAAAAAAGAATAAAGAGGGAGGAGGGAAGTTAGTTAGAAGATCATTCCTTTGTGCTTGATTAGTAATGTACAGTAGTGTGTTGAGTACATTCTCGATATTAGGATAAAGGCGATATTCTACCTAATTTCGAGTATGTGCTATGGTTCCATTATTTCATTTTGCTATTTTTTCTTTTCTTCTCATAGATTTGCTGCCTGGATTACTTTCCTCATGTACCATTTCAATATTCGCACATGTTGTAGGTGTTCAAACTTGCATGGTAAGATGGCCCAGTGATATTCTTCCTGTTATAGCTTTCCCTCGTGGTTCTCTGTGATTTTTTATTATGTAGTAACTTCTTTGTAAAATTGTTGTCAGGATCAACTTCTTTTTGGTTATTTTGCTTGAATAGTTCCATTTCGTACAAGCCATAAAATATTTATATTTAATTCACTCCATTCATGGATCTCCCCCAAATATTAGTATGCCAGGAACCCTTCATGTGAAGTTTTTGTGCAGCCAAAAAGAGGTTGGTAATATATGAAGTGCTTCGTTTCACTGTTAAGAATGATTGAAATTTCTAAATGCTGTTAGCACTCGGCAAGTTTTAATCTGAACTCGTGCTACTATTTAAATATAACTTCACTGATTCGGTGCAATTTGCTATTTAAATTTTGTAGATTGTTGAAAGCAGTGACTGATGATAATAAAACGATATACGGATGAATGAACTGAGGATATTTGGTTTCATGAATGCAGTAAGATTAGCTGAACATCTTGTTAGTGAAAATACAAACAACTACAACTAAGCTTTTTTCCATACTAAATGGGGTTGGGTACATAAATTCTTTGTTTCCACATAACCTTTGACAAAGTTTTACGTTGACTGTTGGAAGCCTAAATCAACCCTCCTCCTTTATCCGGTTTTGGGACCGATCCGGTTTTGGGACCAATCATGCAAGGATGATCCCTTACATGAGCGGAGTTTAGGGTGGCTATCTGACAAAGCTTGTTAGTGAGAATCTCATGGTAAATTCCCATTGACCTACTAAATTGATGATTGCACACCTTGATGCTCAATATTGATAATGATGTTATGTTTTGCCTACGGTTCTCCACAAAACCAAATCGTCATCGAACTCATTTTTGCCTGATGGATACAATTCACTGCTGGTAAAACTAAGGCTTTGTAAAGGTTCAATTTGCTTCATCTTCAATCGGAGAACCATCCTGTCACTCGAACACGAGAAAAGGTTCGACTTGTGATTGTCACAAGGTCTAAACTTTCAAAACCTGTAAAGATACATAGATGTAGTGAGGGGGGTTGCATGAGAAAGCAGAAATTGGCCCTATATTTTCTGTAAACCTGAGAAAGTTCAGCATGTGATTGTCACGAGGGCCGAACTCTCACAGCTGTAAATCCCTAGACATGTCTGGTTCCAGTTAGCCTGGAACCAAGAATCATAACTGAACCAACCTGGGGCTGGTTCAGAACTTTTGGTTCTGGAACAGTACTGGTTTGAGTTTAGAACTGCCGGAATCAGTACTTTTATTAAAAAGATTTGAAAATTATAAGAAAAAAGTTACCAGAACAGGTGGTTTGGAACCGTTAGTTCTAGTTTGGTTCCAGTACTGGGCTTATAAGAGGTGAAACCAGAACCGAACTGGGTGGTTACTGATTCTGATTTCACTGATTTTGGGCCTGGTTCGGTTCCGGTTGGAATCGCAGGGCCGGTTAGGAACCAGCCATGTCTACTGTGGCCAAAGCAATCTCGGAGGACTGAGATGGCCGGCACGTTCGGATGAAGAGAATTAATTGACAATTTTGAGTCAGGGTCGGCGATTTTAAATGACTCGCGAACTCGACATGAAACTGAACCAAGAAGTCCTTGTTCTTGTCGAAGTGATAGAAAGAAATTAGATTGTGTATTTGGACAAAAAGAAATTATACAACATGAAGCAGAAAATTGCTGGTGTAATCACTAAAATTAAACCGAAAATTTTGACTCGTGTTCTGCTTGTTTTTTACACGAAAACGAAATGATATGACACAAATGACCAAGAACGTGAGCTCAGACGGGCTCGATTTTGAAGCGAGCTTAATCGATTCAACCTTGGTTCCGTCGAGCTCAAGCTGTTCTTTTAACGAGTTGATTCGAACTTGCTGGCGTCTAATTCTGGACTAGGTTTCAATGGTTTCGGTTTCAGTCGGTTCCTGATCATATCAATTTCGGTTTGGAATCATCAATACTGTTTGAAACAGGCCATATGTCTACCCGAATCCATCATTTTGCATTTGAAAAATCGAACAATTTCTAGAAAAAAAGGATTCGAGTCGTATCTCACAACGACACAGGATACGATCTGAGTCTAAAAGATTCTGATTCTGAATCGCTCGATCGGTCATATGTCATCTGACATATACTCGACCGCCCCATTACGATGGTGGCGATATAAAGCCATCATTTAATCGTCGTGATCACAAAATCAACATCGTGACGGTCATTCACATCCACGTGTCATGATCTGGGCCGTGGATGGTCGGGTTGGCCGGTGGAATGCCCAACTCTGTGGCATCATCATCATGTACCTGACACCATCAGCACTCATGAAATGATTGCACACGAGGCGTAGAACCCAAGCCATTTCTCAGAGAATAAAATTATTATATATTTATCTGCCTTTCTGCTTTTACGATTTTGTAATAAATGTCTATTATAGTGATTACTTAATTTGCACCGTCCATCTTGATGATGAGATGATGAATGTAAGCAGTTTTGGCGTTTTCACATTAATAAGTGGGACCGACGGTCGATGGAAGCGGAAGCATGGAACTGGTTCTTAGCTGGTACCAGAATTTATCTTGTTATTTTGTTTTACTGTTTATTATTATAATATAAAAAAAACAATCATACAGTACTGTTATTATTATTGAGAAAAATGGTAAGTACCTGTGCCTTCTCGTTTCCAACTTCAGCAGTGCCTTGCTTTTCTCATGGAGCGATCGTCGTGTTCTGACGTGACGGATTGAACCGAGTGAAACTAGAACCGAATCGGAACTGAAAACCGTATGGTCTGTTTCCAAGAAGCGAACTGAAAACTGTCATTTTTCAGTCTGCTATGAATATCTTGTCAAGAATTTCAAACTAACCTAAACCTGAACGGCCTTGAACTGACCCAAAACCAGAGGAACCAGACTAGGACTTGGACGGGGCCGGTTCTACTCTTGTTCTAGGTTTTGTGGAACCATAATCATCAATTTACTACCAATAGTTCGGGTTTACCTGTTAACCATCTAAGTCAATAGCATGAATGAAAATTAGACATGATCGTTTTGGAACCGGCCCAATCAGAACAAATCATTCTACTTTTTTCATGTGGAGTGACCCGAAACCACTTGGTTCAGTTTTGGTTTCACCTTTTCAATTTCAACGAGTTTATAACTTCAAACAGACACTAGGACCGGCCGGGTCTTGGTTCGGGTTCTAAGAAATTTGGAAATGACCGTCTCTAATAAAAATATTGACGATTCGGATTTTATTCCAATCAATCATGTCCACAAAGCGGGTTGAGTTAGATACACATTTAAATTAACACAAAGTTTTCTTATGGGCAAGTTGGGGTTAGACATACCATCTAGCTAAACCACTTCAAAGGTTCTGATTCGGGTTTGGGTACTAAACCACTTCAAAGCGGTCAAAATCATTAAAAAAAAGTTGAAATAATTTTTTTTAAAGTATATAAAACCAGCAGTTTGAAACTGTAAGTTTGGATTTTAGTTAGAATCTTAAATCATGAAGAACTGGTCAAAATCATTAAAAATATATTTTATAAAAAAATTAAAATATGTGAAACTGTCGGTTCTGGTTAGAATCATGTCTACTCACAACAATGACACGCACCAGGGCCTAAGCTCCTTTACTTTTCAAGCTATTGCTGACCGCGTGTTTCCTTCCCTCTTTTTGTTTCTCGATCACATTCAGGTATCGAACTTGAAACTTTCAACTTGAAGGTTTAGTAGTTAAGTTCTTAAGGAGAGGTGCTAAAGAGTACTGTTCTTCTTCTTTTTTTTATAGAAAGAATGCATGCAAATTCCGTCGATGTAAGGGATCACCCTTTCATAACCGGTCTCAAGCTTAAAAAGGAGAAGAATTATGTTAAAATTTACAACCGCCGGAATTTTTATACCATGGATTACACGAGAAAGCTCCGTTATAACAAAGAATTGATGCCACAATTATTTTAAGTTTAACATATCTTAGGCCCCTTTCGCTAGGCCCCGTCTGATTTAGCTTATTGAGTGCATGACGACGTTGATGATGAAAGGAAGAGGAATTGAATGAGTGGTAGCCAATGATATTGTCGCCATGACCTTTTGTAGCATGCGTGACCTACATGCTGCAGTTTCTGCTTCTTGCTTTTCCGGGTCAACATGCATTTACAATGATTTTTCGAATCTGTGCCTCTTTTTTTATTGTTTTCAATTTCACCCCTTCTTTTCTTTAATCTTCAAAAGGGTCAACCCGTTTAGTTGAAATTAAAGACAGGAATCGAATCGAATGGGTTGGTTCCGGTTTCAAATTGAGGTTCAAACCGTTTGAAACCAAGAAAAATATTAAAAGAAGTTTGAAATTAAAGACAGGAATCGAATCGAATGGGTTGGAACAGTTGTTTTTTATTTAAGATTGATTCTGGTTCTGTGAAAGGTGGAACTAGAACCAAACTAAGTACTGCTTGATTTCAAACCTAGTTCAATGGTTTTCGTTCCAATTGGATCTGAACCCGGTTCAGTTCCGGTTGAAACCGTTGAACCTATTCGAAATCGGTTATTAGAGAAGAGACTGGGTTCCTTACATTCTTTCCGTTGGAAGGATCAGTCACCTGAGTGGTAGAGTTCATCCTAAACTTGTATATAATTGTTAGGTGTGTCTAACTCCATCTTTTGTCTTCAACAGAAAAACACGTACCTTGTTTTAAAAAAACTCTTATATGTGGGGATGGTTTGAAAAAATATTTAATTTTTTACTTATTTTTTATGTGTTAAATGTTTCTCACTTTGAAGCTTGAAGGATCTATTAGTTTATTACCTCTCTTACGCAATCCATGATCATATCATAACGATATATATATATATATATATATATATATATATATATATATATATATATATATAGAGAGAGAGAGAGAGAGAGGAAGTGAAAAAAGATATTCTACATGATACAAATACTAATATTCAATATAATTTACTCAATATAAATTAGATCAGCCTTTATTGTTTCTTTCCACCGCTTTTGTTGTTGTCCTCTTCTTCTTTTAATATTTTCATAATCTAGTTTATCATATCTTCTTGTGGAGTATTTTTTGGTCTTTTTGTATGTTCAAACCATCTTAAATGATTTTTGCTCATTTATCCTATTACTGTTACTCTCAATTTGTTTCTAATAACCTCATTATGTATATGGCCTTTCTTGTGTGACTACTCGTCCATCTCAACATCTTCGTTTTTTGCTACAAACATCTTTTTTCATGTGATAAAATATTAATATAATTGTACTAGTACTATAATTATAATATTATTACAAAAATAATGGATGAAGAAAAGGGTACCTATCATCAGTACAATTAAAGAGAGAGAACATGTGTATGTGAGTTGTTAGACAACTTTCAATACTAGACATTGCTTAATTATTATCATTGTATCTGTAACCAATCGAATGGTGATGATGAAGGCACTCATCTTATATGTATTAAATAACATTGATCTTTATGTTGATGTTGATGAGTAACTTGATTTGTGTCGTTCGTGCGATTGCATGAACAACACACATCGTCTACTTGTATTGCGAAAGGGTATCTTACAAATCCCAATATATATAATAGCATCGTTTAAAATTTGGTCATTATGTTCTCCATTGTTGTTACAAGAAGTGCATGAAGTCATGCATGCGTGTCCCCAAGTGTTGAACTCATGACATTCATCTTGTGAGACAAGCCCCCCGCAAAGTGAGATGTTGTAGTTCATTATGTTTTCACGTGGTTGATGTTATCTTGTGAGACAAGCCCCATGAAATCATGACACTTAAATAGTATTTAATATATAATCAATCACAATACAACAACAACTAAGCCTTTTCCCATACTAGACAGGGTCGCTACATGGATTCTTTGTGTCCACAGATTCCTATCGTGTGTAGAAGCAATGCTCATAATTTTTTTAATCCATGTTATAAAAATCCGACGAAGTTTTATGCTGGCTGTCGGAAGCCTAATACAACCCTTCTCCTTTATCCGGGCTTGGGACCGGCAGTGCAAGGGTGATCCCTTACATGGGCAGAGTTAATCAATCACAATAAAAAGTATTAAATTATATAATAACTTGTTTAAATATAAGTTACGCCATACAAAAACCATCGCAATGATCTGTGTTGAAATAGCTTTTTTTCCGATGAAGTCTTGAAATAACATGCTTTACTAATGCAAAAGTTAACTCATCACTTTTCAATCGTTCTCACTTTGGAAATGGTACCAAATAAATGACAAATCCTATTGTTGTGAAAAGGTATACAATAGACTAAAGATATATATATATATATATATATATATATATATATATATATATATATATATATATATATATATAAGAGAAAAAGTCCTAGTTATTGAATCCTTTCTAAATTAAGTAAACATCGACACAAGTATCAATACCAACATATGAATACATTAATAAGACATGAGTGTCTAATGTGAGAAGTTGCCTAGTAGCTCTCTCTCTCTCACTCTTTATATATATATATATATATATATATATATGAAAACCAAAATATTTCAAAAACTTAGAAAGAGAAATAAGGATATATTTATTACAAGTGTTCCGCCTTTTTTTATTATGCTCATGTGGGCAGAATCCAAACTCTCTCTCTCTCTCTCTCTATATATATATATATATATATATATATATATATATATATATATATATGGTTCAGATCTAATACACATTTTTCTTTTAGTGAAAAAACCAAACCAAAGGTTTGGATTGGGTTAATCTTCTTTGAGTGGTTCTTTGGAAACCCTACCCTTAGATCCCAAAAACTGGCCGGAGAAGAAATCTATGCTTAACTGCTCAAAGAAATCTAATCTTTTACGGCGTTGAAGTCCTTAAAAGGTGGAACGGTTGTTTGAGAAAGACTTTGGTAATAGGTCAGCCAAATGAAATAACTAAAACAAATAAACTTTTCTGCAATAAACTTAAAAGCCCTGCGGAAATTTGCACTTTCGTCAGAAAATCCGAAATGATCTTATGAACTCACGTGATGAGAGAGAGAGGAAGTGGGGCCCAGACAATCAGCCCGTAATAATTGTTGGGAGGGGTATGTGGGGCCCCACGAGGAAAAACTAATGATTGCCAAGTGGGTGAGCTGTCCCCTGCTGCTGGTGGGGGTGGGCTCCTCTGTGTCCGCCGCAAGCGTATCATTGCTCTTCGCGAGGCGTATCTCCGCCTCCCTCTCATTCGTCCACCTCATCTTCCCTGACATCTTACCATTGGTCTTTATGCTTTCACGCGCCTGTCACGTGACACTCACAGCACCCTTCTCTCTCTCTCTCTCTCTCTCTCTCTCTCTCTCTCTCTATATATATATATATATATATTCGATTAATTTCAGAATTTCCTTACAAGTACAATTAATTTCAGATTTTCTTACAAGTATTATTATATTTTCAATTGTAACATTACATATAAATCCATGAATTTACTTAATGAAATTAGCTCAGTTAAGAATAAGAAATTCTTTGAAGAATTATCACTTCACTGATTTTCAATGTTGTATAGTTGTTACATTAGCTATGAAATCTTTGATATACTCACTAATGTTCATATATTACTTTTTAATAACATAAGTATAATTAAATTTTATAAAAAATTTAAAAAAAAGAGAATATTTTGTCAATCGTGCATTCTAAAAGGCAATGATGAAGAATGAGGGAGTACGCCATGGAGGACATGATTCAATCTCTCTCTCTCTCTCTCTCTCTCTCTCTCTCTCTCTCTCTCTATATATATATATATATATATATATATTTGTGTGATTATATTCTTGAATTAATTTCAGGATTTTCTTAATGAAATTAGCTAAATTAAAGGTGAGAAAGCCTACATTGTATTTTGTCACAAATATAGGTTAATTGATAGATTGGAAGAGGTTTGCATGACCCTGTTTGCCTTTTTTAGAAAAAAATAATATATAATATATCTAAAACCTCGATGCATTCTTAATGAAAGGCTAATTGATAGATCCGATTCAATCTAGTTCGACAAATCAACCACTTTGAAACCAATCAAATTAAACTATGGTTTGCTAGTGAAACCAAAGATCCATTAGATATCTGTATGTAATTGATACACCGTTAGACCAGGCCAGGTCCGGTTCCACCAAAACCTGTAACTCAAACTGAACCAGATCTCTTTAAGTCCAGGTCCTGTTTCGGATCTGGTTTCAAGCTGGTTCTTGTCTCAGTTTCGATTTTGTCTTTGGTAAATTTTATGAAACAAAGGAGGGTTGTAAAGCCAGAATAGAAAAACAACTTAGAACCACCATGCCAGTTCTGGTTCCGGTTTCGTTTTCTAAGGAAAGAAACTGTAAGAGTCCCAATTATGGTTCTCCTCCTCCTTGATTCCCTTGGTTCGAGTTTCCGGATATCCTTAAGGCGGTTTGGGTCCAGTTCAAACCGGTGGCCTCTATCTTATATCTAACTTGGGACATTAATATTACCAATTTCAATGTGAATTATAGAATGGGTTTAGATTCTTCTCACCGGTACTTCTCGCAGCAGACCTGCGAGACCCAAAACTAGACAGATTGGCATCTCAAGACGGACCTGGAACCGAACTGGCCAGAACCTGAACCAGGTCTAGTCATTGACTCGTGTCCGATCATATGATTTGACATTGGATACGCACAAAATGGCGTGTCGCGGTGAAACATCAACGATTTCTTTTCATTTGTGTTTCCAAAGTTTGTCATTTCAAAAGAGTCATTGTTAAAGATGATCTGTGTTCACTGAGACAAGCAAGGTCTAGAAGAAGGAAATGCTAGGAAATAATAGGGAATGGTCCTATGGGACAAGTCCCTGCCAAAACGATCATAACGTCCTCTTTCTTTGTACGTCATACCCTACCACCTATGGGATACTTGATCCTTAACGTTAATTTCTCATATTTTTATTAATATTTAACTTTTTTTTAAATATATTAGAATAAATAGATTTTGAATAAATTTACCACTAAAACTTAGGAAAATGTAGCAGACATGACCGGTTTGAGAACCAGGGTTCGAAGCCACTAGTTTTGGTTCGTCCAAAACCTTGAACTTTAAATTGAGCTGGGGTTTAGGTTTAGGTTATGGTTTATAACCATCAGTTTCAATTAAGGATTAAGTTTTAACTGAAAATAAAATTATAAAAAATAAATTTGTTTAGTATAGTTATGAAATAGATTGAAACTGATTGTTTAAACCATTGGTTTAGGTTTTATAGAAGGTGGAACCATAACAAAATAGAACAACCCTAAGTTTGGCTATATGTTTGGGTTTGATTTGTTGATTCCGATTTTGAGAACAGTTTCTACTTCGAACCAGCAAATCGTTTCCAAAGCGACCACGAATAAGACTCCCCTTTCCTTATGATGATGATGATGATAACTTTGATATCATAGATATCACACTAAAGCCCAAATATACCAAAGATCATACAAACATCACAATCTTACCATAACACCTCTCCCTCTCTCTCTCTCTCTCTCTCCTTCAATTGGTTGAAGCTTAAAAAAACACAAAGGCATGATCCTCCTCGAAAGTCGAACTTTCCACCTACAGTGGAGGCTAGAGAGCCCAAGTGGTAAGCAAGCAATACTATCAATTATTACGAAAAACCAAGCCTTATCCTAAGTGTGTTGACTGGTATAATCTTAATTGTGTTGTACTAGCGTCTAATTCTAACACAATAGGATACCTATAATCTTTTTTAATACTGTGCAGTACCATAGGGTCTTTAAAAGAGGCCTTCATTGTCCCATTTTCTAGGGAGAGTTGGGGCAACTTCAGACCGGCTAGAAAACGCAAGAATCGACCGGAAAACGTGAAGAATTGACGGAATCCGGTAAGTTCACTTATTTTTCAGATTTTTTTTTCTTCTGATTTTTTATGAAAAACTTGTTAAAAATCATCATTTTGGGCTTCGATTGAAGGTTTGAGGTAGAACTAAGTGTTTTGGTAGGGTAGGTAAGTCGATTTGGCTGGGAAACAGTTACGATTCACCGAAAACCGGCGAAATCGATGCCGGAAAAAAAAAACAGCCCTTTTGGGCATGTCCCTCATTTCTGTGTTGTGTCGTGTCTGAAATGACATGAACCGACACTGATTCGTGTCGTGTCCTCGTGTCACATGTTGAGAAACAAGTTTGTGTTAGAAACGGGTCAAGTTTGGGTCGTGTCTTGAAATAGGTTTCTGAGTTAAGAATAAGACCCGTGTCAGTAGTTACAGGTTTCGTGTTGATACAGTGACAAACTACCTATTGTGTCACTCATTTGGATCAGATATGGATTTGGGTATCAATTTAGATATCGGATAGCTTAAACGGATCCAGATTGGGGTTTGAGATCAGATACAGATTGTTTCGTTAGATTCATAGTTAAATAAATTTTAATATTTTAATTATTTGTAATTGTTTAGATATTAAAATTAGAGGATTTGGTGGTGATAAGAGTGGCCCAACTGCTTGGGGACTGGATCTTAGCGCTCCTTCAGGTAGGGGGTTATGCATTCTTTTACAGAACTATGCTAAAAGTGATTTTACTATTTTAGATAGATTTAAATGTGCATGATTGATAACTATTTTATTGATATTTGTGAAATGTTATTCGCAATTATGGGTTATTTGATATGCTTTTCAAATAAAACATGTTTATGACACTGTTTGACAAAGAGCATGTTTTGATGTGCATGGGTTGTATAAACATGGTATTTATATGTTGTTTAAATGTTGTGTGGATATGAGGTTGATTTTGGATAATGGTGGATCTGAATATGATTTGTGAATGTAATGAACTGAATTTGGTTTTAGAAATGTAATGATGTGTGAATATATGAGCCGTACTTATGTGGTTTGTGTGGGGTCTTTGGAGACTTGAAGGTCCCTCAGGTGATCCGGCTTGGGGCGAATACAGGGTGTATTCCCGGGCACTTTGCCGTGAGAGTCGGCGTGGTTACCGTCGTGAACGGGGTTACCGAGGTCACGTTAGGAAGGGCCAGACGACTCTCGTGGCCTTTGAGGCAGACACAATATGGGCTGTAATTATCGAAACTAATGATGTGTGTGCGTGTGTGTGAGTGTGTGCGTGTGTGTGAGTGTGTGCGTATGAATTTGAGATCATGATTTCAAGGTAAATGCACTTTGCTATGAAATGGTTGCGAACTATGCATGCTTTTAGTATGTTTTCTATTTAAAGATGTTTAACCTCCCTACTAAGCTATGTATAGGAGCTCACCCTATTGTTTTACAGCTCATCCTGAAGCTAGCACTTTGAAGGTACATGGAGTAGAGTAGGAGTTTGATAGAGCTGCATTTGTATTTTAGATGGTATGATAAGTATCAAATGATTTAGAGTCTTTTATTCGGGGTTATTGTTAGATGGGCCCTGCACCATTTTGGACGTGTTGTTTAAAACTTCGATATGGATATTTATTTCCGTTAGATATTTCTTGAGTTTGCATTAAATTAGTACTGTATTTGGTTACTACTCACCATCGCGCGAGAAGCGACCACGTGGCATCGGCTCGGGCCGGGTCGTGGTCGCGACTCGAGCGGATGTGACATTTTACGAGTTTCACCACCTAATTTCTCACACCTTCTCATTAAAACGAGCACAACAAAAGCGGTCACGGATAGAGATCTCTAACACTCGTAGGTGGCAAGTTTGATTTTTGGCATGGTGCACACTTGAGCTTCTAACTCCCATCATAACAAAAAAAAAACTCCCAGCCTTCTTTTTTGACACTAAATCTTGTTTCAATTTATCCGCTTTGACTTGTTCTAAAATTGATACTTTGTAACATAGATCACCAATGTCAATGGTGTTTGTACCATGTTACTTCATGTTTGTGTGAAGATATAGGTCGATCAAAACATTAGTTCTTTTTGTGGACGCTAGGCGGTGTTTGATTAGCAAGCTTGGGATTACGAAACTGAAACTACGGTTTTAATACCGTTTGCAATCAAATGTAAATTTTAGCTTACAATCATACTTTTTACTCTATTATGAAGCCGATCACCAGTCCACCTTAGAGAAAAGGAGTTCTAGTTCCATAGACTTGCTTGTGAATCAAGCACCCCCTTAGGGGGTCAAATTTGCATAAAGTTTTCCTATGTAATCTTGCCAGCGTTTGTTTTGGGCAGGTCGTGTTCGTGTTAGCTGGTTTCACGAGTCGTGTCCAAACCGCCACCCGCACGTACTGAGTAGTAGGACAGCTGCAAAGGAGAGGAATAGTTGTCCACCACCACAAACTCATGCCTTGTCCATGCGCGTACGTACTCCCTCCATCGTCTATGATTAATGCCCCTCCGCATGACTTCAATTATTGCAATCACTCCTCACTTTGTGTACGTGACTCTCTCACACACGAAAACACACCCCAGGCATGCATACATACACGCTCTCTGCCACTAAAACCCTCTTTCTCTCACTACTGATATACTCTCATGCGCTCCCAGAGAGAGAGAGAGAAACAACCAACTCCACCGGGTTCAGCTTCCCCGAGAAAGCAAAAGAGGGTTTGAGAAGATAACCCCTCTTGGAGCAGACAGCATGCCTGCAACCAAAACCTACCTTTTTCTTTTATCTCGCAGTCAAATCGAATTCCTCCTTTATATAAGCAAAACTCTGAGTAAACCATCCAACGGCCTTTTCGTCGTTAAAAGCCGCTTTTGAGGGAACGTTTGGATCCGCACATAACCTTGGAATCAAAATAAAAAAAATGAATATCGCAGATGCAAATGCTAGAGCAATAGATCACGGTCCTGGACTATAGGGTATCGAAGGTCATGAGTTCGATACTGCGGGCATGCATCTGGCTGGGTTCGGCCTCCCATTGCACAAAAAAGAACAACTCTTAGATTTCTTGAGCTGATTAATAAATAAATCAACTACAATGTTTGACACGGTCTAATTTTCATTTAACTCATGCCAATGGTTTACAATGTTTGAGATGAATGTAAATTTCTTTCACAAATTATGACTCATAATCAGGTCATCCTAGCCATAGATTTTTTATGAAATTAATGACATACTGTCTGTATAATTAATTTATCAAACAACCACCAATGAATAAATATTTACCGTATGTCATTTTCTGGTTTGCAGGCTACGGAGGAGGAAGTGTTTGCGTGCGTGCGCGCTGCTCTGTACGGACCTTTTGAGAAAGCTACAGAAAAAGTGAGGCGTTTTTAAAAGTGACCAAAATAAAATGCTGAAAAATCTTGCGAATGGAGGGACGCAATTGAAAACAATCCATAAAATCTACGACTTTTCCCAAAGATGAATGATAAGGATGATGACTGCCGATGGAAGAGATTGATCATTTCGGTCAACCCGAGAAAACGTAACGGGGAGTCGTGAAACATCATTTTCTGCAATTTCTGTTGGATGTGTCGTCCTTCATTTCTTGCTCCTGTTTTTCAGTACAGTTTACCGTGGGAGGAGAAAGGCAGAGTGGAGAGCTAGAGAGTAATTGGGGAGAATCGTCGGTGGTGTAGGAAAGAAGAAAAGGAGGGGGGTCGATGGCACGCGGGCGCTGGTGCAATTACTGTAAAAGTCTCCCCAATAATAAATGTTTCGATTGCTCTTCTCATTCTTCCTGTTTACTGCTCCCTTTCTCCGACCCCGAGAAGGAAAGTTGCATTGAAAACTGAGCGTGCTTAGAGAGAACTCTCTGTGTGTGTCTTCCCATTCAACTAGCAGTTGACTGTAAAAATTAAATCTCCACCCTCATTGAACTCGTCCAAATCGATGCCTCTATTTTACCTTCACATTGAAGTTTGAATTGGCTGGAACAATTACTGCTAAACCAACAGAACCTACAATAAATTTTTAGGGGTTTCGTTAACTGTCACTCTGCTCCTAACTATTTTCAAATCCATCATTTATTCAGTTAACACTTGGTATGAGACAGTGGGCTATGGTGCAAGTAAAAAGAATAAAAAGCACCAAGCATTCTAAAAGAAATACATTTCAATTTGTAACTACATTTTTTCTCAACAAGACAATCTGCAACATGTTCTCTGTGGTCTACTTGACAAATGAGAGTTTTTTTTTTTACTATGGGGAGGTCGAATATGACCTGAGTCAACCCCCTAACCAGGTGAGCTATTGCTTGTTGTGCTAACTCTCAGTTTTTGATCATCCGAGTCCATAATGTAACAATGATATTAAGGCTTGACTGTGCAATGTTTCAGCTCTTGGTTTTAAATCATATAAAAAATATTTTATATACATCATTGAGAAGGACATAGACAAGTTCATTCCCATAACCAACGGCATATATTTCATTGACGAGGCTAAAATTCAGAAAGTTGGAATAAGTCTACGCCATCAATCTCAACGGATGTATGCTGTGTAAAGCATCTTTATCCCTTTTCTGAAGGTTGACTTAGCTATATGGATCTTCTTGGAAAGCAAAGCTTATATCAACCAAAATGAATACATATTTTTATGTATAATGTATGTCTGGAGATAGGAAAGTTGGTGGATGGACCCAAAAGATGAAGAAAGTGGCTAAACAAATTTGAGAATAGCTAGAAAGAGAGCGATGCATTTCGGAAAAGGTAAATTTTAGGAGCATCAAATGAATTGGAAGGGTAAATTGGTAAACATTTGTTGGGTAAAATCCCATAATATTTACTCCCTTTTGCAGGGATCTGTCAAGGGAGATTGTCGGTCAAACCTCCTTTTGCATGATGGGGTAAAAGCAGGAGCGATGAAGCAACCGCAGACTGCCCATATAGATAAGATTGCAAACCAGTTTTTAACAAATCACAAGTTCCTTCAATCTTCCTGTGCTTTCTCTTCCTTCCCTCTCGTTTTCCTTGTGCTTTATAGTCGATGGACTTAGCTTTAAGTTTAGGAGACTCTGCAAAACCATTTTGTTTGATGCCCAAGACTACCCGCAAAAATTTAGACTTCAATATAGGGCTAACGGTGGCGCAAGAAGTAGACGAAGGCGGAGGAGATAAAGATGATGATGAAAAAAGGAGGAGTCTCGAGCTTTTTCCTCTTCTACCTGTTTCTAGTCACGTTTATTCAAGACCATCTTATCAAAATGGTAAGAGTATTTAAGAACTATTGCAACTCTTTTTGTTTCCTTTATTCGCATTTGCCTTTTTCAACTATTTGGTGGAATTTGGTTTCCAGGGAATTCCGAGGGGGAGATTGCGTCGACAAGGGGTTTCGATGTGAATAAGGTGCCTTGTAGTGGAGATGGGGAGGAAGAGGCTGCTATCTCTTCGCCAAACAGCACTGTTTCATCTTTCCATATGGATTTTAACATGTATGCTGGAAAAAGTAGGGAACCAGGTGAAGCCATGCACAACGATGGTGAAGCAGAAAGGACGTCGTCTAGAGCCAGTGATGAAGATGAAAACGGGTTGACACGGAAAAAACTTCGACTATCTAAGGAACAATCAGCTTTCTTGGAGGAGAGTTTCAAGGAACATAACACACTGAATCCGGTAACAGCATAAAAGTCTTTATTTTTTCTAAGCATATATCGATTCACGCATACGGTTTTAAGGTTTAATCTTTGTTATATATTTTCCTTTTCACTGATCTATTTCAGAAACAAAAACTTGCCTTGGCAAAGCAGTTGAATCTGAGTCCTCGTCAAGTGGAAGTCTGGTTTCAAAACAGGAGAGCCAGGTAAACTGAAATACACCCTGAGATTTTCATTTATTTAATGTATTTGTTGCAGTGAAACTAGTACACAAAGTTTTTGCTTCAATTTGATATGGTTTCCGCGTATAAAGGAGTTTCCATCACTACTTTTAGGATTCCTTTATACTGAAAGGAGATCCTCCATATAATCTCCATCACCTTTACAGTTCTCCATTTATGGTCCTCTACTGTGACTGCGGATTTGATGAAAACCTTTAAATGTTTCATGTCTGTCACATGCTGTGGTGTTTATACACTTTCCTAACAATAAGCATACATGGTGTGCCATTAGAAACTTGATGAATTAGTTATATGAAGGAATCTATTATTGGTTATTAATACATCTCGCAATGTATTTGAACAATTTAAGGACCAAACTAAAGCAGACTGAGGTTGACTGCGAGTACCTAAAGAAGTGCTGTGAGACGCTAACTGTGGAGAACAGAAGGCTCCAGAAAGAGCTGCAAGAGCTGAGGGCATTGAAGACTTCACACCCTTTTTACATGCAGCTACCTGCGACTACGCTAACCATGTGCCCCAATTGTGAGAGGACGGCATCCGCCGCAGATAATAGTCATAACACCAATACCAACAAGACGCCGGCATCATTATCTGCCTGCTCTCTCCTTAGCAACACGCCTCGTTTTTGACTTCTCTTTGGTAGTGTTTGAATGGCCCGACACTGATGTGTTAAGGCACAAATACTAGTGGGATTGTGTCTCTAGTTTCTGAAATGGGATACACAAATATGTGTTTCTGCCTGCTGTCCTGCTATTCAAACAGATGGTAGTTGTTCATAGCAGACATCCATTTCTGTGTATGTAAATATATTAATTGCAGAGAGGGAAGAGTAGGATTTTGTAGTGTTGGATGGATTAGGTTTTGTTGGTTGGTAGTTTGAAATTGTGGGGTTTGGGGATTGGGGATTTGAAAGGGTGGGATTGCTAACATTTTTTAGGAGAAGAATGACAAATCTTTAAAAACAGAGTGATTGGTGAATATAGTTTTTTTGCATTTGGGAGGACTTTATTAATGTCAAGTGGGTTTTAATTATTAGATTTTGTTACTATAGTCTTTTGGATATTGGATTTGTCTTGTAGCTAGGGCAGCAAAACAGATTGAGCTTTCTGCTGGCTTCATGGCATGCTGGCCTCTGTTTGTCGCATGCTGTGTTGTTTTGTTTACTTGACCTGTACAGTAGGGTCTCCATTTCCTGCCTAAAACAGGTCAACCTAATGCTACCTGATTTATTCCATTTTGATTGATTACTGCCCAGCTTGTAAAGCACTAGGATGTTTATCATAGGCCACTTTTCCGGTATAGCACCTGAAATTGGCATTCAAGGTTTTTTAAATCATTTGGGAAAATGTTACTATATGTTCAAATGTACAATATGTTTTTCTTTTACATATCAAGATGTATCTTATCAACCATATGAGTCCTAAATTCTCAATGCTACCTTATGAGGAGAGGCTCCTGGGTCAGGCCACTAATTTAGGCCCCCAAAATTGGAACGAGCAATTTATAGGTCCCAACGCATAACTTTTAGGCCTCAAGTTTTTAGGCTACGCTTGTAGTACTCAATTGTGTAGGCTCCAAGCATTTCAGCTCTTACAATTTTTTCTGAGCCTAAATTTTAAATTTCAATTTTTGCTTTAGGGCCCAATTCGCGTCGGACCACCCCTTCTAACGCCCTAATTTATTTAAAACTGTCATTGTGACCCATGTTTGATCTAACTATTAAATATATTTTTTTATTTATTTTGCTAGACTTGTATATCCCACATAAATGTAGGTATGCCACTTTGATGATACAGTAAACAGTTATTCTTTTGATAGGCAAAGCTGGGTCGGGGTTCCCCACTAGTTTCATGCATCCAATATCGAACTCATGAGTTTCAACTTGAAGGCTCTTTAGAGCTAAACCCCCAGTTAGGAGTATCATCACTCTGTGCATGAACAACATTACCCTCATGAACATTTGGGAGAAGCGCCAAAGCATGTTTTTTTTAAATAGTTGTTAGGACCAACCAAAGGAAGAAGTTGATAAATGTATTGGAAGGAAAAAAATAAAGAATGATCGTGTAAGTGACTCCATCTAATATGTAAAAGACTTAGTTTTGTAGTTGATTATTGTTTTGAATCCAAAGTCGTGAAGAAAAGCATTTGCTGTGCATGAGAGGAACTGAAAAAAAGTTGGTTAAAAATAAGGTGAACAAGGCTACTGTTTGGATTCGAGCGATAACCCACTCCATCTAATATGGAAAAGACTTAGTTGTTTTGTTGTTGATTCTTGTTTTGAATCCAAAGTCATGTGAAGAAAAGCTTTTGTAGTGCATGAGAGGAACTGAACAAACAACAACTACTAAGCTTTTTCTCAAAAACTTTTGTTTTCACATAGCCCTATCATGTGCCATGTTAGCAGTTAACTCACAATAAGCTAGATCATTCTTTATTGTTTCTTTTCAACACTTTTGTGGTTGTCTTCTACCTCTTTTAATACTTTCAATATCTAGTTTTTACCTTCTTACATGTTCTTCTTTTGATATTCTTTCTATATGTTCAAATTGCCTTAAACGATATTCTCTTATTTTATCCTCTATTGGTGCCACACATAATTTATTTCTAATAACCTCATTATGTATATGGTCTTTTCTTGTATGATTACTCATCCATCTCAGTATCTTCATTTCAGTCACAGACATCGTTTGTACATGTTGATGATTAATTGCCCAACACTCAAAATCATAAAACATAGTAGGTCTAATTGTTGCTCTATAATATTTACCTTTTAACTTTAATGGTATATTTTTATCACAAAGAATATTTGATGCTCTTCTCCATTTTAACCAATCAACATTAATTTTTTGCGTAACATCTCCATCAATTTGAAAAATTGACGATAGTTATTTAAAACTTTCCTTCTGGGGAATGCAATATGTGTCAATTTTAATTTATATGTCCTCTGAAGTAACTAAATGATCAAACTTACATTCCATATATTATGTCTTTGTTGTACTTAGTCGAAAGCCTTTACTTTCTAATGTTTCTCTCCATAGTTCCAATTTTCTATTAACTTTTTCCTTAGACTCCTCCACTAATACAATGTCATTTGCAAATAACATACACGAAGGTACTTCATCTTGAATATGTTTTGTTAACTTATCAATTACCATTATAAATAAGCATGGACTTAGAGTTGATCCTTGATGTAACCCAATATTAACTTCAAAGAAGTATGTCATTCTTTCATGAGTCCTCACATATGTTTTTGCAGTTTACGTCTCTTATAAGGTTTATGTATGTCAACGTGACACCTTTTTTTTTCAAAGTTCTCCATAGAACCTCCCTCGGTAACTTCTCGTAAGCTTTTTATAGATCAATAAATATCATGTATAGGTCTTTCTTTTTTGCTCTAAAATGTTTCATAAGACATCTCTAAAGGTAATCACTTCAATAGTAGACGTTTCAATAGTTTTCTCAAAAGTTTATATACTTTTATGATTTGGCTAACTCTCCTAAGCTAATAATATCTTTATTTTCATTAAAAAGCTTATAAAAATAGTTTTTTCATCTATTTTTTATATCATCATTTGCCACTAGAATTTTTCATCATCGTCTTTGATGTATCTAACAGAATTAAGATCTTTAGTTTTTTGATCTCTAGCCCTAGTTATCTTAAAAATATCTCTTTCACCATCTTTTGAGTCGAGTTTTTTTATATAAATCCTCCCAAATTTTAACTTTTGCGTCACTGATGGCCTTTTTCGCTTCCTTTTTTGGTTTCTTATAAGCCTCTAAAGTTTCATTAGTTTTTTTAGCATAATATAATTTGTAATACGCCCTCTTTGCCTTGATTTTATTTTGTACTACTTCACTCCATCACCAAGCTTCTTTTTATGCCGGTACACCTCTCTTAGATTCACCTAACAAGGCTATTGTTTGGATTCGAGTGAGAAAATTCTAAGTTGCTTTTGGAGTCTAATATATTATGTTGGATATCTTTTTGGCATTGGTACTTTTCGATTCTCGACTCTGCGTTGAGAATTCAGGGACTGTACAACTATTGATAGTTTCAAATTTCATTCCTTTGGATTTCCTCCTTCCTTATGGGGAATTCCAGTTCTCCTATAAAAATCCTCTTCGGTGAAAGAGTCCACATGATCATAGTATATGGTATGGTTGCGCATATCCTATGTGCCTACCATTGCAACTTTCTCCTTTCAAATACTCTGTGCACTTATTCTCTTGTTTCTCCAATGCTTTTCCAGTTTTGGAATAGGATGGTGAACTATTCTAGGCTTCTGCGTCTGTGAAAGTGTAACATGGATTGGAAGAAGACCTAAACAAACCTCAAGAAGCATACCACTGCACATTTGAAATCCGCTAAGGCATGTCTGGCCACGTGGTCAGTTGCCAGTCTGCTTCTGAAGAGCAGGAAGGGGATGTTGTATAGGTACAAAAGACATCTACTTGTGTTATCTATGCCATCAAAATTTCATGAACTGGAAATATGAAAAAAGAGGTCTTTGGGAATCGTTAGTAGAAAACCTAACAAAGTTTTACGCTTGCTGCCGAAAGCCTAGCGCAACCCTCCTTTTATATTCGGATTTCTGACTGGCTATGATGTTAAAATAATATAAAAGCACGCTCCTCCTGGTGAGTCTTGAAGTGATGATCCCTCTATTCATATGTATTCCTACATCTAAGCTACAGCAAATGCAAAGGCATAATTGGGAAGCAAACGCAAGGATCGTTTAGCTTTTGTTGAGTTAACTGTTAATCATGGCATTGGCATAAGCTCAATTTCTATGAAAACAAAGAATTTGTGTAACCAACCCGATCTAGCATGAGTAAAGACTTGGTAGTTATATTGTTCTTGTTGTTGTGCTTGGGAATTGTTAACATCAAATTCTCACTCTCAAGTGAATTCTTCAAGTTTGTTCAAATACATGCTAAATGGAACAATCAGAGATGAGACGATAACAAATCGGGAGTAGGGCTGCAAGAAGGGTGTTGTTCAGCCCAGCTCGCGATCGCTAAGCTCATTCGGGGTCGCTATCTTTGGCTTACCATGAAGCCATAATGTACGAGACAGCGAATTCAACGAGCAAAAGGAGAGAGGGATTCAAACCAAGAACTAGATGAAAACAAACACATTAGAGGTTAACTAAATGATCACCTAGTTCATAATGTGAGTCTGGTAAGTTCAGCTATGGCTCGTCTCTTATATGTCAAAACAACTGCCTATCTTTGGTATACTATATAGTTGTAACGTATGAAACTTGTAAAGTATGAAAAGTATGCATCTATCTTTGGTTTACTTCTGTGTGCCATACTCGTGTGTTGCTTTGTACTGGAATCCATTGCAGTTCATAAGAATATGGTGGCCGGACTCAGTGAGATCCAATCAGCACAGAACCTAACTATATGGGATTAAGTGTTGGATGGAATAAAGTGGGTGCAGGTATGGTTTTATATGGATACTGTCGTGGTCCTAGTTCCGTTTTCCGGCAGTTTGGAACGTCAATTCCATGTCTGGTTCGATGAAAAATGGAACCGAAAATGAATCCAGTGGTCGCCAGTTTTAGATCTGGTTTTACCAGTTCCAGTTCCAACCTGTTTGGTTCTGGTTGAAACCACCGGGCTGGTTCAAAACTGGTCATGTCTATGCATACCTGACTTGGACTATGCACGGGATATACACTTTGTTTTATACTCAAAAGCGAAAAATGGAGAACAGAAAAATGAGCTCAAACTGTCACACCCCTGGTTGTGTGAACTTTGGTTGTATGTCTCTATGGTTAATGATTCTCAATTTGGTTAAGTTAACGAGCTACTGCGATCTCTTCCTCGGAACAGGTCGTGGTGAGCTCATCGGACTGGATCGAACCGGGTGGGGCGATTCAGCAACCCTTTTTGGTGTTAATCAATTAGGGATGGATCAGATCCGCTTGGGCCCAGATCTGTATGCAGATCGGAATCAATTTAACAGACTCCTGCATGTCCGTGTTCTATCAACCTGTGTGCGCGCATGCAGAGCAACCCATCACAAAACAATGGAGGTAAATGTTGCTAAAGAACAACGCATAGAGTCCACAAGAGATGCTGATGGATTGGATTAATGAGGGTTGGGCCGGAATCCGATTAGTCACTGAAGTGAACTAGTGGCCTTCGACTCGCAAATTCTTAGTCGTCATGGTGCTCAATCTTATGTCATATTAGCATTTAACTCCAGATAAATGTAAATATATGTGCCTCAAATTTAGAGAAAAATACTTTCAAAATGGATTTTTCTTTTTCCACAAAATGGATTTATAGTTGAACTCGGATCATTTTTGGATGTTTTGCTTAGTTAAGGATCCCCGAACAAGGTGCACAAAGAGGAACGGCTCACCTGGTTAGAGGGTTCACTCACAAGTTATAGGTCATGAGTTTGATGACCCGGGGGTGCATCTCGCTTGGGCCTTCCCATTGTACTAAGAATAAGGTAAAGATCATTGTTAAGCCATCACTAAGTTGTGAATTGTGACCCTTTTTATTACTTTTCTATTACGGCAATAGATAAAAGAGAATAAGACATCACGAAATGTTATTGACAGTAATTTTGAAAGGCTATGCCCGACCATAACGTTCATGTTGCTAACTTGTTAGAACAAATGTGAAGACACATCTTGGCACGACCCTACCCGACCCGATCAGCTTTGGGTTCAAGTATGGAGATAAGGTGTCCCACCAACCTCTCTCTCTCTCTCTCTCTCTCTCTATATATATATATATATATATATATATATATATATATATATATATAGAGAGAGAGAGAGAGAGAGAGAGAGAGAGAGAGAGAGAGAGAGAGAGAGAGAGAGAGAGAAGAGAGAGAGAGAGGCATATGCTAACAACATTACGTTTTAGCGTATCCAAACAAATTTTAATCATCCACTTTGAAAGATGGATAATTCATATTTGAATTTTAAAAGTAAAAAATACACTTTTATCTTTTACAGGTGTAATAATTCAAAATGTAACTTTTTGCTTTTTTATTTATACCTCAATAATCCATCAGATATGCTAGAATGTAATGTAGCTAGCATATATCATGCTTATGTATATATTTGGTGCTTCATGCATCAGTAGTGCACTAATGCACTAAATTCCAACCATTCCATCACAATTAGGGTTCAAAAATAATTTTTAGTTATTCAAAAAATAACTTGGGTTCATTGTCCACACATTATACGTACTTGAACACATTTGAAAGAATCATGACGAAGAGAAATACTATACGTATTCACAGAACAGTATACGAATGTATATACTTCTGACATTATCACAAACTTCACCAGTTGAGCACTCCAAAAAATACTGACGTAGATAATTTCAGTGTCCTCCACAAAGCCCTCACAGAAAGAATAATAAGGCAACGCGACCACAAACTCTTCCATGCCCACCTTCAGGATCACAGTATTTCAAATTTTCATGTAAATTAATTAAAAGCCCGAATATATGTACATATAAGCTTAAGTTTTTTATATATGATATATACACAAGTCATCTCCTTCTCTTTTATCACTCGCTGTCTCCTTTACTCATGCTTACCATAAATACATATTATACACAGTGCATAGTTGGCAATTGCTCAACTTCTCATCATTACTAACTTGGCATAGAGGAGCTCGTTCCAAGCATCCGGCACGCCGGGGAGGCACCAATGGCTGCAATCCTGAAACCTCTCCGGCATTTTTCTCTCTTCCTCGGTCAAGTTTTGCTTCCTGTAGATCGAAGGATGAGCCTCTTTCCTGTAATCTGTCATCCTGGTTACGTTCAGATATGAAACTGGTGTCTTCATCTCACCGATCACAGACTGGAAAACTTTCATCTTTATTGGGTACGGTTTGAGATGCTCATCCTTTATAATGGGTTCGGTTTCATTGTCACACGCGCCACCGGAATTCCACTGCCCACCACTTTAAAAGTTCCAAAAGCAGAAAAAGTTGTGTTAATGAGAGTTGCACAAAGAATTAAGCGAAGTCAGTACATAAGAGTAGTGCTGCGCGATGAGACGGGCAAAGAATTGTTTTCCGGCTCTTTGTGGGGCAGGCAAACTATGTATTGTAGGCCGCTGGTTCAATCGTGAGGCTAAGCTTTGATAAGAAATAAAGAAGGAAAAGAAACAATAAAGAATGATACAGATCAAACACTAATGAAAACAATGAATCCATGCCATCAATTCTATCTAATATGAAAAAAAAGGCTTAGTTTACCGCGATGGCCGTATAGAGCTCTTATTAGAATTAAATAAAGAACCCCTTAAAGATGAAGATGAACAACACTAAGTTGGTGGAGGGAGACAATTGAATATGATTTGCTTTTCTAGAATTAGCTTAGTGGCGATACAGAATCTGTGAATCATTAGTTAAATGGGTATCCGTGCTTCCTATGGGTCAAGAAAGATTGTAATAAAAACATTTCACTTAGACGACCATAATTCTAGTGAAACTACATTAAAGTTCAATTGTGTAAATGAGGTAAGCCACGAAGAAGCAACAATTTGAGGAGATAGACACAAAAAAACAAGCCCAGCTCAAACTTCGGTTAAACAACCCCAAGAATAACGATGAACACTAAGCACACTCACCTGAAATGAGAAGCAGAATACCCTCTGAAAAAAACCGAGGTCTTCTTCGGGTTCACATTTGAATCAACCCATTTACCCCATGTTGTGAGAGCTCTTCTGAACGCCTCATCGACGTCCAACTCGGCATAAACATTGTTCCCTTCTTGATAGTAATCCTTCCTGCCACACCAGTATTAAATCTAATTAGATGCAATATAATACTAATTCCCTAATTAAAAGTAATCAAAACCATTTTTACACACACAATGACTGGTTATATATATAAGTGTCATGTCACTTATGTCATTTTATTGAGATGATATCCAACGACATCAGCTTGGTGCTAAATGATGATCTATCAAAACACGTGATGTAACCCTTGGGTGAGTAGTTTACCCTATGGAGGTCTTCTCATGAGTCCACCAGTGACCAGTATTGAAGACCAGGATGTCGGCGTCCTTATATTTGGATGAAGATCTGGCTATGATGTCAAGCCTCAGAGTCTCCTTCGTACTCCCGTCCGGCTGTCGAGTCTCCAACTCTTCCACCAGAAACGTTGATCGGAAAAACTCCACCGAAGCCTTGTAATCCTTTCACAAAATGAAATTAAACGATTGAAGGAAGAAACCAAAAGAGATTTTGTTGTTAGTTGAAACGAGATTCAGTTTTTGTTTGTTACCAGGAATTTAAAAGCGTAGGATCCATCCGTCCTGAATTCATGGCGACCGGATACTTCAACCACCCTTTTCTTGTTCTCGACGGAATTCCATAGTATACAAACGAGAGACTCCCACATATTCCTGTTGAGCGAGTCGCCAATGAAAACCAAGCGCTTCCCTCTAAGCCTCTTCAGCAAATCCTTGGGATTCAATCTTCAAACCAAGATAAATCAGAATAAAACCAAGTTTATTCTGCTTTAGAATTTCTAGAAAATCTCTATGATGGAAGGAGAATCCCATTTGGTTACTAAGACAAGTGTACATTTGGATACCTTGGGATATTGCAGTCATTTGGTTGCCATCTCCACTTCTCGTAGATCCTTTCAGGTCGTCCATTGAGGAAGCAATTGAAAGACTCGTCGATGAATGGGCAAGACCCTGCCAGAAAAAGAGGGTACCTATCGTCTCTCACCCATCTTCCGTCGAAAATGTCGCACTCGGACCACTTTTTCTGGTCACCACCATCCGCCATCGCACTGAAGTTCGTTCCAGCCTTCCCGTCCCTCAATTTCTTCGTGGCATTGCCGGAAACCGACGTGTTTTTGGGCAGAATCTCAACCAAAAGCCCCGGAGAACTACTATTATTACTTCTAGTCTTCGACCATACGTTCTTGTTTCCGGTAGAAACAGTGCCCCCTTGGAGAACAACACCATCGTCACCGACTGCCGATATATTACGACCACCACCATCTCGCTGCGGGTTCATTACCAAATGAGACGACGGCGACAGGGAAAAATTCCCGATCCCATCAGCCGAAGACGGAGAAACAAGGTGGTTGAGGCTCTCACTACCAACCTGAGTCGTTCCATTGCTAAAAGCTTGAACGGTATTTCGCAGAGTGGACGAACCGTTTCTCTCTTCTTGCAGGAAACCGGCAGCAGAAGCCGAACGGTTTCGAGAGACAGGGACTTGGGAAGAAGGCAGAGTGGCGTTGGGGCCGGCGCTGGCGCCGGCGAGGTCGTCGAGTTTGGCGGAGACAGAGCGGTTGGGCTCGGGGAAAACGTAAGAGAAGATGGAAGCGAAAGAAGAAGAAACAGGGGAAGAGACGTGAGGGACGAAGAGGGAAGTGTTAATGAGAGGTCTGAATGCAAGGAATCCAGTAAAAAGAATGAGAGCGGCGATTAAAATGTAAACGTAACCGATGCCCTTTACCTCCATGAGGGGCGTCGGTGGGAGAGGCTTCTTCGCTCCCTCCATTATCGTCATTATCAATATAACAGACGAGAGAGAGCATGCAGATAGCAGGCGGAAGATGATGATGAGAAACAGAAGAGCGACCGTCGGGTAGTTGCTCTGAGAGAATTTATGATATTGAGCCAGTGAGACGCTCGCTACCGTTACCGTTGTCACCGGAGAGAGAGTCATAAATGAGTAATTGTCACCGACGAACCGTAGGGTATTTTATTACCTTTTAACTCGGGTGACCATTCTCTCTCTCTCTCTCTCTCTCTCTCTCTCTCTCTCTCTCTCTCTCTCTTATCGAATAACCTCCCTCTGTATTACATGTTAATCGAACAGTCCCTCCTTCCATTATTAACTAAACAGCGCCTGACTTGTTAAACTTTCATTAGTTTAAAGTTTTTTCATGAAAATTAATGTCAAGAAAGCGGCACAGTAGAAGGCATTTGATTCACGGTACCACGTAAATCCGACTCTTAATTTTAGAAGCTAGTATTATGTTCACGTCTAGAATTAAACAAGAAACATAAGAGGACCATGAAATTATAATTTTATCTTGAAAAAATTAGTCCATATCAAGGAATGAACCTCTAGAATTAGAAATTAGAAATTCTCTCTCATGATAGTGGAAAATGTGAAAGGCGTTGGTGTCAGTTTCCGCTTGGTATTTGGGGATTGAATGCGAATGGTTTGGGGATTCTAGGGTCTGGGGGCTACGCTCTGGCACTCGGAGAGCTCGTTTGGGGTGTGCATTCTATTGAGCATGGCGTTGAACAACCCCAGGAAAATGAATCCAGAGTCAGCGTATTCGGATACTCCGGAAAAGCGAGTGAAGACAGTGGGGAGGTGAAAGCCAAATGCAAGCCCCAGTATGGAACTCATGGCCTTTAGCTTGTGAGCCAACCCCCTGACCAGGTGAGCTATTGCTCATTGTGCATTAAGGGCTTTTACATAGTATTATATTGGCTAAAATTTGATGAATTGGAAAAGATGGTGCGAAAATGGTTCTATTAAACAAGAGATACTCTAATAAAATAATATTTTAACTTTTAAAACAATTTTTACCTAAAAAACATTTTTACCATGAAATAATGTTATTAAAAATAAATTTTTGGGCCCCATTGGACAAACTAAGTGTCGGTGCACGGCTGGCTAGTAGAGGCTTGGCTGGACGTTACAAGTTGGTGCAAGTATTAATAGCCAAGAAGAGTGCAAGAGGTACGCTATGGTGAGCGCTAGCCCCATTTAAGTTAGACGAGCTTGCTTGGAGTTTAACTTGGGTTGGTCTAGTGGGAGTCGAGTTTCTTTGGCTAAATGTGAGCCATACATATAAATCAACATATTTGTTCTTATTTTAAACCAAATCAACAAAGGCAAGGATTAAGATATGAATTCTTTCATCTATAATTTTTGGATTTAAGTTACCTAAACTTGTTGAGACAAACTTAAAATTAACACAATGGCTTAATCATGTCCATGATCAACGAGCTGAATAAAACTTAATTTGAGTCGTTGATAAGATCAATTTTCATAATTCCATCAGGTTAGCGGTTCTATTTGTCAAACGAATTTGGGACAAGCTTAAACGAGCCTATGATTTCGATTGATTAAAACAAAATAATGGATGATACGCTTATGAAGGGCACTACAAGGGACGCATAATCATAGTGCATCCAACCTAGTCATTAATCGGATGTAAATACCTAAAATTTTTCTTAAGAAAAATATATTTTAGCCAATAAAGCTAGTTTTAACATATGAGATGATTCTATAGATCTTAGATCATAGGGACCAGGTATGCTCTACAATGAATCAAATAAAATATGAGGTTGTTGATGTAGGAATATATCAAAAAGAAAAGAAAAGCTACAACATCCACTTACTTTATTCAGAAGAGTTTATCATTAAAGAGAATTATGGCACAACAAATATATATAAAATATTTTTAGCTACTGTGGAAAGCCATACATACATATTACATATATGCTATACATACATGCACAAAAATATAATATATAAATATGTAATAACTAAAAAAACTAACCCATATATATCCTACACATAAAACTATATATATGTTTATGTAACATAGGTCTTATATATATATATATATATATATATATATATATATATATATATATATATATATATATATATATATATATGTGTGTGTGTGTGTGTGTGTGTGTGTATGTGTGTTTACCTTAAATATATATATATATATATATATATATATATATAGTATCATAAAATATTTGTTTACCTTATATATATGTGGGGGGTTAGTATAATATCTATGTATATTAATCATATCTACATGATCTATAATTATATATGTAATGTATACATGACATTCATAAAGGTTGAGTCAAACAAGAAAAGATTTATGACTTTCTACTTATCATTTGCAGCAACAAACTCAAGAAAGAAAGCACAGTTTATAGAAATACCAAAAATTCCAGCTTCTTGTCTTTTGTTTTTATGCTTTTCCAAAGTGTGAAATGTTATATCAAAATTTTCTTTTCAAGACACTATAAAATAACTGTAAATATGGTGTTCAATCATCATTGCAAGGGAAGAAGCAAGAGAAGAAAAAATCAGAATTCAAGCTCTCTCTCGGGGTGCGTGATCATTGCAGCAATCAATACCCAAGGGTTAGTCCACCACTTGCTAACCTTTGGGTATTGATTGCTTTCTTAAGATTTCTTTTATCTATATTCAAGCATGAGTTATTTACATCATATGCCTGTACCATCAGAAGTCTTAGTCGATTCCTTTTTTATTTTTTATTCTTTATACTTAGATATGCAGTAATTTGGTTAAAGTTTACATATATATATATATATATATATATATATATATATATATATATATATATATATATATATATATATATATATATATATATATATTGACACATCAAAAGTCTTTAAGACATTGTGTAATACATCAATTAGGTTTTAAGCATCCATTAGATTCATTAGTCCTTGCATCGATCCCTTTTGAATCATTTTGCACCTTTATTCTTTAGTTTTGTTCTTACATACATAGTTTAATTTTTGGTTAGGTTCGGATTATTTTACATTTAATTCATGCATATTTAAGATCCCATTCTTGCATCCCCTTGCATTAGTTTTTTAAACTTTCGTGCACATTTTATTTTATAAAAATCATTATTTAAAATTCGTGTTGCAAATCACAGTTTTGTCAATCAAGATTTTCTATCAATTGAGATTTTCTGCACCTTAGGATGTCCACATCTGAACACATTTTTTTACAATTAGTTGCATATTCTATTATTATATAATTGTTAATTAAGGTATCATTTTCTTAGGGTTGATTCTAGCCATATCCATTTAGAAGACCCATATCCATTTTAGATCTATATTCATTCTAAATTTCTATCCAATTTAGATCTATATCTCTTGAGACCCAAAACTAATACGAATATGGATCCTTTTTGTGCTTACATCTCCATTCAAGTATGCATCTTTTTCTTTTTCATTTGAGCCCACTACACACAAAACAAAAGTGAATAAGAGGTGAGTCATTCTTGACTTAATTTTTATTTACTTTCATAAAATTAAGAAGATTAGATATTTGAGGGTTTTGCGTAACCTAAAATTTGTATACAGCGAACTGCGTTCAACTCCACCAAACACAGCGAATTGTCGGTGGTGTGAAGTTTCTGCACTTTCTTTTTCCTATTACAAACCAAAACCAAGCTTTCTTGAATATAATGAACTATGAGCGCATAAACTCGTCCTGAATCAGTTTAATGTGATTTTAACACCTGAAACTGTGATATTTAGGAATAAGACGTGTCAAAATATCGTGTTCTTAACAGGATCCTTTAGTGGTTAAGGAAACCATGTGAGTCATGATCGCTATCAAGACTTGTCAAAATAACTTTGGTTCCCAAATAATAGAGACCGAACTGAATCGTGTTATAGCCAGAACTGAACCACATTTTTACTTAGTTAAGGGTTTTGTTAAATAAAATGTATTATATCATCAAATTATTTGGATCTATAGTCCACATTTTATATGTATAAGGTTATAAAGTTTATATATATAAACTTATAAATTTGTCAATATTTAAATCTATATAAGTACATATATGTTCACATTTTATATGTATATAATGTTACAAAACTCATAAACATAAACTTATAAAAATTTATATCTACATGTAAGGATGTTCATGGGATGGGTTGGGGCTGGGGATCAAAGTCCTCGCTCTCATCCTCCTCCCCATCCCCACGATGAGGACCAAGAAGACCCTCATCCTCATCCCTCCCTACGAGGACCCGTCGGGAGAAAGAGGGAGGTTGAAATAAACTATAGCCCATTTTTTCTTTGAAATAACACTTTAATTTATGCGAAATGCATTCAAATTCGGACATGTTATTAAAAATGAATATATGAGGCAAGGACAATGAGTTCATGTATTAAAAAGATGTGATATTTTTTTTATTTAAGCATAGTTTGTCTTATTTTCCTAAACTACCTATCCCTATGGATCTGGAGCTTAACCAGATAGATAAACTAAATCCTAACCGTCAGTGTGAAAGCATTTGGATGGATACGATTTGACATAAGATGATTTCATAAAAATTTTGTTTCTTGTTTTGGAGGTTTATCATAGTTATTTGATTTTCTTGAATTTAAAAACCAAAAAAATAATGTTATCGTTTGTATTCCAAGCTTGACTATGTTGGTAAACTGGTTAGTGTCAACTTGTGAAATCACCACATGTTCAAAGTATTGCATGTTTATGACAATTAGTATACCTAAGGGTGGAAATCTTAGACCCGAAAAGTAAAATCATTGTCAGGTTCATTAAAAAATGACACAAAAAGTCCGGCCAGGCCTGGCTTGACCCAGACCCAACACAGAATCTACACAATGTACATGTTAAATTTAATTTTCTAAAACGAAGTATAAGACAAATGTATATTTATGTTTATAAAATTGTGCATTTTACATTATTATACATACAGTATATATTACATATATGCTTGTAGATAGTATGCATAAGCACATACATATATATAGTACATTATAAATATACACCTGAGTTATATAATGTATGTCATTAAGTAACTATGTGTATATATAATATGCCTAATACATTTATATATGCACATCACCATATATATGTGTGTGTAGTCTTGTAACCAAGACGACCCGGACCAGACCCAGGCTGTGTCTGGGTCTGCGGAATGGACCAGAACAAAAAAGAATTGGGTGGGGATATGGATCAACCTGTTTTGACCTGGACCTAGAGTGACCCCACCCCTCAACCCGATTTGCCACCCATAGGCATACCTGCACTCTCTCTCTCTCTCTCTCTATATATATATATATATATACACATACATACATACATACATACATATATACATACATACATACATATATACATACATACATACATATATACATACATACATACATATATATATATATATACATACATATATATATATATATATATACATACATACATACATACATATATATAAACGTACAGCTAGAAGTCCACGGGCTATGATGCTAGTCTACAGCTTAAACCGTCCGCTATTTATCCAGCTCATCGTATCTCTGTCATACCCAAGAAAATCACTAAAAGCAATGGCTCACCGTCGTAAACGTGGGCTATAATACAGAGCGCCTTCTTTCACCCTCCCCGAATGAGTTGCAAAAGTTTGAAGTCATTAAAGGGAGTGTCCTCTTTTGTTAGTTTAAGAAGAATTATTTGAGTGGCCGAATATTAATTTTGCATGGTGCCGTACCCATTATTTGATCAATTTGGTTGAGATTGCAAGATGTTTAAGATGAACCTCCACTTATTGTAAACCTAATCACACTTTAGTTCATCTTCTCTTGTTTCAAGGAAAGTTTCAAAGGATGGATTATTTCAACTTAATCCGAAACACACTTCCACATCTTCTTATAAAAAGTAGAGAGAAACACACTTGTATATCTTCTTGATCTGAAAAAAACACACTTATATATATATATATCGAGAGAGAGAGAGAGAAGGCCACCACAATAATTTTAGTGGGTAATATGTTTATTAATAATCAATAAACACATCATACAGCAGTTATGGCACCAAGACCTTATTGCACAACCGACACAGAATTCGAGCCGACTTCCAATGATAATTGAATGGAGGTTTAGATGTGCTACCATGAATATAAATTCTATAATAGTTCAATGAAAATGATTTTGATAAGACATCGTGAATTTATTGCCTATTCAGACCGACACATAATTCATCAATCCACTAAAATATATACATAACGAGTAATGTTCATGCATAAGCATCCCACTTATTTGAACGTACGAACGAGTTAAAGTAGTACTAACGAAAAGAGCCACAAGTACGAAGCGTCTCACATAAAATTTAGATCTTAAAGTCCAATTTTCAATATATTTTATTCAATTGAAAATTCTCTCTCTCTCTCTCTCTCCCTATATATATATATATATAACTCTCTTCATGAAAGGGAACACCCTTAGATGGTCGGTTCCAAACTCAAATAAAAGAGCAGGGTTGTGTTAGGCCTTCAACAACCAGCGTAAAACTTTGTCATATTTATCTACCATGAATTCTATAAATTATGAGCATTACATTGGGATGTTCATAATTAGTGACGCATTATAGAGTCCGAATATACTTAAAAGTAAGTAAGAGCATTTACATCTTCGCTCGAATATAATGAATTAATTACAAAAGAGTTCTCACATAATCATGGATATGTGTTGGTAAAGAAGTTAGTCCTGCTACATTATCGCTCAAATGTAGTGAACAAATTGCAAAGAGGATCTTCACATTTTCATCATAGACGGATGCACGGGTAAGGAAACTAGTACTACATAATAGGATTTATATTGACACTTAAAATATCATAACATTAATCAACAAACTAATGGAGGTGGTAGATACTATAATTAAGAGAAAGATTCACATTGTATATTTACAAGAGACAAAGTGAGTTGGAGAAAAAGGAGATTGAGAATATAAGTTTTAAATTATGTTATCCAGGAAAAAAAAAGACTCAAAATGGAGTTGATATTATTATAAATAAATATTTAAAAGATAGTATAGTTGATATCGAATGATATGGGGACCGAATTATAATGGTGAAATTAGTGTTAGGAGTAGAGGCACTAAATTATATAAAAAAAACTTTACTCAAAAGAAGGTGAAAGAGATATTTTTAGAAAAGTTAATGCTAAAGATAAGAAAACTAAGGATCTTACTTTTCTTAGATGTATGAAAGATGAGGATAAAAATATTCTAGTGACGAATGATGATATCAAAAATAGATAAAAAAAAGTATTCCTATAAACATTTTAACGAAAATAAAGATCTAGTATTAGCTTGAGAGAGTTAGTCAAATCAGAAAAGTATGTAAACCGTAATTTCTATCGGTGTATTCAAAGAATGAATTTAAAGATACTCTTAAATACATCAAGGTTGATAAATCTTTAAGACTAGACAATATTCCTATAGAAGTATAAAAAATCTTAAAAGAGATGGGGCTAACAAGACTGTTTCAAATATTGAAAACAAAAGATACCTGAGAAATGGAGAGCGAGTATACTTATACCCATATATAAGAACAAAGAAGACATTCTCAATTGTGTGAATTATCGAGGTATCAAGTTAATGAGGCATACTATGAAATTATGGGAAGGAATTATCGAACGTAGGTTAAGACAAGTATCGAGTACAATGGAGAACCAATTTGGATTCATGCTGATAGATCTACTATTGAAGCGATTCACCAATTGAGACGTCTTATGAAACATTTTAGAGCAAAAAAAGAACATTCACATGATATTTATTGATCAAGAAAAAACTTATGATGTAGAACCTTAAAAAAGAGAAGTATCCTATTGACGACATACATAAATCTTATAAAAGACATGTACGATGGTGCAAAAACTTGTGTGAGGACTCACGACGAAATGACAAACTCCTTTGAAGTTAATATTGGGTTACATCGTTGATCAACTTTAAATCTATTTTTATTTATATTGGTCATTGATTAGTTAATAAAACATATTCAAGATCAAGTACCTTGGTGTATGTTATTTGCATATGACATTGTGTCAGTGGATGAGTGTAAAGAAAAAGTTAATAGGAAATTGGAACTATAGAGAGAAATGTTAAAAAGTAAAATCTTCCGACTTAGTAGAACAAAGACATAATATATGGAATGTAAGTTTGATAATTTTGGTACTTCAAAAGACATATAAATTAACATTATCATACATTGCATCCCTCATAAGGAAAGTTTTAAATACCTAAGGTCAATTTTTCAAAGTGATAGAAAAATTGATGAAGATGTTATGCATAGAATTAATGTTGGTTAGTTAAAATGGAGAGGGCATCAAGTATTGTGTGATAACAAGATACCGTTAAAGTTGAAAGGTAAATATCCTATAACAACAATTAGACCTTCTATATTTTATGGTTATGAGTGTTGGGTAGTTAATCATCAACGTGTGAAAAAGATATCCGTAGGAGAAATAAAGATGTTGAGATGGATGAGCGGTCACACAAGGAAAGACCATATACATAATGAGCTTATTAGAAACTAATTGAGAGTAGGTCCAATAGAGGATAAAATGAGGAAAAATCTTTTAAAATGCTCCTGAAAGAAAGACAACTAAAGGATGCTCCCGTAAGAAGATATGAAAAACTATATTGTAAAAATGTTAAATAGTAAAAGGATGACCACAAAAGTGTTGGAAAGAAACTATAAAGAATAATCTAGTTTATATTGAGTTAACTGCTAGCATGGCACATGATAGGGCTATGTGGAAACAAAGAAATCATTTAGCCGACCCCATCTACTATGGGAAAAGGCTTAATAGTTATTGTTGTTCCATTACCTTAAATATCATTACATAAATAATGTTATATATGTGTGTGGGTGCATGCGGGCATCTGCAAACTCTAGGTTGTAGATACCTGCTCCCAAACTTGGGTATGTAATGGTTCCATCTAATGATGATTACAGATTTTTGTTCTTCATCTAAAGAAAAAAATTAGGGTCTTCTCTATCTTTCAGTGCTTTCACTTATTTGTTAAATAATTCACTTTTAGAGTGGTGGTTGTCTAATATGGGAAAAGGCTTAGTTGTTGTTGTTGTTGTTAGAGTGGTGGTTGGTTATCCCTATCCATTTCACGAAAATATTCATATGGATGCTATCACATGTCTCTCAATACTCCACAGGAAAAGGAGTAATAGAATGAGAGAACCAAGCTCATGCTAGTGTAATCGGCTTTTCTGTTATTTTACTGCCAGAAGCCTTTCACACAGATGTCCATAAATCAAGAGGCTGCCTATGAGAATCCTTGAGGAAAGATCGCCTCACAACAAGTTATGCAAGAAACACATGTTCAAATCAATATATAAGGTAAAACATAAGCAGACAAAGCGTAAAAAGATCAGAAACATGACTCAGTGTAGTGTAAATGCAAAAGAAGGCGCCATCAGGGTTAAAAGTTCAACCTGCTACTCGAGAAGAGGACCATTGAAGAGTTACTGTACATAGTGGAAAAGGCTTCATAGGTTCTCAGACGAGAGTCAAGACGCATAAATATATGGCTTTAAAGAGGATCCTAACTGACAACTCCAGATCACAACCATAAGAACCCATAGTATAATACATTGCTAGTAATGTTTTCATGACATTACTGTGGGTACCTCGCTTTATTATACAGATCATTACAATTTACCCCCCGTATTCACTTCAATTCCAACAATCTAGTTCATCTTTTGTCCCCATGCACCTTTTTAACATAATTATCATTGAACTTGTTTCAAAAGATTAAATCAAACTCACAGGACCTATGTTAGGAGGTCTGCTAAAGTGAATTGTACCTATGTACACATTTGAAATAAACAAATGTTTTCAAATTTGAGATTCTCACTCTTTTCTGGCGTTCATGTACCAATGAATTCTCCTTGCTTTAGCATTCATTGAACTCTTCGGTAGTTAACACCATCGATACCACCACCCATTACCTTTTTCCAACTTCTATGCATGGTTGAAATACTACCACTACTTACTTTGTATCAGGAAAGATCTCCCCACCTATTGACAAAAGATCACATCTTCATTCACTTTGAGAGAAAACAACATATTAACATAACATCAAGTATGCACACCTATTTTAGTGCTGATTCACTCATTGAACTCTTCGATAGTTAACACCAAGGATACCACCACCCATCACCTTTTTCAAACTTTTACAATTCAACACCCAGGGTTGAAATACTAGCACTGCTACCTACATTTTATCAGGAAAGATCTCCCCACCTATTGAAAAAGGATCATATCCTCATTCACTTTAAGAAAAGCAACCTATTAACATAACATTAAGTGTGCACATGTTTGCAGTTAGATCATTCACTTTAAGAGTCCCATCTCTATCGTTTCCCAGAAACAATATGAAAAAGAGAAGCCCTATAGCTTTCTTATGAACACACAGAAATCGCCAGCTGCAGAAGACACAATAACAACAACAACTAAGCCTTTTCTCATACTAGACGGGGTCGGCTACATGGATTCTTTGTTTCCACAGATCCCTATCTTGTGCCATGTTAGCAGTTAACTCCTAATAAGCTAGATCGTTATTTATTGTTTCTTTCCAACACTTTTGTGGTCGTCCTCTACCTCTTTTAATACTTTCTAAATTTAGTTTTTCTAACCTTCTTATAGGTTCTTCTTTTGATCTTCTTTCTATATGTCCAAACCATCTTAAACGATGTTCTCTCATTTTATCCTCTATTGGTGCCACTCCTACTTTGTTTCTAATAACCTCATTATGTATACGGTCTTTTCTTGTATGACCACTCATCCATCTCAACATCTTCATTTCTGTCACAAGCTGGATTATGGCCTGCAAGTTCACGTCCAAGTTCATGAGTAAGTTCGAACCAGGAAACGTTCAGAATTAAAGCTAGATATAGGAAAGTACCTTTATGCACAGAGGCATGCTCAAGAAACCATGTGATCAGCTCTTCACCGCAAACATCTCCTCCTGAGAAATGAGCAGTATATCTTGATTCCCTCCAAGTGCTCTCTGCAGTTCCACGAACAATGAAAAACATCGTCAACTGCACAACCATAGCGTATAATGTGACTCCCCTGTATGAAGAGTGTCGGTCTAAGTCTTTCGCAAATGGCATCCAAGATATCATCATCCATCGATGTGCAGATTCGAACCTGATAACAGACGAAAAGCTGTGAGAAGTTTGCCAAGACATCGTGAATTCATCACCAAGCAAGCAAGAGAATCAAATAAGACCACCAATATTCAAACATTAAGCAAGAACTTCAAGGCAAGAGCTTTATCCTCAAAACATAGCCAATAAAATTCATTCAACTTCAAAATAGCAGGCGATCAGTGTAAACAGCTGCCCCGGAAGATGAATCACAGAATCCACAAGTGTGTTTCAACACTTGGCCAAGCACCAATGTACACAAGTTACACAACCAAGCTTGAATCCCCAAGCTTGAACAAGAAATATCCAGACACAAGAAGCTCAGTTCTCACAAACGATTACTTGATTCATTTACGTAATCTAAGCCATACAAGCTTGATTTACAAGGGAGAGCAGCCACTCATATATAGGCTGTATATTACAAAGAAGATAGGCCAGCGAGAGGCCAACAGCTAGATTGATTAGTCGTTCAGCCTCTTGCTGGCACCAAAATGAAAAAGAAACAATAAGTTACATAAATTTCTAGAATACATTCTAAAAAGCAAAATTACGTATTCAACACCTAGATGAACCTTTCAGATTGTCTTACCTTCCTAGAGGAAGGAAAAAACAACCGGATTTTATAGCCAAAATATAGCATAATTTAGCATTAGCAATTTAAAATGTATAACACAAATAAAAGGTGTAAAAAGGAAAAAAGTTATACCTGGTTTCCAGTACGGACTTCAACTATGTTCAAAGAATTTTTTGAACGCCACTCAGGTGAAAATAGTAAAAAGAAACTCAAATTCTTGCATCATTTCTGGTTGAGACAGAACAGATAAAGGAGTATGCAGAATCAATTCTGGGGAATAAATTCGTAGTAACCAAATCTCCTTAGTACAAATAAGTTCCCACAATATAGTGAATAATTTATAGTCAATACAATCTTCAAAAATTAGGCTTCCAACAACCAGCGTAAAACTTCATCGGATTTTTATAACATGGATTACAAAAATGATGAGCATTGCTTTGGGGCGTTCCCGCCTACATATAGTGCCACTATGCAGTGCAGAGCCCGAATGCAATCATAAGTAAGCAAGGGACACTATATTTTCGCCCGAATGTAGTGAATCAATTACAGAAAGGGTTAAAGAAGTTAGTCCTGGTACATTGCCGCCCGAATGTAGTGAATAATTTTCAGAGAGGGTCTCCACATTTTGGATATGGACGGATGCGAGGGGTAAGGAAGCTAGTCCTAGATAATAAGATTCGTATTGGTTCTTTGAATATCGGAACATTATCCGGTAAGCTAATTGATGTGGTAGATACTATGATTATGAGAAAGATTAATATTCTATTTACAAGAGACAAAATGGGTTGGAGAAAAAGCAAAGGAGAGAGGATATAGGTTTTAAATTATGGTACTTAGGTAAAGAAAAGGCTCGAAACGGAGTTGGTATTATCATAAATAAAGATTTAAAGGATAGTGTAGTAGACATACAATGATACGGTGACTCAATCATGAAACGAGATGAACATTTAACTACTTATAAGAGTGGCTTATCACAAACACAAATTGATTACTTTATTTATAGAAAAAGATAGAGCGTGTTGTAAAGATTGCAAGGTAATTTAAGGAGAAAGCTTAACCACCCAACATCAACTTTTAGTTATAGATTTATAAATTAAAAAATGGACAAAGAATAAAAGAGTGCATCGAGCTATTCAGACTAAATGGTGGAACCTCAAAAGCGAAAAAGAAGATATATTTAAACAGAAAATCCTTCAAGGAGATGTTTGAAATTATGTTGGTAAACCTTGTGATATGTGGAACAATATGGTTATACATATTAGGAAAGTGGTGAAAGATGTGTTAGCTTATCTAAGGAGGTGTACCGGCACAAAAAGAAGCTTGGTGGTGGAGTGAAGTAGTACAAAATAAAATCAAGGCAAAGAGGGCATATTACAAATTACATTATGCTAAGAAAACTAGTAAAAGTTTAGAGGCTTATAAGAAAGCAAAGAAGGAAGCAAAAAAGGCCGTGAGTGAAGCAAAAGCTAAAATTTGAGAGAATTTATATAAAACACTCAACTCAAAAAGGGTAAAAAAGATATTTTTAGGGTAGCTAGAGCTAGAGATAAAAGAAAATAAAGACCTAATTATGCTAGATGCATCAAAGACGACAATGAAAAAATTCTAGTGGCAAATAATGATATAAGAAATAGATGGAAAAACTATTTTATAAGCCTTTTAATGAAAATAAAGATGTTAGTATTAACTTAGGAGAGTTAGCCAAATCAGAAAAGTATATAAACCACAATTTCTACCGACGTATTCAAAAGAATGAAGTCAAAGAGGCTCTTAAACATATGAAGGATGATAAATCGGTATGACCGGATAATATTCTTATAGAAGTTTAGAAAATACTAAGAGAAATATGAATCAATTGGCTCACGAGACTATTTAATAAAATATGGTTAAACCAAAAGATGCCCGAGGAATGGAGAGCGAGTACACTTATACCCATATATAAGAACAAGGGAGTCATTCATAATTGTGTTAACTATCGAGGTATCAAGTTAATGAGCCATAATATGAAATTGTGGGAAATAATTATCGAACGTAGGTTAAGATAAGTATTAAGTACAACAGAGAACCAATTTAGATTCATGCTAGGCATATCTACTATTGAAACGATTATCTTTTGAGATGCCTTATTGAACATTTTAAAGCAAAAAAAGAAAGATCTTCACATGATATTTATTGATCTAAAAAATGCTTACGATAGGGTACCAAGAGAGGTTCTTTGGAGAACCTTGGAAAAAAGAGGTATCCCATTGACATACATTAACCTTATAAGAGACATGTACGATGGTGCAAAAACATGTGTAAGGACTAATAAAGGAATGATAGACTTCTTTGAAGTTAATATTGGGTTACATCAAGGATTAACTTTTAGTCCATACTTATTTATAATGGTGATTGATGAGTTAACCAAACATATTCAAGATGAAGTACTTTGGTTTATGTTATTTGTAGATGACATTGTGTTAGTGGAGGAGCCTAAGGAAAAAGTTGATAGAAAATTGGAACTATGGAGAGAAACATTAGAAAGCAAAGGCCTCCGACTTAGTAGAACAAGGACAAAATATATGGAATGTAAGTTTGATCATTTTGTTACTTCAAAGGACATAGAAATTAAAATTGACACACATTGCATCCCCTAAAAGAAAAGTTTTAAATACCTAGGGTCAATTTTTTATAGTGATGGAAGAATTGATGGAGATGTTATACATAATTAATGTTGGCTGGTTAAAATGGAGAGGAGCATGAGGTATTCTTTGTGATAAGAAGATACCATTAAAGTTAAAAGGTAAATATTATAGAGCAGCAATTAGGCCTCCCATGTGAGTGTTGGGCAGTTAGTCATTAACATGTATAAAAGATGTCTGTGACAGAAATTAAGATGTTGAGATGGATGAGTAGTCATAAAAGAAAAGACCGTATACATAATGAGGTTATTAAAAAAAATTAGGAGTGGCACTAATAGAGGATAAAATGAGAGAATATTGTGTAAGATGGTTTGGATATATAAAAAGAAAGATCAAAAGAAGAACCTATAAGAAGGTATAAAAAACTAAATTTGGAAAGTATTAAAAGAGGTAGAGGACGACTACAAAAGTGTTGGAAAGAAACAATAAAGAATGATCTAGCTTATTTTGAGTTAACTGCTAACATGGCACACGATAGGAATCTGTGGAAACAAAGTATCCATGTAGCCGACCCCATTTAGTATGAGAAAAGGCTTAGTTGTTGTTGTTGTTGTTGAATATAGTGAATAATTCATAAATGAGTTGGAATAGTAATGCTAAATGAGTTGGAATAGTAATGCCGAAAGGCACAAGCCAATGAATAGCAAAAGTTGCAGTTTGGGATAGAGAAAAGCCTTAGGTCGGTTTGGAACCGGCTGTCCCAATTAATTGAAACTGACATGCCTATTTGAGATAAACCCCAGCAACAGAAGATACCAAATGGCCTGCCACACCAAAACACTAAGAAATTGTTTAATTGCAGGACCAGAACTAAGGCTTTTCTGAATGAAGTTAGTTCAAATCTCTCTTTCTCTCTCTCTCTCTCTCTCTCTCTCACACACACACACACACACAACGTTCTTTCCAATACTCTCTTAAAGGAGAATATATAGTTTGCATCTGAACTGTTAATTTATCTCATATACATGTAGTTCTAAAGAAAGAGAACAGCATGCCTGGATGTTATGGTTCAGCATATCAGGGAGATGGTTGGAAACTAAATTAGAGAGTACAAAGGCAAGAAACAACATCCAGTGGAGGATCTATGTTGAGTCGAGGTGGGGTGTTAGCTCCATCCAAAATTTCGAGAATTAATTTAAAGTCAATGGCTCATGATGAGATCCAAGGGCTATAATGCCCCACCCGAAACCGTTCAGGCGGCTATTCGCCCTACCCTAAAAGAAAGAGTTTCTAGATACGCCACTGACAACATTAACATGTGTAGGCCTTTGTTCCTTATGATAAATAGTGGTGTTCTTGGCCGGTTTGGTTTGTTTTAAAAAAATCAAAATAATGGAGAATTTAAGTGGAGTTTATTTTCTCCATTTTGCATTGAGAAGAAACAAAAGAAATTGGAGTTATTAAACTAAAAAAGGATTATTTTCACTCATCTAATTTTGCTGAATAAATCCATGCATCCAGTCAGATTTGACCCAGGCCACTTGCACAGCGGGTCTTAATTATAATGGTATCTCCCCAATCTCCATGGATCTCTACCAATAACAAATGAATCTCTCGCTTGACTATTGTAATTAATGGAAACTACTCAACTTATGTGTACTATATAATATCGAGAAAATTTTGCAAGTGATTTCCAAATTTGCTACTTTGAGATCTCAAATTCTCAACATTTTAAGAAGGATATTAGGCTTTCATCATTTATCAAATTGGGACATGAAGTTTGTATTGTTAATCAAATAGGGATTTGAGGTTGTATGGCACATTTGCAAAACAATAATGCCATTAAATACGAGCTTTGCATTTAATTAAGAATTGAAACCTTAGGTACCTAATTGATTAATACTAACCTTAAGTTCCTCATAAACATTTTTTTTCAAGTTCTAAAGTGTACAATTTGTGAAACGCCTGTAAAATTTCTTTTATAATATTTTATAAACAAAATCATGCATACGAAAGCTTGTATTGGACCAAGCAGTGACCTTAATTGTTAAGGCACGAGGCACATCTAGATAAACTTTCTCTCTTCCACAGGCGCTTGTTCTTTGCATTGTAACCATGCGGAATAAATAGAAGCATGCAACAAGAGTGACACTGGCTGGGGAATCCACATCAAGTCCATCAAGCAGCAACAGTTGGGTACTTTACCTGTGGATCGAATGAACTTGCTGAAAACATGCACAACCAAGAAGCCAACAGAAAGGATTGGTGCGTACCTCCTGCATCTTTTTGGCGTAACACAAGCATACTGATATGATGCCCTCCATGCCCTAATCTCAGCCCAAATGATATTCTCAAAATTTAAAGCTTTTTGAATTAAAATCCAATAATTTGTAGCTCCAATCTCAAATAACTCAAGTTTTTTTATGCAGCCGATTGATAACAAACAACAACTAAGCCCTTTTTTCATACTAGGCGAGGTTAGCTACATGGATTCATTGTTTCCACATAGCCATATCATGTGCCATGTTAGCAGTTAACTCACAATAAACAAGATCATTCTTTATTGTTTCTTTCCAACACTTTTGTGGTCGTCCTCTACCTCTTTAATACTTTCCAAATTTAGTTTTTCATACCTTCTTATAGGTTCTTCTTTTGATCTTCTTTCTACATGTCCAAACCATCTTAAATGATATTCTCTCATTTTATCCTCTATTGGTGTCACTCTAAATTTGTTTCTAATAACCTCATCATGTATACGGTCTTTTCTTTTATGACCACTCATCCAATCTCAACATCTTCATTTCTGTCACAGACATCTTTTGTACATGTTGATGATTAACTGCCCAACACCAAATTGTTGCTCTATAATATTTACCTTTTACCTTTAATGGTATCTTCTTATCACAAAGAATACTTTATGCTCCTCTCCATTTTAACCGACCATCACTAATTCTATGTATATTATCTCAATCAATTCTTCCATCACCCTGAAAAATTGACCCTAACTATTTAAAACTTTTCTTTTGGGGGATGCAATGTGTGTCAATTTTAATTTATATGTCCTCTGAAGTAACCAAACGATCAAACTTACATTCCATATATTTTGTCTTTGTTCTACAATGTCGGAGGTCTTTGCTTTCTAATGTTTCTCTCCATAGTTTCAATTTTCTATTAACTTTTTCCTTACACTCCTGTACTAACACAATGTCATTTACAAATAACATACACCAAGGTACTTCATCTTGAATATGTTTTGTTAACTTATCAATCACTATTATAAATAAGTATGGACTTAAAGTTGATCCTTGATGTAACCCAATATTAACTTCAAAGAAGTCTGTCATTCCTTTATTAGTCCTCACACATGTTTTTGCACCATCGTATGTCTCTTATAAGGTTAATGCATATAAATGGGATACCTCTTTTTTCCAAAGTTATCCAAAGAACCTCCCTCGGTACCCTATTGTAAGTTTTTTTTATATCAATAAATATCATGTGAAGGTCTTTCTTTTTTTGCTTTAAAATGTTCAATAAGACGTCTCAAAAGATGAATCGTTTCAACAGTAGATCTGCCCGGCATGAATCCAAATTAGTTCTCTGTTATACTTGATACTTGTCTTAACCTACGTTCGATAATTCTTTCCCATAATTTTATAGTATGGCTCATTAACTTGATACCTCGATAGTTAACACAATTATGAATGACTCCCTTGTTCTTATATATGGGTATAAGTGTACTCGCTCTCCATTCCTCGGGCATCTTTTGGTTTAACCATATTTTATTAAATAGTCTCGTGAAACAATTGATTCATATTTCTCTTAGTATTTTCTAAACTTCTATAAGAATATTATCCGGTCATACCGATTTATCATCCTTCATATGTTTAAGAGCCTCTTTGACTTCATTCTTTTGAATACGTCGGTAGAAATTGTGGTTTATATACTTTTCTAATTTGGCTAACTCTCCTAAGTTAATACTAACATCTTTATTTTCATTAAAAGGCTTATAAAATAGTTTTTCCATCTATTTCTTATATCATTATTTGCCACTAGAATTTTTTCATTGTCGTCTTTGATGCATCTAGCATAATTAGGTCTTTATTTTTTTTTATCTCTAGCTCTAGCTACCCTAAAAATATCTTTTTTACCCTTTTTTGAGTTGAGTTTTTTATATAAATCCTCCCAAATTTTAGCTTTTGCTTCACTGACGGCCTTTTTCGTTTCCTTCTTTGTTTTCTTATAAGTATCTAAAGTTTTACTAGTTTTCTTAGCATAATGTAATTTGTAATGTGCCCTCTTTGCCTTAATTTTATTTTACACTACTTCACTCCACCATCAAGCTTCTTTTTGTGCCGGTACACTTCCCTTAGATACACCTAACACATCTTTCGCCACTTTCCTAATATGTATAGCTATATTGTTCTACATATCATAAGGTGTATCAACATAATTCCAAACATCTCCTTGAAGGACTTTCTGTTTAATTTTTTTTTTACTCGCTTATGAGGTTCCACCATTTAGTTTGAATAGCTCGATGTACTCTTTTCTTCTTTGTCCATTTTTTTATTTATAAATCCATAACTAAAAGTCGATGTTGGGTGGTTAAGTTTTCTCCTTAAATTACCTTGCAATCTTTACAACACACTCTATCTTTTTTCTAAAAATAAAGTAATCAATTTGTGTTTGTAATAAGCGACTCTTATAAGTAATTAAATGTTCATTTCGTTTTTTGAAGATTGTATTGACTATAAAGATATCAAATGCCATAGCAAAATTTAAAATCTCCCTACCTTCCTCATTTATATCCCCAAAACCAAACTTTTCATGAATACCTTGATATCATAATGGCCCTTTACCGACATTTCCATTTAAGTTTTTTTCGAAACAAATCATCTCCCTTTATAAAATCCTTTTAATCACCTTATCTAATTCTTCCCCAAAAGTTGTATGTATACTATCTTCTAGTCCTACTTGGGGTGCGTAAGCATAAACTATATTCAAAACCTCTACTCTTAATACTAATTTCAACATCATGATTCGGTCACCGTATCGTTGTATGTCTACTACACTATCCTTTAAATCTTTATTTATGATAATACCAACTTCGTTTCAAGCCTTTTCCTTAGCTGAGTATCATAATTTAAAACCTTTATCCTCTATCTCCTTTGCTTTTTCTCCAACCCACTTTGTCTCTTGTAAACATAGAATATGAATATTTCTTCGAATCATAGTATATACTACATTCATTAGCTTATCGGATAATGTTTCGATATTCTAAGAATCAATACTAATCTTATTATCTAAGAGTAGCTTACTTACCTTTCGCATCCGTTTATATTCAAAATGCGGAGACCCTCTCTGTAAATTATTCACTACATTCGAATGATAATATAGCAGGGCTAACTTCTTTACCGACCGACACCTATTCATGATGTGAGAACTCTCTCTCAAAATGATTCGAAAATGTAGTGACCCTTGCTTACTTATCACTGCATTCGAGCTCTACAATGCGTCACTAGGCGGAGACGCCCCAAAACAATGCTCATAATGTGTAATTGATGGTATAAAAATCCAACAAAGTTTTATGTTGACTATTGAAAACCTAACACAATCCTCCTCCTTTATCCAAGCTTGAGACCGGCAATACAAGAGTGATCCCTTACATGAGTGCAGCTGATTGATATTTTTCATTTTTTATAACATAATATATATAATTTAGGTCAGATAGGGTTTGGAATTTTTTTCTAATGCTTCAACTCCATACCAATCAAAGCTATTGGGTTTTCCTTGAATCGGAACTCAAACCCAGTGAAATTGGGTAATAGCCGTTCCCTTCAGATTGGAATCGGGTCGGGTCTTCATGGGTAGAATCTATATATTGCCAGCCCTATGAAGCGAAGCCCAACACAGATTCTCCCTTACCTAGAAATTTTTGAAACTTATGTACAACAAAGATGCACCGTACTTGCCAATCAGAAAGGAAAAGAGATGCATTATACTTCACAAAGGATCATCACGGAAAGAAGTCCCAATTATTTACTGTCAACAACATGAAGATAATAACTCCATGATACAGGACACGGACTTTGAAAACAACTTGCTAAACAATATCACGCAAATATAAATAGAAAATAGAGATCGAGAGAAAGCCATATCTAGCAGACTCCACTGGTTTTACTTGCAGCAACAACATCCCTCCAATGCTTAATTATTTCTGCTTGACTCACGGTCTTCTTCATCACAAGACCGTTGTTATCTGCACCATCCTCTACCTGAACCTTGGCCGTAATAACACGAGTTACCCTTGGCGGAAGAGAGTCGAACACTTTCAACACTTTCTCGAAGTCACAGATTAACCTCTCTCCCAAGCTCCTGCTGAAGTCCTCGCGTATAACAATGCGAAGGACAGCAATGTGTTGAGCATCAGCCGGCATAGTATAAGCAGGGACTATCCATCCGTATCGTCGTAAACTGTCTGATATCATAAAAACATCATATTTGCTACGGTCTTTCAGAGCGAATGCTACAAGTGGAACACCAACATCCTTGGACACAATTTCAAATCGGCCAGTTCTTTCAATTCCTTCTCGCAATGCTTGAGCATTTGCCATGCAATTCTCCATGATATTCTTGTAGCCCTGGAAAGTACATCAACCATCAATAATTTCTTATTTGACAGTACACTACTTGGTTCTAGTACACAAATGCCACATACAGAATAACAGAAAGAGGATATAGCCGCCGTATTCCAATTAAGCTTCAGAGTTCAGTAAGACAAAAAGCTTTGTTATCTAAAAGAAACTAACCAACACTAAACCAAAAATAAACATTTGCTTCACCTTGTTAACCAATGGGTACGCATACGCTATATGCAGAGGTTTAATACATAAAACTGTAGCATAGGCATCCAATACTTGGAGTTCGTTCCAGAGGTTAACTTAGTAGTCAAAGGTATGTGCAATCAGCCTACTTTCAAATTTACCTCAAATCCAAGGCGAATGAGTTGGTAATACTGCGCAATGATTTGGCTTGAACCTGAATTGAACCAAAACATCATGTCAGTCAGAAACAGAAGCCAGCAAAAAATCAGAAGGAAGCAAATAATGCACTGATTTATGATAACCATATAAATGGTAGTTACCTTTGGAGAAATTGAGGGTGAAGGTAGGTTGGTCAGCACCAAGATAGTTGATGTGGAAAACGAGTTCCTCAGGCAGGTCTTCATGACTCCTCCACACTACCCAGCCAACACCAGCATACACCAGCCCATACTTGTGACCGCTCACATTGATGCTCTTCACCAGCGGCAACCGAAAATCCCATTCCAAATCCGGGTACAAGAATGGGGCAATGAATCCACCACTAGCTGCATCCACATGAATGGGAGTGTCACATCTGCAATTGGGATAAAAATTCTCAGAAAAACGACCCAAAATGAAGCCTTTTCCCACACTATATGATGCTGGTTGAAGATTCTTAGGCACCACTCGTATCTGTCTTGCATCATACCCGCATTTAAATTGAAAGAGCTAACACGTTGGTTTTGAAGAACCTTGAATTCTCACATGGAACCTTTATTTTGAAGAAATGCAACTTATGCCATATCTGGGGTTGTTCTGACAAGCGCATGACAATTTTTTGTGTTGTCTGATGCATATCATATCAGGTATCGCTGGGCTCCCAATTTTATTTTATTTTTTTTGAAAAAAAAATTCAAAAAAAAATTTAATTTTTTTTTAAAGGTTTATGCTTTCTGGCCTCTCTTCGCCCCTCTTCACAAACACCGAATTTGTGAATCTGCTCGAATAACATGATCTTGCTTTCTATGGTATTGAGTCTATTGACTATTGAGCACTATCCTATATGCTTGATATTGGTTCTGATTTGGAATCAGACATCTTGAACCATGTTGAGTATTTACTAGGTAGGGTTGCACCAATCTGATCACGGGAAGTGACTCGAGCAGATTCATAGATTCAGGTCGCGGCATGCCCATAAGGTGTCGCGTTGACCAACTTTGGTTTCTTCAATGAGAAATCAAGCTTTGGAGTAGGGCTGATAATTAAAAAAAACAATCTTGTTAAATATCACTATGTTCATTATATAGTTATGAGAAAGAAAATATCATCTCATATATGTTAACTCATGATATATTGATAGATACAAATATGGATTTAAAATATATTTAAAAGATAATTGTTGTCCAGGTAAAAAACCTGATAAAAAACATAATTTGAAAAACCCTACAAGTCATAGGTAAAAACTTGATACGTAAATAAAATAAATAAAAAACACAAACACAAAGGCGTCGGAGTTCCCCTCTTCTACCGCTTCCCGATTAACCAAAAAAAAAATTGAAAAAAAAAATTTTTTTGAATTTTTTTTGGGGCGTATCGCCCGTATCGCACGATACGATGCGATACTTACTGTTTTAAGATACGGGATAGTGTACGTATCGCACCACTCTCACATTTTCTAAAGCAAGACTAATAATACACCTATTGGGATAACATTACATTGTGCAGAGGATTTATACATATGTTGCAGTAGAAAAGAATTCAAATTTGTCCATTTTGTTTTTGTGGATTTGAATATAAAGATATAATGTATATATACATGCATGTGTATATGTATATGTATTTCTTATTCTCTATTATTGGTGAGAATTTCAAGTTCTTTTATTTTTCCAGTTTTCAGGCAGAAATAATATTCTTTTAGAAAGACCCAAGAACATGAACATCTTGGTCAAAAGAACATGATGGTCTTGATCTTTCAAATACACGATTGCTGGACACATTTCTTCTAGATAATAAGATTCATATTTGCTCTTGGAATATCGGAACATTATCTGGTAAGCTAATGGAGGTGGTAGATACTATGATTCGGAGAAAGATTCATATTCTATGTTTACAAGAGGCAAAGTGGGTTGGAGAAAAAGCAAAGGAGATAGAGGTACAGGTTTTACATTATGGTACTCAGGTAAAGAAAAGGCTCGATACAGAGTTGGTATTAACGATACGGTGACCGAATCATGATATTGAAATTATTGTTAGGAGTAGAGGTTTTGAATATAGTTTGTGCTTACGCACCCCAAGTAGGACTAGAAGATAGTATAAAAACAGCTTTTTGGGAAGAGATAGATAAGGTGATTCAAAGGATTCCACAAAGGGAGATGATTTGTTTAGGAGGAGACTTAAATGGATATGTCGGTAAAGAGTCATTACGATATCAAGGTATTCATCAAGGTATTCATGGAAACTTTGGTTTTGGGGATATAAATGAGGAAGGTAGGGAGATTTTAAATTTTGCAATGGCATTTGATCTCTTTATAATCAATACAATCTTCAAAAATTAATTACTTATAAGAGTGGCTTATCATAAACACAAATTGATTACTTTATTTATAGAAAAAAAGATAGAGCATGTTCTAAAGATTGCAAGGTAATTCTAGGAGAAAGATTAACCACCCAACATCGACTTTTAGTTATGGATTTACAAATAAAAAAAATGGCCAAAGAAGAAAAGAGTACATCAAGCTATTCGAACTAAATGGTGGAACCTCAAAAGTGAGAAAGAATATATATTTAAACAGAAAGTCTTTCAAGGAGATGTTTGGAATTATGTTGGTACACCCTGTGATATATGGAACAATATGACTATACATATTAGGAAAGTGGCCAAAGATGTGTTAGGTGTATCTAAGGGATGTGTACCAGTACAAAAAGAAGTTTGGTAGTGGAGTGAAGTAGTGCAAAATAAAATCTAGGCAAAGAGGGCATGTTACAAATTACATTATGCTAAGAAAACTAGTGAAACTTTAGAGGCTTATAAGAAAGCAAAGAAGGAAGCGAAAAAGGCCGTGAGTGATGCAAAACCTAAAATTTGGAAGGATTTATATAAAAAACTCAACACAAAAGAGGGTGAAAGAGATATTTTTAGGATAGCTAGGGCTAGAGATAAGAAAACTAAAGATCTTAACTATGTTAGATGCATCAAGGACGAGGATGAAAAAATTCTAGTGGCAAATGACGATATAAGAAATAGATGGAAAAACTATTTTTATAAGCTTTTTAATGAAAATAAAGATGTTAGTATTAACTTAAGAGAGTTAGCCAAATAAGAAAAGTATATAAACCACAATTTCTAATGACTTATTCAAAAGAATGAAGTCAAAGAGACTCTTAAACATATGAAGGGTGGTAAATCAGTAGGACCAGACAATATTCCTATAGAAGTTTCGAAAATACTAAGAGAAATAAAAATCACTTGCCTCAAAGACTATTTAATGAAATATAGAGAAACCAAAAGATGCTTGAGGAATGAAGAGCGAGTACACTTATACCCATATATAAGAATAAGGGAGACATTAAGAATTGTGTGAATTATCAAGGTATCAAGTTAATGAGTCATACTATGAAATTATGGGAAAGCATTATCGAACGTAGATTAAGATAAGTATCAAGTACAATAGAGAACCAATTTGGATTCATGCCAAGCAGATCTACTGTTGAAGCGATTCACCTTTTGAGACGTCTTATGGAACATTTTAGAGCAAAAAAGAAAGGCCTTCACATGATATTTATTGATCTAGAAAAAACTTACGATAGGGTACAGAGGGAGGAGGGAGGTTCTTTGAAAAACCTTAGAAAAAAGAGGTATCCCATTGACATACATTAACCATATAAGAGACATCTACGATGGTGCAAACATGTGTGAGGACTCATGAAGGAATGACAGACTTATTTGAAGTTAATATTGGGTTACATCAAGGATCAACTTTAAGTCCATACTTATTTATAATGGTGATTGATGAGTTCACAAAAAATATTCAAGATGAAGTACCTTGGTGTATGTTATTTGCATATGACATTGTGTTAGTGGAGGAGTCTAAGGAAAAAGTTAATAGAAAATTGGAATTATGGAGAGAAACATTAGAAAGCAAAGGCCTCCGACTTAGTAGAACAAAGAGAGAATATATGGAACGTAAGTTTGATCATTTGGTTACTTCAGAGGACATAAAAATTAAAATTGGCACACATTGCATCCCTCAAAAGGAAAGTTTTAAATACCTAGGGTCAATTTTTGAGAGTGATGGAAGAATTGATGGAGATGTTACTTATAGAATTAATGCTGCTTGGTTAAAATGGAGAGGAGCATTAGGTATTCTTTGTGATAAAAAGATACCATTAAAGTTAAAAGGTAAATATTATAGAGCACCAATTAGACCTGACATATTTTATGGTTCTAAGTGTTGGGCAGTTAATCATCAACATGTACAAAAGATGTCTGTGACAGAAATGAAGATTTGAGATTGGATGAGTGGTCGTACAAGAAAAGACCGTATACATAATGAGGTTATTAGAAATAAATTATGCGTGGCACCAATAGAGGATAAGATGAGAGAATATCGTTTAAGGTGGTTTGGACATATAGAAAGAAGATCAAAAGAAGAACCTATAAGAAGGTATGAAAAACTAGATTTTGAAAGTATTAAAAGAGGTAAAGAACGACCACAAAAGTGTTGGAAAGAAACAATAAAGAATGATCTAGCTTATTGTGAGTTAACTGCTAAGATGGCACATGATAGGGCTCTGTGAAAACAAAGAATCCATGTAGCCAACCCCGTCTAGTATGGGAAAAGGCTTAATTGTTGTTGTAACATAGCTTGATTTTTTTATCCCTCATGAAGGTCAACTATACGCATAGAGGATAGATATATCTCATCATGGTGCATCCTATATAGGACAATCTAGTGAAGGTGACAAAATGCGGTAAGCCCATAAACTGGTCAATTTGCATGGACCCTCCAATATGCATATATAAACATGTATATGTGTGTGTACACAATCTGGGTTGAACACATAGAAACCACTGAACTAATAATCCAGATTCAGGATTAAACTGGTCTGGGTCATCCAACCCATGTCAAGCAGAGCAACTAATTCTGAGTGATGCATCAAACCCAAGGTGAGGGAGAGTAAAGGCCATATTAAGTTCTTTAAATGCATTCAATTTCCAAAGCATAAAATAACTTTACAATCCGTGGGGCCACTCTCAATTTTGTAAGAAAGAAAGCACAATTCTCAAACAAGAGATATGGTGGAGATGATTAAATACAAGAAAACAAAATCTTATCGAGTATAATAACCTTACTGGCTCTCCTCTCAAGGTGACTATTGTATGATGTCAAAGGCCAACCAGTAAGGATATCAATGAGTTGCAATCATATCCAGATCCCATAGGATTTTCCATTTGATTAAAGATTGGATACCGATCCCATCTAAAAATTTTGCATTCAGGTTACAACCTGAGGGATATTGAATCTGAATAAATTATTTACATATAAAACACAACCTAATTAGCCAGACCGATCAGACCCATTTAGTGTTCTTGCTTCAAGTCCAAGCTAGAATATGGTTTTCAAGATCTATCAAGCAGGATTCACCAATGCCAAGATCTGATCCAAACAGAACCAATTCTTAACTGCTACATGGGTAATAGAAAATAACATCCTAATTAAAAGTCACCATACGGAAACCTGAAATTGTGCGAGTACACTTATACCCATATATAAGAACAAGGGAGACATTCAGAATTGTGTGAATTATCGAGGTATCAAGTTAATGAGCCATACTATGAAATTGTGAGAAAGAATTATCGAACGTAGGTTAAGACAAGTATCAAGTACAATAGAGAATCAATTTGGATTCATGCCAGGCAGATCTATTGTTGCAGCAATTCACCTTTTGAGACGTCTTAAATCAAAAAAGGACCTTCACATGATATTTATTGATCTAGAAAAAACTTACGATAGAGTACCGAGGGAGGTTCTTTGAAAAACCTTGAAAAAAAGAGGTATCCCATTGACATACAATAACCTTATAAGAGACATGTACGATAGTGCAAAAACATGTGTGAGGACTCATAAACGAATGAAAGACTTCTTTGAAGTTAATATTGCGTTACATCAAGGACCAACTTTAAGTCCATACTTATTTATAATGGTGATTGATGAGTTAACAAAACATATTCAAGATGAAGTACCTTGGTGTATGTTATTTGCAGATGACATTGTGTTAGTGGAGGAGTCTAAGGAAAAAGTTAATAGAAAATTGGAACTGTGGAGAGAAACATTAGAAAGCAAAGGCCTCCAACTTAGTAGAACAAAGACATAATATATGGAATATAAGTTTGATCATTTCGTTACTTCAGAGGGCATAAAAATTAAAATTGGCACACATTATATCTCCGAAAAGAAAAGTTTTAAAACCTAGGGTCAATTTTTGTGTTAAGAAGATACCATTAAAGTTAAAAGGTAAATATTATAGAGCAACAATTAGACCTGTCATGTTTTATGGTTCATGTCATGTTTTATAGTTTTGAGTGTTGGGCAGTTAATCATCAACATGTACAAAAGATGTCTGTGACAGAAATGAAGATGTTGAGATTGGATGAGTGGTCATACAAGAAAAGACCGAATACATAATGAGGTTATTAGAAATAAATTATGTGTGACACCAATAGAGGATAAGATGAGAGAATATCGTTTAAGGTGGTTTGGACATATATAAAGAAGATCAAAAGAAGAACTTGTAAGAAGGTATGAAAAACTAGATTTTGAAAGTATTAAAAGAGGTAGAGGACGACCACAATGTTGAAGAATATGCTTATCTAGTGTTCTTTGTATTAGTTTTATGTTTCTAGGTATTATTGTACTCGCCCGAAACTTTAGGGGTATTTTGGTAATTTTCGGTACTAGGGGTATTTTGATCAAATTCTGTTTTACAGCTCCCTATATAAGGGCTGGTAGATTGTATTAGAAAGTGAGAGATTATGTTGTAAGTGTGAGTGGAGAAGAGGGGGGGCGGCCTCCATTGGAGGTCTGCCCCTTCCTTCAATCCCTCGTTTTTCCTCTTTAATATAAGTCTCATTTTGTGTGTTTAATCTCCTGCAATATTTTTATGAATTACAACATGGTATCAGAGTATATTTCGATCGTTTGGAGCAATAGGAGCTATGGGATGATGATATGAACACTAAGTGGAAAATCTTACGGCTTACACTTGGCATTCATCGTGGCTTTGATCATGTTTTGGGATAGAGGCAAGTAATAAAACTTTGCCGTACTTCAGTGGGTCTTTATGTTGACTATATGAATATCGTGTTGATTGATTATGCTATAAGACTACATCTGTCTCTTGCTGAATGAAATTAGAAGGGGCCAAAATTGTTTTGTTGACTATATGCATATCGTGTTGATTGATTATGCTATAACACTACATCTGTCTCTTGCTGAATGAAATTAGAAGGTTCAGAAGGTTCGGTTACTTGTTGAGAAAACTGGCAGACCATTTAAACTGGACACAGATGGCATTTAGTGTGCTTAGTTTTTTTATTGCTGAAGACTTGAGATGATTGTTTTTAGACATGCTGGCATCAAAATGGTCTCTAATAAAGGTGAAAGCTCATCATGCCACTTGGAAATGCACGATGTGCCTAACAGGAGCTTCTTGAAAATTCTCAACTATGAAAAGGATATCCATACTAATTATTCCAAGTTTGCTGAGACTCTTGTTTCTATATCATGGTGATATCACTTATGATCGTCAACTAACAATATATATATATATATATATATATATATATATATATATATATGTGCACAAGAGTTTGAAAAAACGTCATCTGATAAGCATCATGACAAGAGTTTTTTTTTTTTTGGAAAAAGCATGGGCTGAAACTGGATGAATGAACACAAGCAGAGAAATTATGGGAGCTGCACGTATTGTGAAGACGATGGTGGCTGCCTTTATTGGATTTGGCAGTACAGTTGGATTAGGCAGCACGATTATTGCATATGGCTGCTAGAATTAATTGCGGCAATATTACGTTGGAAAAGGAATATAAGTGGAAATTGCAGGGTTGCATGGGGAATATGAGAAGCAATTAAACATTGAGAATTCTTGCTGGACATTAATGACAACCTGGGCGACTTTAATTGCACTATTCTGGAGGAAGATATTATGGACATTAATGACAGCCTGGATTGCACTATTCTGAAGGCAGATAATATGGACATTAACGAGCAGATAATATGGACATTAATGACAGCCAGGGCGACTTTAATTAATAGTGCAAGTCCACTTATGATCACTGAATGGTGTTAGGAAATCTAATTGGCTGCAAAAGGTGGCTGATATGGCTGGAGTTATGGCATATGTTCTGTCCACTGTTGTATTGGAACTACAAAGCACTTATGGCGGCCATTTTTTTTGCATTAATGTTGGCGAGATTCTGGAATCTGAGATTTTATATATGGCGGCTGAAATTAAGTGCAAATGGGTGGCTGCATTTACTGCATCTGGGCAGTAATGGGCCAGTGACTGATTACCAAGTTCTTTATTATGATTATGCTCTTGATCTAATCCTGGACGTTATATCAACTCAGTTTTTTTGAAGTATATTGAAAGGGCTCCTGATCTCATTAAAAGCTATCCTGAATCACTGCCTCGAGTACTGCATTTCCTAAGGGTTCCTGACTGCAAAAGACTCGACAACTAGAGGTTGACTAGCATCAATTCCAACCCAATGTCCAAGCCAGCCTCCTGATTCCTCACCCCAAGTATAAACTTCCTCTTGTCTGGTAACGGGTGCTGCATGCCTAACCCCACATGAAACACCATGAACATCCAAAGCAACATTTGATTCGAGAGGCCCTGGAACCAGCAGATCATCTCTAGGAATTCTACCATTTCCATTGGTCAGAGAAGAATCGGCCAGCATTTGTCTCCAAACATAAACATCTCCTAAAGCATCACAATCGTCCTGAAACAGGGGATCTGAGTTGTTGCATCCTTAATAAATCCAGTTCTTTCAATGATTTCAAGTCTCCTATTCCTTCTGGAAAATGAGAAAACTTGTAGCCCAAGGATAAGCATTTCAAGAGAGTTGAGTTTACAGATTTCATTAGGCAACTTTTGTAAATACTTTGAATATGCAGTCAGAGCAAAAGAGATCAAGACAAGTTGCTGGGACCATCAGGTACACGTACTGATGCAATTAATGAATTTGAAGCAAAGTTCTATGGTAAAATGAACAACTATTGGTCAAACAGGCAACAATTTGTTCCTTTCCCGAAGCACTACACATGGTCAGAGATGGATTACAAGGATGATGTACAAGACTGGTGACAGAAATTGGTAATCAGCAACGTGATACAAAAGTTGATCAACTGGTGACAGAAATTGGTAATCAGCAACGTGATACAAAAGTTGATCAACGTATTGCTCAATTCATATCTCTTATATGTGATGTCAGCATAATGAAGCAGCAAATGGTTGAGATTGGTTATAATACTGAAAAGTTGCCACTTGGCAAGCTAAGTAAATCTACAATCTTAAAGGGTTATGAAGTATTAAAGAAATCTCAGAAGTTATTGGATTTTCAGTTGGAGATTGGATGGGTGAGATAGATAGGATGTTGCATGCAAATTTCTGCGGATAGAGTTATCCGATTGCAAGAGTCATGGTAAAAGATACAACAAACGTTAGGCTAGTTCAAATGGGCCAAAAGATGTTCAATATACGGCACTGAAAAGATCCGGAAGATGTTTTTTTATGAGAAGTACTGGTGAAATGTGTTGGTTCATGCAACTGCATTTGAAGATGATATTAAAAGCCTTGCTACCACTGTGGTATGATGTGAAAGTTGCTTGCTAGATCAAGCAAATGAATGATGCATATGAAGATGTTCGATGAAATGCTCAAGAAAGAGATGAGTAACATGAACATAGTTTGAGGAAATGTTTAAGAGAAAAAATTTCTTGTGTAAGTTTGCAGTCATGAGCCAAGATGACTGCTTTGTTGATGTAACAGTTAGGATGACTGTTTTATTGTTATGACAGCCAAGATGGTTGCTTTGTTAATGAGATAGCCAGAATGGTTGCTTTGTTGTTGTAACAGCCAAAAAGGTTGCTTTATTGTTTTAACAACCAGGATGGTTGCTTTATTGATGTGACAGCCAGGATGACTGCTTTAATGTTGTGACAGTCAGGATGGCTGCTTTGTTGTTGTGACAGCCAGAATGGCTGCTTTGATGTTGTGACAGTCAGGAGGGTTGTTTTGTTGTTATGACAACTAGGATGACTGCTTTGATATTGTTACAGCCAGGATGGCTGCTTTGTTGTTGTTACAGCCAAGAAGACTGAGTTGATAATGCAGCCAAAGATGCTGCTTGTGATGATAAGCCAGGAAGACCAAGATATTTTTCAGCCAAAGAAGTTGTTGATGATCAGATCAGTGATGAAGAAAGATGAAGAACGTTTCAAATAGATATGAAGATTTTTTGACAAGTTTGGAGTTCGAAGTATCTCACTCCCAACTTGAGGGGGGTGTTGAAGAATATGCTTATCTAGTGTTCTTTGTGTTAGTTTTATGTTTTTAGGTATTATTGTACTCGCCCGAAACTTTAGGGGTATTGTGGTTATTTTGGTCAAATTCCGTTTTCCAGCTCCCTATATAAGGGCTGGTAGATTTTATTAGAAAGTGAGAGATTATGTTGTAAGTGTGAGTGGAGAAGAGGGGCCGGCCTCCATTGGAGGTCCGCCCCTTCCTTCAATCCCTCGTTTTTCCTCTTTAATATAAGTCTCATTTTGTGTGTTTAATCTCCTGCAATGTTTTTCTGAATTACAACACACAAAAGTATTGGAAAGAAATAATAAAGAATGATCTAGCTTATTGCGAGTTAACTGCTAAGATGGCACATGATAGGGCTCTGTGGAAACAAAGAATTTATGTAGCCGACCCCGTCTAGTATGGGAAAAGGCTTAGTTGTTATTGTTGTTATTGTAGGAAAACTTGATAGGTGGAGCCATACCCGATGCATGCGTCACGTATCAAACTAATGACATTCAACTTGAAAGATCTTTTGAGCCACCCCCTTGCCAGAAGAGAGATGGCTCTTTGTGCGGTCAACCGTTGACAAGATAATAGAAAAGATTAGAAGACATATCCTATTCTTTTCCTTTTCCCTTCATTTTTCTATTGCCATCCTTTCCGACACACAGAAAGAAAAAGTCCCGCAGCCAAAGTTCAGTAAGCCAATTATTTAGAAATATACAGTGACAAACTACCCCACCTTTTGTTTATTGAAATAAGAAAGAGTAACAGTTAACAGCATGGTGGAGTGTTGGACATCAACAATGTTCCTAAAATCACAGCAGGAAATAATCATCTAACACAGGGAAACAACCGTAAGCAAGTGCAGCCTATCATTCAAGTTTAATTCTGAACAACTTCAGCTTACAAGCATGCCTCCTTGACCAATTTTCACAGCCTTTAAACAAGAAAAGATTAATTAGTTATTGTCTTCAAGAAAATAACTTGTATCACGTATCTGTATCATGAATATTTTTTGTAAACTACTTCTGTTGATAACTTACGACAATGGATCATGTGATTCCAAACCTCAGATGCCAAGCATTCAAAGGATATAATCCTTTAATCATGTTTCCAGTTTTTCCTAAACCTTCTAATCGGCAAAAGCGACAATTGTGAATCTTAAACTCATACCTATCCAGCAAACAAAATACCAAAAGAAAAAGTACACACTAAGCGAGGATTGCTACATGGATTCATATTCTACACTGTTTCATCATTTGTCATATTAGAATTCAACTCTAAAAAGCAAGACGATATTTTATCTTCTACTCATAGCACTTTCTTGAAGCACGAAGAATTCACCATCAAATTTCTTACACCAGTAATTTCTAATACCTGCCTTGTAAAAAGATGAAGGAAAAGGTTCCTCAATAGTGAAAATAGATCGGAGAACTGAACCAGAATAACACATATCCAGAAACTTCCTAAAAACTATGGGTGACAAAAAAGCTATCGAAATTGCTTCCTTTTCCTTCTCTTCCATCTCACCAAACCCACCTTTTCATAGGTCAATCAAGGCTTAAGGAAACAAAAGATCTGGACTCCAACGATTATCTGTATAAAATATTTCCAATTGAACGGGAGAACCCACGAAAACACAGGAATCCGTTTGTTTTTTATTGGGGCTTTAATCTCAAATTGGTTTATGAAATTTTCTTTTTATATTTTCCTTCGAAGTAAATGGGGTCTGGAAATCATACCCGGTCTGTTGATTCTTCTCGGTCAAGAGCTCGTTGAGGAGCTTGACATCCTCAAATTCGCCGTTGAGGGTTGATCCAAGGATGGCTGCAACACAGATTGTGTTTTCGTCCACCAACTCCACAGCCTTGTGAGGGTCCATCACATAGAATCCCTCTCTTAGCTTCACCTCCTTGAGCTCCACCTCGAAATACCGAGCGAACTTCTCCCAGCAAACCTGGGTCACCCAAGCACATCAGAACGTCACAAGATACGTCAATCCAGGGTCTTTAGTGCAAGATTTCACAGAGTAAGAGACTCGACAGGATGGCAAATTCAGTGTCCAAACGATTGCAGCTGACCTGAACGTTGGCTCCGGTGACGATATTGGGCTTGTCGATGGGTTTAGCTTCTGCCTTCCTCTTGTTTTGCCACCGACGTTTGAAGGCTAGGCCCGCGAGCATGATTGCTTCGGACGAGCCCACCGTGCCCACGCCCACTGCGACCTCTGAGTTGCCGATGGGCGCGTGGAAGAGGCGGGCGATCATGTTCACGCATCGATTCTGATCATAAGATATCAATAACAAAAAGCATCGATTCATCAAACAGTCCATTTTCGACGCAATGAAAAAAATTTCTTCGCCGGAAACAACAAATTGCGAAAATATGAATAAAATACATAAGTACCGCCAAGAAGAAAAAATGAAATACGAGCTTCCCATTGCTGAAAACCAGACTAGTTTAGCTCGAATGGCAGTCGATTTTCGCCAGAAATCATGAGGTGGGAGAACTTTTCCGGTGGCATCGCCGGAAACAGCAAAAAATGAACATGCGAAGAAATCAAATGACTACCAACATAAGAGTACAGAATATAACTCATCCACTTCTGAAAATTTGAGTGCTACGTTACTTCCCATACCTTTTATTCCTTTTTAAAAACAAAAAAGTATGGAGATCTAGGTCGATTTCAAGTTTTGAGGGATTTGATGAAGGAATTGAAGCGATAAGACGAAGATTGTGAAGCCGCTTTACAAGGACCTTGACAATATCAAACGGTCTAGACTGAATACAGAGTCCTCCATTTCTTAACATGATCAAGGAAAGGTTTGTATCACTTTACAGATTATCCCTTCCAAAGAAGCCGATGATTTCCTATTTCTAGGAAGCGTATAACGGTAATTGCTTTTACCAAAATGAAGATCATTAGGCCACGTCGTCACGAACGACGCTAAGTTCAATCTTGGGTTCCCGTCCAGCATCAGCTCGTCGTTTATGATCTGGTACGCCGCGTCCTTCGGGATCCTGGCTTTGGCTCTAGATTTTTGCCGGGCTTTACGAGGGCCTAATCATTTATCTGCAGATCCCAACAATCAGTCTCTCTCTCTCTCTCTTTTTGTCTCCCACACACACACGCACACGCACACGCATGTGAAAGCTTTTGGCAGCAGGTATCCATGAGGAAACGTGTCCCTTGTCGTTCTTATCGTCTCCATGGCTTGTAAAAAGAACCCAGCTGCTCGTAGATCAGCCAGGTTCAGCTGGCTTGTTGCTCCATTCTTTGCATTCAAGAAGTAGATATTCAAGAAGAAGATGAATGGGAACATTGTGTGTGCGGCTCAACCCCGGTCATGGAACTCAATAAAAAGGAATTGGCTTTCTCGTTATGATTTTAGATTTCTAGACTCAAAATAAAAAATAAACTGATGATATAAAATAAATATTTTGCTTTTGTTGTTCGACTTTAATACTTACCTGAAACCCTTTACAAGCACAAAACCCCTATTTTCCAACTCTCTTATATATCGGTTTTAATCTCTCACCTTCAACAAGAGGCAGAGAGAAAATAATAAAATAAAAAAAGAAAGTAGTAGGAAGCTACTTTCTCTCGAAACTCTTATCTACAAGCATTCCTTCATAGATATCAACCAACTTTTTTTCCTTTAGTTATTCTGCTCTTCCTTTCATCAAGAGCCTGTGTGAGAGTGAGGAGTGCCAAAAGACTTACAACCCAGGATGTGCAGGAGTGCCTAATCTCATGAATAGAACAAGCATGGGCGCTATCGAACTGAATAGGACGATTCCTATTATCATCTCGGACCGAAACGCTCTCGTTTTGAAGTGCAAGAATTAAGCCAGACATAAATTGACGTTTATTTTTTCGTTGAGAAATATTAAAAAAAGAGAAAATTTGTAGGAACAATCCGCTGAAAGTTGAATTTTGTATTTAAGTCCAACGAACTTATGTGAGCTCAACCAGAAGCCGATTCCAACAAGTTTGTACTCGGCTCGTTTAGAAATCATGAGCAGCTCACACGAATACTGAGTTATACGTTGGTTTCTCTTTCTATTCTCCAGACCTCTATTAGATCCACGCTCGAATATCGAACTCCTGACCTTTTGTCAAAAGCCGCAACCCTAACTAGTGAGCTACGCCCCGTTACTGAATACCATTTAGCTTGTATGGAAAACGAGTCGAGACAAATACTGCATAGTTGGTTCACTAGGCTCATTCAACAATATGTCCTAGTTCAAGGTAGATTGCATCTCTCTCTCTCTCTCTCTCTCTCTCTCTCTCTCTCTCTCTCTCTCTATATATATATATATATATATATATATATATATATATATATATATATATATATATATATATATATATAAAACTGGTTCTTGTAGTTTAAAATCTGTTATACCGTTTCTGCCCTCTATTAAGTTAGACAACCCCAACTAGACATGTTCGGTTTCGGAATCATGGGTTTGGGACAGTTTTGGTTCTAATTTCAAAATCGTTCCATAACCGTTCCAATTTTTTTTTTTGAAAAACAAGGGCTTATGTGATCTATGAGAGTCAAAATCCACACCAACCACAATGGTAGAACTATCAACCCGGTTCTGGGACTCGTTATGATCACTGCCGGTTTCACCGGCGGTGCAGTTTTGGTTTAAACGTCGAAACCGGCCATGTCTATCTCTAACTCTCATATTAACCCATCAAAATGTAAGAGCCTTTCAGGGTTAAGATACCCTTTTACCACTTAGTTTTCATTTATTAAGTCATTGAGATTTGTAGAAACTAAGGGTGTTAACGGTTCATTTTGGTTCAGTTTTAGCACCAACCTCAAACCAAACCGTTATTTGTAGTTCCAGGCTTTTAAATAACGAAACCAAACCATGGCATGGTCATTATCGAACTGGCAGTTCTGGTTTGGTTCAATTCTAAACCACGGTTGTACTTATTTTAGGGTTTAGCTAAATGTTAAGTATTATGATATCATGTTATTTGGTTCTACAGTCCAAATTTAATATGTATGTCAGTATATAATGTTATAAAATTCATATGTGCATATATAAACTCATAAAATTACCAGGATTTATATATTTATAAGTATATAAACTTATATATAATTGATTTATGTATGTAATGGTTGGGTTCTAACACTAGAACCATGAACCAGACCGTCAATTTTGTTCCAATTAAAACTAGACCGAACCCACACGTGATTTGGTTTGGTTCTAGGGGTTCCTTGAACACCCCTAATAGAAACAACACAGATGCCTTACAAAGGTAATGTGCCAAAATGATGTGGAAGGTGCTTCGAGAGTCTTTCCAAAACTTTACTTAACCACCCACACAATGTCTAATTTACAAATGCCCACCTCAAAAAACAAAGTCTTCAATTATTCCTTATTCAAAGATTAAGAATAGCCCCCAAAGCATAACCATATAAAAACAATTGATCCTTTCTGGAAAATTCCACAAATGACCAACAAGCTTCTAAAACAGTCTTTCCCTTCTCTCTAATCTTCCATAATTGGAACAATCCACTTAATAATATTACTTTTGGAGTTTTCTTAAAGTTTCTGATATTACAGTTAACTCTAAAAAAGTGAGGTTCTCTGTCAAACAAAGATAAAACTTCATCTACACCCAAAGCGTTAGGTCAACGGCAGGCCGACGGAAAATGTCTTATACACTATCAATCTTGAACTTTAATTTTCTACATTGCTTACGTTATGTATCTTTCCTTAGGCATGCCAGGAAAGTTCGAATTACAGTAGCTTTATTCTTACAGTAGCCCATGTTGTTTATGTCTTACTGGGTCCATCGACTGCCCTTCCACGGCGTGCTTTACCTAAATATATTACGGAGGAGCTTCTACATCATGTGCCTAATGCAGTCTCTTTGAGCAATCCCTGCAGGTGATCTTCTTTAGTTTGCTATACAACAGTGTTATGGGTTCTCTTTGAACGGGTAAAAGTGCAGAATCTTTCTTCAGTTGCCAAATAATTGTTGAATGCTTTCTCAAAAGAGCTTACTGATGGTCTGCGGTGCATTTTTGCCAATCAATTGTACACTCTATGTCGATTATCAGTTTATTTTTGTGTGTGTTGGTGTGTTTTGAACACATAAATAGATAGATAAGATGGACTATTTTTGGATTGCGCCAAAACTCTTCTAGTATAGTCCATCCATTCGGTTGCATTGTTAATAGTTCGATAATATTTCTAGTGATCAAATGCTGTCCGTGCTTCTGGATAACAGGATAAGGTTCTATACACAAGAGATAGTGTTCTTCAGGCATGATCTACTATACCGGATGGATCGATCTTGTCTTATTCCTCCTTCAAAAGAAGAGACATATGATCCTTTTGAGAATGTCAGTTCCCAACATCCTTCTGTATGTGACCGCAATGTTGTCTTTTGATGCAAACAGAGTGCTAACTCGCTCATTTCTTTTCTGCAGCTTGTTGTTACCATTACTCATTAAAGTCATCTCTGCCCTTTGCCACTGACTGTACAACAACAACAACTAAGCCTTTTCCCATACTAGATGGGGTCGGCTACATGGATTCTTTGTTTCCACAGATCCCTATCATGTGCCATGTTAGCAGTTAACTCCCAATAAGCTAGATCATTCTTTATTCTTTCTTTCCAACACTTTTGTGATTGTCCTCTACCTCTTTTAATACTTTCCAAAATTAGTTTTTCTAACCTTCTTATAGGTTCTTCTTTTAATCTTCTTTCTATATGTCCAAACCATCTTAAACGATGTTCTCTCATTTTATCCTCTATTGGTGCCACTCCTAATTTGTTTCTAATAACCTCATTATGTATACGGTCTTTTCTTGTATGACCACTCATCCATCTCAACATCTTTATTTCTGTCACAGACATCTTTTGTACATGTTGATGATTAATTGCCCAACACTACCATAAAACATGGCAGGCCTAATTGTTGCTTTATAATATTTACCTTTTAACTTTAATGGTATCTTTTTATCACAAAGAATACCTCATCTCCATTTTAACCAACCAGCATTAATTTTATGTGTAGCATCTCCATCAATTCTTCCATCACTCTCAAAAATTGACCCTAGGTATTTAAAACTTTTCTTTTGGGGAATGCAATGTGTGCCAATTTTAATTTTCATGTCCTCTAAAGTAACCAAATGATCAAACTTACATCCCATATATTCTGTCTTTGTTCTACTAAGTCGGAGGCCTTTGCTATCTAATGTTTCTCTCCATAGTTCCAATTTTCTATTAACTTTTCCTTAGACTCCTCCACTAATACAATGTCATCTACAAATAACATACACCAAGGTACTTCATCTTGAATATGTTTTGTTAACTCATCCATCACCATTATAAATAAGTATGGACTTAAAGTTGATCCTTGATGTAACCCAATATTAACTTCAAAGAAGTCTGTCGTTCCTTCATGAGTCCTCACACATGTTTTTGCACCATCGTACATGTCTCTTATAAGGTTAATATATGTCAATGGGATACCTCTTTTTTCCAAAGTTCTCCAAAGAACCTCCCTCGGTACCCTATCATAAACTTTTTCTAGATCAATAAATATCATGTGAAGGTCTTTCTTTTTTTCTCTAAAATGTTCCATAAGATGTCTCAAAAGGTGAATCGCTTCAATAGTAGATATGCCTGGCATGAATCCAAATTGGTTCTTTGTTGTACTTGATACTTGTCTTAACCTACGTTCGATAATTCTTTCCTATAATTTTATAGTATGACTCATTAACTTGATACCTCGATAATTCGCACAATTTTGAATGTCTCCCTTGTTCTTATATATGAGTATAAGTGTACTTGCTCTCCATTCCTCAGGCATCTTTTGGTTTTTCCATATTTCATTAAATAGTCTTGTGAGCCAAGTGATTCCTATGTCTCGTAGTATTTTACAAACTTCTATAGGAATATTATCTGGTCCTACCGATTTATCACCCTTCTTATGTTTAACAGCCTCTTTGACTTCATTCTTTTGAATACGTCTGAAGAAATTATGGTTTAAGCTAATACTAACCTCTTTATTTTCATTAAAAAGATTATAAAAATAGTTTTTTCATCTATTTCTTATATCATCATTTGCCACTAGAATTTTTTCATCCTTGTCTTTGATGCATTTAACATAATTAAGATCTTTAATTTTCTTATCTCTAGCCCTAGCTATCCTAAAAATATCTATTTCACCCTCTTTTGAGTTGAGTTTTTTATATAAATCCTCCCAAATCTTAGCTTTTGCTTCACTAACGACCTTTTTCGCTTCCTTCTTTGCCTTCTTATAAGCTTCTAAAGTTTCACTAGTTTTCTTGGCATAATGTAATTTGTAATATGCCTTCTTTACCTTATTTTATTTTGCACTACTTCACTCCACCACCAAGCTTCTTTTTGTGCCGGTACACCTCCCTTAGATATCCCTAACACATCTTTCGCCACTTTCCTAATATGTATAGCCATATTGTTCTACATATCATAGGGTTTCCACCATTTAGTACGAATAGCTCGATGCACTCTTTTCTTCTTTGTCTATTTTTTTATTTGTAAATCCATAACTAAAAGTCGATGTTGGGTGGTTAAGTTTTCTCCTGGAATTACCTTACAATCTTTACAACACGCTCTTTCTTTTTTTCTACAAATAAAGTAATCAATTTGTGTTTGTGATAAGCCACTCTTATAAGTAATTAAATGTTCATCTCGTTTTTTAAAGATTGTATTGACTATAAAGAGATCAAATGCCATAGCAAAATTTAAAATCTCCCTACCTTCCTCATTTATATCCCCAAAACCAAAGTTTCCATGAATCCCTTGATATTCTAATGCCTCTTTACCAACATGTTCATTTAAATCTCCTCCTAAACAAATCATCTCCCTTTGTGGAATCTTTTGAAACACCTTATCTAACTCTTCCCAAAAAACTGTCTTTATACTATCTTCTAGTCTTACTTGGGGTGCGTAAGTACAAACTATATTCAAAACCTCTGCTCTTAACACTAATTTCAACATCATGATTCGATCACCATATCGTTGTATGTCTACTACACTCTCCTTTAAATCTTTATTTATGATAATACTAACTCCGTTTTGAGCATTTTCTTTACCTGAGTACTATAATTTAAAACTTGTATCCTCTATCTCCTTTGCTTTTTCTTCAACCCATTTTGTCTCTTGTAAACATAGAATATGAATCTTTCTCCGAATCATAGTATCTACCACCTCCATTAACTTACCGGATAATGTTTCGATATTCCAAGAACCAATACGAATCTTATTATCTAGGACTAGCTTCCTTACCCCCTGCATCCGTCCATAATCATAATGCGGAGACCCTCTCTGAAAATTTTTCACTACATTCAGGCGGTAATGTAGCGGGACACACCCGTCCATGACGTGGGAACCCTCTCTGCAATTGATTCACTACATTCGGGCGAAAATATAGTGACCATTGCTTACTTCTTACTATATTCAGGCTCTGTAGCACGTCGCTAGGTGGGGACGCCCCCAAAGTAATGCTCATCATTTTTGTAATCCATGTTATAAAAATCCGATGAAGTTTTACGTTGGTTGTCGGAAGCCTAACACAACCCTCCTCCTTTATCCAGGCTTGGGACCGACAATGCAAGGGTGATCCCTTACATGGGCAGAGTTCCTTTTGCCACTGACTGTGCAGTCTATAATTTGGAACTATGACCACTGTCTAAGACTTACGACATACAGTAATTTCAGAGAAGCTTACTCTTTAGAATTGCAGTTAACTCATCTGTTTATCTAATTGCTGCTTCTAATTTGATTTGATTCTGATGAGATAGTGTTAGCTGATCGCAGTGACCAAAAGATGTTCAAATATATGGATGTTGCTTGCTTCAACCCGGGATCATTTTCTAATGACGGTACATTTAACGTTTATCGGCCTTGCACTCAGGAAGTTGAGCTATCATCCTTGTGACCAGTCTCCCTTCTAATGACAGTGCATTTGCCGCTTATTGCAATGAGAACAAACATGGGAACCCTTCGACTCATTCTGCTACTGATCTTGGCACTAAGGCATCCAAGATTACCTGGAGGTCCTTGCTCAAGCCTTGTGGATGTTGGCATTAGACAAGATGATGGCGGTCACGTGCACCCATAGTCTTCAACCCAATTTGATCGAAGTGATGTATCATTATGCTGATGTATGAGGTTCACGATTGCTTTAGGCATATATTTTATTCTAGCTTAACCTATTTAGATTGGAACGTTGTTTTAATAAAATGTGAGATTGTTACTACAAGGAGAGTTTGAATCTCTTGGGATGTGAATGAAGCACTTCTCTGCAGAAATTTATCCATAACCATCTGTTGAGCAAAAAGTTCCTTTCAATTGCCTTGTGTGGAATCTGGATCGATTTCATTGAGCTAAGAAACCCAAAGATTGTGTGTAAGGCACAGAAATTTGAAAGTTAACAGGGCAGGAAGTTTTCATCAAGACTAAGTTTCCTGTCGACAGCTCAAATCTTCTATTTCAACCGCTACTGTAAAACCGGCAACCATATCAACAAAATTCCTGCTACACACATTAGAGATGCTCTCTCTCTCTCACACACACACACGCACGCAGACACTAGTTTGCCATTTGAGCATGCCCAAAGGATGAGGGTGCAATTCGCTTAAGGTCCACAATCTTAACCGCTACAAAACTTTCCTTGCTTTCATTTTCTCAGCAAACCAAAGAATACATAAATAGTTACCGGAGCAATATAAGAAGACAAGAAATCAACTCAAAATAATCATATAAACTCTCTGCCACCAATATATGAACGAAGGAGAGCGGGAACAGGCAAGCGATAAATAGAGAAAAGAACTGATCATATGTTCCATGATGAAGGCTAGCAAACGCCATTGGTCTTGCGAAGCATGACGAACTTCTTCCAAATCTGAGTGACCTCTCTCTGCGTCTCTAACACCGATTTCTTCTTCACAATCTTGCCGTTACTGCCATTCTTGTGCTCAATGCAGACGGAGATGTTCATATGCTTCGGCGGCAGCGCGTCGAGCTCGTGCAACACCTTCTCGATGTCCATCACCAACCGCTCTGCCAAGGTGCGGCTGAAGTCTTCCCTTATCACCACACGCAGCACCGTCACATTCTCGGCATTCGGGGGCATTGCATATGCCGGAACGATCCACCCGAACCGGCGGAGGTAGTCGGACACCTCGAACTCGTCGTGCCTGCTGTGGTCTTTCAATGAGAAGGCCACCAAAGGGACCCCTTCGTTTTTGGACACGATGTTGAATCGGCCTGTTCTCTCTAGACCTTCTCTTAATACAACAGCGTTCTCCCTGCAGTTCTCCATTACGTTCTTGTACCCCTGTTAATCATCGCCCCCCACAAATCAAGTTTTGATTTTACTAAAAGCTTTCAAAGTAAAGATTCAATTTTTAATCTATAGATCACCTCGTAACCGAGACGAATGAGCTGATAGTATTGAGCGATCACCTGACTTGAACCTGCAAGATTTCAAGAATTCAAATCATTGTCAACGAAATATTCATTGTGGGTGATGAGTATTTACGCTTGGTATCAAATGCAGATGAAGAAATCAGTGAAGTTTACCCTTGGAGAAGTTAAGTGTGAAGGTAGGTTGGTCGGCGCCGAGATAGTTGATATGGAAAACGAGCTCCTCCGGCAGGTTCTCTTTGCTCCTCCAGATGACCCATCCGATTCCGGCGTAGACAAGGCCGTATTTGTGACCGCTCACATTTATGCTCTTCACCAGCGGCAGCCGGAAATCCCATTCTAGCTCGGGGTACAAGAACGGAGCAATGAATCCACCGCTAGCGGCATCCACATGAATGGGAGTGCCCCACCTGATCATAACAATCCAAAACGATAAAAACCAACAATTTCCAACAAAAATAGAACACCAGCATCCCCCTTAAACTCATTGTTTCGATAAAATCTCTAACCCATTATAGATCAATAAAGAAAAGAGATAATTTGGATAAACAGAGGTTAGATATCATACCCTGTTTCCTTGTTCTTTTCCATGAGTAAATCGTTGAGGAGCTTGACGTCTTCGAATTCGCCGTTGAGGGTGGATCCAAGGATTGCTGCAACACAGATGGTATTTTCGTCCACCAAATTGACGGCTTGGACGGGGTCCATGATGTAGTAGCCTTCCCTGAGCTTCACTTCCTTGAGCTCGACTTCGAAGTAGCGGGCGAACTTCTCCCAGCAAACCTGAACGTTGGCTCCGGTGACGATGTTGGGCTTGTCGATGGGCTTGCCTTCTGCCTTCCTCCGATTTTGCCACAGACGCTTGAAGGCTAAGCCCGCGAGCATGATGGCTTCGGACGAACCCACGGTGCCAACTCCCACTGCTGGATCCGAGTCGCCGAGAGGTGCGTGGAAGAGATGGGCGATCATGTTGACGCATCGATTCTGCATTGCCCATAAATGTGAGAATATAGAACAAACAGCGCAGGCCATAAAGACCCACTGTGTGTATGTGCGGTGTGTATGCATTGCTATTGTGAGCCAGCAACTCTCTCTCTCTGGTGTTTGTGCACTGCCATTGAGTCGGCAATCTCTCAGCCTCTCAGTCACTCTACTCCTCTCTCTGAGTGGACATGTAATGAAATGAACAGAGCCATCTCTCTGTCTCTCTCGGAGTGGACATGTAATGAACAAAGCCATCACCCTACTTTCTCTCTCTCTCTCGCGCGCGCGCGCATGTCTCATCCTTCCAGCAATGTCATGTCAATAATCTCTCTAATATGTATCTACGCCACCAAGTAAAACTCATTGACAGCATTCCTTAAACAACTCATCTTTTCCTTTGGAAGAACACTTCCATCACCGGTGGGGTCAAACAAAATATTATATTCATGATTCAGGTTAGTGATCGACGGCAACAGGAAACCCATATCTTTGTGAGACCACCAGTATCAGTAAAACTTGGTTATGCTTCACCAAAATGATAAAAAGTAATCCATTTTCGAAACAGGAGAAAGAAAAATGCCAAAACAGCCAGACCGGTTGTCTCGGTTAACACCATCGAACCGGTCTCTTAAGGGGGCGCTTGTTTCACGAGAGAGAGAAAACATGTTGACCTGATCAGCAATTTGTTCTAAAAGAAATCAAGAATGACCAATTTTGAAGGGTTTTAGTCAAACGAATGAGAAATTATTGATGATTTCTTATAGGAAAAGACTAAAAATGCTGTTTTTTCATGTGAGAAACTCACGAAACAAACGCCCCATTAGTTTTGCAACAATAGAGAAGTCAGCAGCTCCTTGGCTTAAACCGGAAATGCCGTTGTGTGCCTGCTTTCACAATTTTCCGGGGGCCATTGCCATCAAAATCCTGCATTCTACCAGAAGGTGATCCATTTTAATGTCTGATACTTAAGGAGCGCGAAACGAAAAACGCAGTGAGAGAGAACCATTAATGGCTTACCTGGAGTTCGGTGGTGACAGGGTACTCGTCCATGTCGACGTAGTTCTTGTTAATGGCGGACATGATGAGGCGGTCGCACTCGGGCTCCATCCACGTCGTCACAAACGAGGCCAAGTTCAGCCTGGGATTCCCATCAAGCATCAGCTCGTCGTTGATTATCTGATAAGCTGCTTCCTTTGGTATGGAGTAGTCTGGCATCCTGTACCTGAATCATTTTTTCATAGCCAACAAAGGAAAACCTTCAGAACGTTCACCAATCAATTCACCAGTTCTCTTCCTGTCTGAAGCAGAGATTCAACGATATACGCGACAATTGAATGACCAACAAAGAGAGCACAATATTGGTGTGCGAATACATGCATAAAAGTGAACAACCGACAACTAAATTCTCAAAAGAGAGAGGGTGGGTGGGGGGGGGGGGGGGGGGAAGAGAGACGATGACCAACAACGAGAATACCACTTTGATGTGCACACATATGCAAAAAATGAGAGAGAGAGAGAGAGACCTTGGCAAGGCCTCTCGAACATAGCGAGAACCGAAGGTGGAGTGGACGGAGACGTCCGATTCAGATGAGGTCTTGGACAAAACCATTTTGTTTAGAGAGAGTATTGCAAGTTTGCAACAGAAGAAAGATTGGTTGTGTATCGAAGAGGAAAGGGAGTCGGGTATTTATATTTGCAAAGCCTTCCTTCTCTCTCTGTCTTACCATGAAGGGGCATTGATATTCCGGGGGATATCTCGGTTTGACTGTTTTATTAATTTCATGAAAGAGTGAAGCTGTCATATGGTAGACTATGATCTGTTTTTATATTTCACAACTCGTCCATGTCCATGGGCTCCAAAGCAGAGTGACGCCGAGCATTCCAAATCGGGCTCGGTACTTGATGTCAGACACCAAGTGGGCTCGCTCCACAGCCTTTGACTCCGCTTCGTTCGGGTTTTAGAAGTGGTTCTATTCATCAAAATGCAGCCAGCCAGGCAGAAAAGCTGAACCAACCAAAGCACTCTTCTTCCTTGCTTGAATCGAGCTGAGCTAACCGCTGGCCGGAATAACTGGAATTTGTTCGATAATGGTTCACCATCTTTTATGAGCCTACCATATAAGCGCAATACAGAGATTATAATTAGCAATAAAAATTACGATCATACGATCCTGTTTTCGTATTTATCTAATTACGAGACCTATCAAGGAAACTTTGAGTTCCAATCCGGTGCCTCACACTCATACACTATTTAGGGCTGAGGGTGGAGGAACATTTGGGGCTTGAGACTCAGTCGGCACGTCACTTTTTTAAATTTGAAATTTATCGACTCACATTCCCCTCTGTTTGGGAGGTAACATCTTGGGTGGGCAGTTTCGGGATTTGGGCTTAAATTTGTCTAAATACAAAAGGGCTGGTGTTTTGAAAAATTGAGGACCACAGTGGAGTTTTCAGAAATAAGGTGAAGTTCGTGGGCCTCACTCCGGTTATGTATTGAAGGAGAATCAACAAAGCCATGACAGATCTGGTTTTCAATGTCTAAGGTTCACTCAAGAGAATCAAACGGGCAAAGCACAATGTTAAGTTATTGGCCTACCCAACCACAGGTCAGGGGTTCGACTATGGGTTGTAAGAAGTAGAAAATATAAATAAATCTTAACTTGTCAATTAAACTTTAGCCTTATCAGGCTTGGCTACAGTCTACATGTTAAAATCATCTTAAACAATTTAAAGATTCATTTTTTAAGGCGTTAAACCTTCAAACAATGATGTGTTTAAGGCGTGTCTATAACGCGTCTTAGGTGTGTCTTGTTGTCATGATTAACGACTTAAAGATTCATTTTTTGTCAATTTTTCATGAGATTTATGTTTAGATCGAGATTAGAAATTTGAAAGAGATCAAGATTAGAAATTTGAAAGAGATTGATCAAAAGATTAAAAAAAACATTCTTTTCTTAAAAAAATTGAAGAGTGTAAGATTTAGAAAACAATCAAATGATTGAGAGATACAAAGATATTTAATGGATTGTTGGAGAAAAGAAGATGGAGGAAGGTTGTTGAGAAGAAAGAAGAAACCAATATAATCATTGAGAGAATAAAAATTAATGGAAAAAGAGAAACCAGTGAGTAAAAAGAGAAAAGAGAACATCTACAATAAAGATAATTTGAGTTTTTTTTTTTAAGAAGAGTATTCTTGTAATAAAAGATGCATGAATAACAATTATGGAACGTGAAACGAGATAACTTTTCTTTCCACAACTTCCTTTTAGCTAAGCCAAAAAGTAGGAAAGAATGAAGAAAACATGCAAAGAAAAGAAAAATCCACACACTTTGAGAAGCATAAGTAAGCGAAAGACCATGTGGTTTGTCGTCGGCGACTCTGATATTTCTCGTTGTCAAAACCAGGGGTGGCGATTTCAGATCTGAGCACGTGGGAGTCATGGTTGGGTGGAGTCGGGTAATCGGGTTGACCCAAATATGGTCAGTTTGGTTCAGAGTTTTGGGGAGGACTGAGAAAACATATACAGGAACCCGAACCCGAAATAAGTCGAAACAATGGGCCGGTCTACGGATGCCGCTCCTAGTTCAAACCTGGTGTGCCGAAGTTTTGCAACACCGACGAACGGAAATCTGGGTTTGCTTTTGGCGATATTCAAACGGTTCATGATTTCGAATGCGACGAATTCGCACCTTGACTTTGCTTTTCAGCTTGGAACGTTTTCCCGCGTACAACTTTTTCAGAAAGGTTCGGTTGTTGTTTCCTGGACTTAAATGAGAATTATGCAGAATTTGAAGGGCCTCTTCGAGAAAAGGTTTAAGTAAGAATAAGCTGGACAAAGTTTTGGAAAATATTGGAACTTTAACTGCTGGCCGACGTCGAGTTCACGCAACACCAACTTCATTTTTTAAAAGTTGTTTGATGTTACCAGCCATTAGACCTGTCCTCGGTTATATAAGAAAAGACCGTAAAATAGAATGACATCAATAGAATTTGAACATATAAAAGGAAGATCAAAAGAAGAACCTTTAAGAAGATACGAAAAACTATATTTTGAAATTATTAAAAGAAGTAGATGACAATCACATAAGTGTTGAAAAGAAACAATAAATAATGATCTAGCTTATTGTGAGTTAACTCCTGACATGGTACATGATAGGGATATGTGGAAACAAAGAATCTATTTAGCCGACCCTGTTTAGTATGAGAAAAGGCTTAGTTGTTGTTTTGAATGGTGCTAGTTGACATAAATTAGCCGACAAATCTATGTTTGTTTGCTTGGTTCGGATATGGGTTGTATCTAAGTTTGAATTGATTGTCAGTTTGGATTGAATTCAGTTGATTAAATGCAATAACTATTTTAGATGAAAAAAGAGAGAAAAATGCCTTTTCACTTTCACAAAATCTAGTAATAACTTACATGAAGGGAAGGATGCTCTAGCGATATTGTTGTTGGTGGGGAGTTCGACTCTATGAGGGTATATGTTTGGGTGTAAGTGTTATGTTTTGGCCTCTTGTAATAAAAAAAAAAAACTAGCCATAACTTCTCTCTTATGAAGGTACTAGTTACATGATTTTAAGTGGGTTTGTAGATCATTATTCTAGTCCAATATGAACTACACAGAATATGCAAAACAACCGGCCATATACAAACACTTAAATGTGTGTGTGCTCACGCGCACGCACACACATGTGTTTCTTTCCGTGCATGCATGCATTTATGACATGAGAAACCATGTACAATTAGGTTGGGATCGTCTGGCTTACTTGGTTAAACCCTAAACCACAAGAATGGAGCCTGCTGTTGTGGTGATATTGTTAAGGATGGCCGCTTCAATTTCAACACACATAATTTACCAGTGGCGGATTCAGAAACTTGTTTTGGGTGGGGTTGGACTTTAGATTCGGGTGAAGCGTATTTTAAAAGTTTTTATTTTTTTTTAAATTTCAATAAAAAATACAAAATTTCAGAATTTCGAGCCATTATGCCACAATGTGGATCTGCTGCTGTAATTTACCATGTGGTTTGCCTGCACGTCAGGGAAATGCACAACTAGGTTGTTGAGCTGAATGTGCCTGAGTTCGGACAACCTTGTAGAGTCGAGCTCATGGTCAACCAGTAATGAACCTATTTTAGGTAAGTCGAGCCATATGTTTCACAAGCCATGACCTGCATTGCCATGGTAGCTTCTGTTCAAAGTTCAAATCTTGTGATATTGAATTCATGGCTGAAGACGGTCTCCTTTTTGGGATGATGGTAATGGCGGAAAAGGATGGTTCAGCTGAAGTACTCAGCCATCACTCTCCATTTGCTGCAACTAGAGGTGGCAGGTTTGGATCAGTCCCTCAACAGGGGAAGACAAAGTCTCCTTTTTAGGTTGAGCTGGACCCAAGGTGCCCCTCAACAGGGGAAGGAGAACCAGAGCCAAACTGGAGCCCCCGCGTTAAATTTCCATAGGGGAGGATGCCGATGGTACTTTGGTTATAGAAATCCAGTCCACCGAACCCATTTACCAGATTTTTAAAGCAAAGCAGGATCCAATTCGTAAACTAGATCCTAATTATTGGTACTATATTTTTGTAAAAAAAAAACTGATTAATGAAATACAATTCGATTAGTTATTTACAACAACAACTAAGCCTTTTCTCATACTAAATAAGATGAGCTACATGGATTCTTTGTTCTCATAGAACTTGATAATGTGTAGTGCTAACATTTTATTCAACATAAGTTAGACTATTTTTATTATTTTCTTTTAATACTTTTGTGGTTTTATTCTTCCTCTTTTAACATTTTGACAATTTAGTTTCCCATACTTTTTTACTGAAGCTTCTTTTGGTCGTCTTTCTATGTGTTCAAATCATCTTAAACAAAATTTCCTCATTTTGTCATCTATTTGGTCACTCCTAATTTGTTTCTAATAACCTCACTATTTATATGATTTTTTCTTATGTGATAACTCCATCTCAACATCTTCATTTTTGTCCAATGCTCGGAATCATAAAACATAGCGGGTTAAATTGTTGTTTTACAATATTTATCTTTCAACTTTTTTCTTAAACTCATCCACTAATACAATGTCATTCACGAGTAACATAAACTAAGGAACTCAGTTATTTGACTTGGATTAAATGTTAAAACTCATCACCTAAAGTTGACGAATGAGACATGATTTACTCCTGTTCGGTTGTTTCAGCTCGGTTATCATCCTTTTCCAGGAAAACCCATACCTAGATGCCGATTTAACTATAAAGATAACGTAATTAATTATAATGAAGTCATGGAAGGACGTGGCTACATGCACTGGTGAACTGGATATGGACCCAGACTTGATCCGGTCTACCATGAAGATGAGACATGGCGTCCATCAACCATCATAATTCATGAATTGATGGCGGGTCCAGGATCCATAACTTGCCACGAATCTCGTTCTGGTAAACACCCCGCCCCAGAAATAACGGATCTGGGCCCCCGGGTTTGACAAGCCCACGGCATGACCAAACCACTCCCGGTTTCTAACGCTACGGTATTCGATCTCTTTTTCTCTTTGAAGAATTTAGATCAGAATTTAGATCAGCCTCTTCTAACCAGATTCGTTCAGAGATATCTTCCAATACAAATATCTGCCCAATAAGAATACGTAAATTATTAGAGTGTCTCTCTCTCTCTGTGTGCGAATGAAAGCGTTATTAATGTGGTTTCTGGTATTACACCCTGGATCCGACCCAGTTTTGGATCTAGCGCCAACCATGACAAAAAGTTGCAAGGGAAGTATAAAAGCTTATCTTTTCTTTAGAAGAAAAGGAAATTTACACGACGTACCCAAAGAATCATTTATTTATAGTATCCCACTCAAAGTTTAGAATATTCAATTAGTACCATACATGAGAAACCTAGGAGTAGTTCTCTCTGTTTTCTTTTGGGTTAAAACGAGAGGCCGAAACCCAACACAAACACGTGTTCACCCACTGGAGATCAAACTCATCACCTGGGTCATGGGCAGTGGCAGATCATCAAGCCATTGTACAAGCGATGAGATTGTAAAGATTGATCGTTCAATCTTGTATAATCCATTTCGGTATATAATCTTGTATAACATCTTGACCGTCAATTTTTATTATGAATCAACATCTAGACCGTTCAATCTTTAAGTCGATAGTAAAGATTTAAATCACTTTGCATTTAGTGCATTAGACTCATGTGATTCAAAGTTCTATCATTGGTCTCAAAGATCGAATTGTCAAAATATTGGTATGAGATTATGCACCGAAATATATTATGCAGTTTAAACTCCCTCTCTATACACATATGAGTGGCTTGATCTGCCATGCAACTCACTTGTGTTTGATCATTGCTTATATATATATACATGAATGCTTGATGTGTCATCAACAATGTAACTCATTTGGCTGACCATTACTTTTTAATGGCACAATGTAATAAGGTTTTCCTTCATCATTTTAAAAATATTTTTATAATATTAAAAACCACACTAAAAAAACAATAATGGAATATGAGTGGACAACATCACGTGTGAGAAGCCTCTCATTTCATAATAAATGCTCAAATTGTAAGGTATTCAACTCTACTTTATTATCTCAACTATTTGATTTTTAAATAAATGATTAAAGTAATAAAATAAAAAAGTAAAAGTAAATGATATTTGTAATTCAAGCTAATCAAATTGAGAAGTTGTTTAAGTAGATTTGATCATGACTAAGGTTTGATCATTTACCACTACTTCTATATTTAAATACATACATGTGACATATTATCATTATTCATTTTCTTCAATAAAAAAATTTTCGTTGATTTCTGTTCCCTAATATTTTTTCCATTGCCGTGGTGGGTGTGGAGTCCAGGAAGGTGGTTCCTTGTCTACGCCCCAGAAGGTTCGGATGGGTCCGCCTTCGGTCACACCGGAGCTAGCCAGGAAAGAGGCGTTCACCCATAAACAATTCGAACTTGTTGCCCCAAAACGCATACACAGAACTTTTTATTTGACTATTATTAATATTTATATATTGTGTTTTTGAGCAATTATTATGATGGATTTGTATTTTACTGCATTTGACCTATCATAGTCTTCAATATTGTGGGCACGTCGGTTGGACCGACGATTTAGGGGGTCCGTACCGAGCAACTTTCAGCGGCCCCCTTGGTCACGGTCCGGACCGACTGAGTTCGGTCCCTGGCATGACTTGACTTAGTCAGAACCCCCCAAAAAAAATAAACTGCTACGAAGTCTAGAATTGGGTTGCACGGTCCATAATGCGGTAAGTCAAGCAAATTGAACCAGCCTCGGGGTGTTTATGACCCGATTTGATATTGTTTTAGCTTCAATCTCTCTGGACCAAACCAAACCAAACCATTTAGTTTATAAAACCAAACCAAACCACCATTTATTACCACTACAACAACAATTAAGCACTTTCCTATATTAAATGGAGTCCGCTATATGAATTCTTTGTTTTTATATAACTCGATCATGTGCTATGCTAACAAATTTCTTACTAATACTTTTGTGGTCTTTCTTTTTTTTTTAACATTCTCAAAATCTAGTTTTTCATACTTTTTACCTAAGCTTCCTTTAGTAATCTTTCTAAGGGTTTAAACCATCTCAATATTTTTTTGGCTCATTTAAACCACTTTTATACTAATTATATAAAAATGGTTTGATTGTGTTATGAGGATTAGGTTTTAATCTTGGAATTGGAATCAAGAATCGAACCGTAACATTTTCCCCCTAATGAAAACAGAACCAAACCAAACCAAACCATTTAATATTTGAAACTAAACTAAACTACCAGTTTGGTTTGGTTTTCTCAATTCTTTAAAGGTGTCCACAAGGCTTGAGGAAAACTAGACCTTGATTTTCGATGCTTGCAATTCCAAACTTGATTATACATCAAACGCGAGATCTGTTATTGGTGTAGAATTATGGTTCTACAAGCCCAATTTGAATCAAAAACTTTGATACCAAACAAGAAGCAGACCATAAGAATTGAACCTAAGAGTTTCATACAAGAACCCAATTGCCTCTTCTCTCTTGTGTTGTTATCCCGTCTCACACGAAAACAAATTTGTAACAGTTGCCAATCAAACATGGTTCCATGATCACAAGCTCAACACCCCTCCCTGAACTTTTAGGAAGTGGACCAAGAATGTGGGTGTCTCTTGGAATAAAGCAAAGAACTTCTTTCGGAAGTAATAAAAAAAAGTTCGACTTGACTAATAAGAAATTAACGCGGCTATGACTTGCAAGGACCATACTAGATTAATTTCAACATTAGTTTTTCCTTTTACAAATAAACAAAGAACAACAACTAAGCCTTTTCTCATATTAGATGGAGATTTTTTGGCTATTATAAATAAATAGCTTAATTTTGGATAGAGGAACTAATGATGATCATCAATGGTGCATTTGGAAGAATTTGAAGGGTGGGTCGTAAAGCATGTGGTGTATCTTTTGTTTTTGGGTGGAAAGAATAAAGCTCACGGTAAGGCCGTAGACTATGGCTACACACCACGGCTAGCTTTAACCCTGGGTTATATTTCCAACTAAAGAGACCCCAGCTTCTTGAGTGGTTAGCACACGGTGCGCATCAAGATGGTGAGCGTGGGAGTTGAAACCCTTTAACTTCAAGCACATAGCATGCAAATGTTTGTTAGTGTCTACAGGCCAGATGTATTCGATATCAGTTCAATCTCTGAATTTGATAAAATCTGATTCTATGTTGAAATGGTTTTGTTATTATCTCTATTCGAACTATATATATATATATATATATATATATATATATATATATATATATATTGTTTGCACATGATACGGCTATGTGGAAACAAAGAATTCATGTAGCTGACCTCATCTAGTATGGGAAAAGTGCTTTGTTGTTGTTGTGAACGTCTAATACCTCATCTGCAAGAATTATCAATATGAACAGATTGAGAAAAAGGGTTGATCTTTGAAGAAAAAATTGATCTCCATTTAGTCCTCTAAATTTTAAATAGCTTATGAACATATATGACTTACTATAAGTAGTTGTGGCCAGTTCAAATTCTGGTTTGCCTGCAACCACAAATGATAACCTAACCATGTCCCACTCGCTTCCGATTATGTTTTGACACTGTTGGTTTTCGTCAATTTTTTTTTAAACGATTATGATAACAAACAAAGAAACTTGTTTCGAATTGGGCAGGCTTAAACGATTTTATTTTTTTTAATTTTAATATAAAAATATGTTGCTCCACACTCTCACGCACCTTTTGAGCCTTTGTTGCTCATAAGATATAGCCTATCTCTATATACTTTCAGCTGCGTGGGATTTACATTCAAGTCGTGTGAGTTTGTCATTTAAGCTTCCACACTTGCATACAAGAACACTCGAGCACTTGCTCTACACTCTCAAGCACATTTTGAGCCTTCGTTGCCCCTAAGATATAGAGTATCTATATACTTTCAGCTGCATGAGTTTTATGTTCAGCTGTGTACGTCTTTACATTTCGGGTAGTTCAATTCCAGTCGTGTGAGTTGTCTTTACCTGTTTAAACTATTAGTTAGTAATCTCAGCTTCCATGTTATTTATTATTTGTCTTTGATTATTATTATTATTATTATTATTATTATTATTAGCTTTCAAATGTAATTTTGAAGAGGTATCTGATACGAGTTCATGTGAACTTTTGGTTTGATCCCTACCAACACCATTTTATGCTGCTGAGATACTATAAGGTTCTTGTTTTCGTTTTGTATGATATATATCTGGTGTTTTTGCTGTGCCACAATGAGATTGTCAAAATTTGAACATGCAAATTAGCTTCTGTTCTTTTCGCAGTCGATTGTTGATCTCCAAACCTTTTTGAGAAAGAGAAAACTTTGTTGTATTCCGAGCAAGTCTTTGTTTTAAAACAAAGCTTTGTAAAATCTTCTGATGTGAATTTGTTCTTTGAAGGAATATCCTTATGCTTTGAAGGAATATCTTTTCCTTTGTATAATTATGAACACTAATGATGACATTATACCTGTTTTAAATTCACTATAGGTTGAAATAACTATTGCGAGGTTTCCTAATCGAGCTCATGTGTACTCCATAGAAGGTGGTGGTCCTATGATTTTTGATGTGGATGGACGTGGATCTGAGTTATTCCCTACTGGTAATAATTGGATCTTTGCAATATCCCTCCTTCAATATTTCTTTGTCTTGCTCTCCGTGATGTGCATCAGTAAGTTAGTTAACCACCCCTAGCCCTCCTTTTTGGACACCAACTCTAATGGCATTTCCTGTAGTGTTTCAAATGGGATCTATGTAAGAACATATGCAAGTTTACATCGCTTCAAATTATTAGTAGTTTCAGCCAGTGTTGTGTGGGACTTTAGCTAGGGTGTCTAGGCAATGGCGGGTAGTTAGAGTGGTTGAGGCTTGGCCGAATGGGAGTGGTGGTGACAAGTGGTTGGCCGGCTGGGGTGTGGTGGAGCAGGTGGAGCGAGGTGGTAGCTGGCTGTGGTGTAGGTGGAAGACCCGGCTGGAAGTGGTGCAGGTGGCTGGGCTCGGTTGGGCTGGAAAGGGGGTGAGAGAAGATGGGAACCCGCCCCTTGGGGGGGGGGGGTTTATAGGGTAGGGCTCGTATTTAAAATATCTGGCCCTACCCTAATACCAGCCCACCTTACTACCATACCACCACCCCTAGACCACCTTACCACTACCCTAATACCAGCCCCCAACCGACCTATCCCACACGAACAAGTTGAGCCTTCCCGCTCATATATATACTTATATTTCAATTTCGGCAAGTTCAATTCAAGTCGTGTGAGTTTGTCATTTCAATTCGGTTATTTGGATAAGCTGAGCTCAAACATGATTTGGAAAGCGTAAGACGAGATCGAGCCAAGCTTTTTCTCTTTGCACAATAACAGAGCTTGAATCATGAGTTCGATACTTGGGGTATGCATGGCTTCGTCTTCCCATTATACCAAAAAAACAATATAGAGTTTGAATCGGGCAAAACATCTTTAAGATTTGGATGAAGCATTTCATCCCTAATACACACACACCGTGCACACACACATAGAGATCAAAACGAACATTCAATGCATGCATACCAAGGCATCGAATGACACGATATATCTACACATATTCACAAACAAACCCGAAAACACATCACAAAATACACCAACCAAATACAAGATCAAGAGAAAACCCATTCCACCGCGACACCATAAGGATGACACCAACACGCAATTTATTTCGGTACGTACATTGAGGGAACATGCAATTTATTTTGATATGTACATTGATTCATGGAGACACGACACCTTGGTCCAAGTTAACGTGTCCATGTGATCTAGGGGTCCGTGTCAAGCTTGGAGGTCTTAACGACCGTCGCCGGGCATGTTGCGTTCCTCACGACACAGTCACTAACACTGCCGAGAAAAACCCTGTCAGCAATATGTATCAGAATTAAATTTCTTCCTTTGTCAGGAAAAAAAGTATAAGTAAATGTAAAAAATATTATAAATCAGGAATTAGGTTTTTTAAGTAATGTCATAACCAGAAAAAAAAAATGATATGGTACAATGGCATAGTAAATGAAAAATGGGACATGTGGATGATTTTCTTTTCCACCCATCAATCACTTTGAAGTCGTTTCTCGATCATTCACCAAGAAATACATAGTGAATCTTTGAAATCTACCATTATGTTATGCTAAAAATTATATGGGACACAAAGAACGGCTCTCATGATATAATATATATATACGGGCACATGCATGGAGCCCGAAGAGGATTATGATGAAAACAAACGGTTCATCCTTTGGAGCCATATCACATCCCGGATCGGATGAAATAGGATGAATTGAAACATTGTAAATACACATGTTAGTCTTTTATTTGAAATGGTAAAGATGGTCCCAGTTTATACTTGTATATCTTTGACATACTTACATCTAAATAGTTGTTCATCTTTATCCAATTCTTCATCAAAGAAGTCGTTCTTCTTCACTAAAAGCTTCATCAACGCAGAGCTTCATTGGTCTTTCTGACTAACTCGCAAAGCTCTTTCTCATTCAAAGCATAAAAACTCACCAAAAGTCCAATTCGTATTAAAATCATATAAACTTTTGGTTGGTAGGATACCTCTATATGAAGAATCATATTAATCGGAGTTGTATTGATATGTTACAATACTCCACCTACAACATTGATTTTAGATTCTTTTCACAAATGGATTCCATCCCTTTTAGGCCACTAAAAAATCTGACCTTAATTTTCATGAATAGGCACAATTGGCTGTTTTGTATGCTCCAAAAGATTTTTTTTTGGTTATTTTAAAGGTATGACCTTCATTTTTCAAGGACAATATTTTAAATAATTGAAAGGTTCAAGTTCAATGCACAATTTCTGCCAAATTAAAGATGTGGGGGTCTCCAAAAGTAAAGTTCGCGTTCAAAGGAATTGTTAAGAAAAGGAAGCATATGTTAGCTTAAAGCAGAATATGAAGGCTGGTAAACGAACCAAAGTTCTGCTTGTAAGTTGGCTCGTTGATTGTGATCATCAGGTGATCTAAATGAGCCAACAACAAGCTGATTCATTTAGCTAAGAATTCATAGTTTTGGAATCTCTCTATAGAGAGAGTTGTTAGACTCCTCTGCACGCTAGATTATATAGATTCTCAAAAGATAGATGAATTGTATACAAGAGAAAAGTAACAAATAAAAAAGTATACATTGTATTATATATATATATATATATATATATATATATATATATATATATATATATATATTTCTATAAAAACTTTTATCTTTTGACTTTTCTTATTTAAGCTATCCATCTATCAAATTGGATAAAGGGGATGGTATAAAGGAAAAAATCCACAGATGAAAAAGTACATAATGTACTTTATAATTTTTTTGATTTTTCAATAAATAACTTTCAACTTTTGTCTTTCTTGATTCAAACAGCTTATCTCTCAAATTCAATGGCCAATGATTTAACATGATTAAGAGTCTAGTTAGTTTTCTTTCTTGCTTTATATATATATATATATATATATATATATATATAAGAACTCATGTATGCTAGTACACTTGAGTGTTATTTTTGTAGATACACTTTATTTATATGAGTATTTTTGTTTTTAAATTTTAAATTTAACATCTAAATGTACTAGCATATAACAATTTTCCTATATATATATATAACGCCAACAGGAAAGTCATCCTCACTAAAATTTTACATCTTCGCTGAAATACGGATAATAGTACGATGCTTCATCACAATGTGGTTCTGAATCGTGGTGAAGTGATTAAGAGCTGGAACAAGACACACATACGCTCAGGTGAACTGTTTACCGAAAGATGGAGAGAGAAAGAGAACCTCTTGATCCGCTTAAACCCCTGCTTCCCACCGGAATGGAATCGAGCTTCAACTCTTCCACAGCATCAGATAACTTAGGCCTTGCATCTCCCAGTAAATTTTAAAATAAAGCTCTGGCTGTTTTTTATAGTCCACAAATTACTATGCGTCTCGATACAGAAGAGAAGACAATTTGAAGCAACTCATTTCCCGGCAAACGTATTGAAAATAGTGATTCGCCGAACCAACTAACCAAAAACGAAAAAGAAGAGGAAACCCTAAAAGAGAAGAAGACATTGAGAACGAAACTCACCTTCTTGATGTTGGAAACATTCTCCAAGATGTCGATCACCTCAGTATCAAGAGCAGAGAGTCCATAATTCCTCAAAGAACTAGGATCTACGAACTCATACAGAGCTGCACCAACAGTCAAACAAACAGACATAAAATCACAATTATATGATGGATTCCACCACTCATAAGAGTCCGAAGAAGATAAAGACGAAGATGATGATACTGATGCAGGGTGGTATATATTTACGTGCTCGTCTTCCCAAAGTTTCTTGAGAGGGAAAGAAGCTGGTTTTGGCTGAACGTCGATGATAATGGGTCGGTCTGATCCTTCACTGACTACTACTAAATTGTCTACAGCCGCTCGCCGAGTAATCCATCCCTACGCCTATCACCCGACGACGCGAGCAACTGGCTTCTGCCATCTCTCTCTCTCTCTAGGATGTGTGACCAGAGCCGCTATATGATATGACGGAAAAATATTCATCGAAGTAATGTTGGGTCTCTTGACAGACAAAAACGTGGATGAATCTAAGAAACTTAAAAAGTTTGTGAGCGGTTTATATATATGTATAGATAATAGATAAATAAATAGATAGAGATAGTGGGAGCTGCTAGACGCATCCGATGCTAGACATTATTTGATTATTATGATAGTTCTTGCGGAATCGAATTCCTTATTGACTTTGATGGGTAACTCGAATGACATATATCTTCTAATAGAATATGGTATGAGACGGTGTCTAGCATCTTCTACTTTTTTTTCTCTATATATATTTTGATTGGATCTGCACTTTCTCGAGCATGCTCATTGATAGTTTATAATAAAAATGTATTTATTTTTTAAAATCTTTTCAAAATCAATGAATGAGTATGAATGAATAAGTATCAATATAGATACAATCTAATTTTTATATTATATATATATATATGAAAACCGAATCTTGTTAACATATAAGTATAATTCAAAACATTATAAGAGAAATATCATTATTATATTTATGATCTCGAAAAATAATGATTGGACATGAGTGATTGGATAAGATCTGGCCTCTCTATTTATTTATATATATATATATATAGTAATTATATATATATATGTGTGTGTGTGTGTGTGTGTGTTTAAACAAGCGAGATGATGCTAAAAATTCATAGATCCATATTAAGACTAGATCTGTATGAAGTGAAAGTAGTTACAACCATGAAATGCGAGAAGAACCGAATTTCATGAGTTGCTATTTCAAAAAAAATGTAAATGTTATTCAAAAACTGATTTTACCTTTCTGAAAAGGTCTTAAACATCTCTCCGATAAAAAGGTATGGTTGTTGAAAAGGAAAGTCCATATTCAAAAAAAAAAAAAAGGTGTGAGATACACAATACACGATTGATTTTCTTAGTGAGTAACCTTGTCCATCTATCTCTCTCTTTTTTCCTATTTCAGTTACAGGCTTATTGTTGCAGAACAAAGAACGAGTGAAAAAGTACAGAACAGACAAGGCGGTTGGCTCAATCAATCGTGGTCGGCTCCAACATGAAGAGCAATAGCTCACCTGGTTAGGGTTTCGGCTGGCAAGTTATATAGGGCTTGACTTCAATGCCCACGCCCTGCATCTGCCCTCGGCCTCCCCATTGTAAGGACAAAGAGATTAAGGCAGCATCTAGATTACGTTCCCCTTCAGCAGTTCACTGTTGGATGTCTTGAGGTTCCCCACTTTGGGTTGCTAGAACCAGATCTCCATTTGTGTTTGATTGCTACTATCATGAGATAAACCATATCTGGACCCTATGAAATGTAAAACCCACTTGAGCTCATCATCTTTCTAAAATTGTTTTCACATTTACGTAATTTTTATGCTCTTCATTAGACCTTTTCTAGATATCTTTTAGTAAAACCCAAACCCAGCTGTAAGTGGGTCTGAACCAAATAACTAAGTCCACTCAGCATAAGACCTTCAAACTCGTAAGGTTCGAGCCTGACCATTTTGAGAACGGTCGTAACCTGTTAGTTTCAACTAGAACCGAATTGGGCCAGGAACATGGTGGTGGAATGGAACAGAACTGGGACCATGCTGGAACTTGAACTGGTGGTTTTTGAATATTTTTATTATCTTTTGAACTTTTATATATCTTTCAATGATCGTTTACGAGTCCAACCAGAACTGGAAGTGGAACCTAGGTTCCAAAGCAAAACCGAAACTGGCTTGATTGCGGTTTAGCTTGGTTTTCAGTTCCAAGAGAACCAAAACTGGTGGTCTGAAACTGCTTCTTCCGATTTACCCAAAACCGGCCATGTTTATGTATCACTTCCACATCTTTCCGTGAATGCAATTTGATGTATGTTTACGGTCTTACTCTCACAAATCCAAATAGACCTAGATGGATCTGATGAAATGTAAGGAGTATATCAATTGCTCCAGATTTGTCATCCAGAACTATATCGGATCTATATGCATAGGATATCCAAATCCGGCTATAATTGTACTTTTTTTGGGGTATTGATTATAATATCCAACTAGCCGGATTCGATAAGACCCTGTCTAATGCAAGTTTGACCAGTTAAGATCCCTATAATATTGTTTGGATGACATTAGTGATGACAGGGCAACAAATACAATGCATGTCTATGAAAGTATAATATATTTCTTTTTTGTTACAAGAGGAAGCCGAAACTTAACACACACTCATGCATGCACCCTCTGGGAGTCGAACTCTACACCAACAGCATCAACTTCACCCCAGGGCGTGCTGCCGTTGAGCTAATGCTCTAAGTGCATGAAAGTATAATATTATTGGTGTCATTCTGGATCGTATGGTATCACCTTTGAGAATGATCGAGTATCATGCTAATGTGCTAGGAAATCGAGCTCAATGACCACTAAGAATTCATGTAACTGACCCCACTTTGTGTGACGAAGTCTTGGGTTTGTGATTTGGTGCAGTTTGGCTTGTTTAATAATCTTTAAAAGTCCATGCGTTATTTCTCCCAAGATTTGACCTTATGAATTTGCTCAGCTCTAATTTGTCAACGAAAGAACATCCTTTATAGTAGAATAAACATATTCTAAGTTTAAGAAATAACAACTAACCCATCATGAGAAAGTGATTGAACTATCTTGGAATTTAAAAAATTAAGGGTTTCTTAAAAGAAGAAGGATAATGTTATTACACTTATACCTTCAAAAAACAATGATCGAATATAAGTTAAGAGTGTCGACAAGATCCGACCTCTCTATATATCTATAGACACTGGTATATCCTAATACCCTTAGGTACTAACAAATTCAAACAAATCTCAACCATACATTTTTTTTATGATAGATAGTTGAGATTTGAATCTATAAAGTAAAAAGTACGTGCATACACTTTATTTACATGGGTCCTTTCACTTTTGAAATTTCAAATCTCGATCATCGTTCATCAAACATGAATGGTTGAGATTTGTTTGAATTAGTTAGCACCTAAGGAAGCTAGTATTTACCAATTTCTCTTTCTCTCTCTCTTTATATATATATATATATATATAAAGGTTAGATATATCCCTTTATGGACAAATCAATAAGCCACTACTCTTGGTGGTCTATCCTTCCAACAAGAAAGTGCTACCGGCCCTAGCAACAACATGCTTGTAATTTTCTCAAATAATCCAAGTTTCTGGCTTAATCAAAATAGAGCTCATTTTTAGAAAAATATTCCAAAAGTAGGTTCACCCGATCATCGTTAAGCTTAGCAGTAGGCATGTCACAATTTCATAAGCCTAGGCCTCGTAATTAAATACCCCCTAGATCCCTACTTCGAATAAGCCTAAAACTATATTGCAGGCACAATTCAAGCATTTCAACTACAATTTTATAAGCCAAGGCCTCGCAATCAAACACCCCTAGATCCCTACTTCGAATAAGTCTTTGCCCGTGAAGTTAAGCAAGGAACACTCTTTACCTATGTGAGAGTGAAGGTTCCTTCCTTAGAGTCTTACGTTTGATGGTTGCACCTAGTAGGTCTAAATGTAGCAACTCGAAAAATAGCAGCTTCATCTATTTAAAAATTGTGATTTTGATGTATAATTTAACCAACTCCCAAATTTCGTTGTTGAACGACCTAGTTAGTATATGGGGATTAGAGACTTGGGTTAAGGCTAGCTTGTGCCAATTTAGGCATGACAAACAATCACAATTGGGACATGCATAGGACTTGCACAATTCCGAGTTTCATTCTCGATCAAATCCATCGCTTTGTATGTTGTTGTGGTTACATAGGCTCAATTTGAGTTAAAAATTTTATCATGTTAAATAATGTCTCTCGTGTTGTTACTCTTCGAATGAAAACTCAAAGATTAGTATCACTTACAAATCAAACATAAAACTATTATTATAATAAGTCCATGTGAGTGGGTCCAAGCATGTAGTTAGTTATAGTTATGGGGGTATCAAACTCATCCTTAATGACGGATCCGGTACTTGGATTTCAGGTGAGATGTACTTGTATTTTTTTATATACAACGACAAATTTAGGAATTTTCAGATTTCAAGGTACATATCTCACCTCACCTTAAAGTGGGTCTGTCACTCGCCCAATGCATGTCACTGGTATTGAATTCATGACCTTTAACTTATTAGTCAACGTCATAGCCAGGTGAGCCACTCAAAGAAGCACAGCAGATCATTCCAAAGTAGTCAACAATAAGTGTTTCTCAAAAGCTTTTCTTTTAGAATGCTCCACTCCAGAATTGTACGCGGGAAATTCGTTGCTTGGAAGCTTCTTTGCACCGTCCATCGCAAAGGCTGGCAGATCGGGCAGCTGACCGTGATAACCATCAAGCTAAACTCGGCTCGTTTAGGGTAAACCGTGGCTCGACCACGATAAGCCGAAGCTGTGACCTAGACCTCAAGCTGCCTTACAATGAACAGGTCTCGGCTTCGTGTCCTGATTCTTCGTTTTGAACGAGCCGAGCCGAGCCAAGGGGAGTTAATTAGGTTGCCTCTCTCCTTGCTTCGGTGTGAACTTCCAAGAGATGAACAATCATGCCCGTGTGCCAAACTCGATTTACACCTTGGTCGAGTCGCCAGTCAAACATGCAAATACACTTCGTGGATCCCAGCCTAACATGTGAACTTAATTGAAAACAACAATCATGAATTTGCTTGTGAAAGCTGAACCGCACCAAGTCAAAATCTTTTCTTGACCACTTTACGCACCTGCACTTTCAGCAAATGCATGACTGGGCAAACTTTGTCTTTCAATGAGCTGGGCTGTTAATCAAACGAGTTGATTCAGCACACACACACACACACACACACATATATATATATATATATATAGAGAGAGAGAGAGAGAGAGAGTAATACTTGTGTAAGAGCTGAGCCAACTCAAGACGAGCTCAACTTGGGCTGGTTCCAAGCCAGCCATGTCTAGGTAGGGAATTGGCTCCACCGTGGTTCAATGTAAATCCGCCGGTTTTGCGAGTCTTCGACACCCTAACCACCCGGCTAAACCCAGGGGGGCATCGACTGCCAACCTCCTTGTTCACATAATTCAACTTAGAGGAGAAAGCTATAGAGCTTAGATGGTCGGTGTATAGTTAATTCTCTTCTAGCTTTGAACTACGAAGCTTTACCAAACCTTTCTGCTTTCCCGCTTTCATTTTAGTATTTGGTGGCCAAACACTGAGCGTTGAAACTTAATCAATCCTATCTGGCATTGCTTCCACGAAAAGGAGGCATTAGTTAAGTGTGAATGAGTTGCTAGCTGCATTATTATTATGATGTTGAAATGTCACATACAATCTGTGATCAAGACCAATTATAATAAGTAGGACCCCCGATAACCGACCAAGCAGCTCGTCGATCGACTTGGTTCGAGTTTGTTCATGTTTGGTTCAGGAGCCTAACTGAGATGAGCATAAACCGTTTGTTTCCTCTCAGCTAAGCTTGTCACATAAGACCTCAAGTTGTTCGTCTCACTGTAAAACTAGCAAACCTTCTTTGTAATGTCTGGTTTTAGGCCTCAAACCGGAACCAGTCCGGTCCAACATCAGTTCCGGTTCCTGATTTCAAGAAAACTAGAACCGGCCATCTCTCTCTCTATATATATATATGTGTGTGTGTGTGTGTGTGTGTGTGTGTGTGAAAGCAAAGTTTTTCTAATGAAAAAGTAAAGGATATTGGTAGGTTGCCCCATGGAAATGATACGAACCAAAGCTCTCATTGATACTGCATATTTAAATTCTCTGTGGCACGATACATATTTATTCTTGGAAAACGAAAAAATGATAAAAATCAAAAGAAACACAAAATCATAATAAATACTATAATTGTGCATAAAAAAAAGCAACATACTCATTTAAATATTTCTGACATTATTGTCATCGAATTGACCTCATATTTATATAGTAGTAGATGTATGACTTTTATCAAACAAACCATAGAGACCCTGTAGAATTCCTGTTCTCCAAAACGTGGCCCACGCCGTCGATTTTCCAGATGATCACATGCACATCGTGGTAAATGAACGGCAGAGAATTAACCTCGGTGGGCCCTCAAATTCAATATGCCACGTCACTCTCGGCCAATGAGCACCAAGCTCTCAGATACTGCGATGTGCGCCACTCATCTGTCTTGTGCGGGTTGGATCCTAAATCAAATACCGCTTCAAATTCAGATCCAAATTTGAACAAGAAAAACAGAGAATCAAGTTATGAATCGGATTACGATTCAGATTCTTAGTTCTGAAACCCTTTTTAGCTTGTAGGCTTTCTTGGTAGTCTCATGTTCAAAACCCACTGTTAGATACAATTACCATAAGGTATGGCTGATAAGCGAACCAATCTAACTCGGGTTCGACTTGTTTAAACAAGGGTTCCAGTCATGGGTGCGTGCGAGCTGAGCGGCTCGCGGGCTACACGAGATCGAGTGATAAACCAAATTTGATGTTGTGCAGATGAATGAGCCATTTCCACAATCCTGTCGCTTTTCTTCACAATATTAACGAGTTGAGCTGAATCGAGTAACACAATATGATTAAAATGGCTAACATACTTAGGTAGTAATAAATCCAAACAAATCTCAATTATTTATTATTGATGATAGATGGTTTAAATTAAAATTTAAAAATAAAAAATATATATGATTAAAATGTACATTTAAAAAATATATTTATTTTTTAGATTTAAATTTCAATCATCAATGATTAAGATGATAATTAAGATTTGTTAGACAACCTCTTATATCATATTGTACTCTGTGATTAGTGTTGTTCTTACTCACATGAACAATTTTGTCATCGGTACTTGTATGATTGATCGAACGAATGATAGTAATAATAAGTAATACGTAACCGTATCTAGTATTTCCTGCATTCTCTCTAGAGAGAGAGAGACTGACGGGGACTTGTGTGAACGTAACAAAATCTAAATTAAAACTGGGGAGTTAAATGAAGCGGTGGAGAGAGCAAATCAAATGTAATGTCACCTCACACGATTTCAAAATGTGGTAGAATCTAGACCGTCCACTTCTTAGCTCCAGTCACGAACATCTTTCAAATAAACATCTCTCTACCGTCCATCACAAACGAAACGGCTGACTCACGAACTTATATTAACGGTAAAACTGAAATAGTATCTCTCACCGTCCATCACAAACTGAACGGCTCAGATTTCAGTATGGTTATTTCCGCCGAGGCGGGTGACCGTGACGACGGGTTTGGACGGCGGTGCAAATGGAACATAAAATAAAATAATAAGAAAAAAAAGAAAAAAAAACAGAAAAGGGACAACGTGTACAATTTGGGACGCAGGAATCGCCGTGGCCACAAGACACCAAACCATACTTGAATCGACCGCTATCAATTCTCAACTAAGTCGTCTCCTTCATCTACGACCGTCCGTTTGTGCTTCCCTGCAACAAAGCACCCATTTGGCACGCAGATAGCGAGGGTTTTGGTGAGCGCGCGGGATTCGACGGCCTAGATTGTCCCCACGGAAATCCAGAAATCGCCGCGATCTCCCTCCCACCCTCGCTAGCTAAATCCTTATCCGCACGCGAAGTCCCTCACCGTGCGCTCCCCCCCTCCTCTTCTCGGAGTCCCTCTTTCTTCCCTTATCTTTAATTTTGCGCGCTCATAATTAGCGCACCCTCTTTCTCTTGGCGTTTAATCTTTTGGGATCGTTTTGATAGATTTTCTTTCTTGATTTTTTGATCGTCTGGGTTGGATTCATGGCTGCCATTCTGGAGATGGTTCTCGGAAGAGGGTTCTTATGGGACATTTTATCGTTTGTGGCTCCGTTGTGGGGAGCGGTTTTGGTAGGTCTCTTTATGGGTTGGGTGTGGAAGCCGAAATGGGCGGATTTGGTGGTGATTGGTACCGCTGGAGGAGCTGCCGGAAACGGTGGTGGTGGCTGCGGAGAGACGACGGGTGGTCGAGGCGTGGAGCAGACGCCAGGATTCGGGTTGGGGTCGCTTCGGAGCTTCGGTTCGATTAAGGCTCATTTGCGAAGTTGCACTTCGTGGATTTCGGATGAGAAGACGAAAGAGAGACGAATACCGGCGACCGATTCCGGGCAGGAGATCACCATTACTGATGCTTTCAGGTCTAAATTGATCGTTTTGCAGATTCCTTGTGACTGAATTTTCGGTTTTTATTGAATGAACGGTGGGTTGTTTGAGGGGTTTCAGTATGGTTGTGTTTTTAAGCTGGGTGAAGGCATATATCATTGCATCAATTTTCCTTGCTTTTATGTTTATGGCAGTTTTTCTCGATCGGAACTAAGCAATTGCTTCTTTCAATTAGGTGTGAAGATTTCATGTCCTTTAACTTTGTTTCGTTGTGAATTTCAGTATTCCACCTATGGAGCGAGACCAATCTATTGTAAACGTTGATGATTTTGAGCATTTGTGGCGCTTGACTGAAATGACGGACGGAGGACCTGTCTGGCATCAAATGATGGATAGGACAACGCCGACGATGAGCTATAATGCATCGCGAAGAGATCCAGTGGTATGCTCAATCAAATCATATTTGGTTGCAGGAACATGGTTCGAGTATTCTCACCAGAGTTCTGTTTTTTTGCAAACTTTCTCTGTCAAATTTAGACCGGACCTCCTCAATATCGTAGCAGGACGGTATATGAAGATGCGACGCCGGAGTTACTCAAGGATTTCTTTTGGGACGACGAATTTAGAGCTAAGTGGGACGATATGCTCGTAAGTGCTACAACTTTGGAGGAGTGCCTAGAAACCGGAACTATGATAGTTCATTGGGTCAGGAAGGTACAGCCTATAAACCACTGGTTTTAGGTACAAGTGTAGTTCTTTCTTGTTGTTTTAAGAAGTTAATTTGAACCTCTGCTCACATGTTGATCTCAAATTTTTCGCAGTTCCCCTTCTTCTGTAGCGACCGGGAATATGTGATAGGCCGCAGGATATGGCAATCAGGAGGATCTTATTACTGTGTAACGAAGGTATCGTAACAAGATGAACCATTCCTCCGAGCCTTTGCATATTCTGACCATCAACCGTTCCTCCGAGCCTTTGCATACCTAAAGAAAAAGAGAGAAGAATCGATGGGGATAGAGGATCAATTGCTCTGTGTGTGTGTATGTGTGTGTGTGCAAACACAAACACAGACCATCAACATTTATCTTGCAACACTTCATCTGCTACCATGGACAGTGAAACAAAATCATGTTTCAGTGTGGGTTTAGCTTTCCTATGGGTCTATGTAAGTCACGACGGGTAGGCTTTGAGTTCTAGGCGAGCTTTAAGTGCTGTTAGCTTAGGATATGAACAGTCGTTATATCTTTGCCCTTCATGATAGTCATAGGCTTAGTTTTCCGGCATGGTGATTCTAAATTTCGGTTCTTATTGATGTTTCAGGGAGTACCATACCCCTCCTTACCAAGGCAAAACAAACCGCGACGAGTCGATTTATATTATTCGAGTTGGCGTATACGAGCAGGTAAAACTAGTTTCATGTCCCATCTTGTTCCTCTAACCGCAGTCTATTTTTTTGGTTAATTGTACCAAGAATCATTCTTTTTCTGAACTCTAACTATGATAAAACAGTGGAATCTAGGAGAGGGGATGGACAACTAACTGCATGTGAAGTGCTCCTCTTTCATCATGAAGACATGGGGATCCCATGGGAAATCGCCAAGCTTGGTGTTCGTCAGGGCATGTGGGGTGCTGTCAAGAACATTGAGCGTGGCCTCCATGCTTATATAAACTCACGGAGTGCAGGAGAACCGCTCTCCCATTGTGCAGATATGGCACACATAAATACCAAAGTGGATACAGATGATTTGAGACCAGTGGAATTGATGGATCCATCAGAAGCAGAACTAGAGAATCCCAAGAAACCATGCGGGCCTAACATGCCCAGATTGTTGATAGTTGCTGGTGCTGTGGCTCTTGCCTGCAGCCTCGACCGAGGTCTGCTGACAAAAGCAGTGATCTTTGGAGTTGCTAGAAGGTTTGCGAAGATCGGTCAGAGATTGTAATTTGGAATTGCATTCCGGTGAACTTCCGGTAGCAACCAGATTGGTGCTTTACATGAGAGTTACTAGTTCCTGATTCGCATCTGATGGTAAAGATGCCCTTCCAACGCTGGTTCCATACTGCATTCCTGTAACAGACACAGAAACTTTCGTGCTACTAGATCAGAAGCTAAGATGAGGGCTCTCTATTGTGTAGTGTTGGCCTCTTTTCTCTCTTTTTTTCCCTCATCTTTTTCCCGACAGATTTGCCTTGCTAGCTCCCTCATCTGTCAGTTGTTTAGCTGTTAAGACACAGGCTGATCGCTATATTGTGCTAGAAAGTTTACAGGTGAAGATCACAATATGCAAATTGTTTTCTTCAAAAAAATCGCAAAACCATTCAATCGTGTTTCTGCTTGTATTACTGTATTGGCTCATCACAACATAATTACTTTAAGTAGTTTCAAATCACATTGTATATGTTTCCTTATGAGCACACACACAGACATCAAGAGGAACCATTTTCAGATAATTTTAGGTTTAAGCCGGGTTGTTCTACCCCTTTTGAGTTATAAATTGAGGACATTGAAGAACAGTGTGAAAATAGAATGGGATCAATCCCGCTTTGAGTATGCTGCTAAATTTCTGCCATGCCAATGTGGTCAAGATGCCTTAATACTGGAAATATTCTTTTTTGTTCATGCCTTAGTATGTGGCAACCATTCATTATACGAACAGAAATGGAGATTCTGACCGACTTTGGGAGAAAACCATGGATTTCTATAGCCCACAAATCGTGTTAACAGTGTCAATGGATCCGGCAGATTTTAGTCTGACACGATTTGATGATTAAGTGGTGAATTTCAGTGCTGAATCCAAAACGAATACCTAATCCGTTTATATATTCTGTTACGATAATATGATTGGTTCAGTTTGAATTGCAAATATAGGATGCCCAAATCCAACCGGTAACCAGATCCTGTTGTAGTCACCGAACCAAGCAACCAGGTTTGGGTTTGTGGGTGTATAAATTCGATCCTGTATTGTTGGCATTTCTCGTGTTCGTGTCAACTTTCTGTGAAAGACTGATTGAATCTAAACATGAAAGGTTTTGTACTCTTAAGCTGTCAAATGCTCTTGTTGAAAGTGGGTCCACTGGAGCATGTTATTATTCTTTATCAAATTTTAATGCAAATCCATATTAGACCCATCTTCCAGTTTATATCAAAGATATTACAACAGAAGTATTACAAGAAAATAATTTCGTGGAAGTGGGTATTTTGATTTCTTAAGCTGTAGACTGTAAAACAAGTTGCTCATTATGGTTAAACCTTGAATTTTTATAATTTAAAAAAACTTAATATAAGTCGGTATTTTTTATCTTTATACAAATATATAATTGTAAATTTGATAGATTTGGCACATTGAGTCAGTGACTATATACATGTCCACCTAATTGGTTGGCTGACACAGTTTACTCACATTTATGAAGCACTCCTCCAATGTAGATCATGAACTCCAAGAACCTGTTTGAGCCCGTCAGTCGAGCTGCTTCTGAGCTGCATGAGATCAAACTGACTGCAACGGAAACTCGATGTGGTCTTGTTGAGCTTGAGCTGAGCTCGGGTAAATTTTGGCATAGTCAAGCTCAAAGTCATAGTACTCTGTTTAAGTTGTTTGCGACCCTAATCAAGGTTTATACATATAGTTTATTTCTCTTATTTATGGAACTATTTAACTAGCTAGATTCAAATCCAAGTTCTAGTACAAGCTAATTCACAGGCTTTGTTGAACTCAACTTAATTGAGCACGTTCAAAAACTCACTCAAGATTCCAAAAGAAATGAATCAAAAGAGATGAGCTCGAGATACTTGAACACAGCTGGAGCCAAGCTCAAGACTGAAGATCAATACTTGACTCACCACGAGTTTGAACTGTCTGTTTCTTAAGCTAGTCGAGCCGAGCTTTCCTATACTCCTTCGCGTTCGACTCGGCTTCCACCACCACTCAGCCGAGGCTAGAGTAAAACTTAGCCATGCCGGATGATAGTACCCGGACTACTATTTGATCCAAAACCATTTGCCGGCAAAGTGTGGGGTCGTCGGCTGACTTGGATGGCATAATGCTGGTTCGAACGTGAATATTCCTCTTCTCGGAATCCTTCGTTCTTCTATCCTTTATCGTTAATTTTGGCGCTCACAATCTGCGGACCCTCTTTTCCTAGCTTTAATTTTTTGGGGTCCTCGAATTTCTGTGATTTTCATGTATTTCCTTCTTGATTTCGATCGGTTTTGATCGTGGGGATTCTTTTCATGGCTGCTATTTTGGAGATGATACTCGAAAGAGCAATCTTGGGGGAGATTTTATTGTTTATGGCTCCGTTGTGGGGTGCGTTTTTGGTGGGTATCTTTGCGGGTTGGGCGTGGAAGCCGAAATGGGCGGATTTGGTGGCGGTTGGTGCCGCCGGGGGCGGCGGAGAGACGACGGCTAGTGGGGAGCAGAAGCCGAGCTTCGGGTTGGGATCGCTTCCGAGTTTCGGTTCGATTAAGACTCGGTACAAGAGTTGCGTTTCATGGAATTCGGGTGAGGGATCGGAGGAGAGGCAATTGCCCGCGATCGGCTGCAGGTAAGAAAGAACTGTTTCTAGTGTGACGCTTAAAGCTCAGGTCTTTTCTTTACTATACGGGGGAACGAGTGTGATAAATTTGTTTTTATGTTTTTTTAAAGATTTATAATTTTCTCAAACGACAATGCTCTAAAAAGAAAGAGAGAGGCAAACACGTAAGTACAATCCGTTTTCTCTCTCTCTCTCTCTCTCTCTCTCTCTCTCTCTCTCTCTCTCTCTATATATATATATATATATATATATATATATATATATATATATATATTATAATGTTATTACGTTTATACCTTCAAAAATTGTCATCGAACATGATTGAACAACCTCAATAATAAGCAAGATCCAATAAATAATAATACATACATATATATAATATGTGTGTGTATGTGAGAAAAATACTTGTAAGAAGAAATCGGTATATACAAACACAAAGACACACACTCGGTCGACTGTTTTGTCAAATCGGAACCCAATGAAGTTGGGGTGTGTTTAAGGAAAATGGCCTTCAAAAAATCTAGTGAGGTCTAGATTGACCTGCTTTGGCCCAGGCCTGGAATTATTTAACCTGAACCCAACCCATAAACCCGGTTTTCCACCTTCGGAACTCTGGGACAGAACAAATGTTTGTCAGTCTTTCATCAATCATAAGTAGTCAATTGGTTTTCTTTTGATTGAAGTTTTATGTTTTCTTGGGTATGTAATGTGGGTTATGAGAGAAATCAGATGGATTGCTTCCTTTAGTTGGGGGACATGCTGGACTCTGTGGAACTTTGATGTCTTCCTACTTTGTTTTTGTGTGAATTTACAGTCTTCCACCAATGGAGCAAGACCAATCTGTTCTAAACTTTAGTGACTTTGAGCATTTTCGTCGCTTGGTTGAGATGACAGACAGAGGACCGGTCTGGCATCAAGTGATTGATAGGACGACGCCGACCGTGAGCTATAAGACATGGCAAAGAGATCAGCAGGTATGCTTAACTAAATCGCATTGCGCTGCAGCAACGTGGTTCAAGCTCGCTTAATGGTGTTATTGATATTTCTGTCAAATTTTAGACTGGACCTCCTCAATACCGTAGCAGGATGGTTTATGAGGATGTCACACCGGAGTTTATGAGGGATTTCTTTTGGGATGATGAATTTAGAGCCAAGTGGAATGATATGATCATACATGCTGCAACGTTGGAGGAGTGCCGAAAAACCGGAACTATGATCGTTCTTTGGATCAAGAAGGTGGAGTACATAGAGATTGAAATGCAGCTTCCCTTATTTGTTTTAAGATGCTTTATTTTGATTTTGCTCACATGTTGATTACAAATTTCGGCAGTTCCCGTTTTTCTGCAGTGACCGCGAATACATTATAGGCCGGCGAATATGGCAATCAGGAGGATCATATTACTGTGTGACAAAGGTATTGAAACAAGCTCGATACATCCCATAGAATCTTGGCTTATTCTGAACTTACAGTATTTTCCTGCTGAATGATCACATAGCTGTTCACTAGTCTTGGTATTGCTATTGCATATTAATTTCTCTTCTCCGTTACTTTCTTATGGTGCAGAATTAGTCTATGGGATGGCCATTCAATCAATCCGAAGTAGATGTGTCTAAAGGCTTGGTTGAGTTTTGATGCATCTCAGGAAAAATACATCTGAAATTTTGCTGTTAACATGGATATTGTGACAAGAATCTTTGCAATTATTGCATCATGGGATTGAATATACAACACAATTTTCTCAGTTTGAGTTCATCGGTGTTACCTTTCTCTGATTGTGGATTTGGGAAGAGAATAAGAAAAAAGATTTCTAGATTGAGTTTTCTTAAAGGGATCGGTGCATGTCGTGAGTAGTCTTTAAGTTCCATAAGGGCTTTGAATGCTGTTAGCTTACGAAGTGGACTGTCAGGATTTCATAGCCGTCACTGGCTTTGCATACCTAGCATGGTGATTTATAAATGTTGATGCTTACTGATATTTCAGGGAGTACCATACCCCTCCTTACCAAGGCAAAAAAGACCAAGACGGGTTGATTTATACTATTCAAGTTGGCGAATACGAGCAGGTAAACTCCCTGTATTTCCCATCTTGTTCTCTAGCATCTTACAAATGTTTGGTTAATGATACACGAATTGTTTTTTTCTGAACTCCAACTATGATAAGCCAGTGGAATCTAGGAGAGGGGATGGACAATTAACTGCATGTGAAGTGCTTCTCTTTCATTATGAAGACATGGGCATACCATGGGAAATTGCCAAACTTGGTGTTCGTCAGGGCATGTTGGGTGCTATCAAGAACATTGAACATGGAGTACATGCTTATATGAACTCAAGGCAGGCAGGAGAACCTCTCTCACATTGTGCAGGTATGGCACACATATACACTGAAGTGGATGCAGATAATTTGAGACCAACGGAATTGATGCATCCAACAGAAGCAGAAATAAAGAATTCGAAGAAACAATTCGGGCCAAAGATACCCGGGATTTTGATTGTTGGTGGTGTTGTGGCTCTGGCATGCACCCTTGATCGGGGGCTGTTGACAAAAGCAATGATATTTGGAGTTGCTAGATGGTTTGGAAAGATTGGTCGAAAACCGTAAATCGAAGGTACAGCTTTCATGTTATCAGCGTTTGCAGGGGCTAATGTGTGGATCTGGCAGAATGTACGTGGCATTACAAACATGTCAGTGGCCCATATAGAGAAAAGGTGCAACTTTTTATGCTTCAATAGCACGACTTTGTGCAGGCTGTGTGTGGCATTGCAAACATGGCAGTGACATACGAAAAAATGTGCAAGTTTTGTGCTGCAATGGCTAATTGAATTATGATAATTTCTGTCATCTGAAGCTGATTTCCTCCAGTCGCAGCGTTTGTTGCACTTGCACTGGCCGGTTGAACTGGTGAATCAGGAACCATTGAACCGGCTGGTCAGGTATCTTTAGGGGTTTTTTATTTTCATTTTTGTTTATTTTTTCAAAATAATAAATTTCATAATTTTCTTTCATTGATTTAGATGGATTTTCAAAATCTGCTTTATTTGGAGATAATTATTTGAATGAAGCCCATTGACGCGGCATCATGTTTTTTGGAAATCTTTATGTTTTATTTCTTAATAAACAATATATGATATATACCTAAATTTTAAAACATGTATATTAAATTGTGGTTTAGAAGAAAAGACCAGGTTATTAGAAACAAATTAGGAGTGGCACCCATAGAGGATAAAATGAGAGACTATCGTTTAAGATGGTTTGGACATATAGAAAGAAGATCACAAGAAGAATCCGTAGGAAGGTATGAAAAATTAAATTTGAAAAGTATTAAAAGATATAGAGTACGACCACAAAAGTGTTGTAAAGAAACAATAAAAAGAATGATCTAGCTTATTGTGAGGTAACTGCCCACCACATGATAGAGTCATGTGGAAACAAAGAATCCATGTAGCCAATCCGGTCTAGTATGGGAAAAGGCTTAGTAGTTGTTGTATATTAAATTGTGGTTCAACCCCGACCATACCTCTTTTTAGTGAACGAGTGCCTTCTCCGGTTTATTGGCCGGTCTGGTTTCCTATACATTGGTTAAAGCAGGATCAGGCTAGTGTTTGCCCGTCGCATCTTTTTGGCCCGTGGAAGGTTGAACAGGGGCCTTAATACAGATAATAGTCATACTTAAGAAAAAAAGTTTTACTTAATAATTTGTAAATATTATATAATATTGGTAATCTAGCTTTGCCATTTAAAAGCATTAAATAACAACAATCTTCATTCGTTTAGTGTAGTCAATTGAGAAAATGATAAGGGCAAAATAAAACACGTCTACCAGGGTGCTCTCCCATGGTCAACTAATTCTACTAAACTTGGTCAATTAAATTATCTTTCCTGACACAATTCGGATGTGGTGTGGATTCATATTGATTATGTGTTATACAATAGGTTGGCATAAATTAACTTAATATTATAATAAATAAACCGTGGTTTGAAACCGAACCAAACCGATGTATGTTCTATGATGATTTTTCAGTTTTTCAAAAATAAAAAACTGATTATACTGATGATTTTCAGTTTTCTAAGAAATAAAAAACCGATTATACTCGTTAGGTTCGCGTTGTGGCTAGGACCGAACCAAATCGAACAGCGAACACCCCTACGCAAATGGAAAAAATGATAGAGGATTACAAATCTAGATTAAGAAAAATTTAAACCATCTTTAAACTTAATTCTCCTTCCCCCAGAAAATGACTCAACTAAATGAATTTATGAACATGGAAGGCGTTAGTTATATATCTTGTCATTTTATCCTTCGCCCCCAAAGCGGTTTAAGATAATTACCTAAAAAAATTTAACGTTTAAGCCGCATTCAAACTTTCTTCACGAACTCTGCCATAAGGCGGCGTAGAACCGAATCGCCGTTGGGTTCTACCCATCATTCTTCGGTGACATGCCGCTCTTGTTATTTCTAAAAGCTCCACCTAGATTGCCGCTCATAAATCATGTGATAGATGGCAGCAACTTTTGGCAAATCTTCATCATTTAGATCCATTCTCTCCCTCACAAATCTTTGTTGCTGCCATAGAACAGAGGCGTTTAGTTCAAACCATCATTCTTCGGTGACATGCCGCGCTTGTTAATTTTAAAAGCTCCACCTAGATTGCCACTCGTAAATCATGTGATGGATGCCAGCAACTTTGCGCCAATTTTCATCTTCAGATTAATTCTCTCCCTCGCAAATCTTTCTTGCTGTCATAGAACAGAGGCGCTTGCTTAATCTTTGTGAACAAAGAATCTCCGACCCAACTCCGACAGAAGAACGGCAAGAAAAGGTTTTAGAAACCTCCTCGTTCCCATAAATTTACGGAAATTTCATCTGTACAATGATTAGCTTCGGAATCATAGTCACAAAGACAACACATTTACAATGAAGCGAAAAGGAAAAACCCAAACAGATCACGAAGAGAAGCACCCTTCGACGATCGCAAAACCGAAGAGCCCGTCCACGTCGGCTGCGACGGCCTCGCCGCCGCTCCTGATCGCCAGTTTCGCCGCCGCCCATTTCCGTTCTATCGCTTCAGCAGAACGAAGCGTGATCTCACCCAAGAAAGAAACCTTGGCTGAAACCTTGGCCTCCTCTGCTGCGTTCGTTTGCTGTTTGACGCTCCTCATCTTCTGATACTGCTCCGCATACAAGAGAGCTATGTCCGCCATTGACGACCCAAATCTTCCCTTCCTTGATCTCCAAGAGAAACGCACCAGAAATCGATCGACTTATCCAACTGGAGAACCAACGAATCCGCTGCAGATTGTGGGTCAGACTGGAGGAGCATTTATAGCGTACCGTGGCTGCCCTTGGTCATACGGGCAACTAGATCACGAGCATGGCGATTATTAAAACAAACTAATAATCCAGAAGACGAATCCGTCATGGGTTTCTGGTCGATTCTGTGGACGGACGGAGGAAGAGGTAAGAGGAAGAGGCTGACAGTGAATCTAGCAAACCTTCTGGTGGCCCATGGTTTCAAAGAGTGGTAAACAACGAATGAGCCTGGGCTCGGACTTCAATGCTGTCTCGGTCACAGACTCTGAACGGTCCAGGTTCGGTGGACCTGGTTTTAGTACTTGCAACAAAAGGCACGACACGGGAACTGGAATACGACCCGAAAAGCCTGTGCCAAATTCTGTCAAACTTAACCCAAACGCTTTGTTGGTTCAAGTGGTTGGGCGCTCGCTCCCCTTAAGCAAGGTTTTGAGTTCGAGTACGGTGAATGTAGAAAACCAGTGTTACCAACAACTTAGGTTGTCGGATTAGTCGGGTTCTTTTGAGCTTCGGATACTTCAACAATAACTAAGTCTTTTTTCATACTACATGTGATCGGCTAAGTGTATTATTTTTTGTTTATATAGAGTTTGATCGTTTACGTGGTTAATAATTAACTCAATATAGGCTAAATTATTATTTATTATTTTCTTCTAACATTTTTGTGGTTTTTTTATTTTTTAGTATTTTCATAATCTAGTATTTCGTACCTTCTCATTGAAACTTCATTTTGATCGTCTTTTTACATGTTTAAATCATCTTAAACGATTTCTACTTTTGAATACTTCACAAAAAAAAATCAATTTTCCTACTTAATATGATTAGTGTAAACACCCAAAAATTTTCTCAAAAGATTTGATCTTTTAAAAATTCAGCTTTTTAAAGAAAATTTGTGGTTCTAAGTCTTTTAAGTATTTTCAAATAAATACACCTTAAACAAACTCATTTTCGTACCAAAATTTTGTAAGAGCCTCAAAATAAAGGCACTTTAAATCCCTCTAAAAAAATCTAATTTTCACAAAAGCCTAAAAAATAACTACTTTGCCCTCAAGGCACAATTGGCGAAATTCTATCAATTCAAATGATTTCATTTAAAGAAATGATGGTTTCAAACAAGTTTTTAAATAAACAAATGAAAATGAGACATTCGGAACAAAACTGACAAAATGTTTGCAAAATACAACATTTATATAATTTTAAAACCCTCAAAATTCAAAAACAAATCAAATCCAAACAAAGACCTCAAAAACTCGTCAGATCAATGAAAGTCCTACAAGACCCTACACCCATCATGAAGTTAAAGGGGTCTAAGACACTATACCTACAAAAGGGTTAAAGTGATCAAAATGGTTAAAAACTAACTCACAGAGCGAAAGTAGGTCACTGATGCAAAGAAAAATTGGAGATAAGACTCAGTTTCTCTCCAAAAATATTTGAAGATTTATGGTTAATAACAAAGAGTTAGTCCTATCAAAACCACTATTAAGGGTTGAAGCAATTACAAAGGATTTTATAGTTGATCAAATGACTACTCTCTCATATTTGACTTACTTTACATTTAATACATACAACGTACAATCAAAGCAAAATTCTCCATTCTTCTCTTCTCAAAGATACTTGAAGGTTGTCTTTAATTGTTAACTTTTTAAGAGTATAAGTGTCATTTATAAAGTTATAGATATTTTTTTTGAAAAATATAAGGACACCCTTACTATACTTATCCCTTTAAAAGTCAAAACCTTGATAGACTCATCTGAAAAATATAAAAAAAGTTATCAAAATACAAATCCGTCTTATCCCAAATACAAATGTGCCTCACCTAAAAAAATCCTAAAGCCCACCATTGATGGTGCCCTCGAAGCTTTGAAAGATTATGCCAGAAGTGAACTCTTCCTCTCAAGTCTTGAAATCAGACCTTAAAATTCCAAGTCCACCCCCCTAGCCGGGTGAGCTATTTCCACCACTATAGCAAGGTTTTTAATTAAGAGTCTAACGTACAAGGGCAGGATCGGCAACTACGGTTAGTTTACATGGGGCACAACCTCCCTCAAAAGAGGAAGGAAGAAGGAGAAAGCGAGTCACGTTAAGCAGGTCAATCAAAGCACAACCAAATCCCTTTCAAATAATTTTGGGTAAGCACGAACACAGACTCTTGAATCGTGTCGACCTGTGGTTTTCGCGTTGGGTATTATATAGCCGTCATGTTTTGTGTTTTGAACATATTCAGTCTTATCGTTTTATATTCATGTCAAAAACAGGTTAACAACCCCATTGTTTTGCTACCACAGGTGGACCCGGAGTGGGTTTTCGTGTCGTATCCTAATACTCACGTGCCTAGTGTCATACCCCTACACCGGGTCCAGGGGAAGGCACGTAATTATCGTGTCGGTGCATATAATAAGCCCTTCTTGTTCCGGTGGGCCTGACCCAAAACCAGCAACTGGTTTTTGAAACCGAAAGACTTTATCGGATAAGGACAATCGGATATTTTCCTTCCACGGCCTGTCTGACTAGATCATGAACTAAACCGACAAAGCGGATCCCACTTCAATCTTTATTTATTTATATAAAAGCATCAGCAATTCAGTTTCATTAAACTACGTCGGCTGCAGCGCTTGGTATTGCACAGACTTGATCGGTTCTGGTTTCAATTCAAGACCTGATTTTATAATGATTTTGGTTTTGATTTCGGTCGAAAAGTGGCAAGGAGATCCATGATTTGCTTTCGTTTCTGGGTTCAGTTCTCCTGGTTCGAAGTGTCCGGCCAGGTTCAAACTGGCTACCTCTACACGGAGATTCTTTGGAGATTGATTTTTTACTCAAGAAATCAAGTATTAGTTAATTGTTGGTAATGTATATTTGATTAAATCTAAGAGTGCAGATTGTATTCGAAGAGGCAATGGCTGCTATAGAGATCCAAAGGTTTGACAGTCTTGTTCTATCAGAACTCGAATAATCGAGCTTTTGTTAACTATTAGCACAATACAGGAATGAGTTGTACAGAAATAAAGAATCCATGAAAGACAAGTCTGTAAAAAATTTTGTCTTCAAAGAGGCAATGGCCGCAATAGACCCGAAAGTTTGATGTTCTCAAGCTTGTTCTGTTGACAAATAGTGAACATACTAAAATATTCATGCTTGCTTCATTTTCTAGCCCTAATTGTGTAGACCCACAACCAGTTAATCGAAGAGACCACCATGGGAGGGTTCTTCCCACTTGCCATAAAGAACAGCAAGCCTAAGATGGCAAGAGATCTTCCAAAAGTATTATAATTTATGGAATTAAGCTCAACATAGAATATGTCCAAACCAAAAATGAAATAATGCATCGAAGACTGGAGCATGATTGTTGGCGACTTTCTAGTTGATATTAGCAATCGTCTTTTGAAAGTGGAGAAAGTTTGTGGGAGAACATCTTGCTGAATCCAAAAAGTTGCTCTACGTATGACATGTTTGGAACCGGACCAGGCCAGGAATCAAAAGCGGGCAAACTGGACCAGAGACTGGAGACCTTACGTGGAACCGGAACCATGTCAGTTAAACTGGACCAGGGGACATCTTGCTGAACCCAAATGTAGCTCTACTACATGATGAGATCAATGAACCGTCGAGAGCTCGGACAAGATTCAGTTCAGTACTGACATCATAGAACTACCAACCCCTTGGTTGGTCTAAGTGGTTCAGCGCTTGTTTCCCTTGGGCAAAGTCTCGAGTTCCATCTTGTGAATGGAGCAAATTAGGTCTGGGAGAGCTTTAACCCCATAGTGGGCTAATCCGGCTTGCGTCGGAGTAGTCGGGGTTCTTTAGGGTGTGTGCGTCACAGGGCCAGGTTTAGACACCCTGAAACAGTGGGCCTGGGCCAGCATGGATTCCGTGTTTGCTTCATCTTTGACTCACAACCTACGTTGCATGGATACAGGTATGATACAGGTACCTTGTATGGGTATGGGTATGATACAGGTATGGGTATGAAGTACGTATATTTTTAAAGAACTAAGATACGAGTATGCTACTATTAAAAATATAATAAACTGATAAATTTATACAAATAAATATTTACGAACTAAAAAGTATATCGTATCAAAAGAAGAAAGTTGCTTTCAATACCATCAATCAATCACATTATACATTCTAATCGATTGCTCAAGAGAGGAACCTTCCAAGGAGACATGAGATTGGTGCTGTTTAGATTTGGCAATGAGGAAGTCTTCGAATATGAAGGGGTTATTAAAGCCAAATCAGCCGATCACTTCATCGTTTGATGTTGCTGCAAGTTAAACAACTTAGTCTTAATGTCTAGACTATCCATCGGAAACAAGCTAGGTTCCATTACTGAAATATTTTTTTTGTTTATGTGAATCCTACCGAAACAAAGACCGAGAGAATGGGAGAAGACAAACCGCCAGTGTTCGTTCTCTTGCTGCCGCCATCCGTCAACCGCCGATGATCTCATCACCATTGTAGTGCAGAGGTTCAAATCAAAGGGAGAGAATGCCAACCAAATGAAATTGAGAAAATAAAGGTTTTTATTTCATTATTTGGATCGAGTCAACCCATATCCATACGGGTCAACCTGATCCATTTATATCGGATACAGATTCTTCACATACCCAAATGGGGTACCCGTACCGATATATGCTCGCGTGTACCGGTATGCATCCAGATGTATCGATACGTACTCAACATATCAAGACGCATACTCATACCCGTTACATATCGTATATAAGTAGGCAGCCCTAGTTGGCATACCCGTGTGTCGGTGCCCAGAACCTACTTTTTTTTTTGTTCCTTCTCATTGTGTAAGAAGGAACAATGGAGATTTTTTTATATACAAGAGGAGGTCGCAGCCTAACAAACACTCCATGTGATATAGATGCAGGACAGATACACAGTTCTCATAGAATTCATGTAGATTTTACATCAAATTGTATACAGCTAATAAATTAGATAAAGATTTTAGGATATTAAGCTGTAGATTTACATCAAATTGTACACAGCTAACAAATTGTATAAATCTTTTTGTCCTCCACTATCACTTTGCAGGCCTTTAATTCTGCAAAACAAAGGCCATTAAGCATATGATGAGGTCGTATTAGTTATGGAAGTGTTAAAACCCAATCAGAGAATGAGATTGAGAACAGAAACGTGTCCAAGATTTTACTGGTAGAGTAGCTTATCTACAATGTTAACTGAGCCAAGATATTTGATGCATTGTCTTTGAAGAACGCTTAGAGGACACTCTTCTAAATTTACCTCTTTTCCATCTCTGACATCCAACATGTGATTTAAGATTGGAAAGTGAACGAAAGGAAAAACAGATTATCATAAAATTCTTGTGACAACCCAAATAGAAAAGATCAAGGACTTCTTTGATCTTTACCAGTAAAAGAAGGGTTGTTGGTTTGTTGCAATGGAGGTTGTGCCCACATTGTTATCGAGGATCGATCTGCATAACACAAACGATCATGTATCAGTACGCCTCTCTGGATTACTATCGAAGAGATTAGAAACAAGACTTTAGGTAAAATCATAAGTAAATAGTAGAAAAGGAATATATTAAAGGAGGCAAGTTAACTTACAGTTTCAAACCGATGTTCCAAACCCAACTTTTGGGCCTTCTCAATTCCACATAAACCCTTCTCAATTCTACATTATTACCTCTGCAGCTCTTCTTCAATCTCATGAGCAGCAAAGTCCAATAATGCCTTCCACATGTTTCCTTTTCCACCCATTCTACCAAAAGAAATCCGTACATTCTATTGTGAGACCTTCGCAACTGATAGTCAGCTTGACAAAAATCATCTCATCTCCTGCTCCACAAACAGGCATAAACAGAACCATTTAACAGAATTTCTAATGAAATCTTTTCTGACAAACATGAACAAGCATATGTGCTACAACAAATCGAAACAAAGCACAAGACAAAAACTAGTAACATGAGATCAAAGACATCTACCAATAAAAGAACCAATCATTCAATAGGAAAAATCAAGAGTCCAAATGAAACACGAGATGAATATAGTTGCATGAGCAGACCTTACCTAGAACCGAAGCGTGAGCCATGGTGTCAGCCATTTCCTTCAAGAATCATAGAAAGAGCAAAAAAGAGAGATTGACTCGCCTCCTCATATCCATCCAGCCTGAAGATGGCTGGCGTTCGCCAGAGATGTTTTATCCTTTCTTCAATGTTGTGTCATGCATGTCAAAATACGAATTAGAAAAGTAACAGCATCAGCACGAGAAACAGCTGTCCCGTAATGGTAGAAGAAGGTGAATACATTGAGTGCTGTTGGTGGTGGCTGGCAGAGTCTCTTCCAGTCGTGGTGGAAGGGAGAGGAGTGGGGTGGCTGTAATATCGGTCGATGGCTACCGGCGACAGCCGAGAGTTCCAAATTATTGTTGGTTTAGATACTCAAAACACGAAAATTCTACTTTCACGATCGAAGTATCTGAATTTGATTCTCAAATGCAAGGAACTATCTAATCAGCAAATCATCCCGGTTTCATAACTCCAGATATGAGAACCTTGCAGCAGATGAAGATTGAAGAAACAGCAGATAAGATTGAAAGGCAAGTGGGGTTAGGCAGATCCCTACAGTTACATTCCTCCGAAAAATTCACCAATTTTTCAGGATTTCTTAGTTCTGAAACTTAAGTAATTTTGTCAAGGATATATTTTACAAAATTTAGATCTATATCTAGCTTTGCCAATATGAAAGGATGCGGTATCTACAATGATCCTTGAAAATTCTTACATCTTTAGTTCCATACATCACTTTGTACTTATTAAGCACCATTCATGGAGCGAAGCAAGCAAGAACATATTCAGCCTTGCTATGATCAAGAAAGGTTTATCGCGGAGATCTTTTGCATTATAACTTGCTTTGTTGGTCATTGCATACTGAAGAGCATCTTATCAGCTAAAAGTTTTGGCTTTTTATTTAATTGCAGATGAAAGCTTAGGTTTCTATGGAGATACTGAAAAGACTGTCTGATTAATGCTAATCCCTAACATCAAGTTTCTGTACAATGGACACATAGTATTAAAAATGTTAGATGAGAATTCTCGAGTACAAGAAACATGGATGGCTTGAAAAAAGCTCGATTGATTGCTTCAAAGATGGTGCATGATGTCCTGTCTATATTTGCCCCATCCATGGAGACCTGAAACAACCTGCCCCTTTTGGGGCGGGTATGAGATAGCAAGTACCCAACCCATATCTGACACACACGGGCACACGCACAAAACCGGGTGGACCGCACCAAAATCATGGGGCCATCTGATTATACTGTATATAGTGCTTATTGCACAATTATTTTTTTTAAATGTTTATGACCACCCAAGGAAAGACCTTGTAGGTAGTGTGGTTATTAGAAATAAATTTGAAGTGATACAATACGTGATAAAATGAAAGAAAAATTCTATAAGATCATTTGAACGTGTAGAAAGATGATAAAAGAAGAACATGAAAAACTAGACATGAAAATGTTGAAAGAAAAAAAGAAAAATCACAAAAGTATTGAAAGGAAACAAATAAAGAATTAATTTAGCTTATGTTGTATGGAAAACAAATTCATATGACCAACCCATCTAATATCTAATATGAGAAAAGCCATAGTTGTTGTTTTTGTATTTGGATTAGATTTTAAAATGGTTGAATTTTAATGTAGAATACTTTAAATGAAACAATACTTTTAGAGTTGAAATTGCGGTACGTGGTGCTACTTCTCTGCCCGTTACCCACAAATCCCCAAAAGTAACGGGCTGGAAGACGGGTGGGTACAGGGCGGGGCGTAAGTATACCCGTCCCCGACATACCCGATTGTCGTAGGCCTATGTTTCTTTTAACTGGACGCTCTTCTTGTTCGGCTGTTCAACTTCCTTCAAGGAAGCATTAATTATCAAGCTTTCTTGATGAGCTGGATTGGCGTGGGAATAAATGTCTAATGCATTAATGTATTGCTTCTTCTAGATGTATATGGTTATGGTGAATCAGTGAATACTTGTGTGAATATTAGGTGACACTTAAACGTGGGGTATGTTGTGGGGGATTCCCCATGGCCTCCGCTCGCACTCTATGGGTCGAAACCATTCACCGGTTCAAATCGGAACCATTAGAATTAGACCCAAATCCAAAACCAAGAACCATCATCTAGTTGGTTACGGTTTGACGTTTTCAAAAACTACACCAGAATCATAATTGGAACTCATGAAAAACCGACAGGTCGAAGCCGGCGGTGCCAAATTATCTCGGCCCAAGCCCAACCCCTCTGGGTCTCTGTCTCTTCCAAGTTCTCCCTCCACACCTTTTGAGGAGACACGACTATTAGCCTCATGATAGAAGCTGACAACCTTCTATCATCACAGTTATTTATATATATAATATTATAATTCTTGAAATTTAAAAGTTCCATTTTTTATTTATTGTTTCGAAATGATTTTGGATCCGAATCAGAATTGGCCTTGAGCAATTATGGTTCAAGGTTTCAGAGCAACTGAAACTACCCAGAATCAAACATGTGTAACTACATCCTTCAACTCGAGGACCTTGAATAGTTGAAGCCAGATGTGAGGGGTGACACGATGTGTTCCTGGTTCCAAAGGCCCGAACACAGACTGAACTTGAGTAACACACTAGGCCATCACTCGGCTACATAGAAAACATGGTCATTCTTAAAGCATGGTGCGACAGTAATTCTTTAAAAAAAAAGTATGGTTGACGGTTTCATACGCAAGGCAAAGCTCATATCAAGAAATTCAAGTGCGTGGAATTCATTTGTTCCACGCACTTGAATGTTAACATATATGTATATATACATATACATACATATATATATATATATATATATATATATATATATATAGAGAGAGAGAGAGAGAGAGAAACAGATGGGTAAAAAGAACTTAACATTAACAGTCTCATTGAGGTTTGATCTGGTGACCTCCCACTTACTAAGTTGACGCTCTAACCAACTAAGCTAAAGTGTCTCACATTAATATCATGCAGGAAAAAGTTAAAATGAAATCAAAACAAAACTTTCTTCACACTAAGCGAATCAGCTTCATTAATTCTTGATCTCCATTCATCTCGATCTTGCGTAATATTAGCATTTTAAACATCTTTCAACGACACACTATTTAAATAATGAATTGTTGATGCCAAAAAATCGAGAAGGGTACGTGAGAATATTCTAGTTGTGTGTTCAATACCTCATGCATTTCCTGAATGTGGGGCCAACTCTTCATGATTTTTTTGGGACCTTCTTCCAGGTAAACCCCAGTTTGAAGTTTGTCCAAGTATGCAGTGGGGACTTCTATTGAAAGCAGCTTTCGCATTTAAAAGTAGGTCAGATTTTTTTCATTCTTCTTCCTCCAGCTTCCCTTAAAACCCTACCTTAATTGCAAACAGGATTACTACTAATACATAGAGTAAAAGGAAAGTCGATCCTCTCTTTCTATATGTCTAGTATGATATATATATATATATATATATATATATATATACTAAAGTTCTATTTTGTCGTTCCACTATTTAAGAATGCTTTTCTCTAAAAGACGTATACTCTGATTAAAGAAAGATGACCTAACAACTGGTTCGTTGCAAATGGGCAATAATGAATATAATTATGGTATGTGACTTGCACAGCACATTGCAGTACATCGAAAATTGTATCTTCTGCCTCTTAATGTCAAACCATACGTTTTTGCAGACACTCATTCTCCTCTCTATTCCCCGGAAAGAGGTCGTCACCCCTGTCTCATATTGTAGAGAGAGAGAGAGAGAGAGTTCTTGACCTTTGTTTTCAAAGAGACCGTTGAAACCCGACACATACTCATGCATACACCGAGACGTGTCCGGTTTCAGGTAAGTTTGAATCAGTGGTTTCAAACCATCGATTCTGGTCTACCTAGAACTAGAACCGAACCTCCCTGAAACAGGTTCTAGTTCCAATTTCAAAACAGCTGGAGTGATTCTTTTTAAACAATGGCAATATGTTTTCTAGGAGCAGAACTCCTTACCAACTGTAACGGCAAGAAGCATCATGTCGTTGAACTAAAGATGTGTTTGTGATAAGGAGTTTTGAAAAAATTATTTAAAACATAATTAGTGGAAGTTTAGAACCATCGATTTCAATTCTGAACCGGTTTTTGAAGACCGTGAACTGTAATTAAGCTGAATTTTTTTGTTCCGATTATGGTTTTGGGACTGATTTGATCAGTTCCGATTACCGCCGATTCTACGGGCATTACAGTTTCTATTCGAACCTGCTATGTCTACATGCACGCACGCATGCGTACATACCCAGGAATCAAATCCAACGGACTAAGGGGGTTGACTTACAAGTTGAAGGTCATGACTTCAACACCGAGCATTAAAAAGTGTTTGATTGTGAGCCAGAACTATGAAACTGGAACTACCGTAATCCCAGGCCTCGTAATCAAACACATGGCAGAGGCAAAGGGGCCTTTAGGGCCAAAGATCCCTATCTTAGATTTTTCTAGGAGGGCTTGAGGGAAACCCTGGCTCTACCCAGGCCATAATTATGTCATGGCCCCCATTGTACCACCACCAGAAGGTGAAAGTTGGATCAAGTATAATTTATCATAAGAGACAATGAGAAAAGTTAATCTATACAACTCATAAAGAAAAATATGTTCTAGAAAAGATGAAAATAATCATATTTTAAAAAAATATAATAGACGAATCAAACTACTAAGTTTTGCATTTATTATCTTTTATGGTAAATAATATCTGATCTAAATATAGTTCACCATAAAAGACAATCAGAAGTCAATCTTAAATAATTCATTAAGAACGTTATGATTTAAAATTACCCCAAGAATCACATTATAAGAGAATATAATACATGAACACAGCAAATACACGATTGGGGGCACAATCCAACTTCTAACGTGTTGCATACTCTCTCTCTTATACACGTGCACATGCTCACACACGTAAGTGCACGTGCGTGCATGCACACAAACACATACACATATGTATATAAAATGATGGACAGTGGGCGTGAGCGTGGTGGGGTTAGATTTGGTCCCACCGGTTCATGCAAAAGCGTGGTGGTCATCCACCAATATCATTACTTAGTGATAATCCACTCTTTAATCACTAAATGAGGGAGCTTTTAACTCACCACCCACATGATTCCCCACTTTTATTTATGCAACTAGAGGATTGCTTCCTCCATTTAACGAATAATTAAGCAACCTAATCAAATCCATCAAAGAGCAACCAACCTGAGAGCCCACGAGAGACAAACTTTTGGCACCCAAGTAAATCTTGTTAACAGGGAAGGGTGTTTCGTTAACTTCAGTTGTTTCAATTTTTTAATCACTGGAGAGGGAACGAAGCGGCCCAGGCAAATGGTTTGAAGGAGAGAGAGAGAGAGAAGAAAAGGGTTTCCGGCGAGGAAGCAGGAGAGTGGAATGAGCCGTTTTTTGCTTGTTTTTTACTGTACCAATATCCAGAGTAAACTTTTTTTCTCACTTGTCTTTTATTTGTTTCTTGGTGTCTCCATTTCTGTTTGGTTCTCCTTTGCATATTCTGCTTTGTTGGGTGTCTGCGACTCTGTCACTCTTTGCGTAGATTTTGAGTATGTTAGTATTTTGTGGTTCTTAGTTATTCGGCTATGCAGTGGGTTCTTTCTGAGGTTCCCAAGTTTGTAGTAATTTTTGTATTGGGTCTGATTATTATGGTATTCGTGTGATGCATATCTTTATGGTTTTGCATGTCTGCGATCTTCTGTTTTTCTTTCAGGTTACGATTCTTTGAACCCATCCTTTTGAAATGGGAATTTGCTTTTTTAGTTTGATGTTCTTTGTAATTTTTGTAATCCATGTTATAAAAATCTGACGTAGTTTTACGCTGGCTGTCGGAAGCCTAACACAACCCTCCTCCTTTATCCGGGCTTGGGACTGGCAATGCAAGGGTGATCCCTTACATGGGCGGAGTTTTACATGGGCGGAGACATTCAAAATTGTACGAATTATTGATGTATCAAGTTAATGAGCCATACTATGAAATTATGGGAAAGAATTATCGAATGTAGGTTAAGACAAGTATCAAGTACAATAGAGAACTAATTTGAATTCATGTCAGGCTGATCTACTATTGAATCGATTCACCTTGTGAGACGTCTTATGGAACATTTTAGAGTAGAAAAGAAAGACCTTCACATGATATTTATTGATCTAGAAAAAACTTATGATAGGGTACCGAGAGAGGTTCTTTGGAGAACTTTGGAAAAAAGAGGTATCCCATTGACATATATGGACCTTATAAGAGACATGTATGATGGTGCAAAAATATGTGTGAGGACTCATAAAGGAACGACAGACTTCTTTGAAGTTAATATTGGGTTACATGAAGGATCAACTTTAAGTCCATACTTATTTATAATGGTGATGGATGAGTTAACAAAACATATTTAAGATGAAGTACCTTGGTGTATGTTATTTGCAGATGACATTGTATTAGTGGAGGAGTCTAAGGAAAAAGTTAATAGAAAATTGGAACTATGGAGAGAAACATTAGAAAGCAAAGGCCTCTGACTTAGTAGAACAAAGACAGAATATATGGAATGTAAGTTTGATCATTTGGTTACTTCAGAGGACATAGAAATTAAAATTGGCACACATTGCATTCCCCAAAAGGAAAGTTTTAAATACCTAGGGTCAATTTTTGAGAGTGATGGAAGAATTGATGGAGATGTTACATATAGAATTAATGCTGGTTGGTTAAAATGGAGAGGAGCATCAGGTATTCTTTGTGATAAGAAGATACCATTAGAGTTAAAAGGTAAATATTATAGAGCAACAATTAGGCCGACCATGTTTTATGGTTCTGAGTGTTGGGCAGTTAATCATCAACATGTACAAAAGATGTCTGTGACAGAAATGAAGATATTGAGTTGGATGAGTGGTCATACAAGAAAAGACCGTATACATAATGAGGTTATTAGAAACAAATTAGGAGTGGCACAAATAGAGGATAAATTGAGAGAACATCGTTTAAGATGGTTTGGACATATCGAAAGAAGATCAAAAGAAGAACCTGTAAGAAGGTTAGAAAAACTAAATTTGGAAAGTATTAAAAGAGGTAGAGGACGACCACAAAAGTGTTGGAAAGAAACAATAAAAAATGATCTAGCTTATTGGGAGTTAACTGCTAACACGGCACATGATAGGGATCTGTGGAAACAAAGAATCCATATAGCTGACCCCGTCTAGTATGGGAAAAGGCTTAGTTGTTGTTGTTGTTGTAGTTTGATGTTCTTTGTGGTCATGTTGTTCCAGGGACTTGTTCTTTTGATTGTGTTTTGAAACTTTGGGAAGGTTTTCTTCTCATCTAGTATAACACTATCTTTAATTAGTTCTCTTATACTCCGGTGATCTGAATTACCCCGCAAATTTTACCACCTTGCAGGCATCTGGTTAGCTATTTCAGTTTCATGGTTATCCATGGAGTCTATACTTGTTCATGAGCATAGTCCAACTAGCTTCAATAAAATGCTCCACCACCGCTTCCCTGAAAGAACTTTGTTCACAAGGTATTTTCCATGTAGTAACCTCCTTGTAATGGATGGTCATGATGACTAGCTCCAATGACAGTCAACTCAAGTTCAACTGTCCCATACAATCTAAATAATTTCCCAAGAGGGATCTTCTTCTATTTCCCTTGGAATGTCAAAGATGGACATGAAACAAGTAGAATTGCTAGATTTGGTCCCATCAGTTCATGCAAAAGCGTGGTGGTCATCCACCAATGTCATTACTTAGTGATAATCCACTCTTTAATGACTAAATGAGGGAGCTTTTAACTACAAGAATTGGCGCTCAACAACTCATCCCAATGCAGAGGTCAACTCACCACCTATGTCACACGGGTGCGGGTGCTGGTGCGGGTGCGGGATATGGCAAATTTCAAAAAATTTGGGTGTGGCGACACGGCTAAGGTATATAATATTATATATATTATATATTCAAGCTAAAACAAGTGAGACATCGATTAACATAAGTATATGACAACAATAGTAAGTACACAACTTTATATTAAAGCAAAACAATTAAACAACTACCAATTTCATTATAATATACAAATCAATCAAAAGAAAAGAAATATTAATGTTTGATAAATGAAATGAACATGTACCTGATAAATTGTAGATCTTCACTATCAACAATATCATCAACTGAAGGGACTATTGGATCAGTGAGTTCCATATTTAGAGTATGCAAATCTTGGCTGTCATCTAAGTGATATTCCTCCGGGTTTGCATCCCAATATTTTGATGCTCCTTCACTGCAATATATTCAAATAAATAACAAGAAAAGATCAAATATAATCATCATGATTAATAGAAGAGAAAACAATTTTGAAAGATTGGTAATTTTTACCTGTACTCAGCATTAGATCGTGAAACCAATCTTAGATTTGAATGGACATACACTAAGTCTTCAGCACGACTACTTGATAGATTGTTATTTTTGATATTGTGAATTTGAGAATATGTATTCCAATTTCTTTCACAATAAGATGAAGTAGCAGGTTGAGATAATAATTTTGATGCAAGCTTTTGAAGAAGAGGCATCTTAAATCCATAACATGCCCACCAATCTAGTGAATCTTGATAATCCCTTGCCTCTAGTGCTTCTAGTGAAAGTCTGGCACAAGAAAACTTTCCATATTCAGAATTTACTTGCCTAAGTAGGTATGAGTCACGATAAATCCTTCCCAAACACATTTGCCTATTCTTTGCTATTTCAGGATCTTGATTAGGAGGACTATGCCTAAGTCACATAGACACTTCTAAGGGGTGGAGTGTCGACCTCGACACTGGTGCGACACCGACACTGTGTCGATGTGGCATGGCAAAAAAAATGCAATTTTTTTTGTAACTCACGGATAAATGGGTCCGAATAATGAAGATTGATTTGTGTTTTATGATGAAATTAGTAGTTGTTTTCCATTTATGTGTTTTGCTTTAATATAAAGTTGTGTACTTGCTATTGTAGTTGTATACAATATTAGCTTGAATGATTTTGGGTGCGGACAATTGGTTTTTTATTACTCAATCTGATTGGATTCTTGACTCCATGCTGTATGCCTTTGCACAGAATAATCTCTGTCACCAAACACATTTGAAGGCCAGGAACATTGCCAGATCAATAAAACAGAAGAGTATGACATCACTAGTGGATCCTAGCACAAATACTAGTATATGCTATATCCTATAAAAGATCTTGAAACTCTTTGAATCCATAACTTGGATATTTTGCAGCTCGTAAAATCATTTTAGGTTTCAGATCATTATGAGGGAACTTGCTAATTGATACCTACGTGCACCCAAAATTAGCAAATACTAGTTGTATTATGATTGATTTATGTAGCTTGAATATTATATATAATATATAATATTATATACCCTAGCCGTATCGCCACACCCAAAATTTTTGAAATTTGCCGTATCCCGCACCCACACCCGCACCCGTGTGACATAGGACTACACCCAATGCTCTCATGCAACCATTTCTTCCCATAATATCTTGGATTTAAAGAATGTGCTAAACAATGCAAGAGAGTGTTACTTTTGTCCCATCTTGAAACTAATATAGAATGAATATGATCATAAAACAATGATGTCTCATGAGCTTCTTTTCCCTCGTGCTTCAAAATTATTGACTCAACTTTTTCAATCATGGTATCCCACATTTCATAAACTTTATGAAGCATTGGTTCATCTTTATCAACTTCTCTCAACATCTCCCAAATAGGTTCAGTGAATTCAAGAAAATATGATACCTTGTCCCACCATAAATCATTAAGAATAATAGTCTTCACTGCTTGGGCCCTTGCGTGATCTTCAACTTTGTTACCACGGTATGAATCCTAGCTTGGATCAGTAACCATCTAAACCAATGATGTCTTGATTATATTGAATCTTTTTACCATCACAATCAAAAAAGCAAAACGTGTTTTTGCAACCTTCAACAACTTTAAATGAGAATGTCTATTGAATATGGATGAAATTAAATGGTGATTCATTATAAAATTCCTTATCTTCATACAATTTGTTGCCATATCTTCAATCCATTAACACAATTCATATGCACGAAGATTATCTTTATCTTTTGATGGCTTACATATACGAGAAAGAGCCAAATTTAAACTGTGAGCTACACAAGGTGTCCAAAAAATATGTGGATAATCACCTTCCATCACTTTTATAATTAGCTGCATTATCAGAGATTATTTGTACAACATTATCTGGTCCAACACTCTTAATAACTTCTACAAATAAATCAAGTATCTTGCAATTTTAATTTCTCCATATGCATCAACAAACTTCAAAAATATTGGCCCGCTAATTAAATAAGCAATGAAATTAATGAGTGGACGCCTTTGAATATCACTCCATCCATCATAAACAATAGAAACACCATTAGTTTCCTATGAAAACTTCTTATGTTCTAAAAGTCTTCCAATATTGGCCTTTTCTTCTTTAAGAATAACGGTTCACAATTTTTCAGAACTTGGAGGAGCATAACCATGTAAATTACAATTAGCCAATGAAGTGACAAGATCTTTCCAATATGGATTTCTTGCTACACTAAAAGGAAGTGAACTTCAAAAGAAAAATCTTTCAACCTTTCTATCCATCTCCTCCCTTCAAACTACATTAAATGATTTTTCAATTGCTCCTCCTCTAAAACCTTTAAATTCATTTTGCATTAACTTTCTTTTCTTTTCTGCATCTTCTTGGTATCCACCAAATAATGAAATATTTGTTCCTTTTTCATTCCTTTCGTTCTTTTTTTCATACTCATCTTGCTTTTTCATTAATTGTCTTCGTAAATCCTCATCCACATTCGGATATGCTCTTATACCATGTTTTGATAATTTTAAAAGATGTGCCTTCATTTTGGTATATGATCATGTAAAACTCATATTGTAAAATTTATACATAAAACGTGTATTACCTCCACCACCTTCGTATAATTCTCCCTTTTGTGGTGCATCATCACGAGGTATTGAAGGTTTTGAAACTTTTGTTGTTGATCCTGAACTTGAAGGAACACTTCCACCAGAACTCCCAGTAGGGCCAGTACCAATTGATACTCCTTTTTCTTTTCTATTGTCGGTCATTTTTAGGATCAACTCAATTCACAATTTCACAATCTTATTGAAAAACAAAATATGCAATGGATCAAAATTGTTATGCAAGAACTAAATATGAAAGAAATGAGGCAATCAATATGTACAAAATAAATAAACAAAAATTGATATGCTGAAAATAGATAATCTAAGACTAGTATGCAGAAATTAATTTGCGGGAAATTAACAGGCAGAAACGAAGCATGCATAAATTAATTGGTCATGCAATAGGATCGTGCAATTGGTCATAAATGTTGTGGATTACTTTATAAGAAGCATATGCAATTGGGAGCTTAAGTGGGAAGATTTGAAGTGGGTGAGGGTTGAGATGCCCAATGATGAATTCACTAAGTTTATCTCTTCGTATTCTGTATTGCTTCAAGCCTTCAATGCTAGCAATAAAATGATGCCCTACAAGGCTCTCTGAGTCGTATGTTTTTGCACAAAGATGTTATAAAGCTTAACCTACACTCTATAACATGAACCTGCGCTCAAGCTCAAACGAGAAATCCAGCAAATGAGCACCACAGTAATCCAATGGTTTTAGAATTTCACAAAACAAATCAGAAACTAGAATGTCACGTGCTTTAGCACCCATAGGGGATGACAATCTCTAATTCATCGGACCATCACTTGTCAAGAAGGAAGTAACAGTGATTACTTGAGAATAATGCACGGAAAAAGGATCATATGGTGGCTATGGGGAGAAAGAAACGATCTTGTTGGCTTGCCATATAAGCCTAGCTTATGTGCAAAAGTTAGAGTTCTTGTCAAATGAGTGCCCTGCCTAAACTCTCTTTATCATCCCACCTATAAAATGGGAGAAGGACGGCGACCGGTGAGGAGGACCCAGAGGTGGAGCGGTTGGCGCGCATACTGGAGAAGATGACCAGGAGCGGCGAGGGGCAGCAATGGCAGGTGAGGAGAAGGAGGACCTGGAGGTGGAGCGGCTGGCACGCACATTGGAGAAGATGACCAGGAGTGGCGAGGGGCAACGACGTCTGAACTGAACGAAGGGGAGGCCAGGAGCATGAAGACGACAATCGGTGAGGAGAAGGAGGACCTGGAGGTGGATCGGCTGGTGCGCACAATGGAAAAGATGACCAAGAGCGGCTGGCGCACACACTGGAGAAGATGACCAGGAGCGGCGAGGGGCAGCAACGACGTCTGAACTAAACGAAGGGGAGGCCAGTAGCGTGAAGACGACGACCGGTGAGGAGAAGGAGGACCCGGAGGTGGACCGATTGGCACGCACAGTGGAGAAGATGACCATGAGCGGCTGTCGCGCACACTGGAGAAGATGACCAGGAGTGGTGAGGGGCAGCAACGGTGTCTGAAGACTCTGAACTGAACAAAGGGGTGTTTGAAATGAACGAGTTACCTTTTATACATCTGACCTAAATTATTGGACGAAATTCGATACGTTGACCGCACCCATTCTCAGCCTCGACACATTGACCGTGTCACAATTATACGACACTGTGTCGGTGCCGCACCGACTCGGTGTCGGTGTCGGTGTCGCACCCGTGTCGACGCCGACACCCCACCTCCATGTGACATAGCTCACCACCAACATGATTCCCCACTTTTATTTATGCAACTAGAGGATTGCTTCCTCCATTTAACGAATAATTAAGCAACCTAATCAAATCCATCAAAGAGCAACCAACCTGAGAGCCCACGAGAGACAAACTTTTGGCACCCAAGTAAATCTTGTTAACAGGGAAGGGCGTTTTGTTAACTTCAGTTGTTTCAATTTTTTAATCACTAGAGAGGGAACGAAAGCGGCCCAGGCAAATGGTAAAAAGGAGAGAGAGAGAGAGAGAGAGAGAGAGTGCATACAATCTAAATCCTTTCCCAAGAGGGATCTTCTTCTATTTCCCTTGGAATGTCAAAGATGGACATGAAACAAGTAGGATTGCTAGTAGTTCTGCTTACGTTCATGATCATTATTGTTAATTGGTTCCTACCGGGAGTGTCTGGTTCTCTTCAAATTTTGTCCTGTTACCATTGGTTTTTCCCTGTAACCAAATTTAAAATAAAGATATGGAGCTTTATGACTGTAAGCAAAAAGGATCTTTGCATTTCTCATGTTTCTTCTCTTGGATTGGCTTGTTGTATGATGCGAAATCCCAAATTTAGAAGTTGACAAAACCTTTAAATGATGTCAATTTATCATATTGCATCCACACTCGTGCATGTAATATACAGAAGAAGAAATTTGTCAATTTTCCCCTTGTTGGTGTATGACCAACATGCTATTTCCTGATACCTAGGTGGTTTGAGAGCTTCTCCTTTCTCGGAAGTGGAAACATCTGGACCTTTGCCTTCAGAAAATATGTGACCTAAAATCATCCGGCTTTACTTTGAAGTTATTTTGCTGATTTCTTCTGGTTCCGGTTGACTTGCAGACTGTTTCTTTAAGTTAGAAGGCTGTAATAATCTATGATATTTTGCTATTTGTGATGTTAGTATAGCTATGTGATGGTATGTTCTTTTCCAATGTTAAAGGTATTAATTTTGTCAAGCAGGTGATCATTCCTGAGGTGGTAGAACTCGCAAAATTTGCAAGAAGTGCCTTCCTGTTTGGCAGTCTCTGACAAGGAACAACATTGCAAAGTTTAACTTTGGAGAATTGATAATGATGCAGAACACAATAGATAAGGATTCATATCAAAGTTCTGGGCTAACAGCATCTACATTCTTGCCCTTCTGGTGGAATGCAACTGCAGCTCCGGCTCCACAACCTCCTTTTTTCAGGGCGTTCAACTTGAACATTGAATCTCCCAAGCGAAAAGGTGATCAGTCCAAGGGAGCTGGAGTTCATTTGCAAGACCAGGACTCCTCCTCTAGTCACTCAACTGATGAATCTCATCATGATATGCAAGGTCTGGTATGTCAAAATATATGACTTCACAGAGGAACAGTTTACTATTAGTCATTACCTCCTTCTATATGGTGCAGTTTTAAAGTCAATACAAGCTTACAACCTAAAAATTGGTGTTAATTGGTATCACACCATACCTGAATTTTGCGGCAAAAAAGATTCATCTTTATTTTACATTATTGAACTTAACTTTGGAGAATGAACTTTCACAATATAGCGATGGTTCTTTCTTCAATGTTGGACAATGCTTATTACCTTATCATCAATCTAATTTGAGCTACTTGTCCTATTTCTGATATTCATGGTTAAAATTTGTACATATCTATTCTGCCAACCAATTATTATTTTTGAGTCTACATCCTGTATAATGTTCGAAAAGAATGAAGAAACTAAAACAGTGAAAAAAGCACTGATGCTAAAATGTTCCAATTAGAGCGGTTGCATTTTTATTTTGGGGATGTTTGGGTTAGCTACTTGATGTATGGCCTAGTTCCAGTGGTGTAACTTTTGAATAGGCTCTGAACCTTAGAAGGAATTAAACAGATGCTCCCGATAGTTGTTTGAGATGCTCTTTTTCTTCACAAAATAACATGTTCACTGTCATGTGTACCCACAAAAGTAAAACACTATTGGAGTGACACACAATTATTGAACAAAGATAAAGGTCAAAGGTGCCACTTATGATGGTTAGGTGTGAGAAGAAAGATATTTGGTTAGTTATTAAAATTCTTGCAACCTCCGAAGCTCATATGGAAAGTTCACATTTGTGGTGGGAGAAAAATAAAAATGTATTACATTAGGTGGCTAAACTGAAATTTCCACTATATACCTTATGATCTTATTTTGGATATGTTAGGGATGGCAAATTGTGGTTTAATTAATATAGAGACGATGTTAATGATCTATATAACCACATATAATACTGCAACCTGTTGTAGTCTTCCCTGCTGCTGTTTCCACAAAACACTAATTTCATTTTTTTTAAGATGTTAGCTTTATATATTCTATTTCATAACAGCCTTTTTTTGGAGGGAGTCTTTGTAAAGAGTTTTGTTGGTAAAATGCTTGATTTCAGTATACAACATCCTATTGTGACAACAATACATGCAAAATCTGACTCCATCGCTTAAAAAATAAGAACAGCATAAGCAGCATCATAACCATACAAAAAAAAGGGAAATATAACAAATCCAGATAGGTGGGTGGAATGACAAATATAGAAAAGCAAGGTAATGGTCTTGTTGGTCCGTAAATGCCCATTTCTTCGGGTTTGGAGATTGATACTTAGAATCTTGTTGCAACTCTTATGCTCACTAGATAGATTTTGATCAGGTGTTATATAAGTACTAATTTGCTTTCCCTTTGTAAGAATTGTTAACGAATATGCATATCTAGTGTTCTTTGTGTTAGTTTTATAATTTTTGATGTTTTTAGGTATTATTGTAATTGCTCGAAGTATTAGGGGCATTTTGGTAATTTTCTGTACTAAGGGTATTTTGGTCATTTTACGTTTTACGGCTCCTTATATAAGGGCTGATAGGTTGTATTAGGGCAGGTGCGATATTGTGCCCCCGTATACTATACATTTTACCGTATAGTGGGCCACGATTTGGCCATATCAGTGTTGCTCATCATCTCCTTACGCTCGCACCTGCGATACGGGGCCTTGTATCGTATCGTGGTGGCCCACTATACGATACGTATCGCACCGTATCGTACGATATGGTGCGATACGGACAACACTGATAATAAAGTCAGATTGATGATGCTCGAAAAGTGTTTGATGAAATGTATCACAGAAACTTCAACTCTGCAGGAGAAGTGTTCGATGAAATGTTCAAGAGAGATGTCTATAATGAAGAAGATGATGAGCATAGTGAGATTTTTTATGGAAGTTACGGAGGCAACTACAATGTAGAAGATTTTTTGGATTGGTTATGATGTCTACTAGAGGTGGTTCCATGGCAAGTGTGTGAAAATAACGCCTGCCAAAGCCAAGACCATAAAGCAATACAAATGCCCAATAAAATTTGCAATATTATGATGGGCGGATATATGGAAAACTTGGACATCGAAGCTGCGTACGAGATGTTTGATGAAATGTTTAATTAAATCTGGATGTGCACGGGGCGACGACCTTAATTCAGTGCTTGGGCAGTTGGTGAGAAGGAGTGGGACAGTTCCTGGTGCAAGTTCATGGAATGGGATCATATCTGGATGTATAGAGAACGGTCAAGATGCTATGATAGTTCTTCGCAAGATGCTACTACATGAGAATCCTAACAACATCACCATCTCAAGCATCCCTCCTGCATTGTCATAGATAAGTTGTCTCTTGTTGGAAATCTAGCTTTAGCGTTTGTTGATAAGATGAAAGATAGTGGTGTCAAGTGAGACATTGTTACCTATAACACATTACTTGCCTCGTACATGAGAGCAAGGGAAATGGATCAAGTATTGAAGTTGGCCTTATGTAGATGGGAATTCCGATGATTTACGTTCTGGTGTGACACTTTAGGAGAATCTAAAGGAGCATTTTTGGACCACCAAGCAAAGGGAGAAATTACTGTTTTAGTTGAGGACATGGAAAAATCTGGGATAGAAGTTCCATCACAACCAGAAATTGTGCATGAATTGAGGGAACTGATCTCAAATGGTCATAGACTCCCCACGGTAGTGAAGCAGGTAGCAGAATCTACATCAGTGAAGAGAAAATCAGTTTACTCACTTGCATTAAGGATCTTCAAGGAGAAAAAGGATCCTCCTGAACAACAATTTTCACGTGAGAATACATGAACAAGATGAAATTTTCACAGGATATTCATTCCATGAAGCACTCCATATCTCACTTGTAATGCATCATTATTTCAAAGCTCAAGAAACAGATTCTTGGATGACGATACGTTCTACCTGAGTCTTATGTCCCTTGGCTTAGACTGAATAGAAATCGAGAAATGGTTGCTCATATATCATGAATGTAAATATGTGGCGTTGCCAACTCCTATTTGCAGTGAAGATTGTATTCTCAATCCACCCACATAACCATGGAAGAGCTCGAGGAAGCCAAACTCAAGATTCAAAAGCAGAACGTGAAGGAAGAAACAGAACTAGTCAAAGTTGGTGCCAGTACTGCACAGAGCCAGTTACATGCAACACTGACAGAGATCAAGGTAGTCAAGGCTTCGGAGAAATTAGCATTGGCAGCGATGAAAACGCTAAGGCCAGCAATCAGATGTCAGTGATGTCAAAATATGTTGAGAGCAGGAAGAGTAGCATGTGCAAGGGAAGCACGAGCACTGATGTCAGATGTCCGTGATGAGAGTAGCTATAGTAGAGCATGGACCCTGTTTCCAGAATGCTATCAGTGTAGTTGGCCAACAAATGTAGTGGATAGTGACTGATCATTTTTAGTGCTTGTGCGCGTTTGAGGAACATTGAATGCACATGCCAGAGAACACTCTAGTTCATTGGAATACAGATGCAATTCTGCATGGTAAAAAGGTGGTTGTGAATTGGTTGTCTCTGCAAATCTTTAAGAAAAAGCTGCTGAAATTGTGCAGCTAAGCGAGTTGTTTTTGATAAGGTGAAGATTGCAGTCATTAGGATTGCTAAAACGTGTTTTGCAGCCAAAAAAGCTGTTCAAAATATTGTGGCTTAAAAAGTGCAGAAAAATATAAAGAAGAAAGAGATGGCGATGGCTCCTAGGAGGGGTGCAATGCCAAATTCCATCTTCTAGATTATGTTGTGTAAACACCAACAACAACCACAAAAGTGAAAAAGTTTGAAAAGAAGAAAGAGAGAAAGGCAGTCCATTCCATCTTCTAATGATTGACAAGAAGAAAGTGAGAGAGGGCGGCCTAATTCCATCTTCTATCTATTTGAAGACCGAAAAAGTTTGAAAAGAAGAAAGAGAGAAAGGCAGTCCAATGATTGATAAGAAGAAAGTGAGAGAGACGACCTAATTCCATCTTCTAATTATTTGGAGACTGAAAAGTTTGAAAAGAAGAAAGAGATAAAGGCGGTCTTATTCCATCTTCTAGTGATTGACAAGAAGAAAGTGAGAGACGGCCTAATTCCATCTTCTATGTATTTGAAGACCATACTTTATGATTGAAAGAAGAAAGTGAGAGAGGGGCTACTGCATCAGAATAGTGAGCCTATCCAATTCCATCTTCTAAGTGGTTGGTCATCTTCTATCTATTTGGAAAACATACTTTATGATTGAAAGAAGAAAGTGAAAGAGAGGGGCAACTGCATTAGAATTGTCAGCCTATCTAATTCCATCTTCTATGAAGTGTTTGGTTGGTGATTTGATCATCATAATAATCCATAAGTGTGGAAGTAAAAACAAGTGTTTCAGCTAGTGTGTATGGTGGAGATGGTACCTTCTACCATTAAAGATCATATTTCTCAAGAATTGGGAAAACATGACTTTTGAAGTGTAGCTGATTAAGATGATCAGCAAAGAAGGCTAGGTTGAAGTTGTTGCTGCCAAAGAAACCGTGGAAGATTAAATCAGTCATAAAAACAGATGAAGAATGTTGCACAAAGCTATGAAGATTTTTGGCAAGTTTGGAGTTCGAAGTATCTCACTCCCAACTTGAGGGGGGTGTTAAAGAATATGCATATCTAGTGTTCTTTGTATTAGTTTTATAATTTCTTATGTTTTTAGGCATTATTGTAATTGCCCGAAATACTAAGGGCATTTTGGTAATTTTCTGTACTAAAGGTATTTTGGTCATTTTACGTTTTACAGTTCCTTATATAAGGGCTGATAGGTTGTATTAGGGTTTAAGTTATTGTGATTAAGAAAGAGAGAGAAAGAGGGGGGGCGGCCTCCATTGGAGGTCCACCCCCTCCTCCGATCTCCATTGTTACTCTTGCTTTTTATTAATATTTTCCATTGTTTATTATCCGCTGTTTTTTTTCGGTAATTATGATAAGAATGAAATGTGCTAATCTTTTGCACAGTTTTTCTTCTGGTGCTTTTCATCTGCTAATAGCATAATTCCCTTGTTTTCCACATCCATTGTTATTTTTCCCATCATTCTTTAACTTGATGAGCTTATATTTCTTTGGCTCAGGATATGTTGAGGCTAATGGAAAGCAAGTTCACAGTGGTATGAAGTCATTATTTTCTCTAAGTACTCCTGAATATGGTTTCACCCCTTCACAGGTGGATTTCAGCTCTGCACATGTAAGTAACCAATTTGGTGTGGAATTAATCATGATCTTTGATGGTTACTTATTTTTATGCTTTATTCTTATCTCTTTTATTTGTTTGTACCTCAGCCATGTATTGCATACCCTCATGGAAATCCCTACTTGGTTGGCGCCATCTCTGCTTATGGATCTCCCTTGGAAGTAAGATCTAGTAAACTTTGCTTCACTGCTGTATCTTTTGTTGTCGACAGTTTCCATGTGAGAATCATGGGATAAAACATAACCTAAATCATTAACCATTTAGATGCGAGCACATGATTGAAAAAGATGGCTTGGGAAAAATGCTCTGATGCAGAGGATCACTTTTTCGTACCGTGTGATGATCTACCTTGCGTGTTTTCCGTTATCTACCATAAAATCTGGAGGTTATGTTAGTCAAAGATATTCCTGTGTTGGAGAGACTTGTTAATTTCATAATGTCTTTTTTTCTTATAAAGTTTGAAAATGTTATATTCTTGATATTGTACTATCTTTCAAAACAGTTTAGAATCTTTTGTGGTGCTATATCCTGAATTGTATTTTAAAAATTTAAAGTACCGTTATGTGATCTGAGAAGGCATTTGAGGAGACAAAGGGCAGTTAATGCCTGTCACCTAGGCACACTAAAACTTAGTTGCTACCTAATGCTTTTGAGTAATCTGATTTCTAAATTTGGGAAGTGAATCTAACTAGTGTGGTCTAAGAAAGTATGTTGAGGAGATGAAGTCCAAGTGATGCCTGTCGCATGGATGTTTTAGCAATTAGTTGCTGCCTAATAGTTTTACCAATTTTTATATTCAGTTTCTTAAGGTCGATAACTTGCGTTCAGAGCTCTTCAAGGATTGCATGTAACATGTGATGTGAAAAGTGCAAAAATGATATTTTAATTCGTAATGAAGCCAATTTCATCTTAAACATTACCAGCTTCTGAAATGGAAATGAGGTCTTAAATATCGCTAAAGTACATCTCTTTATGTTGAATGGGATCTCTTTCTAGTTTTGAGTTGTTTCTTTATGAACTTGATCGACATAACATTTCTTATGGGCTTAGCAAGGGCACTATGAGATTTAGTAACCTGAGCAAGTCATTAAATCCTTAATAGCAATCTGATCATATATACTCACTGAGTTGGTCGATGTGAATAAAGTGTGTATCTAGGAGAAGTCATAAAGGAGTTGGCTGGAAATAAACTGAAGTAGTTCGTAATGCACGCCACTATCAATGTCTATTGTATTATGTCCTTCGTGGAGACTGAATGTCTGTTTCAAATGTTAATGATCTTCCTCATTTCTCATGGTTTGTAGTGCCGCTTTTGTATCTATTACTACCTACGTTTGTCAAATTTACTCCTCCATTTCTTTTTTTACATTAACCTACTTTCCAACTTGTGAATTTGGTCAGGTCCAACAGCACGCCTTTGGTATGTCACATGCTCGAGTGCCATTGCCTTATGGTCTAACAGCAGATGGGCCAATTTTTGTCAATGCAAAGCAGTACCGACGGATCCTGAGGAGGAGACTCTCTCGTGCCAAGTTAGAGTCTCAAAATAAGCTGATGATCAAAACAAGGAAGGTAACATTCACCCATGATTTTATGTTGTTTAGAATGTTCCGTTTTATTTTAACAATGTCTGTGTTGTATCGTAGGGGCAGGAAAATAAATAGGGAACTGAGTGTCATGCTATGAAAAGTTGTATCTCAAAACCGTAGATAGTATCTCAAGGCATCTAGGGCGATCAAGTTGTCGAGGAACCTCTTTCATATTCATTTATTTGAGTTTGTGTGGTGCTTTTCCTCCAGGAAATAAAGTAGTTTTGTTGATGAAAAAAATCGTACTAAAATCAGATGTAGGGATATTCATCCAAGTCTTCATATTCATCCAAGTCTTTATGCCCATGTTTTGGTTATATTGTTTGAGCGCTACTAGTAGTAGGACTGTTACCTGTATCTGAACATGAACAGGTTTTAGTTTGATCAGTTTGTAGATCCACGTTAATTTGAATTTCAGGCAATCCGTGAACAAAATTAGCAGCAGTATTTAAGCATTTTATGAAACAAAATGGTGCACTGCTGCAGATGCTATAAGCAGGACCATGCCAAGATGGGTTAGATAGAGATGCTACTGGGTAGGCTTCAACACTGGCCCCGTTGCATTTGAGTGACTTTTTGTTCTACCATGATTGGTTAAGTATGTTTCTCACCTAAGAGACAAACTGAAAAATGTATTGATAGGATCGAACCATTGACATGCTCGGAATGTAGAACAATCTTGAAACAAGGACATGTACACAGAGGGAGGATTAGTAGTGAACCTTATCAGAGAACATAAACAATTCCATTTGATTTGTGAGGAATAAATGTCAGTTTGAGCCTGTAAATTAGTACTGTCACAAAGGACGTATGTGGCAGGTGGCTTTTGTGGATCTGGAATTGGAATTTGAGGGTTATTGTCCAGACCTGGTGAAGGGAAGATGAAGATTAATCTTAGGTTTTGTTCCCGCATCTATGAAACTGACCTATATATAGAGAGAGAGAAAGAATGTGGTAAATATCCAGTCCCATTTACGCCTAAAAATCTCTAAAGATCTCAACCGTTTGATCGGTGAGATCAAGAGTTGAGATTTAAATTTAAAAAGGAAAAAAGTATTATGGTACTTTTTGCAAGCACCTATCAAAAAATTTTTAAAAGTTTTTTCTTTAAAGATGTTTTATGGTTCTGAGTGTTGGGCAGTTAATCATCAACATGTACAAAAGATGTCTGTGACAGAAATGAAGATGTTGAGATGGATGAGTGGTCATACAAGAAAAGACCGTATACATAATGAGGTTATTAGAAACAAATTAGGAGTGGCACCAATAGGGGATAAAATGAGAGAACATCGTTTAAGATGGTTTGGACATATAGAAAGAAGATCAAAAGAAGAACCTGTAAGAAGGTTAGAAAAACTAAATTTGGAAAGTATTAAAAGAGGTAGAGGACGACCACAAAAGTGTTGGAAAGAAACAATAAAGAATGATCTAGCTTATTGGGAGTTAACTGCTAACATGGCACACGATAGAGATATGTGGAAACAAAGAATCCATGTAGCCGACCCCGTCTAGTATGGGAAAAGGCTTAGTTGTTGTTGTTGTTGTTTTTTCTTTAAAGATCTCAGCCATTGATTTCAAAAGATCGAACAGTTGAGATCTTTAAGGAGATTTGGGCATGGGCGAGCGTGAATGTACTACTCTTTCGGCAAGATGCTACAGATGTTTGAGAAGATTTAAGTATGGATGAGATTGAGCATGGACCATTATATATATAATAGAGAAATTAATTCATGCGCATATGGTTGAATGTTTAAAAATACTTTAAGAATCTCAGCCATCCGATTGGTGATGTTGGTATCTGGTATTTTTTTAATTTTAAAATTTGAATCTCAACCCGATTAGTCTGTTGATATCCTTGATTGTTTTCTAATCACAGAGTATGCATGGGGACTAACTCCCCTCCCCCCAGCTCTCTCTCTCTCTCTATATATATATACGTATACTTAATGTGCATCATGCGACCTTTAAAATGTCTGGACTCCAGACCCATAGGAAAAAGCCTGCGTGTGTGATTGAGTATTGCGCACATATACAATCATACAAACTATGTTGTCTAGTCAAATATTATAGCCAAACAACCACTGATCAGATCATCCTTTTCCACTTGTGGAATGTGGAGCTCTCTGGTGTCATAGTTGAAGGTTTTGCTTTTGAGATTGATATCCGCTTCTCTGCTTTCTTTTCTCTGGTAATCGGTTGGCCAGAGCAAGTGGTATGTATTTCGGAGAAGGTTATGCTTGCTCTTTGATTTGATTGTGCATCGCTGGCAGCCATATCTCCACGAGTCACGGCATCTTCATGCAATGAAGCGAGTCCGAGGTTCTGGGGGACGCTTTCTCAACACAAAGGAGCTGGAGGAGAATCAGGGTTCTGCTGTCGAGAAAATGTCCAAGGGAGCGGCATTACATCTTGGGAACTTATCTGACTCGGAACTGTTACAGTCAGAAAATTGTTTTGCTAGCTCGGGAAACAGTGGCTCAGCAGCTTCAAGCTCAGAAGTCTCGAGCTCTCCGTCGCATGATCACCAGTTCCAGCGACCCGATTTCCTCTTCCCCGGTTTCCTCTCGCATACTGGAGGGGGCACACAAGGAAGCGGCGTTGTAAATGGTGCTTCATTTCATAACATATTTCCTTTTTCCCGATAACGTGAGGGTCATCCCTCCCGCTGTTGTCGGGGTTAGGGCAATTCATCCTTGGCTTAAAACCGTTCTTAATGCTGTCAGCAGCATAAACAAAAGAACAAACCTCAAACTTTGAAACCTTGATGCTTAAACTGGTTTGATCCTTATGCATCCCCTAAGCGATGCACTAAGTACCGTTGGAATCATGTTTGCACGAATAAAACTGTGAAACAGCTGCCCGCCAAGTGTTAACTCAACTGTCAGGAAGCCGACTCCCATGACACAAGTGGTGAGTTCGATTCCCCAGGGGTGCTTGCATGTGTGTAAGGCTTTGGTCTCCTGTTGTAACAACAAAAAAAACCGTGAAGTAGCTAATGTAGCGTGAATGACTTTTGATACAAAGTGGTTTGTTTGGTTTGATCTTTTGGTACTTAATGAAAGATTATGGTGTTTGTTAGTTCTTGTCCTTTTTACTTATCGGCGAGCAGACAGAGAACCCGGTATCAAGTGTGAGCGACTCCTAGCCAGAGGAGCTGTCACTCCTGTTGTTCATGCATTTCCTCCATCAAAACCAGAAAAGCCAACCAAATTGCAAAGCCTTTCCCTGCGTAAGTGAAGTCAGCTGTATGTTCTTGGGTCACTGTGTTGTGCAATTCATACTCTTTTGTGCTCAAGTCGTTTTTCTTTGTTGAAATCTGTTCCTCTTTTGCTATTCTAACTGCATTGATGGAAACAATAGACTATGTTGTTGGCATTATTAGAATAACTTCTGGATCAGTTTGGTGTTCCAGATAATGCAGAGAAGTGTATGAACATCGGCTCCAACAATGCTGCCAGGCCGTGGCGGGCTGGTAAGGATAAAGCATTGCAGGTAGACAATGTTGAACTTCAAAACCAAAACATAGCCTCATTCCTAAGTGGGTTTGGCTGCATTCTAGCTTGCCATTTGTATTTTATCTCGTGTCGTGTTATGATTTAATTCGAAATATATAAGATCGACAAGTAAAGAAATCATACATGATGCCTTCATGTGTATCTCAAACTCAGGGACAAGGGATTGTACACTTCTATTACTTCTCTCTTCTGAACCGAGAAAAAAAGGTTCAACTCGATCATGTTCCACTGTATATTCTTATACAATGGTTCTTATGATTAAGGTCAATCATAATGAAGAGCGTTTCTCAATTCATCCATTTATTCTAGCACCTAACAATTGTAAAAGCAAGTGCAGCTATAGCCCTTTGCACTTGCCTCACAAGCCATTGCCGTTAGCTAGGAAGAGGCATTGGTGTTTGCATTGAAGGAGATTGCACCTGCCTTGGTTCAATATCAACAAGCATCGTCGCTGAGTCATTCCACTTCGACATGTTGATGGTGCATTGGCATGAATGGCGTACGCATTGATGCTAGATCATGATCTCCCAGATCACCAACAGTTTGAAAATCTTGCATTTGTAACAGACAGAAGCCGAAAAGGAAAATCCAGACAGAGAATTACCAGAGGAGACGATGAGGACAGCAAGGAGGAAGCAAAGAGCATGGTAGCGTTTCATCTTTGCAGTGCAAGAATTTAGAGGGTTTGGGGTTCACTAGAATGATGAATTTGGATCCTTTTTATAGAGGAAGGAACTTGAATTCCTAGACATCTGCCGAACTCATTAAGTGTACTCAAATGATTATTTTGACACAGATGCAAGTGGGATCGGTTCGCCCAAGCTTGCACATGAGTCTGGGTCTTGACCAAACTTGTGTGGGCTGAGTGTTGGGTACGGCAGCGGGCAGCCCACATGACAGTTACTAGGTTTATGACAAGCTCATTTAAAATCATCAAATGATTAATGGCTACATGGCCATTAATATATATTGCCCTCCCATATATAGCAATCTTAGCATCCTAGCCACCTTATCAACTTATCTTGTATCGATGGCAAGCATAGAGACAAAAAGGCATTCAAGAAAAACAATTGCAGAAGATAATGAGGGTGATAATTTTGGAGAAGACACGAAAGTTCAACATGATCACAACCCGAAAGGTTATTGTTGACATCCACCCAAAGTGATACGAAATGTTTGTCTTTGGGTTGACCTGCTTTTGACACAGTCCCATGACGGCACAACACAAATACAACCCCAAATGGAATTGCAAGCAAATTAGACATGACATGAAAACCAGCACAAACTTGACCTGGGAATTCCCTCTCTGTGTTCAACAGAAAAGACACGGAGAAATTATATTCGTGTTTGAGTTGAAATGTTTTTGAATTGATGGTGAAACCATACAACACGAGCATGACCCAAAACATAAATTATCACCCCGATTGGGGTTTGCCCTCTTAAAATTATTTCTTTAGTTAAATCAAGTCATGTTTTTGTTAAAGATGCTAATGTGCCTGTGCATGAACATGTGTATGCATGTGCCAATTGCAGCACTTTAATTATATATCACTTTCTTTCCATTTTCCTAGAAAAGGTGACTGGAAGGATGGTCAAATTATAGAAATTTTGTTGATAATCGGCTTTTGAGGAAGAATTTTTTTCCCCAATGAATGCTCGATAAGATTCGTATTGGTTCTTGGAATATTGGAACATTGTCTGGTAAGCTAATGGAGGAAAAGACTCGAAATGGAGTTGGTATTATCATAAATAAAGATTTAAAGGATAGTGTACTAGACATACAACGATATGGTAACCGAATCATGACGTTGAAATTAGTGTTAAGGCAAAGGTTTTGAATATAGTTTGTGCTTATGCACCCCAAGTAGGACTAGAAGATAGTATAAAGACGGCTTTTTGGGAAGAGTTAGATAAGGTGATTCAAAGGATTCCACAAAGGGAGATGATTTGTTTAGGAGGAGACTTAAATCGACATGTTAGTAAAGAGGCATTAGGATATCAAGGTATTCATGGAAACTTTGGTATCGGGGATATAAATGAGGAAGGTAGGAAGATTTTAAATTTTGCTATGGCATTTGATCTCTTTATAGTCAATACAATCTTCAAAAAACGAGATGAACATTTAATTACTTATAAGAGTGACTTATCATAAACATAAATTAATTACTTTATTTATAGAAAAAAAGATAGAGCGTGTTGTAAAGATTGCAAGATAATTCCAAGATAAAGCTTAACCACCCAACATCGACTTTTAGTTATTGATTTACAAATAAAAAAATGGACAAAGAAGAAAAGAGTGCATCGAGCTATTCGGACTAAATGGTAGAACCTCAAAAGCGAGAAAGAAGATAAGATATATTTAAACAGAAAGTCCTTCAAGGAGATGCTTGAAATTATGTTGGTACACCTTGTGATATATGGAACAATATGGCTATACATATTAGGAAAGTGGTGAAAGATGTGTTAGGTGAATCTAAGGGAGGCGTACCGTCACAAAAAGAGGCGCGGTGGTGGGGTAAAGTAGTGCAAAATAAAATAAATGCAAAGAGGGTATGTTACAAATTACATTATGCTAAGAAAACTAGTGAAACTTTATAAGCTTATAAAAAAGCAAAGAAGGAAGCGAAAAAGGCCGTTAGTAAAACAAAAACTAAAATTTTGGAGGATTTATATAAAAAACTTAACTCAAAAGAGGGTGAAAGAGATATTTTTAGGATAGCTAGAGCTAGATATGAGAAAACTAATGATCTTAATTATGTTAGATGCATCAAAGACGAGGATAAAAAATTCTAGTAGTAAATGATGATATAAGAAATATATGAAAATTTTATTTTATAAGTTTTTTAATAAAAATAAAGATGTTAGTATTAGCTTAGGATAGTTAGCCAAATCAGAAAAGCATATAAACCATAATTTTTACTGACGTATTCAAAAGAATAAAGTCAAATAAGCTCTTAAACATATGAAGGGTAGTAAATCTGTAGGACCAGACAATATTCCTATAGAAGTTTAGAAAATCCTAGGAGAAACAAGAACACTTGGCTCACAATACTATTTAATAAAATATGAAAAAACCAAAAGATGCCCAAGGAATGGAGAGCGAGTAAACTTATACCCATATATTAAATTAAGGGAGACATTCAGAATTGTGTGAATTATCGGGGTATCAAATTAAGGAGTCATACTATGAAATTATGGGAAAGAATTATCGAACGTAGGTTAAGACAAGTATCGAGTACAATAGAGAACCAATTTGGATTCATGCCAGGCATATATAATGTTGAAGTGATTCACCTTTTGAGACATCTTGTAGAACATTTTATAGAAAAAAAGAAAGACCTTTATATGATATTTATTGATTTAGAAAAAGCTTACGATAGGGTACTGAGGGAGGTTCTTTGGAGAACCTTCGAAAAAAGAGGTATCCCATTGACATACATTAACCTTATAAGAGACATGTATGATGGTGTAAAAACATGTGTGAGGACTCGTGAAGGAATGAAAGACTTCTTTTAAGTTAATATTGGGTTACATCAAGGATCAACGTTAAGTCCATACTTATTTATAATGGTGATTGATGAGTTAACAAAACATATTCGAGATGAAGTACCTTGGTGTATGTTATTTATAGATGACATTGTGTTAGTGGAGGAGTCTAAGGAAAAGTTAATAGAAAATTGGAACTATGAAGAGAAACATTAAAAAGTAATGGCTTCTGACTTTGTAGAACAAAGACAGAATATATGGAATGTAAGTTTGATCTTTTGGATACTTCAGAGGACATAGAAAATAAAATTGGCACACATTGCATTCCCCAAAAGGAAAGTTTTAAATACTAGGGTCACTTTTTCAGAGTGATGGAATAATTGATGAAGAGTTTACGAATATAATTAATGATGGTTGGTTAAAATGGAGAGGAGCATCATGTATTCTTTGTGATAAGAAGATATCATTAAAGTTAAAAGGTAAATATTACAGAGCAACAATTAGACCTGCCATATTTTATGGTTATGAGTGTTGGGTAGTTAATCATCAACATGTATAAAAGATGTCTGTGACAAAAATGAAGATGTTGAGATGGATGAGTAGTCATACAAGAAAAGACCGTATATATAATGAGGTTATTAGAAATAAATTATGTGTGGCACCAATAGAGGATAAGATGAGAGAATATCGTTTAAGGTGGTTTGGACATATAGAAAGAAGATTAAAAAACAAACTGTAAGAAGGTATGAAAAACTAGATTTTGAAAGTATTAAAAGAGATAGAGGATAACCACAAAAGTGTTGGAAAGAAACAATAACGAATGATCTAGCTTATTGCGAGTTAATTGCTAACATGACATATGATAGGGCTCTGTGGAGACAGAATCCACGTAGCCGACCCCGTCTAGTATGAAAAAAGACTTAGTTGTTGTAATGAATGCTCGATAAGATCTCTTGAAAAAGGATTCATCTTCTCTAGAAAAACAAGAATCCTCGGATCAGTCCCCGATAAACCCCTCTTTAATATACACACATATGTATGTATATATGTATATATATACAGAGAGAGAGAGAGCACGTATGTGGTAGATGCTCAAAACTCATCCTTAATGAGATCTATTTTATCATCTCAACTATTTGATCTTTGGAATAAATAGTTAATATGATAAAGCAAAAAATACAAAATTATATTATGTATTAAATGCAAAGTATAAAAAGTATAATGTTATTTTTAATTGATAGCTTCACCATTTATTATGGTAATGGAGTTGTTTGAGTAAATTTGAGTATAGATGATCTTTAAGCATTTACCACTCTCTATATATATACCCACTACTCATGTTGCTCATTCATGTTCAATTGTTAATTTCCAGATATATGAGTTTAAAATCTCTTAAAAATTTTAAATTTTGCTCGTACTACCAAAACGAAGTGAATGGGTATGTTAGAGGTTAGGATCCGGTTTTATATATATATATATATATATATATATATATATATATATATATATATATATATAGAGAGAGAGAGAGAGAGAGAGAGAGAGAGAGAGAGAGAGAGAGAGAGAGAGAGAGAGAGAGAGAGAGAGAGAGAGAGAGAGAGTGTTTCTTTTTTCTTTATATCCAAAAATCAGCTGTCGGTGACCCCACAAGTTCCTTTCCCATGGGTGATGCCACCCACAAGGGGTGCTGCCAAGGTGGATTTGCCGCTGCGTGCATTATATACAAAATGCAGGGGAGACGAGATTGTAAGTGCTTGAAACTTCTTGCATTGTGTGAGGAGGGAGGACAACATGTGAGTTGATATTCTGGTTTAACCTCACAACATATTTCGTGAACTCTCAAATTTTGGATCTTTATTCATCAAATGCTAACATCAATCAATAAGGTTTAATTTGTATCATTAAGAGTGTGTTTTGCGCATGGACGATGGCATGCGGATGCGCATTGTTAAAAAGCAGCGCACAGTGCCATGCAACTCTACTGGCCCAGATGGTACCCGTTTGCGTTGCACGGGGCATGGGCCTATGCCGCTGATTTCATCGTCCTGCATTGCAAACACGCCCTAAAGTGCTTGTTGTATTTGCAACTTTTTGCTGTATGAGTCAAGAAGCAAACATAAATATTTGTTTTCATAATAGAGATGTCAAAATGGGTCCCGATAATTCCGGCTCATATTTGAAGCAGGGCCAAATGATCCTGCCCATATGACTCTGGGGGCCGACGCAGGCCGGGCTGGCATGTAGGGCCATAGGTCTGTTGGATATTAGATCGAGTCTATAAAATTTGATTCAAATCTGTTTGAAATCCAAATCCAACCACAACATTTTAAACTCAACAAGTCATGGATTTGTACTATATATGCACATACATATAATATATATATATATATATATATATATATATATAATGAAAAAACTATATATCCATATATATGTCAGGCCGAGCTGGGCGAACATTTTAGAGTCCCATATAAAATGTGTCCCCGGCCCAGTCTGGCCCATATTGAGATCTCTAGTTATAGAACAGTTAGATGACACAAGATTAAGCACACTGGTGACTAAAAGTCGATGTAGCTGACCCAATTTAGTCTCCCAATGCTTGGCTCCGCTTTGATTTTGGTTTAACCACAACATTGTTAAATCTCGCTTGAAATTAATGAACAAAATAAATCCTTCCATATGCACATTATGTTGGTTGCCTTTCAATTATCAAAAATAGAACTTTTTCACATATTAAAGGGATTTAGTCTACAAGGATTGTTAGTCACCCTTGTTTTTTTATAATATATCATATTAGCATTTACAAAGCAATGAATTATATTAATTTGTTTTTTGTTACAACACTTTTCAAGTCTTTTTTTGTCTTTTTAAACATATTCACCACCTAACTTTTCATACCATGTCACTGTATCTCCCAGTTGCCTCTCCTAATATCCACCTCTCTCTCTCTCTATATATATATATATACATATACATATATATACATATACATATATATACATATACATATACATATATATATATATATATATATACACACACACACACACATATATATATATATATATATATATATATATATATATATATACACACATATATATACATATACATACATATACTTCATTGGTGTTGCACACATTTTTTTCCTAATAATCTCATTATAAAACTATCTTTCTTATATGGTTATATATCCACATTAACATCTTCATTAATGTCATTGACATGTGATTATGGCACACTCAAACTTACTATGAAAAGCTTTGTTGATATTTCCATCTTTATAGTCGACCTTACTTACTGTTGGATAAATGGCTTAGGCCAGTGTCCGTGTGTTGGTTAAGGGGATCAAGAAAATTGGATCTTGGACAATCCAGAAAATCCGGTTTATTTGTTCCTAGAGAGCGAACGTCTTCTGGAGAGTGATCCGAGGCTTTCGTGCTGCTCTCTTCCATTTATATTCATTGTAATGATCGATCACTTACTGACCTTTTTCAGCAGTTATTTGTTTCTTTCATGGCGGATTCAAACATCTCGATTGGTAAATGATCAATCGACAAAGAAAGATCTTTGAATGGATCGTTTCTCATGTAACTTCTCTGTTCCTTGTTATTTTAATTGCAGAAGAAGCTGATCAAGAGATAGGTGAAGCAAACACTGAACAAGTTAGGTAGTAGATCAATGGCTGAATGCTCGAGTTCCAATACCTGATTTTGTATGCGACGATGTTCGCCTCGATCCATTTCCCCCTCGCCGTCGTTGTTTTCCTCCTCCTCTTCTATTGCTTAGTTCCCAAAACGAGGGGCTTGGTGAAGGAAGAGGAGTTCTCGGAGGAATTGCTTCTCCGGCCACTCGGGGATCGGAAGGTTCTAGCTCATTTTCACTTCACCAGCACTGCCCCTTCCACGCATGACTATGGCCACCATCACCGCCTCTTCCCTAAAGCCATCTATCAATTGGTAATAACGATTCTTCTCATCTCCCGTGTTCCTTGCATTATTGAAATACACTGCTTACTTCAAAATGTTTTCTGAATTGATTGTTTTTGGACCATAGACTTGGACATTCGTTCTAGCTCAAAAACACTCTTGATCAGATTTCGCTTTAGATGTGATGTATCATCTGATCTCTCGATCCCCCCTTATACATCCTCATCTGGGAATAGCAATCCCGTCGATCCAAAACCAAAACCAAGCCTTTTCCCACGCTAAAGTGTGGTCGGCTACATTGGTTATTGGTCGCCATTTTGCTCGATTGGGTGCCATGTTAGCATTTCACTTGAAAAAAGGAATCATGCTTTATTGTTTCCTTCCAACACTTTATACTCGTTTCTCTGCCTTTTTAAAAGCTTTTCACATCTAATTTGTCACGTTTTCTTGCAGAATTCGTTGCATTTTCTTACCACAGTTCCATCTGGTCACCTCTCCAAATGTTTAACTACAGATGTAGAAAACAGGCAGCAATGCAATCTCCAAGAATTTGAGACATGAAATGGATTAATGTGTTGATACCTGTAAGATGAAAGTGAATTCTTGAGATTTTTTGGGATTGGGAGTTCTCATTCTCATGTGATTCAATGAGAATTTGTCCTAACATACTATTAGCATCCTTATGTTTGTGTTATACTACTTTGCTGTTGGAAAAATTTTCGTACCTTTTCACAACATCTTCTTAATCTTTTATGCACTTTGGTGCTAACTGCTTACTGAGAATATTGGTCTAGAACCATAAGCCAAACTTATAAAGATATGTAAAAAAGATTCAAATTTTTAAGTGTGTGTGGTAGTGTGCCTGTGTGTGAAACCTGTAGAATGTCTTTAAACGCCTCAGGGCAGGCAATCAAACCAGGATAAATGATAATAACTAGCAAGCAGCAACTGTTAGAGCAACAATATATATATATATATATATATATATATATATATATATATATATATATATATATATATATATATATATATATATAACAATAAACCACCAAAGTAATTGACATGAGAAAGAAGCAATTAACGGAACAGTAAACAACAGTTAGAAATTTAGAATAAAAATATCACCAAAATTTAGTGATATCTCATTGTTGATAGTTCATGATGACTTAAGGGTTTCTCAGAAAGCTCTAAAAGAATAGGAAAGATATACTGTTCTGCGTATATACAGAATCATGTTATGCAATTAATGCTGACAAAAAATGAGGATAAGTATTCAAAATCCTAATACAACCTAGAGGTAAATATAGAAGGCAACTTTTGTGTTGGTCCTATGGAATACACACACATACATGTTTTCTGATTCAATCTAAGGTAGCAAGTTAAAAAAAAGCCACTCTGAGAAATAAGTGTATCTGATTAATAAATTTAATGAAAGTGTTCTCGTCCTCAGGAGAAATGTTACTTTTTGTGGAAATATAATGCTTACTGGCAGTATTTAAATGGTTAAATTTCTGTTTATTGTTGAACAGGTTCAGAAGTTCAAGATTCGGGAAATGGAGTTATCCTTTACTCAGGGTCGGTAGAACTATGAAAGATGGGGTGGATCTGATTATATTTCAGCTAACAATGCAAAGCCTCCAGGGGTTGAGCTGTGGTCGGTTTTAGATGTTCCATCTGACCAAGTTGATGCAACTTGGAAGAATTTGACACATGCCCTCTCAGGTCTTTTCTGTGCTTCCATTAATTTTCTGGAGTCAAGTACTTCTTATGTAGCGCCAAATTGGTCCTTTAGGCCAGATATCGCCTGCAACTTGAGGTATGGTGCATTGCCTCGTGAAGCTGTCTGCACTGAAAATATTACTCCATGGTTGAAACTTCTCCCCTGTCGAGATAAAGCTGGGATTGCAGCAATAATGGACAGATCATCTATATACAGGGGCTTTTATCATTCACAGCGCTTGCGCATTAGTTCATCCGAGTTTGATCAGGATGGACAAGGCCATTCCAGCATTAAGCTGGAGCACACCCTGACTATTGTTCTTCAGCCTGACATCCGAGGAACTTATTTCTCAGGAAAAACAATGCAGCCTAGTTGGTCTATTGGTTCTTTGTTTGGAAAACCGGTTACTGATCGATGTGTTCTTGCAAAGTCCAGTAATATTTTTCTCGAACTTGAGGATGCTTTAGTTAAGAAGCTGGAAAGTTTCTCTCATGTTGGGACCACTGAGAGTGATGTATTTTCTGAAGGGTCCTGGAGAAATCCGCTGTTTGAGTTGTTCATTATCCCATATTTAGTGTTAAAAGGAACGGATCATTCAAATGGAAGCACTAACTCAAAAACTGCTGTCCTTTATGGTTTTCCCATAAAAGGTTCCAATGTTTCTCTTCCTCTGGATGTAGGCATGACCTGGAAACATCCTGTAACATGGACTTCTTGTCAAGCACCTTTTCGTGCAAGTAGGTTTCTTATGGGAAGCGGAAATGCAAGAGGATCTGTGGCTATTTCTTTGCATTCGACACAATCTCATGAAAATCAGCATCCTCATGATGTTGACACTGTGATTTTCCAGGTTGTTCCTTGGTATGTTAAAGTTTATTTTCACACACTACGAGTCTATATTGATGAGCACCTTGTGCCATTTCCCACCGTGGTAAAGCGAATAAGTGTATCACCTTCAGTGGACAGAAAATCCCCTGGCATGATGGAGATTCTTATTGTATTACCCCATGGTACAAAATCAGCAGCACTGATTCTCGACTTTGAAAAGGTACAGGGCCTGAAACTTATTATTATTTTCTTCATTAGTTATGGAAGCTCCATCAGATTTATCCTATGTGGATGATTTTCTCACTTTGGCAACTCTGAACATTTTTTTAACAGTAACATGTTTGAAGTCTTTTAACTGGATACTGGGAAAGCTTAGGTAGATTGTGTTGATATTATTTTATTCGTTTATTGTGCAACACTTTAGACTTGCCATGTTTTATGGTTATGAGTGTTGGGTAGTTAATCATCAACATGTACAAAATATGTCTGTGACATAAATGAAGATGTTGAGATGGATGTGTGGTCATACAAGAAAAGACCGTATACATAATGAGGTTATGAGAAACAAATTAGGAGTGGCACCAATAGAGGATAAAATGAGAGAATATCGGTTAAGATGGTTTGGACATATAGAAAGAAGATCAAAAGAAGAACCTGTAAGAAGGTATGAAAAACTAAATTTGGAAAGTATTAAAAGAGGTAGAGGATGACTACAAAAGTGTTGGAAAGAAACAATAACGAATGATCTTGCTTATTGTGAGTTAACTGCTAACATGGCACATGATAGGGCTCTGTGGAAACAAAGAATCCATGTAGCCGACCCCATCTAGTATGGAAAAAGGCTTAGTTGTTGTTGTTGTTATTGTGCAACACGGGTAGAGTGTGCAGAATTATATCAAAAAGGGTGATCGCTCCGTTGTGCTAATATATGGACATATCCTCCACTCCATCTAATCTTCAGTAGAGATAACTCTTGTTTTTGTGTCCTTAATCACATGCTTGTTTGAGTAGCTGCTTTTGCAGAAATTAACATAGAAGGGCTCAGAGCTTTGTAGATTAAGGGGCACCCAATTTCTCAAGCTTCTTACAATTCCTTTAAGTATCTTTGGGTACATTTAGCTGCATATCGGTAATGCTTAACCTGGCCTTCAGCAGTGATGTGTTTATGGAGGTCAACTAGCCGCTGAAAGTTGATCTTTACCACCCATTTATTTGGAAGGCCCTGTGCCTGATCTCACAGACTCCCAACGCTACCACCCTCCTCTTATGAATAAACTTTCTATTAATCAACATAAAAGAAACTTACATTATACGGCAGATTGGAGGCAACAACTCCCAAAATCGGCTCACCCTATGCAGCCATCCTCTCCTCTCATTTCTTTCTTTCTTGTCACTTACTAACTAAACCCTAATTAGCTATTAATACCCTGTCTAACTTAATTTCCTAATATACCCGACATGCACGACTTTCCTTAACACCTCCTACTGCATGCTAAAATATGGCCAGACTGGTAAGATCCTGCATGGACAGATCTTGTTGACCATTTTCTCCCACGCTGCTGGCTTGACAGTAGTTATAAACAAATGCGATGCAAGTGTAGAAAAATTTCAGACTTTTTCAGGCTTCACAACCAGCCGAGAAATAATGAAAAGGTGGCTTCATCCGAGCAATTCCAGTCAGACACTCGCTTGAAAAAGGGCTGGCTGGTACCAATGTTGTAAAAAATGTATCGGTGCTCGTATCGCATTGGACACCGATACACGATAACCGTACCATATCAATACGGTGCAATTTTTTTAATTTCTTGATTAAAAAATTGAAAAATATCAATAAATCCAAAACAATGCAAGAATTGAAATGAATGAGCAAAACATTTATATCACAATCAACATTAAAAAATCGAATCCAAAAGCTTGATTTAAAACATATAATTTCTAATAAATGACTGACTTTGTGAGAAGAGAACACTCTGAGGCTTAGTATAACAAAGTTAAATAACATGTCATAATAAACAATTATGCATAACGTGAATACTAAATACCTTTAATAAACAATAAAGTTACAATCATCCATACAAAAACATTATAAAATTATAATTACATTTACAACAATCATCCACAACGTGGATCATAATCAACAAAAGCATTATAATCGACATAGTTAGGATCACCATCACCATCATCTCCTCTCTCTTCCTCCTCCACAATTGGATCTGCTCATCCAACACCTTCATCTTCATTATCATCTCCAATTCCAAGTTTTGCTTCAACTTTCAGTGCCATCCGGTTTTCATCTTCTAAATTTATGGGATGCTCCTTCTCTTCGACTCAATCATCAAGAATATCAACATCTTCGTAGTTCAACGAGTCATATGACACCTTCCTTGCTCTTCTTGCATCTTTTTGCATTTGTCTATAAAGAAAGAATATCCAAATTATCAAGAATATCAAATGCAATATAGTTGGGTTACATCAAACAATATGACCCTAGTTAATGAGTCATACTATGAAATTATGGGAAAGAATTATCGAACGTAGGTTAAGACAAGTATCAAGTACAACAGAGAACCAATTTGGATTCATGCCAGGCAGATCTACTATTGAAGCAATTCACCTTTTGAGACGTCTTATGGAACATTTTAGAGCAAAAAAGAAAGACCTTCACATGATATTTATTGATCTAGAAAAAGCTTATGATAGGGTACCGAGGGAGGTTCTTTGTAGAACTTTAGAAAAAAGAGGTATCCCATTGACATATATTAACATTATAAGAGACATGTATGATAGTGCAATAACATGTGTGAGGACTCATGAAGGAACGACGGACTTCTTTGAAGTTAATATTGGGTTACATCAAGGATCAACTTTAAGTTCATACTTATTTATAATGGTGATGGATGAGTTAACAAAACATATTCAAGATGAAGTACCTTGGTGTATGTTATTTGCAGATGACATTGTATTAGTGGAGGAGTCGAAGGAAAAAGTTAATAGAAAATTGGAACTATGGAGAGAAACATTAGAAAGCAAAGGCCTCCGACTTAGTAGAACAAAGACAAAATATATGGAATGTAAGTTTGATCATTTGGTTACTTCAGAGGACATGAAAATTAAAATTGGCACACATTGCATTCCCCAAAAGGAAAGTTTTAAATACCTGGGGTCAATTTTTGAGAGTGATGGAAGAATTGATGGAGATGTTACACATAGAATTAATGTTGGTTGGTTAAAATGGAGAGGAGCATGGTATTCTTTGTGATAAGAAGATACCATTAAAGTTAAAAGGTAAATATTATAGAGCAGCAATTAGGCCTGCCATGTTTTATGGTTTTGAGTGTTGGGCAGTTAATCATCAACATGTACAAAAGATGTCTGTGATAGAAATGAAGATGTTGAGATGGATGAGTGGTCATACAAGAAAAGACTGTATACATAATGAGGTTATTAGAAACAAATTAGGAGTGGCACCAATAGAGGATAAAATGAGAGAACATCGTTTAAGATGGTTTGGACATATAGAAAGAAGATCAAAAGAAGAACTTGTAAGAAGGTTAGAAAAACTAATTTTGGAAAGTATTAAAAGAGGTAGAGGACGACCACAAAAGTGTTGGAAAGAAACAATAAAGAATGATCTAGCTTATTGGGAGTTAACTGCTAACATGGCACACGATATGGATCTGTGGAAACAAAGAATCCATGTAGCCGACCCCGTCTAGTATGGGAAAAGGCTTAGTTGTTGTTGTTGTTGTATCAAATGTAATATAGTTATCAATTATTTAGTATTAATAAGAAAGAACTGGAGAGCAACAATACATACTTTTAAAATTGTTACCTTTACCTTAACTTCATGTTATATGAAATGTATATCAAATCATGCAATCGAGTATGCTCCGATCTATTTCTCCTTTTCGTGTGAATGCTTTCGAAAAAACTCTAATTTCTTTTACACCTACTCAAATGTCATGTTTGGCTCAATATACCTTGAGCAAACCTTAACAAGTAAGGTACATCAACACCAAAGTGAGTCCACCATTCATCTAAAATAAAACACGATAATGTTTAATAAGAAACACCTAAAGTCAATCAATTGATAACTTAAATGAATATCAATAAAAAATATATAATACTTGGTTGGATTGTAATTGGCCTTCCAAAATCTCCAAAACTCATTATATACTTACTTAACTCTAAAAGATCAATTGCATTTAATATACTTTTTTTCACTTCTTTATCCTCTACAAAGTTAGGAGAAAATCGAATAGAAGGGTTAAGAAAATATGTAGTAACATACAAATCATGATGCATTTGGCGGTTTGAGCGTGTATCAATTATCTTCCAAACCTTTTTTAGAATTGACCACTTGTGGTCAAGCTTGTATTTTCAATTTAGCCTTATCTATAGCATCATATATATAAGGCATCACAAACCTATCTTCATTGCCCATATTCCTCATTACTTTAACTAAAACTACAATCATCCTAAAAAATTTACTGTAATTTTCTAAAAAATAGGCATTGAAAACAACATTTTCCAGAATAATCCTCTCCCTCTTTCTGGACCAACCAATAGAACCCCATTCATCATATGCAAATATTTTTTTAATGTATTTTTTTGTATGACAAAACTTTGCATAGTAATGACATTTGTAGCAAATCTTATCAATGAAGGCCTAATCAATTCCCATCCACATATATGGATTCACATCAAATGCAATACAGAAGAATTATTATAAATAAACTTTATGACATTTGTGCATGCGTATATAGTTCCTCTTATTTCATCCATTGCACTTTAATCTTCAAGCATTAAATCTATGTAATGTGCAACACATGGAGTCCATACTAAGGATGACTGGTTTGCCTCAAGTATTTTACCAACTATTCTAAAATTTGCAATATTATTAGTAATGAATTGAACAACATTTGAAACACCTACCTCCTCAATAACTTCCTCAAAAATAGTGACCAAATTATTTGAAGTTTTATGAGACAAGTCATATAATTTCAAAAACAATGTCCCCTTGGAACAATTGATCAGAAAAAAACCTATGTTGACCATTTGTCCAACCATCAACTATAATAAAACATCATGTGTCCTTTCACTACTCCCTAAATTTAGAACTCCATGCATTAACAATATCAACTCATTTCTGCAGTAATGTATCCCTCAAAGCATGATAAGTAGGGACTCTATAACCTGATCTCACATTGGTAATAGCATCCGCCATACTTTGAAATGAAAATGAGTTTGCAACATTCAAAGAGAGACAATTTTCATAAAAATTCTGCACACTTCAAATCTACTTTCTCAAAGTCCTTTAAAGCCATAGCCGGTCTAATGCCTGGTTGAGCTCTAGGAGTCATACGTGGGAGAAAAAATGAAGGCATCCCACTACCTCTGGCTCTGACTCCTCCTCTAGTACCTCTCGTAGGTATCGAGCGAGTAGGAGCTCTTGTTGTGGAACAAGAGTCAACTCTACTGCTAGTACCATAAGAACATACACTTTCTCTTTTCTCGCCTTTTTCTCCCCTCTTAAATCGTCTGTTCTTCCATCTCAGTTGTACCATCTTCAATCATCTCTTCTTCCATCTCAATTGCACCATGAAATTCATCACCCTTGAAAAACATCTTCAAATGTTCGAGACATATCCCAACCACCTATTTATGCTTCTATCTCACCTTTAAGCTCTTATTCTCCTTCAAAGCCTTCAATACCTATTCAATCTCGTACTTGACTGCTTAAGGAACCCGAGAACAAATACTAGCATCCTTCTTGGTTCTTGGAAGGTAGTGTTTTATACGAGAAATATCACTATGCTTTACTGCATTGCAAAACATGCACTTGTTCACGAGCCTATTGCCTTCGTACACCAGAGTGCAATATTTTTATACCGGATCAACCCGATTGAAAAAGTCATTAAAACGACAGTAGACAATCAACGTAAAAAAAAGGCTTTTTTAGAGGTTAAGAATCATAAAATTTGTAAAACCCCCAAAATTTTCAAGTGAAAAATTGGGTAGAATGTAAAAGTAAAGGGGTATGTCACAAATTTGATAAAAGTCCTAGAGATGGAGAGTTGGATTGGGTGAAACACTTGAGAATCTTGTGAATAAACCACAAAACTAATAAGAACAAGGATGATAAAATGATTTGGGAGCAAGGGAATGACGTGAAAAGGGTTTGGGAAAAAGCAGAAGTGATTTCAGATTCTCGGATTTTATACCCCAAAAGATCAACATTTACTCATACAATACGGGCTATATTGTACGATATTACACAATACATCACGATAAATTGCTTCTTGCGATACCTATGCTTGTATCATACCATATTCTCATACAATACATGAAAAATTGTATCGTTTCTTCTTGCGATACCTATGCTTGTATCATACCATATTCTCATACAATACATGAAAAATTGTATCGTATAGTACGATGCAATTTTTGCAATATTGGCTGGTACAACTCTAAGTGGATTGTTGTGGCCCTTGTTCTTTTTGGTTGAAAGCCTAGCCAGCCAGATATTTTGTTGTTTCTACCTTGAGTTTTAATCAACAAAGGTGCAAGTTTCTCTTGGTTTTATGTAATCTGCCTGGTTAATATTAATAACTGCACACACAAGATGCTGTCATTTGATCAATTTTCTGTGGAAAATAAATGAATCTACTGTAAAAATTGAACTTTTAGAAACTTATGGTCTAAATGGGCTGCATAGGCTTCCGCATTATTTCATGTAAAAAGCATTAATTTTGCTAATATTAGTATTAATGAACAAGTGAAGGCCACAAACTCAAATGCACAATTAATCATATCTTGATCGTATCAGTGAAATTGTTTTTTTTTTTTTTTATTTAAAAAGGTTGGCTGTGCTTCACTATAATATGTAACTGGGAGTAATCTTGTCATTGCAGGGGTTTCTTCACATTGATGAATATCCACCTGATGCCAACCAAGGATTTGATATTCCATCTGCTCTTATCAGCTTTCCAGGCTTCAAATCAAAAGTAATCTACCATGATGAGAAGTTGTCAGATCAATCTCCCTTGTTACATAAACTTCAGGTCAGATGCTTGATTCTATAGAGTGTATTTTTGATCTGATGACGAATATTCTTATGCGGATTTTGGTTCTGTTATGCTTAGATCACAAATAGATTAATGCACACCATTTTTTCAGGTCTTTTCTGTTGAACTTGCGTTAATCTTTGCCAAAATATGGACCTGCCGTATTGTAGTAAATTATATTGGACTGCCTGTGGAAGAGTCATCCTCTTGTTCTTTCAGAGATCCTTTTTTCTTATCTTAAGCATAGGGTGCACGCAAACAATAATGTTTCACCAACATGGAGGGCACATTTTCTTTGCCCTTAAATCTTATATGGATCAAACACTTGAAATTGTAGCTTGGGGCATCAAATCCACTTTTAGGACGTCTTCCAAAAAGAATCATTTTTAAGGCATGAGGCAATTGGTTCTGTGAGAATCCAATCTTGCATTCTCAAACATGTGGAATCTCGACACCTGGGTTCATTCTTAAGGGCAAACAGGGACGTGATACTAGATGGGAATGCATAGAGTTAGCAGTCATTACCCCACTCAAAAAGCTTCATGGACAAGTTTGATGACTGAAGGTGGAAGTTCTTTTATTTGGTTTGGATATGTTCTTTTTCTTGCCTTACTGAAGACAAATCATGTAGAGAAGATATAATTATTCTTAGAATCTGTGGATTGCCACCAATGTGCTGACATTAGGATCTCCATCTGAACTTATGTCACTTGCGATGAATTAAAAGTGATCAATCTCTTCCTTCCATATAAGTTTGATGCATTGTTTTGGAAATCACTCTTAGGGCAATGCATATTTTAACACCACACCAAAGTAAGGAAAAACAGAAGAGCGCATTCTTAAACAGGTGAAACCTGTAAGATGTTTCTGAGTTTAACTGAGATATAGGACAAATTCTAGATTCACATAACTAAAATTAGATAAATGTAGTATCTAATATATTCAGACCCTATCCTTGTTTTGGCAGACCATAACTAAACTGCTTAGTGTCAAGCCCTAGAATTTGTTCTGTCATTTTGGATCGTGATTTATCCCTACGCCCATTAGCATTGACATGAATGGACCCGAATACATCTGTAAGGCATGGAGTCAGTTCCAGACCGTGCTTTCAGCCTGAACCCATTGTATGTTTCCTGAACGGAACTTAATCAGACCTAAATGGAGCCTAGTTGAATCATGGATCTGAGACTAGCTTCATTTTTTTTTTCAAATTCGAATTTGGTTAATTGCCAGCAGTGTCCCTCCTTTCTCTTCGCCTCCCACAGTCCCTGTTGAGCTCATTCCACAAACTCCACCAGAAGTTGTGGAGGCTCTAAATCCTTCAACTTTCCCATCTGAAACCGACATGCCACTCAAAGAGCTCCCTTTGGTTGCCGACGCCGGTGAGGATCCCCCTGCAAAGGAGTCACTACTTCCAGGGCTGCCAAGGTTGGCTAGGATCTTCCTGAGGCCTTTGAACCTATTGAAGAGACTGCTACCAGTGGGCCTGCTGAAGCTGGCAAGGGTCTTTCTGACATCCGAACCCATTGAGGAGGTCAATACTCTTGAGGGATCTGTGTTGTTTTAAACCCAGTGTACCATTAGCCTTTTGCAAATCTGACTCCTACACCAAACCCAAACCTTTTGCAAGTCTGACTCCTACACCTAAACCCAAACCCATCCAATTCTACACCTAAACCAATCTCCTCTTGGATAATCGTGCTTGATCTATTTCTCTCAAGGTTGCGTCTCTTTTTATTTTACTCTATATGGCAGTTCCTCCTGCAAGATCACAACGACAGTGCTGGAATTATAGACCATCTCATCAGCCTCCAGGTTTGAGATTTCTCGAGTCCAAGGTTCCTTTTTAGCCTACTCACGTGTAGATTTGTGCATGTGTGGTCCGAATCATGTTTGTGGTGCATGCCCATTGCCTTCGTGTCCGCATGCTTATGTTCAATTACATTAAGGTTTTATATATCAGGTGTATCTCTTGACTGATTTGGTTTCAATTTTTATAGGAGGCGAGGTCCAGCCAATTGTATGCAGAAGTATTGCTTGTGCCATTGGCTACCCCTGATTTAAGCATGCCTTACAATGTTATTACTTTAACATGCACTGTTCTTGCTTTATATTTTGGTTCTCTCTTGAATGTTTTGAGACGGCGGGTGGGCGAGGAAGAAAGATTCTTAAAAAGCAAAGGTATGTTTTGCATGATAAATGCTGCTCTTTAAACAACACAATAGTTCCATAAATGATATCATTGTTGCTGATGTTTGTTCTATTGGATTTTGTTAGTCATTCCCTCTTTTCATCTAGTTATTTGCAATCCTTTCGTTGGTAGTGGAGAAGTCAGGCTGTTGGTTTTGCTGCTCTTTCATATGTTTTCTTTCCTGAAATCAGGATTTTTTAATTCTTATGGTTGGAGAATATCATTGAGGATCTGCACAGCTGGCTTTATTTTAATGGGTGCTTATTTAAGCATCTGATCTGGGAATAGAATTAATCTAGCCCTCATTGATGGAAGAGTCATGATTTGATGTTATATTCATGTAGAATATTTATAATGGACTTTAAATGGTTGGAACAACTCATCAATGTCGTAATGTAGGTGATTTTCAATGGGCTCTGTTGCTACATATTTACATGGTTCCATTATGACTGAGTCTATACTTTGGAAAGAACAGGTTTTGGCATAATGATGTTCTTTGAGGGACAATGGATTGACAAAATAAATTGGTTCATCATGATGGTTTCAAGGAATTATCTGTTGAGAATATATGTATCTGATGTTTCTAAGTGTCATTTCTGTAATTTCTCATATTTAGGTATTATTGTAATTGCTCATAGTATTAAGGGCATTTTGGTTATTTTTTGTTTTACAGCCCATTATATAAGGGTTGGAAGTTTGTATTACGGTTAAGAGGTTGTGAGTAAGAAAGAGAGAGAGAGGGGGGCGGCCTCCATTGAAGGTCCGCCCCCTCCTTCAATCCCCCATGTTTTTCTTTTCAATGTTATTCATCTTTGTTGTTTAATCTTCTGCTACGTGACTCCCGAATTCCAACATGGTATCAGAGCAATTCGAATGATCAAACAAGTGGGTAATAGGTGCAAACGTGCATGCTTGAGAGGAAAAGAGATTTCGTGTTGCCGAAGGCTCGGAGAAGAGTGGTCAATGCGATTATCATCGATGAAAATCTGCTTGTTTGATAGGGAGCGAAAAGGAAAGATGGCCGTCCTGGAGTTAATGAGCCTATCCCTCTCTTCCTCCTTAGTTTGTGGTGCGAGCTGGAAGGTAGAAAGAAGAGAAACAACAGGCAGGAAAGAAGCACCAGAGTCTGCCGTGCTTCGTTCACGCCCGTGGAGTTTGCTAGAATCAAGATCGTTGGCGTCAGGGGTGGTGGTAACAATGCCATTAACCGAATGATCAAAGGCGGCTTCTTTGCCATTAATACAGATGCTCAAGCACTTAAGCATTCTGCTGCATAGAACCCACTGCAAATTGGAGAAATGTTGACCTGTGGATTAGGTATTGGTGGAAATCCATTACTTGGGGAACAAGCTGCAGAGGAATAAAAAAGAAGCAATTGCAGATGTCCTTAAATATTCTGATCTTGTGTTTATTGCTCAATGCATGGGAAGTGTTCAAGGAATGCACGGTCAGGATCTGAAACAGAGAATAGCGAGGATGGACATGGTGGTAAGAAGGTACACTAACATCGTGATTGCTCGGATGCATCCAAGAAAAATGACTGGCAAAAGGATAGTAGCAGAAAGGAAGAAAGGTTGGGGCGTCGAGCCCTGCCAAGTGAGCTAAATGCTTTCGGTTCGGTGTTTCCCGGAAAACATTTGCCGCCTCTGCCACCTCCGATGTAATGAACGGTCTGCGGAGACTCCACAAAGAATCCCGATGGCCAAAATTCATAGCTTGAGATTTCGTAGAGGCGAAACTGGAGCCTCGGAGGAGATTGCGGGTTTGAAAAATTAGGGCTCGGATAGGTCGCTATCATCGTCCCTCTGATATCAATTTCGATGCAGACCAATCGACCAGAAATCAGACGCTCTCTCAATTCATGATCGACGAAGCTCTGCTCTTCTCACTGCCTCATCTTCATGCAGCGATCGTCACACGTCCTTCCAAATTCGAGATGGTAGGAGCAACAAGGAAAATGAAATGCAGATAGGATCATCCGCCCGTGACACTCATCGGCGACGACGAAGAAGCCATGAGATAGCGAGCGGGAAACTCCCAAACCACAGAGTCGTTTGTGTACAAATTTATTAGGTATCTTCCTTTCGGCTCTGAAAAAATTTATTGCTGCTCGATATGCTTCGAGACATTCGGTTTCAGAGTATCACGTGTACGGGTTTGCAAAGATATGGAACTGTTTACACAGGGAAGCTAACATTCGTGTTCATGAGTTCTTTAAGACTTCATATTTCAAAGCTGGGATTCATCCTATTCCTGGTGCTCAACAGGCACTTGTTAATTTGTCAACTTTCTGCAGCTTCTCTGTTGTGACGTCCCATTAGAATGCGATTAAAGACCATACAATTGAATGGCTAGAAAAAACACTACCCAACCAAGTTTCAGGAAGTTCATTTTGGCAATCACTTTGCTTTGGATGAAAACATTATCAACAAGAGACAAAGTTGATGTCTGGTGGAGACTGTTAAAAGGAAGCAGTGTGAGATAAGGAGAAAATGAACTGCTGACCAACAGTTTGATGAAATGTCTAAGAAGAAGAGATGATTAACTTACACATCAAATGTTTGATTAAATGCCCAAGAGAGATATTTACCTATGCACCAAGTGTTTGAGGAAATGTTCAAGAGGGCTGAAAGTTCAGAAAAAGATTACAGAAGATATAAAGTAGTATGTGATGAGTGTTTTCTTTAGAAAAACAGTTGAATGCATATAGAAGGAAAGATAAAATGCAGAAATTGATTTTTTTCACTACATATGCATTACAAATCAAATCATAGAAGAGGCCAGAGGAATTTGTTGATATAGAATGTGGCAGTATCACCAAGAAGTATGAAAATTAAAACCTTGAGTTGCTGAAGTAAACAACCAGCAGGGCTGGAAAAGCGGTTGCAGTCACCATGTGAAGGGGCGCAAACCGACTAGTATGAACAGAAGTGTGTATTCTGCTATTTGAGTGGTAGAGAGAGGACACCCAACCAACACACCGGCTTCAGCCACTATGAGAAGGGGTGCAGAAAAAGCCGTGTAAAGTGTGTATGGTTGAGTAATACCTCTTACCACAAAAGATCAACTTTCTCAAGAGTAGAAGAGCGTGACTTTTCAAGTGTAGCCGCCTAATCACTTCATGGAGAATAAAAAAGAGAGAGGAAGCAACCGTTACCCATAGAAGGGTCGTGTGCTACCCATGTGTTCTTGATTATTCAAGTTGATTTAAAGAAGCTTCGAAGAGATCGTTAGTGCACGTGTGGTGAAGAAAGAACCAGTTTTTTGGCAAGTTTGAAGTTTGAAGTATCTCACTCCCAACTTGATGGGGGGTTGCTGAGAATATATGTATCTGATGTTTCTAAGTTTCATTTCTATAATTTCTCATATTTAGGTATTATTGTAATTACCCATAGTATTAAGGGCATTTTGGTTATTTTTTGTTTTACAACCCATTATATAAGGGCTGGAAGTTTGTATTAAGGTTAAGAGGTTGTGAGTAAGAAAGACAGAGAGAGGGGGGGTGCAGCCTCCATTGGAGGTCCGCCCCCTCCTTCGATCTCCCATGTTTTCCTCTTCAATGTTATTGATCTTTGTTGTTTAATCTTCCGCTACGTGACTCCCGAATTCCAACATTATCAGTATCAGCAAAGATTTTCTTCGGTTGGTTAATCTTTTCCCTTAGTTGCGAGGTTGGGGAGGGCCATGATAGCGACCAACTGAATTCACCACCAGAGTGCTTAATCCGTGTATTAGATTTTGTGCTTGTGTGTGCTGTGTCATGTGTATGTGTATTGTGCACACGTGTGTGTGTGTGTGTGAGAGAGAGAATGATGTTTCTTAGGAAGCCCCATTGTTCTCATGTACAAGTCAGCTAAACAAAGAATTCACCCAACGTGAATATACAGTGTTATCGAGAAGCCTTACCTGTTATCATGTATAAAATCGGACCTATCATATAATCGTCCACATTACAAATTTTCGCTCACATATATCCGTGTGAATCAGGCGATAAGGTGGCTTATGCAACTATGTATCACACAGATTCGACTTTGTATTGAACCAGGGTAAACTAGGTGATGTAGAAACCTTTCAGAACTCACAAACCCTGAAGGAAGATCCTTGAAGCCACCATAAAATCTTGCTTTTTTAGAGGACAACATCCTTGAAATATAAATTAGCCAAGCAAGGGTCTCATTTTAATTTACGCAAACTTATAGTTACTGCTTTCACTGCTGAATATACATAGGCATGCCTGTACAGCACAAGAATTATTAAACCTAAATTACTATTGAATTCTGCATACTTGGCATTTCTATGGGTTTCATGCACTTGTACTAAGCAAAATTTTCGCTCCTAAAAAGTTTAGATGCTTGATATGGAATCAAGTATCCTTTAACGATCTTGTTGGATCATTTATGAAGATGTCATCTACTTAAGGTATTAGAAAATGTTGGATGCCAGAGAAATCTTTCCGTGAACTTTTTATGATTCCTAGATTCACTTCGTTTAGTATATCATGTATGTGCAACTTTTCGTGATTGTTCATGTAGAATCTAAGTCATCACTGAGTTAGAGATGTTCTTGTTTATGATTCTTTTGCACTGCTTTTTCCAGCTGCTATGAAAGGTGGTCTATTGAGACAGCTGCTATCCAAATTGGCTGCGAGAAGAAGACAAGGGCCAACTGCCTCATCATCGTCGTCATTCATAAGACAAAAGCTATTCAAAATAATACTAGTGGCCTTGTTTGCAGTTGGTCTGCATTTTTTCCTGAATGATCGGTTCAGCTATCAGTCCTGACTCGTGAGTTGACGACGGAGATTATATCGATGGGGTTTGTTTTTCCACTTACTCCCAGAATGCAAGTGGACGTAAAGCATTGCTGATCAAGAATTGTTTTAGGTATGTTCCACGGGATCTTCGACCACAAAGGTTTACTGGTAACTAACAGAATTAGTAGCCTTCTCGACAGCTGATTGATTGTTGAATTTTGTTAGAAGTTCTTACTGTTGTATCTTGCAACTCTCTCCCCCAGGTGCTTCAAGCTGCAGTTGCAGTAAACACACAGGCGAAAATGAAAAGCAACACAAACTAACGCTCACTCGTCTGCGAGTGCATGCACACTTGGTACACACACACACATAGAGAGAGAGAGAGAGAGAGAGAGAGAGAGAGAGAGAGAGAGAGAGAGAGAGAGAGAGAGAGAGAGATTCATTCTTATACACGCCATCTCCTCGAAGAAGTTCGCACCCAACGAATGTCATTTACTTTAAGATTTATCGTGTTTTGTGAAGGGTTGTTATTGTCGTTGAACAACAGAACTTGTGTTTATGATATAGAGATTCTGATTAAAAATTTAGTTATATATTCTTTAACAATGGGGAGCTGAAGCCTTTCATGCACCCCTGCGAGTGGTTGTCAGAGAGGCCTATCGGTGAGCTAACGTTTTGGGTGCTAAAAATCTAGATATTTTGCAAGTCGATGTGCTATTTGAAGTTTGCCCATTCATGTTCGCCAGATTTGTCTAATGTACGGTTTGCCATTTTTATCTGTGACGTTGTAATCCACACTTGTTCGGGGGTATCTTGCAAGGAACAACCATAGTTCTTGATTCGGTTGACAGTTGAGTTTTCGTGTGAGGTATGGTAGGAACTAGGAACCCGAGAGAGGAGGTAGTAGGGCTTATGTTCGAAGCCCATGACTTTAGTTCATGTGGCTAACCTCTCCCATGTGCCGACATTTGTTACTCAAATTAGACATAAAACCATAGTTCTATGTGAGTGACGGGTTTCGATGTTTGATAGTTCTATGCTAATTGATGTATACAACAACAGCAACAACTACTAAGCCTTTTCCCATACTAGGTGGGATCGGCTACATGAATTCTTTGTTTCCACATAGCTCTATCATATGCCACGTTAGCAGTTACCTCACAATAAGCTAGATCATTCTTTATTGTTTCTTTCCAACACTTTTGTGGTCGTTCTTTTGATCTTCTTTCTATATGTCCAAACCATCTTAAACGATATTCTCTCATTTTATCCTCTACTGGTGTCACTCCTAATTTGTTTTTAATAACTTCATTAAGTATACAGTCTTTTCTTGTATGATCACTCATCCATCTCAACATCTTCATTTCTGTCACAAACATCTTTTGTACATGTTGATGGTTAACTGCCCAACACTCAAAACCATAAAACATGGCAGGTCTAATTGCTGCTTTATAATATTTACCTTTTACCTTTAATGGTATCTTTTTATCACAAAGAATACTTGATGCACCTCTCTATTTTAACTAACCAGCATTAATTCTATGCGTAACATCTTCATCAATTCTTTCGTCACTCTGAAAAATTGACCCTAGGTATTTAAAACTTTCTTTTTTGGGGGATACAATGTGTGCCAATTTTAATTTCTGTCTTCTGAAGTAACCAAATGATCAAACTTACATTCCATATATTCTGTCTTTGTTCTACTAAGTCGGAGGCCTTTGCTTTCTAATGCTTCTCTCCATAGTTCCAATTTTCTATTAACTTTTTCGTTAGACTCTTCCACTAACACAATGTCATCTGCAAATAACATACACCAAGGCACTTCATCTTGAATATGTTTTGTTAACTCATCAATCACCATTATAAATAAGTATAGACTTAAAGTTGATCCTTTGTAACCCAATATTAACTTAAAGAAGTCTATCATTCCTTCATGAGTCCTTACACATGTTTTTGCACCATCGTATATGTCTCTTTTAAGGTTAATGTATGTAATGGGATACCTCTTTTTTCCAAGGTTCTTCAAAGAACCTCCCTTGGTACCTATCATAAGCTTTTTGTAGATCAATAAATATCATTCCAAGGTTAATGTATGTCAATGCTAATTGATGTATAACAAAACTTAATATAAGTACTAAAATTGAGGTCCAATTCTCCTCCTCTCTAGACTTGTAGTTGAAAGTTCTTTTGCGTATTAAACACGGAACCCATAGTTTATATGAAATTGTGTTATCATAAAGCCAATTTGTGTAAAAAACTTCAGCATCAAGAGGGAGGTGGGCCAAAAGAATTGGAGTTGGGGGCTTCCTACAAAAATCTAAGTGCCTCCTTTGTCTTTCCTGTTGTCCTTGTCTCGCATAAAAATCCAAGTGTAGTACTAATCACGAATTAAATATAAAATTATGATTTCTCAAAACTATGATTACAAGCTCACGTTAGTTTAAGTGACACCACGAATCAAAAACACCGTGACCTGAAAGTATTCAACTTGGCACTCTTTGGCAAAGCAGGACTAGTGGCCAATCACTCCAATATTCACTATTTCACAAAATCTTTAATGAGATCTGCTATTACTACAGGGTCCCGTATCATTTTATCCAAGGGTAAAAACGCAACGTTGGACAATGTACCCCAAAAGTAAAACAAAGAAATAGGCTCCCCTGGCAGGCGAATCAGCAGCATGCCCTTACAAGCAATTCAAGTTTGCTCTTGAGATACTATTTATCTCATTTGGAGTATTTAATCCATGTCTCAAACCAGCGCAACCAATGGGGGATCTACATTGAGGCGAGGTGGGGCAGCCGCCCCACCTGAAATTTGGAAAACAAATGAAAATTTTACAGGGCATGATTGAATTCCTGATTATTATACATACTTTGCCCCATCTTAAATGTTTGCCCCACTCAACAAAAAAAATCTAGATCCGCCACTCAAGGCAAACAAAGCCAAGTTTTATCCTCATTAAATGGGATAGACTAAGGAGACCGTTCAGTCTGCAGCTTTTCACAACCAGTTTAGTACTCAGTCACCGTACCCAGCATCAATTGCCGTATAATACCCACTATCTCTCTTGCAAGGGTGTATTTGTTTTGTAGCATATCCAACTCCCTAAACAAAGCAAGTTCATCACAGGTGTTTTATCTCCACATGCTTCATCGTTTTCTTCTTTAATGTTTAAAGCCTTTTGTACTTTCTATTACCAAAAGAGTTCTTTTTGTTTCAAGATGAAATATGAATAGCTGATATGGCATAGTTCTACTAGTCTATAAGGGCATCCTTGTTTAAGGAGGGAAGAGAAAAGTTGATATGAGGTAGCTCTACTAGCTCTATTTTTGGGTTTTCCAATTATGAGTAAAACCTCTACTAGTTTATCAAACAAAAGTTTGGTTGAGCAATCTTTTGGGCAAGCAACCTACGTGAAGCAAATGAGAGCCTTCAATTTTAATATGACAAAAGTTTTCTTATCTCATCTAAAACTTTTCCATTATGTAAAGAATAGAAGAATGAAACAGAGGTAGCATAAGGGCATCGTTGTTCAAGAAGGGAAGAGAAAAGGTCCTTGATAAGCAAATACATTGCTGAAGGATGATGAGCTCCTTCAAAAGAAAGAAGATATTTTGATAGAAAAGTTCAATCAGAGCCATATCTATGCAATGGAATTGCTTTTAAGCGGTGGTCAACAAGAAAGTAGTTACATTTAACACAAATAGAAAACATTCAAGTGACACTTTCAAGGGAATAAATGGTCCTCTTCTCTTGAAAATAAAACCAAAAATTGAATCTGTCAAATTCACTTTGTAACGATGTTTATTGTTTAAACATAATTAAAATGCACAAGGTGAACTTTTTAGCATGTATGTTAAAGGATAGGTTCGATTCAAGCCACGTACATGTTTAGAGTATGGGATAGGCTCTCTTTTAGGAGATGGATTTTCGGTTGTTTGAAGGGAATTGAGTCTTAGAGCGAACATTTTCCCCAAAGTAACATCCTCTACATATCATACATTTTGACGGCAAAAATTGAGTAATCAAGACTAGTTATCCAATTTTCCGTCATGTCTGTTGCGCCTCCATATACCTAGAGCCTAGAGGATCAAGAGAAACGTCCTCCAGGAAAGTGGTCAGACTTTTTTTTTTCTTGGATGGCTGCTAACTCTTCATATATTCAATCATATTATTTGGTCACATAATAAAGTATGGCATGGCTGGAAAAGTATCAACCAAAGTTGACATCTGTAGCTTTGGAATCTCCTTTTGGAGACAATCACAAGAAAGAAGCCTACAGATGCAAAGTTTGGAGCTGACTGCAGCTTGAGACAGTGGGTTTCTGAAGCACTTCCAGATGCAGTTTATTTAGTTGTTGATGACAACCTCATCAATGAATTATATAGTGGGGCAAGATATAATAAGCAACCTCACGAGATCGAAGGATCAAGCAATAATCTATGATGTCATGACTATCCACCATGTAGGTAGGTTTGTCATGTTCAATGGAGTCCCAGCAGAAAGGATTACTATGAAAGAAGCAGCTGCCAGTTTGATGAAGATAAGAGAACAAACAGCGCATTTAAGAATTGCCTCTTGAATGGAAGCAAAGTCTCACCAATATTTTTAGACTTCGTGGTTTTCCCTTTCAGACGAAATCATGAAAATAAGAAGGTATTTTGCTAGTACAAGGAAGATGAGTTGGTTTTCCTTCTCTTGGAATATGTTCTTTGTGCTGTATTTCAACAATGGACATATGAATGTACATCCCCCATAAGGAAGTTGCGGTCTTTCTGTAATAAAGAGTTAATCTTGGGGTAAAACGGAGCTTTTTCTTCACAATGAAATGTTAATTTAATAAGGAACCATCACAATGTGTTATAGGAAATTCCTAGAAAGTATATTATTTGCAGTACATAACTAGACTTCCACCATTTAATTTGGGCTGAAGAGTACATTATGGCTGTGAACAAAATGGGACATCTAATTAAGCAAAAAACTTGTGATTCGTATTCACTGGTTAGCTCGGACATAGACACTATACTATGTAACCTACTCAATTATCAATTCCTTCTAATATGCATGTGGAGTCTGACTAAAAACGTGCATTAGAAGTTATCGATGTCCAATGCATCCAATGATACTCCTCTTCACTATGTTCATGTCCACAACAAAATTGCATAAAAATATGAATGGAGCAGTCTGGTAGCTGGAAATAGACGATCGACTAAATAGGAGTAGCCTCTCCCACTTCTTCAATTAGTACTTCATGTCCCACTGCTGATAACGTCCTCTTCACTATTGGAGTTTCCCATGAACCTTGCCCTCATCGTACACAAAACAAATGCGTGGTTGTAAATGAATTTTGTGATATCTTGGCAACACTCATTTGCTGTCTTTATTTCATCATTCTCACCAATGTCCTCAAGGATGAGATCTAAACAATGGGTTACACATGGTGTCCCGTAGAAAGTCTTATAAATATCAACTAACTCCTTCCCAATTGCTTTGTAGTTAGCTGTATTATATGTAATCAATTGGACTACATTCTCTAACCCAACCTCTTGTATAACCTTATCAAATTCTTGCCGTAAGATATCCACAGTGTGCCTCTCCTCTGACATACCTAAAGATCTTAAAAACATAAGTCCTTTAGAACAATAGACAAGAAAGTTTAGCAAGGTCCTTCCTCGCCTATCTGTCCATCCATCTGCCATGATAGTGCAACCTGTCTCCTTTCATGACTCTCCCAATATCGAACAGTATTCTTGCACTTCAATGACGGTCTTATCTAAGATCTTTCCTCTCAACTTTTGATAGGAGGGCATCTTGTATCCTGGACCGATGTTAGTAATTACATATGTCATTGCTTGAAAATGAAAACTATTTGCTGCATTGAATGGAATGCATGCATCATAAAACCATGGCAAGGTCTACCTGATCATGCAACTGTTCTGAAGCCATAGCTGTACGAATTCCAGGTTGAGCACCAGGTGTAGTAGTAGGAGGAAAAAATGAATGTATGCCAGAAGAAGCTCTTCCTTTACTCCTTCCTGAACTTCCTCTTCTACCATCTTCAAAGTCTTCAGCAACCCTCTTTTTCCTACTAGGTGCTCGTGAACTGCTACTACCAATATCTGTATTGGTATCTGAAGGCAAACTATCAATGAATCCAATAGCATCATCTTCTTCAAACATCTTCAACTCATCATTTTGTTGTCTCCTTTCTTGTATACTCTCAATCATCTGCAGACATTATCATTTAATACCTTCTGGCAAACTTCTAACTTCTAACTCTGCCTGTACAAGGAACAACTTCTTTCCTAATCCCTGCTAAGTGGTGTTTCAACCTTGTTTTTGAAGAGATGGTTATTGCTCTACATCTTGGAGGAGTCATATACATGGATAAGAGGCGGTCGGGGTTCATTCCTTGTGTAGATCCAAGTGAAACACCAATTGTTGGATCGTGTGCAACCTTGCAGTTGACATTGTTAGACCAAGATCCATACTATAGAGATGCTAGATATCTTATGGGCACCGACTCCTTGTTGGGGATGGGTGTGTGAGGTTCAAGATCATGTGTGTGAGGCTGCATACCAAGCCCAATCAGATGAGACAACATGCACATAGGCGTTACAGAGAGGTGTCTGTAAGGCAGGAGGTGTTTGCACCAATGAAAGGGCATGTTGACAGTGAGGCACTGGGCGCTTTAGCAGGTAAGTGTCTTGTTTAGATCGATGAACAATAGAAGGAAGCCCAAGATAGCAGTCCTGTTGTCCAATATGTGAGATAGAGAGAGCATATGCAATACTTTGATGGACGTTCGAAGGAGTATTCTTACTAAAATATAAGGCCGATTTGTTAAAGTTAATCATTGTCCATTTACCTCTCATATCTTTGCAATATGTTCTTCAAGTGATCACCGATGCCATGCAGATGCTCTACTAAATAAAAAATAGAAACATCTGCAAATAAGAGATGTGATACTGATAAGCCATTTCCATTCTCATCATTTAGACCGCAAAGCTGTTTCATGTGCCCCCATGATGAAACCTGCAAACTGAAAATAGGTGGTCTGATCACCCAAACCCAATTGTAAGACCACTTATTTCCTTCACTTTTCTAGTATCATTCCTCAGCCAAAAAAGCTGAAGCAAATTCTCCTTATAGTCGTTTCACTCCTTCAAGCTTGCTCTTGTAATCACTACTCTTAGCAGCGTGCAGTTCAGCTTTCAGTCTTTCACTTGCAAACTAGAATTTGAAGCATCCATGCGGCACCATTGCATCTGTTCACAGCGGCAACGCTTAAGTTTGGTAGCTGCCATGTGTTGCGGACGATGTTCTCAACTTCATCTGATTCACACCATCGGTCTTGATAACAAAAACCGACGAATATACCGCAGGTCTACAGGATTGGTGTCCAAGAGTAATGGATAATGGTCATATCTGAGGTGTTCTAATTGGTTGTCTTGAGTACCTTCTGAATTGTGCAGATGTACTTTTATCAAACTCCGAGAACATCTAGAGCTGGGATCAAAGATCGACAGTGCGATATAGAAATTATCATAAGGAGCAACAAAGATGGACAGGTCGGTCTTCCATGCAACAGTTAGACCTCCTGCCACACCCACAACGTCCACTAAATGATAATTGATCGTCATAGCCCATTTATCTAAAACGTTGATTGACCCATTCATGGCTTTGTTTTGTTTCCAGAAGGAATATAAGTTAGGGGAATTGACTTTACAAAGTCCTTCGATGTTGTGAGTTGTGAGGGGGTTCCCCAAACCAGGGTCATTCCACAGTATAATATTCATGGCGACTTGGATGACATTTGAAGTCTGGCATCCTCCACGATCTCCTTGTTGGCATAAGATATATTCACGCACCTCTTCTTTTATGATATTCATCTGCACATTCGCTTGTATTGGTCTCGTGGTGACACTTAATTGAGACATCTTTTTCGACAAACTCACAGGAGTTGGAGTGTCTAGCAATAGAGGAAGTCTCTCCACTATGATGATCCATACCGTGGTTCTCATTTGATATAGAAAGTTGTTTGCCAAATTGCTCCCCTCGAATTGTCTCTAGCATAAGCAAATCTCCCCCTTGTTCATGATCATGTGGTCAATAAATTCAGAATATGCTCCAATTTCATGTCCCAAGCCACAAAATGAGCAGCAAGTACTAATTTCATAACGTACAGTGCTCATTATTGTAAACATGAAAATTTTCTGGGAGTGAAAAATTTCATGTTTACAATTATGTTAAGATTATTCGGTCCCAAGGTATACAGTGATGGATAAAGGATGCGGATTTGCACTGATAGACACCCGAGCTTTCACAATCTTGCCTTCCTCTCCTTTCATGTTGAAAATTCTAACATCCTCAGCAGTACTCAATTGTTCTGCAAATTTGGCTACCATCTTTAAGGTCTTGCAATGTTCTGGGAGTCCCTAGAATTGTGCCCAAACCTGCTGGAAAATGAGTGAAAAGCTTTCCATAAGACAACGGGATAATTCACGTTCCTCCTTGAAAAATTGAGAGATATCGTCAGGAAAGTGTTTTACTCAACCACCTATGGACTGAAAAGGGACTGTTAGAACAATCTGCAACTCCTTGAATATCCTCCGTCTCTAATAGTCTCAGGCATACTAGAGTAAGTACCATCCGAGGTCACTTTCTCCTTGAGGAAAAAGTATGCCGGGAAAGAAACGGTTAATGTGGCTACTGCTGGCAACTGCACAGCAAACTCTAAGGAGGGCACTTCCCTGTGTATTGTCAGTAACCGTAACGACGAGCACTTTAAAGTTGATAATGGTTCATCTCCAGTTGGTTTGTATAATCTCACAGAGTATATGTAATATTAGTTCATTGTTTTGATTAGGAAAGTTGAGGTTAGAAAAACAAGCATGTTAACCAAACTAATTGGGGAAGAGTACGTCTCATAGGAGATAGATTTCAAACTTTAGAATAAAACCCATGTAAGGAATAAAATTTCGATCTAAAATTATAAATAACTTGATTTTCTTGTCAAAAAGTTATAACTCAATTAAAAATTTAACTTCAAAGGCAACCTGTGTTCAACTCATGCTTGGCTGATGTTAAGTTTTGTTAACTCAACTTAAACAATCTTAAAAATTTTGATGTTTCAGAGGAGTGGGTTGAAGAGGATGATAAATTAAATACACTTCTCATAGAAGATGTTCAATGGATCAACTTGAGAAGGGCACAACACTTAGAGCAAGCTGATGAGATTGACTTTGGTGATGATTGTGATTATAAGAAAAACAGCCAGCCAGGCGGGACCAAGCATCCAATGCAAGCTTATCCCAACGACTAGTTTTAGTATCCATTGAGACTGGCCCCAGTAACATCTAGTTCCCTAGCCATTGTTGCTGGCCAACAACTCTCCTTTGAGGCCTATAAATATGTATTCAGTCCCTCTTGTAAATTAAACCTTTGAAGGCCTTTGTGATTAAAACATTCTTTGCTTAAGTGTGTTTGTATAGTGTTGTGCAACTTTGAGTTTTGTAGAAGTGCTCAAGGCATTTCACGTGGACCTTCAAGGTCATTATGAAGCTATTCAAAGGTAGATTTCATTATATGATATCAAAGCCTAATCAAGGACATTTATTGTATGGTACTGCCTTGGAAAACATTTCAAGGAAGAATTGATCTCAGTGGACCACTCTTCAAATCAAGTAAGGGTATTTATTGATTTCATTTGCTTGTGACAAAGGAAGATAAGGGTTTTAGTTTCAGCCAAACAAACTCCAACTACAAAACATGGGCTCAAAACATGAAAAACTATTTGTATTTCAAAAAATTATGGGGTTATATTAGCGGAACAAAAATCGAACCTTCTATTGATTCAAGCCCAGAATAGAAAGAAGAATACGAAGGACATAAAACTATTCTATGAATACTTATGAACAATATTAGTGAACACGTAAGAGATACTCTATCGGACTTTACAAATGTCAAAGAAGCATGAGAGTATCTAAAAAGAGTACATATTCAAAATGATGTGACACACCAAATAACACTTAGAGACAGACTCATGTCCCTCCGTAAAGGTGATAAGAATATGAATGAATATTATACATAATTTTTAAACACATGGAATCAACTATGTGCATATGAAAAAAATGCACACACTGCCTTGACTCAAGGTAGTGTAAACAAAATGAGGATTTTGTGTATCAGTTTCTTAAGAGTATGATAGAGGAATTTGAAGGAGTAAGATCAAGTATTATTCATCAAAATTCCCTTCAAGAGAAGAAGTGCTAACAGATTTGCTCATGGTAGAAACCATATTCAAAGAATTGAAGCGTCAAAAAGATGTGCTTGCTGCCTCTAGATAAAAGACAAACAATCGACCCTATCAATCCCATAATTCAAGGAAGATGGATCCAACCATGAGGTAATTTGTTTTTATTGGAAGGAAACATGACATGTACAAAAGGACTGTCTAAAGTTAAAAAGGAAGATTGCAATTGTCAGTGAAAGGTAGATCAAAACTTACAACTTCGAGAACTTCAAGATAAAATTAAATAGTTAGAAGAACAACTAAAAGAAAAGACCTATTAGTACAATATGCTCCACCTCGGAATCAACAAAAGATATGTCCTGACTTCTTGATTCTAGTGCATCTTTTCATATGACACGTGAAAAAAATCTTTTAAAAATGTGTGCAAAAAAACCCATTGATTGTTATGTATTTACTGCCGATGGAACTCAGCTAAATGTGGATAAAATTGGAGATCTTCAAAATAAAATTTTTACTGTCTCAAAAATTAGTTGGGTTCCAAAACTAAACCTAAATCTATTTTCGGTTTCCCAAATATCTAATAACAACTACGTAGTTACTTTTTCATCCAAGGGTTGTATTGTATAGGATTGCTTATCGAAGAAGGTGATTGGGCATGACCATAGGGAGGGAGGACTCTATGTTATGGACTACCTACACATGCAAAATTTTGGTAAATGTAATGCTCTTTCAAATGATGTATCCCTATGGCACAAAAGACTAGGCCATCTAAATGTTTACCAAATGTATAATTGTTCTTCAATTGAAATTAAGAAAGTTTGAATTCTTTTGCAATGACTATCATTTTGGAAAAATGAAATACCTTTCTTTTCCATAGAGAATAATATACACAAGTAAACCCTTTGAGTTAGTTTATTCAGACATATAGAGACCTGCACCATGCATTTCAAAGAGTGTGGTAACTTACAATGTAGTTTTCATTGATGATTTTATTAGATATACTTGAATATATTTATTAGAAACAAAATCTATCAAAAAATTTGTGATTTTTCACAATATGATCAAAACACAATTTAATTCAAATATCAAAGTTTTCATATCAGACTTTGGGGGGAGTTTATTTCAAAAGAATTTAAAACTTATCTAGAAGAAATGAGATCATTCATTAGACTTGTACCAAAACCACTTAACATAATAGTGTGGCCGGATGAAAACATCGGCATATCATGAAAACCACTAGAACAATCCTGATTGCTAGTAATATTCAAAAGAATCTATGGGAAGAAGTTGTTATGACATCAATCTATTAATAAATAGAATGCTTACTTCAGTTTTACAAAAATATCACCCACATAAAAATTGTTTGGAAAAACTCATTATTATTCACACCTAAAAGTTTTTGGATACAAATGTTTTGTGCTTACCAACAAAGATGATAAACTTTCTCCTCATGTGATAGAATGTGTGTTTATAGGGTATGACATAAATTATGAAGAAACATATGCTCCGTAACTAGATTAGAAGCCATTAGAATGCTATTTGCATATGCATGCATCATGGATTTTAAGTTGCTTCAAATGGATGTCAAAAATACCTTTTTAAATGGGAAAGGTGCTTGAAATGAAAGATCTTGGCATATTATGTTACTTCCTGTGAATAGAGGTAACTCGGGACAACACACGTACGTTCTTATCACAAACTAAGTTTGTTATATACGTTGTTTACATGTCATGATTTACAGATGACAAGATTATAGAAACACGAAAAATGTTAAATGAGAAGTTGAGAATCATAGATGAAGAGGCACTGGCGAATCTTACTCCTTATAGTCAAATGATTGGAGCTCTAACATATTTTACAATCTCACATGTAGTTCATACAATAAGTTTGTTTCAACATGCACCACCAAACTCATATGGGGTTGTGATGAGAATTGTCAGATATGTAAAGAACACATTTGACAAGGAAGTGTTCATTTCCTCCTTTTCATCTTTAAATCTAATTGCTTATACTGATGTTGATTAGGGAAGAAATATTAATGACATACACTCTACCATAGATTTTTGCATATTTTTAGGTGATTCACTTGTATCTTGGAAGTGTAATAAACAACAAAAAGTATCACCTTCTTTCAAAGAAGCCAAATACCGTGTGATGACCACTATTGCTACAGAATTGACATGACTCACACAACTCTTGAAAGATCTACATGTCCAAACTAAATTTACTCCTCAGATGAACTGTGACATCAAACGCACAACAATACTTTTCTTGAATGTACAAAACACAGAAATGGATTGTCATTATGTTCATGAAAAATATCTACAAGGACATTTGGATCTACACTTTGTTTCAACAGAATATCGACTTATTGACATGTTTGCCAAATCACTCCCAACACCTCGGTTTCAAGCTCTCTCTAGCAAACTGCCAGTTGTCACAATGTCAGTTTGAGGAGGGATGTAAGAAAAATAGCCAGCTAGGCTAACCTGATCCCAACAACTAGTTTTTGTAGTCGTTGAGAGTGTCCCCACCATCCAATGGCTAGCCCTAGCCATTAGTAGCCAACAACTCTCCTTTGAGGCCTATAAATATGTATTCAGTTCCTCTTGTAAATTTAGCCGTTGAAGGCCTTTGTGATTCAATAAGTGCTCTTTGCTTCAAGTGTGTTGTGTTATGTTCTGCAGCTCCGAGTTTTGTAGAAGTGCTTAAGGCATTTCGTGTGGACCTTCAAAGACAGATTTCATTATAGTGATGACCATAAAGCAGAAGGACAAGAAGAGGATATTCAGTTGATGATCCGAATTTTAATATTTGAGATCATGAATTGTTTACTTCTTCTTCTTTAGTGGTGTAACTTTTAAATGGTGTTAAGTTATATGACATCTATCATGTAACCTTGGATGTTTGAGAACCTTACTTGTTTGCTTTGGTTTGGTAATGGACCAATAATTAGATTATCCTTAGTTAATATTTATTGGTTTGCGTAAACCATGAATATTATTAGTTAACAAAGCTTCTTATATCCTTAACTTATTAAATTCGTGATATGCTATTGTTTTGATACATTGTCAATGCTTGTCCCACATGTTTTGGTTCTTCTTACTCGTAGGGATCCTCGTTGGGATCTTCTACGATCAGCTCCATAATGGGATCCTACAGTGGTGAAGATGGAGCACGGGAGCGAGGATGTCTTTGGGCTAACACAATCTGGTTATCCATGTTTGGTACTCGGTTAAGTTGGTGAATTTGTCAGTAAAGGCTTCCCATTCTTTATCAAAGATGGTATAGATGGTCGAGGAGCATTCCTCTTCATATTTAAGGGTGGTCCCTTGGTTTGTTGTGAAGCCATTGAAATGAAAATTCTCAACCATCCAGAGGTTGGCTTTTGTCACCACATCTACTACTACTGAATCTGACATATATAGGATTTTCCAATTTTGTATGATTCTTTTCAGATTCTTTTAAAGTTTTCTTAGAAAAATTTATCATGGGTGAAAATGATATGCATTACAACATCCTACTTATACCACTCATTGAAATAATACATGCTTGTTACCTATAAATATCTTACCTAAATAGAGAATAAATAATAACAAAAGATCTCTTGATTTGTCTATTCTTATCATATTCTCTATTTAAGTAATATATTACATGTAAATGAGCAATAAAGAAGAAAAAAATAGAAGAGAGTAAGAAAATCTGAATAAGCAAATGAAATAGAAGACACTGCATGCTATGCTACGTAGCACATTGCACTATAGTGTTTTAACACCATAATTAGACTTCCACCAACAAGATGATGGCATAATCAAGAAGAGAGAGCAAATGGTGGCCTAGTCAACACAAACGTTGGTAAATAGCTCTACCCCGCCCAGTGCGTCATGGACCTTGGGTGTCTCCTCGGCTACACGACTGCCGAAAGTTTTTCTTTGGATTTCCAAGAAAGGGGCCAATTCCGACTTAGCTAATCCATAGGATCTCAATTATTCTCAAAGAATCTCAATGACACATCTAAATATAGCTTTAATTCTTAAACACACCAAGCATGAAACACGAAATGATACCATAATGACCAAGAATAGGAATTTTGCTGCCCATAGGAATGACAGGATCTGCAATATCATCTAGCTGGAAATGAATAACAAATAAAAAAAAAAAAAACATATTTTCACGTTGTAAACCAAACAGCAACAGTAGCAATAACAAGGAAAAAGATAAGAACAAGAATGAACCTTCAGCAAGTGTTAGATCTCATTCCTTGAAATTAAAGTTCGATAACCCTTTCAACCACAGTACCAGGGATGGTTTTAATTTCCATTATAATGAACTTTTGAAAGTATGCAACTTAAGTAACATGCGTTCTATCCTTTTGTTTGTTCACACGATTAGATCTCACTAGTTTATCTGATAAGCAATCCCTACTCGTGAAAAAAACTTGTCTTGGCCTTGCACATGTTGTCCCATCAGCAGAGATGTATTGTAAGTATAAAGCTGAAAACAAATTTTTGACTTCTTGCTTGAACTAGTTTAGCTGACCTGGGCTCAAAAGCAATCAGAACACAAAGGGTATGAGGTGTTCTCCAATATGATACTGTCAACAATCTACATATGACTTCCAATGAGAATTTAAATTGAAAACCTTACTCCAAATTGTTCATAAAAAGTACTACTCTTATGCGATTTCCAGAATTATAACATAAGCCACATTATTTACAGGTTCCTAGAGGGAAAAAAAGAAAGTCTTCTCATACACCCACCGTAACTAAATATAGAAAAGGAGAAGGCATGGATCCACTATTATCCGTATTGCTTCGTATCGTATCGTGGATAGGAACCTGTATCGCAAATGATAGAGTATCAATACAGGTTGTATGACACGATACAGGCCGTAGCACCCGTATTATACAATATGGGTGATATACCCTATATATTTTAACCTCCCCTTCCAAACATAATCCCACATTTTTGCACGGGTTTGGGTTGTGTTTGAGAGTGTTTTAGGCTCCAATTGCTCCATGATAACTTTCGGCTAGGGAGAAGTATTTCTATGGTCTCCGTTCTAACGACACCATCACTCCGACAACGACAATAAAGGAGTTTCATCCTTTTTTCTATATGTATTTGATATGTTATTGTGTTATTTTTTTTTAAAATGACAATATATGAAGTGAGTGGATATCTTTTCATTTTATTTGTTACAATCTATGAAGTGAGAGACACTCTTTTAAGTGTTTTGGTGGTTTATGAAGTAAAGATTTAAGATTTAAGTACTTTTATTTTTAGGTTTATTAACATTTAAGTGGTAAATTAAGATGGCAAGAAGGGATGCTAGTGCTACGTAGTCTCAATCAAGGTTTGATGATCCAACATGACAGTAGAATACTTCAATTGAAGGAAACAAATTAAAAATTAAATGTAATTTTATAATAAGATAATGAGAGATAAAATTTCTCGATTGAAACATCACCTAGCAGAAATTAGAAAAGAGGTTGCCCCTTGCACGAGCAAAGTTAGGAGAGTATGAGAAGCCATTAAATGACAATGTCATGACATGATAAGATGCACTATGATGACAGATAGATGAACATATAGGCAAGGAATGACTTTATTAAATTTTATTGTTTATTGTCTTAAATGACTTTTATTTTTGAGATCACTAAACATGTTAGAGGAGCATCATACTGTACAGTTCTAAGGTAAGAATTTGATAAGGTGATATTGGAGGTTGGATGTGAAGATATAATCCAATTAATTATAGATAATATAGTTAACTATAAAGCAACTGCAAAATAGTTAGCTGACAGTTATGACACTTTTTATTGGACATCGTGTGTAGCCCATTGTCTAGATGTTATCCTTGAGGATATTAGAGAGATTGATGAGGTAACGGCAACAATTGAGTGTTGTTAAGATATCACTAAATTTATTTATAACCATGTATTTGTATAATGTATGATGATGAGATATATAGATGGTGCATAACTCTTTTGTATGAATGCTACTTAGTTTGTAACTAATTTCTTGTAAGTATATAGCATTGCTAAATAAAAGCAAGTATTGAATAAAATGTTTATCTCATATATGAGTGACACCAATTTACAAAGTTACCTCAAAATAGGAGAAATAGAAAACTATTACCTCAAAATAGGAGAAATAGAAAACTGAATGAGATTTTAGATACGACCTTTAAGAGTACATTTTGGAACTCTTTTTATTATCTTATTAAGTATTACATGCCTTTTAGTTAAAGTTTTAATATTGGTTGACAACGAGGAGAAACCATCTATGAACTATTTTTATGAAGTCATCGATAAGGCTAAAGAAGCAATCATGAACAATTTTAATGAAAGAAAGAGTGATTATGTACCTGTATGAAAGATTATTAATAATAGATGGAATCAGTGTTATCCGTATCGTGAGAAGCCATGATACGGGCCGTATCGCCCGTATCGTACGATAAGAGCCATACGCCCAAAAAAAAATATTCAATTTTTTTTTCATTTTTTTTTTCAAAATTTTTTTGCAGGTTTCTGGCCTCTCTTCACTTCCCTATGCTTGTAATTTGGGTTTATAATTTTATTTATTGAATAAGAATAATTTATAAACAAATAAAAATTATGACAAAATCATTTTTCTTTCTGTGTCCAACTTTTAGGTATATTTCTGCTAGCAATTTTTAATTTCATGAGATCGCAAACAATTAAAAACATTTGGTTGTCTCGGTTCATTGAGTGGACATTTCACAACTTCACTATTTTAGGGTTCACCTTACGTGATTTCCATTGAGTTGAACATGATCAACGTGTGTGAGGCTTAACTCAGTCTGTGAAGTGAGAAATGAAGCTTAAGCATTAGTTAAAAAGCTAGTCGTAAGAGAAAAAGAGATATCATTAAGTAATAATATCACATCACTGAGATGTTATAGAGTCAATAATCAAAGAAATTGAGCTCATTGTTTTGCTCACGTATGAAAATTAGCAAATATGACAACTACATGTACAAAGATAGTAGTTTGTTAATTTTGATATATTAGATGAGTGGATTATGGAAGATAACGAAGAAAATGCACTCCTAACCGAAAAAAGACATTGCATGAATTAATTTGAAGTGCAACAACATCACGAAGGAGATGAAGATTTTCATTTTAAAGCAGAAGGTGATGAGAAACTTTGAATCTTTATCAAGTAGAAGATGAAGATTATTTAGTTAATAATCTTGATACAAATTTATAATATGTAAAATGTAAATATATTTCATTTTTTGCATCAAAATATGTAATTTTGGATGCAATTGTTCAATGTTGAATGTTCAATCTATGCTAAACTTTGTATTATATTAATTTAAAGCAATTATCAAATTTTTCTAGATTTTCCCAGCTTTTTTCGGTTTTTTACTAATTTTCTTGATTTTTTAAATAATGTTTATATTATTTTAATATTAAAGTACGATACGATATGATACGCCCGTATCGTGGAGCCCAACGATACGTGACAGACAACACCGGATGGAACAAACAATTGCATGAACGTATTCATATAATAACTTACTACCTAAATCTAACATTTAGGTATTGTGTAACTTTTAAAAATGATGGTTAGGTTAATAGAAGTATCATTAATTGTATAGACAAATTGGTCCTTGATGAGAGTAGAGTAAATGTTATACATCGAGAGATAAAGATCTACGATAATGCTCTCTACTTGTTGGGTTTGCCTGTAGCCATTCGTAATCATACTAATATGCATTTAGGTAAACTATTAATTTTAATATTTAAGTTTTTTAAATCTTATATTTATAGTAGAATAAATCTTTATATTTGTCTTTTGGTATACCATGTTAGGAAGTGATTGCTCAAACTTGAGAGATTTTGTAATAATAGTTTATAGTCAAACCTTTAGTGCAACTAATTGTGAAAGAAATTGAAGTATCTTTAAACATATCTACACAAAAAAATGCAAAATGTTGGAACATAAGCAACTCAATGACCTAGTTTTCATCCGTTACAACATGCAACTTTGACAAAAGTAATTAAGGATTACTTAGTAATTAAGTATTCAATTTAATATTTTAATTTATTAAGTTTTTATTCTTGAATTTTTTACTTTTAATTTTTATTTACTTATCATTTTTGTAGACAATGAAGAAAGTTAAACTCAAGTATGTATGAAAACCAATTTGATTCAATAAGGCTTGATAATTTTGATATCTTAGAGGAGTGCATTATGGAAGATGACGAAGAAAATACACTCTTAACTGAAGAAGGCATTAAGTGGCTCAATTTGGAAGGAGTATAATAATATCAATAAGGAGATGATGATATTGATTTTGTTATTGAAGGTGGTGAAAATCTTGAATAAGAAGGAAAAGAAGATGAATATTATTTAGTTGATGATCCAAATTACAATATGTAATTTTTTTTTAATTATGAAAGTTATAATTTTGCTACTTGTTTAAATATAAAGATGTACTGCTTAAATGTTTATACATTGAAATTTGAACGGTGAATAATGAATATTTACAATTATAGGAATTGCTTAGAACTGTTTTTAGCCAACTCCATCTAGTATGGGAAAATGATTAGTTGTTGTTGTTTAGAATTGTATTGATTTTATTTTATTTTATTTATTTATTTTTATTTTTAGTAAATTTTAAAATAGAACAAAACGATACACGATACGATACCATAATATTGCTTGGATCTTCCATATGATATTGGAAACACAAGGAAGAATGTGCCTCATGATCATGTTGAAAAGATATATTTAACATCAATCTAAAAAGCAACAAGCCCACACTTGTTTGTTGACAAGATACATTTCACATCAAGATAATAAGACGGTTGAATATCAGCCACAAGAACAAAGTGATGGACTTCATGATAAGTATCTCCCACACTCGGTGTTAGCTTGAGGCTGCAACACGAGGGCTTTCCAAGACTACGTCCATTGTAACATTTTTCTTGCCTAGGCAATTGTGCTCAAAGTATTGCTTCGCCTGGTAAAAAATCTCAAAGTTTCATGCAGGTTGTCCGCTACCGAGTACCTAACGTGACCCTTTTCCTTTATCTTCACTCAGGACTTTCTAAAGGTGAAATTGGTGGAGTTTTTCATGGTAAGCACAGTAAGTGCACGAAGACCAAATTTGTTCAATCCAGGTGCTGAATTGAGCAAAGACATTGCAAAAGCTCTTAAATGAACTAATTGTTGATGAATAACAGTAGTTTTAATGAGCTTTGACATACCAATGACATTTACAAAATATAACATGTTCTGAGAGTTTTATAAAAATTTAAGCAGGGAAGGGGATCTAGTGTTATGCTTCCTAAATCTTAATCCATATGACATTTTGCTGTTAGGGAATAGCCGACCACTACTTGACCACGTGAAGAGCAATCCTTGGGAGTAATTAGAGTCAACTTATGTGAAAGATTTCGCGAGTCAAAGAACCCTAAATAGTAAAAGCAGCTAACATAAAGAGTAAATAGTTCTTTGATGTAGAGAAAAATGAGAACAGAATCAAGCTGGTCAAAACTGCAATTTGTATCAACATATTGTGCCACATCCGGGGTTGCGGACAAATAGCGCATTATTTTCAACATATAGTTTAGAAATGCACGCCCATCTGAAAATGTTAGAGGAGATGATGAAGAACAGTGAGCAGAATGATTGAGGAGATCACCACTTACTAAATCACAATTCTGGAACTCTTGCCATAACGAACAAGAAGAAATAGCTCCTTCGAAACATCCAATTTGATCGGGTGGTGTCACCTTCAACGTTGAAATATATCCATCTGTAGACAGTTCATAGACAGGTGATTCATGGAGAATACGAAGTAAATATACTCTAATGATGTTATTCAAAAACAAACTACAAAGTCCATACGAAGCAGCTTTATGCACAAAAGTCACAAAAGCTGATGATGTTATTCATTTCCAACACAAATTCATGACAAATCCTACATTAAAACACAAACCATAGAAACCCAATTATAACATAGTTCACTCAAACAAAATACATCATAATCGGGTGAAAAAGCTCAACAGATTCGAAGTTCCTTTAGATTGTTGATGAGCTTGACAACAATATGTTCTTCTTCCGAAGCCTCGCGCCACTGCAACTGGGCCACCAATTTCTCATCCATCCCCCTCTGTCACCCCTTCCAATCGGAGATTGATGGACCAAAAAGATCGAGAGATTTCGGTTGAGCAATCGCGTAGAACCAGCCCTTCGAGTTTACCATCATTTCGTTCGAATGCTCGAGGCGTTCCCGCGAATCACTCCCGCTCTATTTAAACTTAAAGAAGATACTTCACAGTGATACTCTTTGTACGACACGGGACACGAAATATTGAACGGAACCGTCAAGCCGCTGGTGACGCAACTAAACTTTGAAGCTGTGTCGAGGACAACTAGTAGACAGGGTCGACAGTGACACATAAAAGCGACACGAGACACGTAATGTTGAACCGAAGCATCAAGCCTATTGTCACGCAAGCAAAATTCGAGCCAAATTAACGAGCTAACTGCTGAGAGAGAGAGAGAGAGGGAGAACGGGAACGAGAACGAGAGATGGCGCGAGGATCGGCAGCAATGGCGTCAATCGGAGGGGTTCGTCGCCTCCATCTTGACTCTTCAAGATTTGCTCCTTAACTACTTCGATATCTCCCAGTATGCCGCCGTCTACAAATCATGGTGATTACTCCAAACCTTAACCCTGGTGGCCCCTAATAGACAATCTAGACTTTCATTTTGCACGAGATTGCTTTCATTTATTGTTATTTAGATGATGTCTCTTTCGGTTCTTCAATCACTGGATGACAATCAACACAGCGTTTCCTATCGTTTCCCCTAGAAGGAGAATTCAGGATTGGATTTCAAATCCTAGAAAATATTTGTTTCTTTGTAAAGGGCATTTTTCAGTTTTTTCACTCCATTCCTTTAAAAGCAGACATCTATTTGCAAATCTGATAGATAAGTGCCGACCATAGAGTAGCTAGTAATATGAGAGCTTCATTGCACCAATTCATATTTAAAGTAAGATATTGCATTCAGTAGATAAAACAGATATGAACCTTTCTGTTCATCGTAAGCAATTCCTGATGACGATCATCCTTTCACTATATAACTTGATCGCACAAAGGAGTACCTGAAACATGCATTATTATCATCTCACCATGTCTTTAGCAATTGTATCTCATCTTTTCACGATATAAATTGCTCACCATAAAGAAGTACCTGAAACAGGCATAATTAATCTCACCATGTCCTCATCAATTGTATCTCACACATAGGCTCACCGAGGATCAAGTTTCTTTCCACAAAAAATGCATAAGATCTGATGAAATAGGTGTTCCTTAATATAATGAAAGAATGACTATTAGATGTGCTTAGAAGTTAGAACTCCAAAACGCATCTGATAGATGAACAAAACCACAGAATCTGTGACTATTAAACATCCAATGCATACACAAAATTACTTTTATCAAATTCAACCGAAATGCAATCAATCAAGAATCTGAGAGCATCTCATGGAATCAAGATGAGGATCATTGAAAACTCTAGCCTCTTGAAGAACACCTCCATTCTTGATCTGAAGAAAGCGATTGATCTGCTAGAAATGGGGAAAAAAAGCGAGGCATGCTCGACAAGCATTATTCTCAATCTTATGTGTGGCTTGGCATTAAACGGAGCACAACTACAGAAGAAGATTTTCTTTTCTGATAATTACAGAAGAAGAAATTGAAAATAGAAAACTAACAGAAAACATATTGAAATCACCCAAAGTTGCAAATACAACAGCTAGAACATATAAATTACACCAAATCTACGAAGACAAGATACAGAGAAAATAGCATCATAATCAGCATCAGAGCAATGAAAAGGGAATTAGAAATGGGCAAACTTGCATCTGATGATCTCTAGAGAAAATTGTCACCAATCATATGAGAGGAAGTTAATGAAGAGAACTTTCAAAGGTGGTTTGGAAGCCCAAACTAGATGCATGCCCCTTCCTAAGGTGGTTTGGAATTTAGGTGCCCAAACTAGACCCATGCCCCTTCCATAGAGACGAAAACTTTCAGATTTTAGCAAGAGATTACCATTACTTATCTAATGAAAGTTTGCCGAGCTACTCGTTCGGTAAATTGGTTATTTTCTCGAAATATGCATCACTAATTAGCTAGGAACAGCTAGAGAAATTGTTCTTATGGGAATGCACCTAAAACTTGTAGAAAAGAAAAAAAATCAGCAAAATACATGTTTCTAACCTTGAGTAACCCTGAAGAGAAAGTACCAAAATGTGTAAAAATGATGAGCCTTTGCTGCCATTTGAGAAGAAATCATTAGATCTATGCTTTTTCTCTAATCTTCCTCAAACTAGAAACTGCTTCTCTCATACTAATCCTTTCTGATGGGGACTCCCTTGAACATGACATGCCTATCTCAATGATGGATCTGAGGATGTCCCTCTGTGGTATCACTATGATCCTTCAATGTCAGGATGTTGCTCATTGTATCCAACTCTACCATATAATTCATTTATAAAGTAGTCATCAACAACTTCTGAAACTTCATACGGAAGTGCTTCAGCTACCAACTGTCTCAAGCTACAGTCGGCAGTGAAATTTGCATCTGTAAGTCTTGTGAACATATCCAAGAGAAGAAGTCTGAAACTATAGTTATCAACTTTTGTTGACACTTTTCCAGCCATGCCAAATGGCATAAAACCCCAAGTAGATGTTAAAAGAGACTGTCAGGGCCCAGAAGGCCCACCAGCCATGGCTCGCCGGGCCCATCGGGCCACCAGAGTCAACCTAAACTAGCCGTTGGGCCAGCCAACTGGGTATGACCAGCATCCAACAACTACCCTTCTAGCCATTGGATGCTGGCCAACGTCTACCTTATGTCTTCTATAAAAGCACCTAATGTGCTTCCTTGTAAACTAAGCCTTTGAGGCTTTGTTTGTTCAATAATAAACTTTGCTTTATTTTTATTGAGCGACTTCTATTAAGTTTGAGGGTTCTTGCAATCCAAAGTCTTTGTGGAAGTGTTTAAGACACTTTGTGTGGACCATCGAGGTCATTGGAAAATCATTAAGAAGTTGATTTCTATCAAAGCCTAATTGTGGGGTTTGACTTTGTTGTGGTGCATTGGAAAGCATGTCAAGAAAAAATCGTGTGCCGGTGAGCAGCTCCTCAAATCAAGTAAGAGCATTTGTTGCTTTTTTTATTTCCGTATGGAAAAAGGGTTTTTGCTTCCATTTAACAAACTCTAACTACAAAACGTGGGCTGAAAATCATCTCTATTTCAAAAAATTATGGGGTTATATTAGCGGAACAAAAATTGAACCTTCTAATGAATCAAGTCTAAAGCAAAAAGAGGAGTTACTTACTATGTAATTTTTATCGATGACTTCATAAGAAACACTTGGATATATCTATTGAAAATAAAGTCTAAAGTTTTTAAAAACTTTGTTATCTTTCACAATATTGTTAAAACTCAATTCAGTACAAATATCAAAGTTTTCAGATCTGATTGTGATGGATAATTTATCTCAAGAGAATTTGAAAATTACTTAGAAGAAAATGAGATTATCCATGAAACTTCTTGCATCGAAACTCCTTAATAAAATGGTGTGGTTGAACGAAAACATAGATATATCATGAAAACCATTAGGACTATACTTATATCTAGCAATGTCCCTAAAAATCTTTGAGCAAAAATAGTCATTGGCCTTTGTCTACTTCATAAACAGGATACCATTCTTAGTTTTACAAAATATTTCACCATTAGAAAAATTATTTGGAAAAACTCCATGTTATTCACACCGAAAAATCTTTGGATGCAAGTGTTTTGTGTTTATCAACAAAAATGATAAACTTTCTCTACGTTCTATTAAATGTGTTTTCTTAGGATATGATATAAATAAGAAAGGATATAGGTGCTATGATCCAAAGAATGATAAACTGCATTTATCTAGATATGTAAAATTTCTTGAAAAAGAGTATTATTTTAATGAAGATTCTACCAACATATCTAATAATGAGAAATACTTTTTTTTGTTTGATATTTTAGATGATGACATAAGTTTCGAGCAATAAGACATAGAGTATATAGATCACAAAAGTTCATCCCCATCGAGAAATATCATTTCACTATTTGATAGAGTCTATACCAGACGAACTTTTCAATCTATATAACCTTCACTAAGAAGATAGACCTCCTGAAAGATTTGTATCTAAGTCACACAGACACTTCTAAGAGGTGGAGTGTCGACCTCGAAAAAAAAAACATAAATTTTTTTTGTAACTCACGGTTCTACCGTCTATGGTGTATTTATCTTGCAGAACCCGATCAAAGAGGGAGTATTCCATGAAGACGATGAAACCGAAGACTCTTAGTCGACTCGTGACCTTATCTCCCATGATGGCTACCTGAATTACCTCACCATAGTTTCCAAAATGCTCCTTCAACTTGTCTTCCATCTTCTCCCATGAAACTCCGCCAATGAACATAGAAAAATATCTCAACGCGAACCTTCTTCACTTCCTTTTGTGTGGATATTCCATGCTTCAAAATCTGGTATCGATTTTAAAGTTCGGGTCTTTTTGGATAAATGGGTCCAGATAGTGAAGATTGATTTGTGTATTATGATGAAATTAGTAGTTGTTTACCATTTATGTGTTTTGCTTTAATATAAAGTTGTGTACTTGCTATTGTCATGTACTTATGTTAATTAATGTCTCATTTGTTGTATCTTGAATATTATATATAATATACCCTAGCCGTGTCGCCACACCCAAATTTTTTGAAATTTGCCGTATCCCATACCCGTGTCCGCACCCACACCCACACCCGCACCCGTGTGACATAGATTTGTATCCTATGAAAGTTTCAGAGCTCTTGTGATTAACCTAATCGCTATCAAGGAATAAAAAAAATATAAGGAAGCTCTACCATCTAAAGACTGGATTGATGCCATGAACATTTAGTTAGATGCCCTAAATAAGGCACAAACATGGGAAATTGTTAGTAGGTCAAATGCTAAAAGGCCTATAGGATGCAAATGGGTTTACAAAATCAAGACTATGAGTGATGAACCCTAGAAAAATACTAGGCTCGGTTGGTGGCAAATGGATATTCACAAGAATATGTAATAAATTATGAAGAAACTTTTGCTCTTTTAGCTAGAATAACAACGGTTAGAACCCTTATTGTCTTTAACACAATTAGAAATTGGAATATAATTGGGATGGATGTCAAAAATGCATTTTTGAATGGTTGGTTAAAAGAAGTTTACATGGACCCACCAGGACTCAATGTTTCGCCAAATCAAGTTCTTCGTCTTAGAAAAGCTATTTATGATCTTAAACAAGCACCCAAGGTTTGGTTCGACAAAATGAATAAGTTCTTCACTAACCTTGAGTTTGTTGCGTGTTACTTGATACAACAATGTTTTTAAGAAAATCTGCTGCAGGAATTGTGATATTACTGTTATATCTTGATGATATGCTTATCACTGGAGATGATGATGAGGGTATTCAGTGCATAAAGACAACTCTTAGAAAGGAGTTCAAAATAAAAGACCTTGGGTCTTTACGATACTTCTTGAGAATATAGGTAACCCGTGACAACAAAGGTATGTTCTTATCTCAAACAAAATTTGCTATAAATATCGTGTCAACAAGAATCACATATGACAAAGCAGTATAAAATCTTGAAATATTAAACCAGAAATTGGGACTTAATGATGGGGAACCATTGACTGATCTCACCCCTTATAGACAAATGATTGAAGCATTGACATATCTATCAATCACTCGTTCAAATATTACTTACACATGCAGTGCATATTGTAAGTCAATTCCAATATGTACCAACAACAACATATACGGGAGCCGTAATAAGAATAGTGAGATATGTCAAAAGTACAATTGATAAAGGATTTTTTCTTTCTTATTTTCTTTGAATCTTATTGCTTATACTGATGTTGATTGGAGAGGTGATGTTAATGATAGACACTTAATCATAGGTTTTTGTGTGTTTTTAGGTGACTCTCTCATCTCCTCGAAGTACAAAAAAAAAATACAAAGTATCACTTTCATCTACAGATACTGAGTATAGAGCGATTACAACTACCACTACAGAATTGACATGGCTTACGCAGCTCTTGCGAGATGTATACATCAAGCTTGAATCCACACCTTAGATGTATTATGATAATAAGAGTGCAATGTACATTGCTCACAACACCTTTCATGGGCACACAAAGCATATAGAGATGGACTGTCATTATGTTCGTGAAGAGTATCTACAAAGACATCTCAACTTAAAGTTTGTGCAAACAGAGTACTAGATTACTGATATTTTCAGTAAGTCACTTCCAACACCACAATTTCAAGCACTTTCTAGAAAATTATCAGTCATTCCTCTGTCAGTTTGAGGGAGGGTGTTAAGAGACTGTTAGGACCCAAAAGGCCTACCAGTGAGGGCCCATCGGGCCCTAGAGTCAACTTGGCCCCAACGACTAGTTTTCTAGCCGTTGGGCCAGCCAAGCAGGGTATGACGAGCATCCAAAGGCTACCCTTCTAGCCATTGAATGCTGGCCAACATCTACCTTATGTCTTCTATAAAAGCACCTAATATGCTTTCTTGTAAACTAAGCCTTTGAGGCTCTTGTTTGTTCAATAATAAACTTTACTTTGTTGCTATTGAGCGACTTCTATTGAGTTTGAGAGTTCTTGCAATCCAAAGTGTTTGTGGAAGTGTTTAAGACACTTTGTGTGGACCATCGAGGTCATTGGGAAATCATTAAGAATCTGATTTCATTATAGTAGAAGTGGCTAGTTAGGAATCAGACCAAAACTGCACTGGAACCACCTAGAATTGGACTCCAACTGTAACCAGGAACCTCTGCTTTTTGGTTACAGTTCCATCCCTAGGGGAGCTGAGCCATAACCCTAATGGAGACAGGCAATCTCTGTGAGGTGACCTATGTTTTGTGGGGAACCACTGCCGAAGGACATAACTGAGACCCAATTGTAGTTCCAAAGCTCAACCGTGCAAGTTATGTTTAAATTTCGGATTATAGATTGAAGTGAGTTCATTAGACCAAACTGTCACAACATTCATTACAACTGCCTAGCCTTTTTTCATACTAGATGGTGTCGGTTACATGATTTTTTTTTGTTTAACATTTAACTTAACAGAAGTTACATCATCATTCATTTTTTTTTTCAATTCTCTTCTTTTTAACATATTCACCATCTTCTTTTTCAAACTTTGTTTGATTGTTTTTTCACATGTCTAAATCATTTTAGACTGTTTTCTCTCATTTTATATCTATTGGTATCACATGTTTTATCTCTAATAATCTCGTTACGAATATGATCAATTTTTTACTGCACATTTGTAGGCAAAAGAAGTATGACTGCTTTACCAATAGTTGAGACTCAGAGGATGTTTCGGCTTATATCCTCATTAATGTAATTTACAGATGAGCAAATCTTCTTGTCCGTGGATTTATTCAATGTTGGAATCCGTCTAGCTATTAATATGGGTATTTCCGTCTCTAGAGTAGGATCCACATTTCAAATTAAAGCCATGAAACTAGTTTGAGACAACGTTGACAGAAACAGAGAAATCCAGGAAGTAGGACTGTGGTGGAAGAAGGAAGCACAACTCAGCCCGGCAAGCCATCGTCAATGAAGTTCCACTGCCGATCAGCTGAGCCTGTAAGGTAAGGTTCAAGAAAAGCATTTTCATATTCTTCACATCCTGCTGTGTTGATATAAAATATGTATTATTTATCAAATAATGAAAGTTCATTTCTGCTATGGACATCTTCTGCACGTTTACGATTAACTCTTCAACATTCAGCTACACATAACATACCACGTCTAATTGTTAATTATTGCTCCATAGTATTTTAGCATGTGATACAAGAACTTAGGGATGAAAATAAACATCGAAGTAAAAGATTTTTATGTTTTATTATAAAGTGAGACTGAAGTCTAACACACACATGCAACCCTGTGAATCAAACTCCCCACCAGCATCAAAGGCATAATGTCAGACTGGCCTCCAAGTTCAGCTAACACTCTGGGTGTAACATCCAAGTAAGGGCTTATTTAAAGCGTTAAACTATGGGTTAACGCATCTTGATGTGTTCTTGGTTCCCATGCCTTTTTTTTCTTTTGGAGTTGCCTATTTCCTATAAAAAAATTAGTACCTCTTGCGTACCTTATGGTATTTAATATAACGGTTTGGATTTGGAGCAGATAGAGCTTTCCCGAATCAGTCAGATTGGATGTCATAAAGGAATCACATTGAAAGCAGGACCCAGGTGTGGTTATTAGAAAAGCCAAAATCAAACCTGATTGGTACTATGAGGTACTCAATCTGGGTAATTAGATTAGTGTCAGTTCCGAGTTCAGACATATCCGATCCATTGCCTTCTCATCTCTTTCTTTTGATTTGACAAAAGTGACAGCTAAAATGACTTGGTTGCAACTTTAAGAAAACGTGCTGCTTTATGTCAAGATACCCCTTTTGTTAAAAAACTGATTGTTTTGAAACTTTATTTATTTTATTTGCATCATCCAGTCAATCCTGCACAATATTTAGTTGACCCCCTCAACAGCCAGTCAAAATTTTTAAAGAGTTCGAAGAAAGCGCGATCAAAATCATGTGGGAGAGAGTCTCCAAAAGAAAAGAATCATATAAGACAGGCTATCCGAAAAAGAAAAGAATATAAGACGGGCCAGTATCCGAAGCAAAAACTTCCAAGGTTTTGCCGTAGAACTTCCACAGACAAAAGATATTTCTCAAAGGTGCCTACTTTTGCCTGAATTTTTACAGAGGATGTACGTTGGGGGATTACTCTGTTTAGTCCCAAGAAAAATTTGATGTTCGGGCTTTACAACGAAAGAACTAGTAAATTTCTGAAAGGGTGTTCCTTTGTTCATGTATGTCGGTAAAAGCTTGTCGGCTCGTCTGCACTGGCGATACTTGTTCTAGATTCAGACACGACTAACTTTCCCTGGCAATTGTGAGTTGGTCACTAATTGATCACTTGTTCTAGATTCAGTACACATTTTATTAATGAAATGAGCTATGAAGTGATCTTGGGACAAGGCCCAAGAAGAGATTAACCTAACAACGAGCAGCTCAGCTCACTGTCTCACTTTGGACAAAACTTACTGAAGAAAAAAAAGAGATAGTTTGTGGGTTCAGCGAAATATACTTAAGGGGAGTCGGTTTATAATAAATATATAGTGTCTCAAGTGGTGCCCCGCCGCTCCCTTTCTTTTCTTCAAAACAATGGAAAAGAAAGGTCAGTCCGGTGTCTTCTTTGCTCATTTGATCACCGTTCCCGCCTTCCGGTCTCGGACGACTATCGCCGGGATCCGGCCACCGGAAATTCGGCAGTCTGGAAGGAAGGAAACGCATCAATCGTTACTTATCCACCTAAGGGGAAACACTCACACAAGGCATTTTTCTGCTTTCGTAGTCTCTCTCTCTGTCTCTCTGGGGCGTTGTTGCTGTTGAAGAAAGGAGGAGGAGAGGGAGGAAGCTAAGACTCTAATATGGCAGGGAGTACGGTGGTTTTGATGGTGGACAAAATGGAAAAAGAGGCCGCTAAGAGGGAGAAGAAAGGTAGGGAAGAAGTAATTCAAGAGGGACCATCAGCTTCATCTCCTCCGGCACGCACGTCGGAGGAGTCGGAGGAATTTCTCCGGCGCCGGACGAGCTCGAGGCCTTCGATAACGAAGGCGAAGTCGCGCTTCTTCGAGATGAACCACCCCGTTGACAACACCACCATCCTAATGCGCACTGCCACGAAACAGGGTTCTCCGGCAACGATTCCGGCCAGAGACGCCGCCAGGAGCAGCCAGAGCCCTCCTAAGAGCGTCGCTGCGGAGGCGTACAAGTCGGAGGTTGTCGCGAAAGAGAAGCACAACACATTCAGCATTCGAGCCGTTGTAGAATGGACAGCCTTCGTGTTGATAATGGGTTGCTTTGTGTGCAGCCTAACAATAACCCGATTGAAGAAGCTCAGAATTTGGGATCTTGAGCTCTGGAAATGGTCGTTAATGATGCTCGTCGTCTTCTCTGGCCGACTCGTTACCGGATGAGTGATTAGCCTCATCGTTTATTTGATAGAGAGGAACTTCATGCTACGAACAAGGGTTCTTTACTTCGTCTACGGAATGCGGAAGAGTGTTCAAGTTTGTCTCTGGGTCGGCCTCGTGCTACTGTCATGGTCTCTCCTCTTCGATCAGAATAACGTCGAGCGGTCCGGGCGAAGCCACCGGGCTCTCTCCTACATCTCACGCTTGTTCTCGTCGTTCCTCATTGCGGCATTCATCTGGTTGGTGAAGACGTAGCTAGTTAAGGCGCTGGCTTCGTCCTTTCATGTGAAGACTTTGATCGGATTCAGGAACTTGTGTTCCAACAATACGTTCTGGAGACGCTTTCCGGCCCGCCGGAGATGAATTTGTCGGAAAAAGATACCTCGAAGTTGACGGTGAATATAGAGAAGCCTAAGGGGAAAAAAGTGGATGTGATCGATGTGGGGAAGCTCCAGAGTATGAACCGAGATAAGATCTACAATGACGAGGTTGGTGAATTTTATCACGAGCTCGAGGTTGTTGACGATCGCGAGCGCGATTGATGAGTCTGCGGATGATGGAATTGGGAAGACGGATGGAGAGATAAAAAATGAGTGGGATGCAATAGCTGCGGCTTACCGGATTTTCAGAAACGTCGCCCAGCCGGAATCAAAGTGAGGTTTTCTTAGCTTAATTGGTCACGTTTCTTCTTCTTTTGCTAGTTCCTGTTGCTACGATTGAATAAGGATGTAGTTGGTGATCTGTACATAGGTTCATTTATGAAGAGGACCTCTTGAAATTATTGACTAAAGATGAAGTGGATTGAGTATTTCCTCAGTTTGAAGGAGCAGTTGAAATGGGAAAGATCAAGAGGTCTGCCTTTAGAAATTGGGTGGTGAGAAAATCTCAAGTTCATAAATTTTTTCCCTTTGTACTCCAAGGTTTGATCTTTTTTTGTTTGACGTGATCGTTGATGGTTCTAATTGCAATTGTGTGTGGTTGTTGTGATGATTAGGTTAAGGTATACTTGGAACTTAAGTCTTTGGCTCATTCGCTAAATGACACAAAAACAGCAGTTAAACAGCTGCATAAGCTTGCAAATGCGATTGTGCTCATCCTGATCACTATAGTGTGGCTTCTCTTCATAGGTTTTGCGACGACCAAAGTTCTCTTCTTTTTTTCATCACAATTGCTACTGGTTGGATTCATGTTCGGGAACACCTGCAAGACCATATTTGAATCCATCGTATTTGTATTTGTGATGCATCCATTTGATGTCGGTGATAGGTGTGTCATAGATGGAGTGCAGGTAACCGTCTAACCTCTGTAACATTCTGATCATACTTATTCTGCTATTCACTAATATGCTTATGGGCATGCAAATGGAGAGACCAACCATGACCAAGCCTTTCCCTACACTAAGTAGGGCTGGTTACATGGATCTTAAGTCGCCATTTGAGCTCATTCTTGTGCATTTGAGTCCAAAAACGCAAGATCATGTAAACAAAGAGAGTACTAGCGTAATTTTTTTGATTCAGGTACTAGCTTAATTGTCTGATGTGCTCTTGTACATTTAAAGGAATACTGAATATTATGATTTATTTTGTTGTGCATCATTTCTTTTTTCGAAAAATAGAATCCAGAAAGAATTTCCATTTTTGCATTTTCTTAGTCCACAAAGATGATAACACGAAAGCAAATTTGCGAGATCAGCTTGTACTTGGTATGTAAAGGAGTGTAACATTGTCCTTCATCACTGCCCTTTGAAGGATTCAAGGTTGGAAAAGCCCTGTGGAGAACTCCACGGATATGACAGACCCCCCCAGAACCTGTGCTGTGCGGCACCTTGTGCGAGGGGGGTGGTGCACAGGAAAATTGAATCCTTGAATGCCTGTGTAGTCACGAGAGCCTTTGTATGATGCTAAAAGCCCTTGGGTGACTTCTGCATTGTTCTCAACATAGAACTGGAAGAATGAAAGAGATCATTGAGAAGCTATCCAGTACACACACATATAACTGCGACTTCTCAACCATCACAATAAAAAAACATAAGCACCTTAGTGATGTTGACGTTTTCCCGTCTCTAATAAGCAGGTCCAGTACTAGAATATTTGTTTGCTAACTGCTGTAATTTTTATTGTTTCAGCTTCTTCTAAAATGATTAGAGGTGTAACTTTTGGTGCAGATGATCGTGGAAGAGATGAGCATTCTAATGCTGTGCTCATTACGAAACCTATCAGCAACTTCTATCGAAGTCCAGATATGGGTGACAATGTTGAATTCTGTACTGATGTTTCTACTCCAATAGAAGTCATTGGATCCCTCAAAACCAAGATACTAATGTACAAATGACTTCTTGCTTTTTCACTTGAGTGATGGGTTAATATAAGTTTTAATTTGAAATATGACATGTTCACTGAAGTCTCTATGAATTTTCATGCAGGTATCTAGAAAGCAAGCCACAACATTGGCACCCAAAACACAGTGTAGTTGTAAAGGAGATCGAAAATGTTAACAAGATGAAGATGGTTCTGTATGTTCTACACACAATGAACCATCAAAATTTTGTGGAGAGAAACAGCCGACGAACTGTGCTTGTCTTTCAACTGAAGACGATATTTGAGGAACTCAATATTCAGTATCACTTACTACCTCAAGAAGTTCATCTCATTACAACAGCATAAAGCCAAAAACTTTGAGGGCCTAAATTTGCAGCTCCGGACTGCCAATTCATGTTTTCTCTTGGACGTTTGTGCTTTTATCTCAAGGAGGCATGCCGAGTTCTAGTAGTATTGTTTTATTGTGGTTATACTTTCATCTGTCGTACTAAAGAGTCCTTAGAACTCATTTTCCTTGTGAAGTATAAAAAAACCATTGCCTGAGGTTGTTTGATCCAAGTTACTGACGGATTCTGTCTCTCTCTCTCTCTCTCTCTCTCTCTCTCTCTCTCTCTCTCTCTCTCACGCACACTCACAGACACATGCGTGCACACACCCACACACTAAACAGATGCTCTGAAAAGCTGTCCATGTGCTAGGCCTTGTGAAAATTGCCATTAATGATGGACAACTTCCAGCTAAATCTTAGTTGGAAACACCGGATGATATCTCAAGGGCTCACATGCTAAAGCTAAGACACTCTCGAACCAGGGTGTCTTCTGAAATTTGAGTTCATTTTGTAACTCCTGCTTTTATAAAACTCCATTTTTGTGTTAACTTGGTTAGCAAACATTAGCTGCATTACTGTTCTCCATTAAAATTCGTACATATTTATGCAGGTGCTCCGGAGATTACACTTATGTTATCGGCCCAGATCATATGCTCGTGCCACGAAAAGCTACTCAAACTAATGGGTTCGGTCTACAAGTTGGCTGCTTCTAGGGTTAAGGTTCATAAGGGCAGCTTAGTTTTAATATTTTATAGGGTCGGTAAACGAGTCGAGCTTGGTTTCTACAAGCTCAGCTTGTTTTGTGGCTGGCGGACCTTAGCTCGTGCTTACCTTGAGCATTGGCCAAATGATCTAGGCTCGAGCTAGTTCAATCACTCAAAGGTCAAGTACATTGCCACAAAGTGTTTGAGTTTAGAAGTTATTGAAATCAACTCAAGTTACCTTTCTTGATTAATGGCACCTAACTGAACCAATCCAAACTTGTTCATTTCTGTACACCTATGTCAATCTTAGGCACGAATGGGATCCAAAAACTTTGTGTTCGTGTGGCACTTGTTTTTGGAATAAAGCAAGACGGGAGATGGTCGTGTCTGAAATTTAAATAGAACGCAACACGAAAATCAGCCTAAAATTTTGAAAGTAAGAATGTGAACAGAAAAGGCGGTGGTCTGTAATAATACAACTGTAGGACCTGTTTTAGAAACAAGTACAAAGTTAAGGTTGCCAGCGCCTCCTCCCTTTCTCATTATCTCGTGGGTGAAACACAATGCGTATGGTTTCTCGCTTTCCCTCTCTTCATATTTCAGTGACTAGGGTTTCTTTTCATTTGTTTCGTGTCGTGTTGTGTGTGATTATCGACTAACACAGCAAGGACTCACTTTTCGAACATGACCAGGTCGTGTTTGTGATCAGGTTAGGTATCGGGTTGAGAACACGAGTCTTGTTTGGTTTGGCCCGACAAACAGGATGTTGCACGAGAGGAAACAAACTGATAAAACCAATCGGATCTGGAACTATGGACCATTCAGTTTGGTTTTAGTTCTACTTTTCATAGAACCATAACAGACTTGAAATCACAACCAACGGTTCTAAATCACCTGCTCATGATTTTTTTATATTTTTTTCCAAAAAAATAATTTTTAAATATTTTTTTATTCGAACGGTTTAAGACTCAACCTGGAACAGACCCGGGCCGGTTCGGTTCCTATTCTATGTAATAGAATAACCGGGATGGGCCATGTCTCGGGATGATTCTATCAGGGTATGGATAAGCCCGATCCAAATCGAACCCATGCTTATACCTTCTTTCTTGCATCCCTTCGAACTCGAAGGGTTTAACAGGTAGGGTTTCGGCTCGTAGGTTTGTTGTCTCGCCACGGAGGGTTTGATAGGACGGAGGAAGATGGTACCATTTCTCTTTATCATATCCAGTTCCACGATTTTCTTGTTTCCAACTGTTCGTGGGAGTTATAGATTTTCTATTGCAATTCATCACAAACGGGAAACCCAGATGCTAGGGTGTTCTTGTTCTTCATTTGGGTTTAAGGGTTTATGGTGGTTTCTGATGCAAGAAATTGGGTGAGAAGTTCTTACTCTTTATCTTGTTTCACCATTCGTAGGCTATTCCAGGAAGTGATGAGGTTACAGAAATAAGTGGTGTTGGTGAATACGAACAACGGAGATCCGAAGATAGTGGTCCTTCGGAGGATGAAGTATGTATAGAAACGTTATCGAATGCTAGATTTATGACTTGATTGGTGATATCTTCAATCTGCTTATTGATTCTTTTTGGGTTTTTGCTTCCTTGATCTTCCTGAAAGTCATGAAGTTTAGAAAAATTGTGGTATCAGTGAAGACGAAACTGAGTCAATCGTGTGAAAATTCTTGGTCTTCTCGGTTTATTCCTCTTGCAGGGCATTCCTGAAAGTGATGACGTTAGAGAACATGGTGATGTAGATGAAGATGAAACACAAGCGAGAGCTGAAGAGAGTGATTCTTCAGAGGACGAGGCATGTAGATAAACGTGATTAACTCTTCCATCTGTGATTTGATTACACGTGATTCAGTGGTTATATAATCTCTTGCTCTTCCCATTACAGGTGCCATCTAGGAATACCATAGGAGAGGTCCCACTTAAATGGTATGAGGATGAGGAACACATTGGTTATGATATATCGGGTAGGAAGATAAGGAAACAGCCGAGAAAGGATAAACTTGATGCCTTCCTAGCGGATAATGACGATTCTAAGAACTGGTGAGTTGCATACTTTATGCTTCAAACTCATATTTGGATGTGGTACCATCACGTTGATAAACTTTGCAGTTTGTTGTTTATCTGTTTATGAAGATGTAAATAATCGATGAGCTTATTTCCTAGTGGGACTGATGCCAGTGCCTTGCTTTTCCATTAAATTCTGTGTGGTTCCTTACTTGAAATTTATTATGATATATAATAATAGAGCTTCTTTACTTTCAGTGCTGTTAGGGGAAAGTTTATTGTATATTTTTGGCCAATGAGCCTTGCAACTTCAGTTGGTTCAAGTCAGATTGGAAACCTACTTGCTGCATTTGGCTATTGGCCTCTGAAAAACTTTCTTTATCTAAGATATTCTTAGCATCATATGTGCCTTTTTTGCTTGAGTGTGAGAGTGGTACAACTGTTCAAAGGGTGTTCAAGCAGTCCCAATTACAAGGAGCAACGTCAATGCGATCAGGTTAAAAGACACATCTTTGCCCCTGGATGATTCACTTATCTCGATGACACTTTCATGGTAATGAAAAGGCATGCTTTACCTGGACAAGTTCATCTAAGGCATACCATATCCAATAGTCGTCTTAAGTTCATGTTTTCAAGAACCAACAATTTTTTACTGTGGTTTGATGCCAAGGACCTTAAGTTTACCTTGTAAAATGTAAACTATGCGTTGTTATGACTTGAATGACCTCCTTCCATTAGTGTTTTTATTTGTCTCCACTAACACTTTATGAAATCTACATCCGCAATGACACTTCTTATTTTAGAATTTAGTTATCTAGTTTTCAAACCGTGTTTAAGTTCTATGTCTTCTTTTTGCTATCTTCTATAAGATTTGGGAATTCACCTTGTAATTTTTCTGAAATAATGTGGCTTCGAGTTAACCTGCAAGGCTGCAATTTGTTTATATGTGAATGAAGGAGATATCACAAAATAAAAGTACTAATGTTGTGCCATGGTAGTGCCCAGAATCTGTAATAATTCTCGGTTTTGCCAATAATATCTGATATTCTTAGATTGACAAATTGGAAAAACAGGTACTTGTAGGCGTTCTTTACCCAGGCACTCAACACATTTTCGAGGTGCCCTTTCAGAATTTTATCTTTACTGAATTTAGGGAAGTTTCCTGATTATTTCTTAACTTTTCCTAAATATTGGTGATTTTGTGTTGCTAGAACTTGTATTCTATGTGAGTACTAAACAGGGAATTGTGGTATACAAAATTAAAGATACATTAACTTGTAACCTCACATATTGGCATATTGCATTGTTAACTACGCGTCACAGTGCTGCACACCATCTCTACTTTCATTATTCAATCATGCTTGGCCCTCCTTCTTTGCAGTTTCCACATTGGAATGTGTTTTATCTCCTCCCATTGTAACCTGAAATTCAAAAGATAGTTACTCCTGTGAGTGTGTATATTGCCTGCACACATTGCATGTCTGGCTCAGTGACTGTCATCTTGCATGTGTGTGTCTCTGTGTGTGCCAAACATGTGTGGTTTATGTCACCGTGTTTGAGAGCATGAATGGGTAAAAACATAAGGACATCAGAACTAGGGACGCCTCTCCCAAGCATGTAAAGCGTCCCAATGTGGTGTTCCCTGCAGCTATGGGGGCACACAAATTTCGTATTTTCTGGAAACTTATATCTTGTTTGTATGGATTATGAGGGTTCTCGAAACTAAATTTATAAATTTCTACGTCCCTGGATCAGAAAAATTGGCACCAGAAAGACTTAGGTGGTTTATATAGTTGACTTCTGTGATTTCATTGTGAAGAATGGTGTCAGGTATGTATTTATATACTTAGAGTAATATTTATGATGTTTTGAACTTTTTTCAGGCGTAAGATATATGATGAGTACAATGATGAAGAGGTGGAGCTGACAAAAGAGGAGACCAAGCTTATACGTAGACTATTAAGAGGAAAAACTCCACACAGTAATTTTAATCCTTACGAGGTTCGTGTGTCATCTTTCATTTATAGGCACATTTTTTCACTCCTCATGTTCTCAACTCCTTTACTTTTGCTTCAATCTATGTATTTAATAATTTTCTCATAATTATTTTGCACAATTGTGCAGCCTTATGTTGATTGGTTTGAGTGGGAAGGGAAAGGGCATCCATTATCTAATGCTCCAGAACCTAAACGCCGTTTTATCCCATCAAAATGGGAACATAAAAAGGTATCTCACTTTTATGCTGTATTATTCCTTGCCTGATAGCTTTTTCAAATATTAATATGCTCATGTTCATTTGCACGGCGTTGGCTGTGATGGAACTGATGTTTTTTTGGTTGTAGAACTGACTTTATATAATGTTCCAGGTGGTGGAGTATGTTAGAGCAATTAGGAAAGGTTTAATAAAATTTGATCAACCAAAGGAAGAACCTCGGTTTTACTCATTGTGGGGAGATGATTCTGTACCCAGTGAGAAGGAAGCAAATGGTCTAAGTTATATTCCAGCTCCAAAACCAAAACTGCCTGGTATCTTTAATTCTTTTGATTCATTTTCTTGATTAAGTAAAAAATTATCTTCTGGCATTGGGTATTAACCTGTTTCAATTACAGTTTAAGGCTTTAAGCTTTAGCATTAGGTATAGAATTTTATTATTATTTGTTTTGATGAATTCCATGGCTTCTTTTTCTCTTTTAGTGTCTTTGTGTGTGCGTGTGTGTGGTCAGGTGGAAGCTGGGGATGGTTATGTAGAATGGGAGAGAATGATGTATGTGCTTTGTGCAGGCCATGAAGAATCCTACAATCCTTCTGTGGAATATATTCCTACACAGGAAGAGATTAATTCTTACCAACTCATGTATGAGGAGGACCGCCCTAAGTTTATCCCAAGCAAGTATGATTTTTTTCTTGACTATAGGTTATATACAACAAAAGAAGAATTTGTTTTGTGTCACAATGTTCATATTAGCACTCTGGATCCCCACTTTATGTTTTTGCAGATATGAATCCCTCAGACAAGTCCCTGCTTATGAGAGTTCTCTTAAGGAACGATTTGAACGTTGTCTGGATCTTTACTTATGCCCAAGGACTCGCAAAAAGAGGGTCAGTTTGGATAGTAAAAGCTATTTTGTTTTGTTAAAGCTTTTTCAGTTTGTTTCTTCTGTTGTGTTTGTTGAACATAAAACTTTTGTATTTAACCAATATCTATCATCTCATCCACAGCTTAACATCGATCCTGAAGCTCTAAAGCCAAAGCTTCCAAGCCGGAAAAACCTAAAGCCATACCCAGTGACATGCTTTGTTGAGTACAAGGGCCACAGTGGACCTGTTACATCAATATCTGTTGAACCATGTGGCCGATTGATTGCTTCTGGTATGGGTTATGAATATTTTTATAAGATCTCTGAGAAGTACATACTAATAGTAACAGTACTGGTTATATGTTGATGTTTTAAAGGGTCAAGTGATGGAACTGTGCGTGTTTGGGAGGTTGAAACTGGTAGATGTCTGAGACGTTGGGATATTGATCAACCAATTCAACATGTTGCATGGAATCCTATCCCTGATCTTCCTATCTTGGCTGTTGCTGTGTAAGTAAAATTGCTGTTCCTAGATAAATATGTTTGCGTGAAACTATGGGCGTCTGACTCAGGACCTTGTTCTTTCAGGGGGCTAGATGTTCTTATTTTAAATGCCAGTCTTGGAAATGCTGAGAATGAAGATAAAGTAAAGGAGCTTCTTCATGTTGCGCCACTTCCAGAAATGGATGAATCAAGTAAAAATTCCATACTACATACTCTCAAATTGCTTTTTCCTCCTATAAGTATCCTAATTTAGTTACGTTGTTTAAGGTGATAAAGCTTCTGTCGTGGTCTGGACTTTGGATGATGCACATGATGGCATCAAATTGAGACACTTAAAGGTACATCACTTGATTTCTCGAACTGGAACAAAATGTTCATTAATGTTTATTTCTATCCAGCATGAAACAATCAAAATATCAAACTTGTTCTATCTGAATTTTGCTGGTGGCAGGCTGTTTCCTCAGTTGAATGGCATCGTAAAGGAGACTACTTCACGTCAGTTGTACCAGATGATATCCTTAAGATGAACCATTTGCTCTTAAACCTTGCTTTCTCAAATATAATACTGGTTGTCTTCTTTGTATATGATTTACAGTTTTAAGTAACCTCTTGATGGAATGTGTAACTGTAGTGTGCTATTCTTTTGTTGCTCTTGGTGGCAGTGCCACGTGGCATGTCATATAGATAAAGTTCTCACATGTTCTGCCTGCTTCATTGTCTTTGATATATGCGCAATAGTCATTGCATGATCTGTTTGAAAGTTGAATGGTAGGAGAGCTTCTTGGACAATTTTCATCTTATTTATGGTATGTATTTACTTGGTAACATGTTCGTTAAGTAATCATTGACAGTGAAGTTTCTTTATGGGCTTATCCCCTTCCTTTCATTATTTGCATTCCTTGACTTGTTCCTCCACGGGACACCAGATCGATACTTGTACACCAACTCTCGAAGAAGCTGACTCAAAACCCATTCAAGAAGTTGCATGGGATTGCCGTTTCAGCTGTTTTTCACCCCACTCGTTCAATCTTTTTTGTTTCAACTAAGAAGAATGTTCGTGTATATGATCTCTTGAAACAGAAACTAATCAAGAAGCTTGAGACAGGGCTTCGAGAAGTATCCTCTATTGCAATACATCCTGGAGGTTTGGATCCTCTATGTTTTAGTCAGTTTCATGGTAAATTCAGTTGTTTACCTATGTCTATTCCTACCATGCAGGTGACAATGTGATAGTAGGGAGCAAAGACGGAAAACTGTGTTGGTTTGATATGGACCTCTCATCTCAACCTTACAGAACCTTAAAGTATGAAACCACCGAACTTCTGAAATTTTGTTCTTATAACACGAGGCATGATAGGGCACAAATAATCACACTTTGAGACACTTTGAGAGACGTTATTCAGTACTTTTAGTATTGCACGTGTTGACAACTCTTCATGATGCCATTTAAACTTGTTCTGGTGGTAAAAAAGATGTGCCGATAGCCACCGTTGCTTGCTGCAAAGATACAGGTGTCTCGATAAGGTTTCTTTTCCCATGCATTTATTACTTTCTGAAATGCAAACATGCAGGAACCACTCTAAGGATATTACTAGCGTTGATTTCCATCATTCATATCCCCTGTTCGCTTCATGTTCGGAAGACTGCACGGCATATGTTTTTCATGGAATGGTGTATTCAGATCTTAACGAGAATCCTCTTATTGTGCCACTTGAGATTCTTCGAGGACATGAAAGCGCCAACAACAGAGGTCTTATCTTTTTCTTGTCATTTTGTTCCATTTTCCTAACCTTGCATTTTTTTGGAGTTGAATGCTAATATGACACAACATAGAGCTCTTTAATGGCGACTTAGAATCTATATGTCCGATTCCATTTAGTGTATGAAAGGGCTTGGTTTTGGTTTTTCCATTTCATTCAGATGTTTATTCTAAATCTGTGTATGACTGGTTCGGTGTCATGGTCACTCATGCTTGGTGACAGCAGTGGTGCATGCGTAAGTTTATTCTCTAAGCGCATTGACCTTTCACCTACACAAGTCCTTGTTGCATGGTCTCTTGGGGTTTGTTCCTGGAGACAGTGAGATGTTCTATTTACTTTCTGTAAAATATAATGGCAGGTTTCCTTTGGCATATTAGAAATCTTGAACAGGTCTGGTGTTAATATCTTACATGGAAAGTCAACACAGCATCTGCCTCTATTTCGATGCATTATTTTTTGAAGTGTCTAGTTTTTATCGACATTGGGTGGCTTGGCTTGTTAGATATCCAGTTTCCTCGTGCTGGAATAATTAATTTTGTTTCTCATACTGACTTGCATGATTCAACCGTAACTTCTTTGTTTGGTCTGTTTGAGCAGGAGTTTTGGATTGTAAATTCCACCCCCGTCAGCCATGGCTGTTCACTGCTGGTGCTGATTCAACAATTAAGCTCTTTTGTCACTAAATTCCTGAAGAATGTATGATATGCGAAGGGAACATCGCAGTTCCTCCTCTTGAGATGGAAGAATTAAAGGTTTTGATAATGTCCAGAAGTTGGAGTTGTTGATCGGTTTCAGCTCATTGGTCAGTGTGGAAGAACTATAGCAGAATACAGTAGAGCGGCCAGTCGATGTACTGGTCGCTTCCCCATGATTAGTGCTAGTTCTGCAGACAGGATGCAGGATATAATACAAGTTCTACGGGAAGCTCTGGGCTGGAAGTGCATTGCTTGGATTTCCTTTTCTCTGCCAGGGCATTGGTAAGAGTTCCTTAACGGAACAACGACGAGCAAATTTTTAATACGTTTTGGCTACAGAAACATGCTTTCTTTATGAGCCTGGTCAGCTTGCCTTGTTACTTGAGTTTATCATCTCCATGAGGGTGTTAGTGCATAAGGATGTTAGTTTATGTTCAAGAAACGGGTATTTATTGGTTGTACATTTTATTTATAACTTTGAAGAGTCTCTCTCTCTCTCTCTCTGGGGTGTTGCTTCATGTTCAAGGAACGGGTATTTGTTGGTTATACTTTTGCTTTATTACTTCTAATGAGGAACTGTGCTCTCTCTCTCTCTCTCACACACACACACACAGACGGGGTTGAGCCAGCCTGCTCAGGATCAAATCCAACCCATTTAAACCTGCTCAGCGTGGTGCCTGCCTTTGGGGCCCCTTGATGGATTCTCTTTCAGGAATGGAGATGTTGGTCCAAAGTGGTCACTCCAATTGGTATCTACAGTGAGCCTAGTCCGGGTGTACACCCCATCCAAAACTTGAAATGAAAAGATATATAGCCCATGGTCAAGTCCTTGACTTTATACACATTGGCCTACTCCGCACCACCCAAAAAAAATCCATCCAGAGTCGAAGGCTAGAAAGGAGTATATAGCTCACAGGTTGAAGCCGTGGGTTAAAACAGAGCCCCTGGCATAACCGTGGGCGATTTGTAGATTGGAATAATATTTACATCGAAATATTGTCAACATCGATCCAAGGAGCCGGAAGATGGTTATAAGAATTACATGTTTGCTTATTACATGCCATTGATATATGTGTACGCTAAGGACTGAGTGCGAAACAGTAGAGAACGGATAGGGTGTAGAATTTGCTTCCAACACCGCCACGATAACCGTTTCTAAGACAGTATGGAAGAGGGAATAGTGGTAGTACGAAATGCACAAAGAGGATCTTCATGTCAACCATGACTCGGTAACATCGCCCCGCCGACTTGCCTGTGGAGGATTTAAGCTAGTTATGTTGGTTAAAATCGAATATCTGACGAGCAAGCTCTTTGTTGGCATTATGTAAATGGAATTTAGTATGCTCATACATTCAACATTTCAATATCTTTCTGAAGAGAAAATCTCGCAACCAAAGAGGAAGATAATATACAACAGCAAATATTGTTGAGAATTGACCATATGAGAACCAAGCTGGTGGATTCTCTCTAAGTACAGCAGCCACTGTCTTCTCTGCAAACTCTTTTGTTGGAGTCGATCTCAGGCCTTGTGAATACTCAGCTCTTGTTCGAATGGCAGCTTCAAAAGGTTTGTAGAACTTCCACTCAGGATAATGATTAAACTTGACCAATGAATTCTTTGCAATGTTAGATTTGATTCCTCCAGGAACTACATTAATGACATCAATATTGAAACTCTTAAGTTCCAACCTGTAGTGAGAAAAATAAGCAAATCGTCATTATAATAAGATCAATTGCAAGTTGTGAAACTTTAGGGAAATGAGGAAAAGGAAAAACGACATGATTCCATCGTAATCAGGGTGGCCATAATAAGTAGTTCTGGATCAGAGAACCTCAAAACATCAGTTTTACAATTACAGGTAGAAAATGGGAGACTGAAGCTCAATAAAAGTCTATATCTGCGTGCCTTTTCATTTTCTGATCCCTCACTGCAGATAGCCATATGAGTTGTAAGCAATCTAAGAGTTCTTCGCTATGATGCTCAAGATCCTTATCTGGAGTATAGAACCACTATGCAATTGTCAATACCTTCCAATCTCAAGACTACTAGCTATCAATCTCTACATCTTTTGTGATCTCATGACCCTCTCTCTGTAGGCAAAGAACCTTAATTATCGTGAATATCACTCTGATATTGAAGATCATTGAGGCCATTAAGGGGATAGGGATTTCTTAAAAATAGTAAGAGCTGTAACACAAACATATCAACTATTCACGTGCATAGGATATTTATAACAAAAATGAAAGAATTCAAGTGGTTTTATGGTCATGCAAGAAAAAACCACATCCATAATAAGGTTATTCGAGAAACAGTTGATGTGATTGAAGATAAAAAGAGAGAGACATGCTTAAGGCGGTTTGGGCATTTAGAAAGGTAACCATGTGAAGCTCTAGTGAGAAGGTGTGGTTTAGACAATGAACAACTCAAAAGAGGGTCAAGGTCTTTGTAGTGTTAGCAAAAAATAATAAAGCATGATGCTTTTTTGAAGTTTAATGGTAACATGACATAAGATCAAGCCTGATGACAACTAAGAATCGATATAGCAGATTCCACAGTGTGGGGAAAAGCTTGGCTTTGGTGTGTTGGTACCTAGATATTAATATATTGGAAATCAGGAACAACTCCTTGGGCCTCTTAAGAGGAGTATAAATCCAGATCTAACCATTTGATGCATAAAAAATCAGGGTAACTTTACACGAATTATTCTCTTCATGTTTACTCCAAACAAAAGTCCCGATTCTTCTACACCTTCATCCGAAGCCTTTGAAATCACATCTATAGTTTCTGCATCTGTTTTTTTATTCTAGAAGATGATTGGCAAAAATTAAGATCTATATGGTCTTTTGTTTCTCTGTAGAGATATATTTTTCACCTCTTCCAAAAGAACTATTTTTCTCTCTATTTTGCGAGGGAGTACTAGGTGTCATGCTTTCTCTTGCAACTGTTATCAAAGTTATTCGTGATCACATTCATAGACTAGAAAATTGGACACAGAAATATCTGTTGCAGATAACAAACGTGAACCGTGTCTGAAACATTACTTGGTGTCATTTTATAGCCACTAACAAAAGTGAAGTCTAACACATGGAAGATACGTGTTCCACCGTCCTGACAATATCAGCACGAGTTCTTTACGTCTGTTCTAAATCCAGAGTCCACACCTTTTAACACACTCCATATTCTCAGCGTAAGTGCAGAGAGAGAGAGTTGCAAACCTCAAAACATCAGTCATAGCATGAAGTGCTGCTTTGGATGCGATGTAAGCACCGGTCCAAGGACCAGGTGCTAAGGCAGTCACACTTCCAACATTTACTAACTTGCCCTTCTTTTTCATCATCATATGTGGGATCACTGCTTGAATAAGTCTCATTGGTCCTGATAAAAAATTGCACGAAAAATGGAAAATTTAAACTTACAACCAACGAGTTACGAACACAGGTAAACAAGAAAAGAGAATAGCACATCCGGACATCACAGACAAAATATCTTCTTTGTGTACCTTGCAGCTTGCTTTGTACTTCCTTTGTTGCATAAACAAATTATTTTAATTTCATTCTTGAAACGATCATAAAGGGATCGCTGAATTTGAGAAATCATCCCTTAAGAATAAATTGTTGAAGATATCAAGTACTCTCAAGAACTAACTAAAAACTAGGCAACATCAAATTTGAAGGCTCTATTCCAATCTCAATCTGAATTAGTCATCCTCAAAGAGCTACCGAACGAAAGCTGGAAAACCACAATGTAATGGATCAACTGAAAAAAGTGGGCACTTAAAAACATTCAAATTGACCTCAATTACGATTGCTATTTGAACTGCTTACTCTTAAGGAGCTACAGAATTAGAAATAAAACCCAATAGAGTACTGAAATGAATCAAATTAAAAAAATTGGGCACCAAGAAAGCTTTAAAATCGAGCTCACTTCTGATTGTTACAAAGTGGTGGCCATTCTCGGCTCGAGTAACGGCTGGACTGGCCGTTACATGAGGATCAGGTCAGATCTGGTTACAGCTCCCAGACGAGAGAAGCCACAAGTGGATAAGCACAAATGATTGGGGAGTGCCTGCCTATAAAAGGCAGGCACATACAGAAACATATACCGAAAATTACAGAGAAAGAGAAACAACATTCGTCTGTGTAAGCCCCTGTGAGGGAACCTCGTGTCCATCATCTTTACTGTTGCGCCCTTTTCATCTCTGCAAAAGAACAATCATATTAACTTATATGAATTAGGGTCTTTGAAAAATATGAGACTACAAAAGAGCTCTTTGACTCATTAACAGCTAAGTATGATAAACTGCAAAATTACATATGCAGTTGCTACTACAGAAATACAACTCCTTTAGAATGAAAGAAGGAGAAAATGTAGTAGTGCATGTAAATCACATGCTGGTAATGGCTAGAGACTTAGCCGTAGCAAAATTAGTATCCCCGAACCGATGTAGATATCAACCATACTGAACAGTCTACTTCCATCACAGAATATCGTCACCACTGCCTTAAGATTAGGGCCTGAAATCAACCATTCTGAATTGTCTCTAAAACTAGCAATTGAGCAAGAACACATGCTCAAAAATAAAAAGGAAAAATTGCTAGTGGTCTAGGATGAGTTAGCATCTAGCTCTAAATCCAACCAGAAAAAAAAAACCAAATAAAAGATTTGACACGAATAACAGGAAAGGCGGTCAAAGTTTTAAGAAATTCCACGAAGCCGCTTCCCGGATCAAGTGTTTCAACTGTGCAAAGATGAGACACTACAAGAAGGACTGCCACAACAAGAAAGGTGGAGGAAACAACCCACAGCGCGGACAGTCGAAGAAGCAGGATATAATCTGTATAATTTTAGAATGTTTATACTTGGACCACCCAATTACAGGTTGGTGGATAGACTTAGGAGCTACAAAGACATATCTCAAAGATCAAGGAAGGGGCAATTGACCTAAAGGAATACCAACCCGGAGAACATCGTGTATATATGGGAAACAATACTTTCTCAGATGTTCTCGGTATTGGATCCTTTAAGGTATTTGTACAGGCAAACCAATTATACTGACCGATGTGTTAATTGTGCCATCTATAAGGTGCAATCTGGTCTCGGTCTCTGCCTTAGTTAAGAAAGGTTTTGAAGTTAGGTTTATACCTAACAAGGTGACTGTGGACAAATATGGGAAAATCTTGTTCTCAGGAGAATTTGATGTAGAACATGGACTGTTCAAGTTATGTAATAATGAAAATCATCACTCTTCCGTTTATATTGAGAGTGCCTTTTCTGTTGATGTGAATAAGTGACATAAACGCTTAGGACATATAAGTCTAGAAAATTTGAGGAAATTATCCAACTTTGACTTATTGCCCGAATTTGAGGAAAAGACTTTCACCAAGTGTGAAGCTTGCATTCAAGGAAAAATTACAAGGATAGTCTTTTCCAAGGAAACAACAAGGGCAACAACCCTCTTAGAAATTATTCACACAGATTTATGTGGACCTTTCAGAGTAAAGACACATCGAGGAAAGGGTTATTTTATAACCTTCATCGATGATTACTCTAGATATATGTATATATATCTTTTGGCACATAAATCAGATGCACTTGATGCTTTCAAAGAATATAAGCAAGAAGTAGAAAATCAATTAGGGCGTTTGATGATCAAATAGAGGAGGTGAGTATACCTCGACAGAATTCTTAGAATTTTGCAAAGACTTTGGTATTGCTAAACAAAATACAATACCCAGGATACCTCATCAAAATGGTGTAGCTGAAAGATACAATAGAACCTTGTTGAACATGACAAGGTCTATGTTGATTGATGCCTCTCTTCCAAGGGTATTTTGGGGAGAAACAGTAAGTATAGTTGTTTACGTACTCAACTTGCATATGTTAAGATCCTTGATCAATCTAGAGATAAACTAGACAGTAGGTCCTTAAGGTGTATATTTATTGGATATCCAAAAGGTTCAAGAGGATATCAATTTTATCATAAGGACCACAGACTCATTGAAAGCAGAGATGTTGAATTCTTAGAAGATTCCAAGAATGACATCTTGGAAAACAATGAGGAATGTGTTGATGATTTGGTAGATTTAGACCAATCATCTTTTGAGCCTATAGAAGATATTCCAGAAACTACCGATACCTTAAGTGGACATAAGAGGCCAAGAGCAACTCTATCATACTTAAAGGATTATCACACTTATCTTGCACAGGAAGTGTGTAATTCGGTAGATTTGGATGAGTTGACTGATAACTTGACTTATCAGCAAGCAATGAACTCATCGGAAGCAACGGACTAGGAGAAAGCCATGGACGAGGAAATTGAATCCATTGAGAAAAACCAAGTCTGGGAATTGGCTGATTTGTCAAAAGAAAATGGGTTCTGAAAAAGAAATAGAAGGTCGATGGTACAATCGATAAGTTTAAAGCGAGGTTGGTTGTAAAGGGTTTTTCGCAAAAAGAGGGGATAGATTATGTTGAGACATATTCCCTAGTTGCGAAATTTGTATCCATACGGATAATCCTGGCAATATCTGCATACTATGATTTGGATTTACATCAGTTAGATTTCTAAATGGTGATTTAGAAGAAATCATATACATGCAGCAACCCGAAGGATTTGTGGTTGAAGGACAAGAAGATAAAGTATAATGGTTAAAAAAATCCCTATATGGCCTGAAATAGTCACCTCGCCAATGGTATTTGACTTTTCAAAATGCCATTGTAGAACTTGGGTTTGTGGCTAACAAACTTGATCACCGTGTATATGTTTGGAACAGTGGGAGCCACTTTGTCGTCTTATCATTACATGTAGATGATATATTGTTAACTGGAAACGACAATGACATGATTGTCAAAACCAAGTCATGGTTGAACTCCAAGTTCGAAATGAAGGATATGGGAGAAGCATCCTATATCCTGGGTATAAAGATCTCTCAAGATAGAGGATCTAGACTCTTATGCATGAGTCAGGAGAGATATATAGACTATATTCTCAAGAAGTTCAAAATGGATGAATGCAAGTCTGCAAATACACCTGTTGCAAAAGGGGTGAAATTGAGTAAGGCTGATTGTCCTGGTGAAGGAGACGATAAGCCTAATGTTCCTTATACACAAGTTGTTGGCAGCTTGATGTATGCAATGTTGTGTATAAGGTCTGATATCAACTTTGTTGTTGGTCTTGTCAGTAGATATCAAAGTAATCCTGGTTGGCAACATTGGATAGCTGTGAAAAGGATTCTAAGATATTTGAAAGGAACAAAGGACTTGAAATTATGCTTTCAAGCAAATGAACTGAAAGTGGTAGGATACTAAGATGCTGACTTTATTGGGAGCAAAGATGACAGCAAATCAACCTAAGGACAAATATTCTTATTTGGAGGTGGTGCAGTTTCTTGGGCATGTAAGAAACAGGGTTGTGTAGCGTTGTATACATAGGAAGTTGAGTATGTTGCTTGCTGTATGGCTGCAACAAGTGCTGTCTGGTTAAGCCGCTTCATACGAGATTTGAAGCTGGAGATAACAGACGAGTCAGTGGTTATCTATTGAGATAATAATGCATCAATTACTCTTATTAAGAGTGGAGCATATTGCTCGAAAAGCAAGCATATAATGGTAAAATACCACTATGTTCATGATATGGTTATGAGAAAGGAAATATCCATCTCATACATGCTAATGGAAGACATGTTGGCAGACCCCTTAACAAAAGGCATAACGGAAGAACTCTTCTCAAAACGTGTTAGAAACATGGGTTTGAGATATGTTTGATTTGTTATACTGGCAAACAACCATACAACGGATATACAAAACCATAAAACGGATGATTTGTTGTGTAGGAAAATAACTACACAAAAGGTTTTGATTGCAATAGCAATCAGAAATCGACATAAATAGGAAAAACCCTTGGAAAGTGGGAGGAAAACCAGTATGTCGATACACTTGGCTCGAATGGCCAAGTGTGAGATGTTAGAAAGTGGTGGTCATTCTCGGCTCGGGTAACGGTTGGACTGGCCATCCAGCCGTTACCTAAGGATCAGGCCAGATCCATTACCACATCTACCAAACGAGAGAAGCCACACGTGTATAAGCACAAATGAATGGGGAGCGCCTCACTATAAAAGGCAGGTACATACATAAAGATATACCGAAAATTACACGGAAAGAGAAACAACATTCGTCTGTCCAAGCCCGCGTGAGGGAACCTCGTGTTCATCATCTTTACTGCTGCGCCCTTTTCATATCTGCAAAAGACAGTTCCTGGAATCCGGCCATCGTCAGAAACCTTCACAGTAAGGTAAGATTTTCGCCGTGACCGATTTCTATCTGAAACACTCTTTGCAGAGTTATCAAATCAAAGCTAAACGCCGATAGAGCACTCAAAAATGAATCCATTGAGGAGAGTGGTCACTCAAAACATTGAAATCGAGTTCGACTTTGACTGCTATCCTAATTACTTTTATATTTATAAAAAAACAATGGGATTCTGAAAGCGGTCAATTGAGAGAAGTGGCTATCCAACACTTCGAAAAACACATAGACACGCATAAGGAGAGATGGGGATTACACAATTTACCAAACACATTGGTGTCGAACGTGTTCTCGAAAGTTTGCAACGGCAATTCCACGAGGGGACCGACGGAGAGAACGCCGGCGTTGTTAACAAGTACATCGATGTGACCATACTCTCGAATGACGTTCCTGACCGCACGATCGACGCTCTCTTGAGACGAAACGTCCAATTCCTGCAACGAAATCCCCGGCTTTCCATCAAGGTCCTCCATCGATCGAATCGCCCGGCTGGTAGCCACGACCCTGCACCCCTTTGCAGCAAACTCTAGCGCTAGAGAATGACCGATGCCACCGTTGGAGCAACCCGTTATCAACACTACCACCAACCGCCCACCACCACCACCACCGTCCATCTGGCCAAGAATTGTTTGCTACGATTGTGATTTCTGTATCTATGTTGGAAGAAGGACAACAACGGCCGGCGTTTCTTCTCCCCTTCTCTCTTTCATGCATCAGAGTGCCCAATACTATGGTGTTCAGATTCCATCTTTATGGGACGAACAAGCAAATCATACGTCAGCCTACAGGGACAATTGCGTTTAACCGCGTATACAACGGATAGTTTTTATTTTACTGCAGAATTTTGCTAAAATTGATTATGCAGATAAATAACTATCCACTACTGCTTCTTTCGTTTCTGGATGAAACTGGGTTTGGATTGGGGCAACTCTATGCCAATTCCCTTTAGTATGTAATTTGAATCACGCAGCTCTAGCTCATATCTTATGTTCAATCATATTCACTTGAGAGCTGTAGAGACTTCTTATTGGTTTCTTTGAAGCATGAGTGCAGTTTTCCCTGCTTAAAACTCATGTACCAAGGTATTTAAGTTTGTTCCGGTCTCACAATATACCATTTGGTTTGTGTAAGCAAAATGGTTTTACATTGTTGAATAAAGAAAATATTAACCATGTCTTGGGCATGGTTTCCCTGCTTAAAACTCATGTACCAGGGTGTATAAGTTCACTAATCTTACCTCACATTTACATTTGGGAATACTTAAAGCAATTCAACAACAAATGATGATTTATCGGCAATCAGGTTTTTACCGATTATGAAATGTAGATCCTTCAATTTTGAAACTCCTTCAAGATAAGAAGGCACGTTCTGAACCTGTAGTAGTACTAGGCTTCATACATTGCCTCTTATGAATCAAGATGGTTGAAGAATGAGGTTAACAAACAAATAGATGAGTTTGATCAACTTGAAAGAAAAAGTAGGAGTCTTCCTGGCAATTCTAAGAAAGAAGTGGTATGACAAGTGAAAGTCAACAAGAGAGGTGCCTATTTGACAAAAAAACATCTTCAAGAGACTCCCTTTGAATGCAAAAGAAAAGGTGGAGGCCCATGACTCATGATAAAGGTCGTCTAGGATTAATTACTCCAAACTTTCAACGGTTTCTGACCATGCATTTTGTTGTACGAGAGTGAAAGGGATAATATAATGTTATATATCTTTGTTTTAATTTTTCTACTAAACTCATATTCCTAATTGGTAAGGGCAAATTCTAATTTCCCATTTATCCCTACTTTCTATCTCCCTCCTTTCTGTGATAGAGATGGCAATTTGGACCGCCCCGTCCCGTATGAGATGAGTTTTAAAACCTTAAAACCTGCCTCGCAGCAAGGTGGGTGTGGGTTTGCGGTAGACATGTCCAGTTCCACCACAACAACTAAGCCTTTTCCCATACGAGACGGGGTCGGTTATATGGATTCTTTGTTTCCACGGAGTCTTATCATGTACCATATTAGCAGATAAATGAACATAAGCTAGATCATTCTTTATTGTTTCTTTTCAATACTTTTGTGGTCATCTTCTAACTCTTTTAATACGTTCAAAATTTAGTTCTTTCATACCTTCTTACATACACTTCTTTTGATCATTTAATATATTTTCAAGTTGGGTTTTCGGGTTTTATCTTATTCTATATGGTGGTATGCAGTATTGCTTACATGGATGTAGCTGCGTACTCTTTGATCCAATCATGAGTTTGTACTTATTGTGCAAAGTCTTAGCATGACTAATGCATTCTATACCTTGATTCTTAATATCATGCAAAATCAACTTCTCATTATTCACAAGAAAAAATATTCGAATCATCTCGATCACAAACCAGATATAACCCAAAATATGGATATAAACCAAGATAAACATAAGCCAGTAGTTGATGTTTGCTTTTGCGCATTGAAGTATTAACAAATAAGTCCTTGCTTACAACACACGATGAGTCACATATATCGGAACCATAAAATTGAAGGCCTTGAGTTCGATGCCTGGGGTGTTCATGTCCACCTAACGACAGTTTGCCAATAAAAGAAAGCCTTTACGTATAATTATGTAATATGGTTGCGCTCTATGCCAATGTAAGCTATAATTTGGAATGGATTTGCCACAAATGTGGTTGTAATTGTGATGGTTTTAGGGTAGTGGTGGGCTGAGCAGCGATTTCACTCGAAATCTTAAAGATTCTACGTGCAGAACTGGTTAGAGTTTGGATTTGTTGTTAGACTTGGGACACCACTTTGTAAGCTGTTTGTTTGTATCTTAACTTGATGATTGAATATCCTTACATCCACTTTTGATAAATTATGCTTTTGAGAAGCAAATGAAATGTTTGATTTTGGGTTTCAACTGGGAATACATTTTTTATTTTGTATAGAGAGGGTCGGAACAGTTAAAAAAGGAAAAAGAATATCAAAAAAATAATAAAAAATTATTTAACTTATGTTAAGTGTTAGCTAGACCACCTAGGAATGATAGTTGTATGCAAAACCTGATAACCCGAGCTGGAAGCTCCTAACTTTAACTCGAACAAACTGAAATTCAGAACTTACTCAACAAGAATGCAGATGTTTTCAACTAGCATTGCTCATAGTGGGTACAAGAATGGGAATGAGCAGATCAGGGGTGGATATGGTGCCGATGTGGATTGTGAAGTTTCATGTAATGTGCCTAAACAAGTTCCTGATTGTTTTACACTTGGCTTTGGTACTGCAAAAAAAAAAAAGGATTGAACTTAGTGTTCAATCGAAATCAAATCGAGTAAAAACCGGCTGACTCAAAACCTTAATCGAAATTGAACCTGGATCCAGGAATCACCTAGTTTTAGTTTCAGTTTTACTTCTTACAAAACTGAAACCGACAATTTAAAACCGTTGATTTCAGTACTTTTAAAAGATTTTTCTTATATTTTTTAATTTTTAATAAAAGTACCGGGTTCGAGTGATTTCAGACTCAAACCGGAACCAGTCTCAGGCCGATTTGGTTTCGATTTCAGGTTCCAAACTAAGGACATGTCTAGTTGGGGCAGGTCCCACAGTTCGGGTCGAGTTCGGGTTGAGTGCCAACCAGCTCCATTTCCATCCCATGGCACCACCCTAAGCTCCAAAGATAGCAGGAGGGCGACGCTGGAATCTTGATGCCCTCTCTCTTTTGAAGAAGGACCTCGGTAGTTACCGTTCTCCCACTTGGACTGAATTAACTTTGGTCTCTCTTTGCTTGATAACATTCAGTATCTTCTTACTCAAACCCCATCTTGTTTTCCTCACCTTTGTGGGTAACTGGAGTTTCCATCATTTTTTTAGCCACAGATTTTGAAACCTATTGATTGAGTTTCTGAAGAACCCTAAAACCCTACACCCAGATTCATACGCGACTCTTGTTGGGAGACCTCTCGATGGCTTGCCTTTCTTACAAGGTTAGGGTGGTGAGTTTTCCTCGAAATCTCTCTCTGAACAATGGGAGAATGCTCAGGCACTCCTTGCTACTATTTGAGGTGGGCAGAATCTCGTTATTCGGGGTGAAGAAGCCGGTTTTTCGCGGAATGAGGTTCTCAACGAGAATGTCCATGGATTCATCCTTGAATTCAACTGCGCAAAATCGGGTCTCCGTCGCCGATTTCTCTCGTGAGTTTCCTACATCCTTCGAGGTTGCATGGATGCTTATGACATTCAATTAATATCTTCTTATTGTCTGGAATAGTTCTTTGTTTGTTTTTTAACGTGTTGAAGTTTGTGTATGGTCGGGTTATCTGATTGTTCGGTTGGGTCCAAGATCATTGTTTGCATGGCCTGATTGTCTCTGTGGTGGTGTGTTCTTCCTGTTGCATACAACGTTGTAACTGCAACAAACTCAATAAATCAAATGCTGATTGCGAAATGCATCAGAAGATTGTTATTTTTTTGAAGACTGTCATTGTTGCTTTATTTTGATGAAAAGCAAGGTAGAAATTGTGTTTCTCTTTTGTGCCTGCTTAGGTCTTGCAATGATCTAGGCATGTGGATTTTGTTTATGTGATACCATTTGATCTTTGTTCGCCTTGGAGTCACAGATTAAGATTTTCATGAGCTTATATTACCAAAAAAAAGAGCGATTAGATGTCTAACGCACTTATCCCGAAAGTAAGACAAGTTAGTGCATTGCATTTTGATGCATTTTGCATTATTTGAGCTTATTCTAGTATCTATTTATTTTTCTTTAGGATAAGTGGGTGATTGGGAGATCATCCTAAATGGGGAAAGCAAAGGAAAAGAGAAGGAAAACGAGATACTGTGGTTGATATTAGACCTCATGCATTATTTTTCATCTGTGATATTAGTCCTCATTTATATTTTCTCCTCTCATCCAAATTGTTCTTTCCATAAATGAAACAGAGGTGGTTATATTTGCCTAATTGATTGCAGCTGAGAGAGTTGTTGCGTTGGTAATTGGAGGTGGAGGTCGGGAACATGCTTTGTGCTATGCACTGCAAAGATCTCCATCTTGCGATGCCGTCTTTTGTGCTCCTGGAAATGCTGGAATTTCCAGTTCAGGGAATGCCACTTGTGTAACGGACCTCAATATTTCCGACAGCTCGGCTGTTATCTCTTTTTGTCAGAAGTGGGGAGTTGGCTTGGTTGTGGTGGGTCCGGAGGCTCCTTTGGTGGCTGGTCTTGCGAATGATCTTGCTGAGGCTGGGATCCCTACTTTTGGACCTTCATCAAAAGCTGCAGCTCTGGAAGGGTCAAAGGACTTCATGAAGAAGTTGTGTGATAAATATGGAATTCCTACCGCCAAGGTATCTTGGTTTTCCCGTAAAGTTTTTCTTTTGATTTTATCTCATTTAGAAGTTAATGTACCCCTGTGTCTAATCTTTCTACCATTTTCGGTTATAGAATTATGAGTTTGGCAACATAAGAGCCATATTCAGTGGTGTAGCTCCAACCATTGCTCTAAAACTTTATGTTCTCGTTGACATATACGGACACTTGATTGCTGTTCTTCTTTTGGATTTATTCGTCTAAGCTTTGCTTGCAATATTTGTATCTTTCAAAGTTATTTAGTGTAGTGATATTCTTCCTTTATTTCAGCATCAGTTGTTAGGTTTATTTTATCTTTACACTCCTGCAATTTTATTTTTTTTCTATTTACTTGAGCTTCTTGGAAAACTCTGCTCATGTAAGGGATCACCCTTGCATGGCCGATCTCAAGCTAGATAAAGGAGGAGGGTTGCGTTAGACTTCCGACAAACAATATAAAACTTTGTCGGACTTATTTACCATGGATTCTACAAATTATGAAAGGGCTCTATGGAAACAAAGAATCATGTAGCCGACCCCATCTAGTATGGGAAAAGGCTTAGTTGTAGTTGTTGTTACTTGAGCTTCTTGGAAACATTCATGCTGCTACCAGTAATTCTGTCACACCAGGTCAGATTGTATTGGAAAACATATTATATTTGTTAGATTGTATTCAAGTTGTGTTTCTCATAATGCAAATGATATTTCTGATGCTAGGTTGTTCCCTATCTTTAGAATTCCATCAAAGTAATTGTTGTGCTTTCACATTCACATGCCACGTGAATTTACATATCCATTCTTAATAGGAACCTGTGTAACTGAGAGATGAAAGTGCTTTGTTGGGTAAGAATGCAAGCTGGCCTGAAACTTTATATTTTCACTAGGAAACACATCTGCTTTTCATTCCTAAGTTTCTGTGAAAGACCTTGGAACATTCTTTTGTTCAGACAACGAGTTGGTGATGGTGATACAGGGCCAAATACTGGTGGCATGGGTGCATACTCTCCAGCTCCTATATTAACCAAGGAACTTCAGTCTATAGTAATGGATTCTATTATCATCCCAACGGTGAAAGGAATGTCAACAGAAGGTTGCAAGTTTGTCGGGGTTTTGTATGCTGGGCTTATGATTGAGAAGAAGTCTGGGGGCGTTCTTCCCTTGACACAAGACAAAGCAATATCCAAAGTTTTGCACCCATGGGTTGTTGGAGAGTGGAAGTTAAGGTTTGATTGAACTTTCCAACTGCTTCTATGGATGGTTTCCTTCAAAAAGAAGAAAAAATAAAAGAAGAAAAGAGATATTTTCAGTCATGTTAACCTTGTCAACGGTCCCTTCAGCATCCATTAGCTTTGCCTAAATATGCTTAGTAGTATCTTGCATTTGTTTTTCTCTTTTGCCTAACACTGTTGGACAAAAGTTTGCGTTATTTGACTATCGACCATCTGTTATTGCAACATCAGAAGCTTTTTTACATACTTCTATCAATGTTTTTGCAAGCTGAACAGTTGGACTTGCATAAACTTATTTCAGAGAGTTGTGAACTACGCTAGGAGCTTAAATGTCAATACTTATGGGGCAAAGCAATGTTCAAGGAGTTCAATCCATTGTGATACAGGTGGATGGGAGGCCTCGAGGGGATTAATTATTCAATCACCAAAAGGCGGAAAGCCCAACTGGGTGCATGTGAATTTCGAAGTGCCCTCTTTGATGTCTGTGAATGGGGAATCATATGTTAATTCCTCACAGCCTGGTGCTTCTTGGCATGATAACGGGTAAAACCTTATTGGGAACCATTTAGATCCAGAGTTCTCGATCTCTGAGAATTCTCAAATTCTATCCAAACGAACAGGTTAAACTTTCCTCAATTGGGAACATGCTAACTGTGATAATGAAAATTTTATAGTTGTCCCTTGCCATTCTTTGAGAAGTTTCATAGTTTTTTCTGGAGTATGGAGCTTAGAATATGATGCATTAGGCGGTGTGTGGTTATATAGCCTTCCAATTGACTATGAGACACCTCTTGCAGGCTTTGATGATGCGACTCGAATCCGATCTCGCCGAAGTTTTGGTTGCAGCTTGCAAAGGCAAGTTGTCAGGGATGTCATTGAGTTGGTCATCTGAACCAGCGATGGTGGTGGTCATGGCGAGCGAAGGCTATCCTGGAAGTTACAAGAAAGGCACCATCATAAGAAACCTGGAAGAAGCAGAGCTTGTAGCTCCAAATGTAAAAATTTTCCACGCAGGAACATCAACTGATTCTGCAGGCAATTTTATCGCAGTTGGGGGTCGTGTGCTCGGAGTGACGGCTAGAGGAAAGGATATAGCAGAGGCACGCGATAAGGCATATCTTGCAGTGAATGCAGTGGACTGGCCAAAGGGGTTCTTCCGGACAGATATTGGATGGAGAGCGCTGAAAAAGGTCAGCTGTTGATTGCAGATTGATCAGTGTATGTGTATGTGCCTTATTGTTGTCATTCTTAAGACTCAGCAAAGCAGGAGCGCCCAAGCCTTTCAAGGATAAAGTATTGTTGAAAGGCATATTCTGAATGAAAATCATTTTCATCATGATGTGTGCCCATTATCTTCATGTCTCATGTTTGGGAGCTTCTGCTGAACCTTGTTGTAGTTTGTCTCTCTTATATGAGTGGTGCGAGAGAGAGCCGGGCTGGGCTCTTTGTGGCTCGTCTCATTAGATTGTTACCTGTTTGTGGCTTGGCGCATTCGAGGGCTGAAAAGTGAGCTGAACTGGGCCTGATTGTGGCTTGTTTTGTTACGCTTTTTGCTTATTTGGGCTCGTTGTTTTTAGGGCTTTTAAGCTTTGAGTTGGCCAACCTAAACACAATGGCAACTAGCTCCATGCATCTGAGAAAATCTAGGTGAGGGTTTTGGGTCTCAGGCTGGCGTGACTCGTCCCTTTACGTCATCTGCATACAGTAAGGCTTGGTTTTGGAATAAAGCAGTTTAGGTACAGTATATAAGTAGTAGTACCATTGGTTTCGACGTGATGAGTCTGTCACCTCAATGATGTAAAATTGGTACGGGGAATACGTCAGGACGCTTATAAGTTATGTTGAGGAGCTGGTCCAACAAATTCCATTTAGTACGATGGTTTCGTTGAGCTTTTAAGGAATAGTAAATAGAATAAAAGGAAAAATTTTCAGTGTTCTTTTTTTAAGGAACATATTAGACTGGATCTTGGTTTCCAGAAGCTTCTAAGAGCCTCTGAGGATTATGGAGAAACCAAAACCAAGTCTTCAAGCATTATGGACTATTAGAGAGAGAGAGAGAGAGAGTGAGCATACATGTACACACTCATTTGTGATCTCAATCGTTCACCGAGTTTACTTAAGAAAAATGTTAAGGTATTTTTTATTTTTGAAATTTGAATTTTAATTGTTGATCTCGTTGATCCGATGGTTAAAATCCTTAAAAGATGCTTAATTATACATGTGATATGTACATTTACTATGTTTTCTCTCTCTATAGATAGTGCAAACCTATGGATAAATTTACTTAAACATTTTCACCGTTAGATTGGTGTGATGAACAATGGAGATTTAAATCTAAAAGGTAAATTATAAAATGGTATTAAATTCATGTATGAAAAGTATAATGATATAAATTGCTTTTCATATTCAATTAGACAATAGATATGTTTGAGAAGATGTAAGCATGAAAACACGTGCTACTATCTCTCTTTCTATGTGCTTGTGTGAACTTGGTATATGTCATATTGAATAAACTTCAACCATCCATGTTATGTAAGATAGGTGATTGATGTATACATGTGAATCAAGTATACTCATAATAATAAGTTTTTTTCGAATTCAAATCTCAATTATTTGTTTAGATTTCTTTGAATACGTTAGCTTCTAAATACTTTAGCAATATATATATATATATATATATATATATATATATATATATATATATATATATGTGTGTGTGTGTGTGTGTGTGTGTGTGTGTGTGTGTGTGTGTGTGTGTGCATGTGCATGTGCATGTATATATATATGTGTTCGTTGTATATGCAGGTGAGGTTAGGGTTGTCGTGCACTAGATTACTGTATGACTCTTAATTACACATGAATAACACAAAAGTAAAATATATGATGCAGTTTGTCCTTTGAGTATCTTCCTGTGCCATGCTTTTTGGATTGAAATGTCGGGTCAGGCAGATGCCTACCAAATGCATGACCGGTTATCGTACTTGGTGACCTTGAACTTGGAGGTTTCGAGTTGACACCCCCAGTCGAGTTAACGGTGCCTTATGGAGTGATTGCACTCTTATCATATGCCAAACGTCAAAATTCACTCCATACTGAATTCTCAATCTAAAAGGCATCCTCTATAAAGTTGGCCACTTCAATTAATGATAGGATATCCATTAAAAAATCTTCCATGTCCAATGAACTATAAGTTCAAAACTGGCTGCTGCAACCCACAGCGTTAGCTCAACTGCTCTAGCACCGTTGCTGCTGGTGACTTGTTCGATTCCCAGAGGGTGCATATGTCTGTGTTAGGCTTCGGCCTCTTCTATGTGTGTGTATGGACACGCATGCCATGCACGCGTGCTGATATGGTAGGCTGGTGAGCAACTATGCTAAAGGAATTGACTTATGTGGCTGAATCTGCTCGAGAATCATTTATGGCCAATGGACTGTGCAGGAACAAGATTAGATATTATCTCAGATGAACCTTTGCTTTTGGTGAACAAGAACTCCGTATTGAGCAAATGTGATTCCCCACTAAATTAGTGTGGGGTACGGTTTTGGTTTGCGTGTGGATTCATAAAATTTTAGCTGCCATAAGTTGATGAAGTGTTGCTACCGCGAGTTCCTAGGTGGATCTTGTGTGCTCCAGCCACAATGCATTGGAACCATTACTTTGATAGTTTGTCACATTATTTATGACCTTATCAAGTATGTACATTATTGGGTTGGTGAGGCCGAAATGAAAAAGCAGGTTGCCAATGTGTGTTAATTTGCAAGAGCTTGCTTCATTTTAAACTTGATCTTGAGAAGGATAATTCAATTACTCTACATTTATATATTTATATTTTATTCTTTTACCTTTATATAGTTTTGCTCTAGTATCAGGTACCCGCACTAAACTCGGTTAAAGATGTTTAAGTACTCCCCACATCTGAAATTGAATCTGATCAGACCTTGTAACCTGCACTAATAGCGGAGCTAGAATTTTTGTGGGGTATTGCGAACTATGCATAGTGGCTATGGATTCAGTCATTTCCTCTAAATTTTTCATTAGTTTTCCTAATTTCAGGTGGAAGTGCCGTCCCACCTCAGCTCAATGTAGATCCGCCACTGAACCGCACTCTATTCGGGTTCTTTGGGTTGGGCCAATATTCACATCCCCTACCCGTAGTGCTTGACATATCATAGAGGCAATGCACAGTAGTTAGGTTGCAGGAGACCTGTGTGGCTTCATGCCAAGTAACACAGCATGCCATAAATTTGACGTCAGCTCGAACCTTTCTCATATCCAACAGTTGCTAACATGATGAGCATGGAAATGAAAGGAAAGATAGCCCCACGGTCCTTTCCCACAGTCACTGCCATGGAGGGTATGACTGGTCCGCAGAGATGATGAGTTGTGATCCTTAAAAGCATCCAAAGAAGGAAGAAGGAAAGCAAAGAGGAGAGGCCGATTCATTGAAGCACAGGTTGAGTCACTATCACTCTTCTCCTCATTAATGAGTGCAGGGGGCACTCAAATGCACGTGAAGGACCCTTCCCACAGACACACTCACAATTTAACCTGTCCATTTCTTACACATGATCCCATAAAGATGAGAGACACCAACAAGCCTAGATCCCTCTCGGGATCTTCAAAAAGATAACGAGAAAAAGAAGAATTTGAACGGAATGAGAAAACCCACCTCCAATTCTCTCTCCAACGAAGGAACTCTTGAAAAAGAAAACCCACTTCCCAGTCTCTCTCTAGAACAAAGAAAATCTTGAAAGAGAAACTCCCCCCCCCCTCTCTCGATATGAATGCAGTCATACTAGTCAGGGAACAGGGAGAGCATCTCACTACTTTATCTCTTTAGTTGCAGCTAAAGCTGCCCTTCTCTCTGCGGTGTTCTTTGGACTTCACCAACTTTAACTCTTTCCTGCACCAATAGATGTCCTGGCTATTATTGTTACCATTCGCAAAAGCCCTCCTTTCATCTATATCTTCTTCCCTGTTCATTTTTATTCTTCAATCGTTTTAATCTGTCCAGGAGGTATCTTTCTATTTCATGGTTTCGGTGCGGTTCAGGCTTTGATTGGAAAAAAAAGTAAAGGAAAGGAGTCTGGAAGCTTGTGAATAGAATGTGTACTGCTTTTTCTCTATTGTTCTAAGAAGCTATCTATCTATCTATCTATCTATCTATCTATCTATATATATATATATATATATATATATATATATATATATATATATATACATAATTCCGAGAGAAATTAGGACGTTACACTTTGGTTCTTCTGTATGCATTTGTGGTGCCCTTGTACGTCGTCTGTCATTAACGTACATAGCAGCAGCTTACACATCATCAATATGCTGTCTGCCTTACTGATCAAGCAATATAGTCAGTCTACTAAAAAATTTCAACAGCCAGTAATTGCTTGTTTATAATGTTTACTGGATCACAGTGAAGTCCATATGGCTCTGTAAATTTCTTCTGCAGCCAATTGATACAAGAACCGCTAGGTAACCGTGTTTTGTGCAGTATTGATATGCATGACGCTGATGCATCTCCCAGCCTTATGGCCATTTTTTATGACATTTCTCAAGATAAATGTGGCATAAATCTCGGGGAAATATCTTGACAGATGATTGTAAAGTTGGGGGAGCATAATACTCTTTATCAGATGGATTCATTCTTAGGCTTGAGAAGAAGATAGGATAGACTATCTCGGGGTCTCTGAATCACTCACCTCCCTCTTTCAATTGTATCAACGTTACATGCATCAAATGCAACGCAACAGACTAAGTCGCTCATGAACGATTCAATGTCTGAGGCAACTTGCCAACTAAGAAATCTAAGGGCATCAAACGCAATGCAGTATTTGGGGTGAGCTGGCCCGTGCATGCTGTTTTTACCTTTGTTTCTTTTATACATGAGGGCTGTTTTTACCTTTGTTCTTGTTCACCTTGTACTTGATTCTTTACCTACTGTAATTATTGTTCCTTGTTAGTATCGTTTCTTATTTCTTTCAGAAAATACTTATTTTCATATTTTGATTTCAACTATTGCGAACGCTTAGTCTTGACAAGAACCAAGAAAGAAAAGGTTTTGTGAGTGAGTTAACCTAAAAAGGAGTGGATGACAGTAAAAACTGTGAGGAGGTTCTCTCACGTGCTTTGTACATCACCTAGATGAAGTAACTTCATGAGAACGCAAGCCCTTCTCTCTCATCACACGTGCACAGTTCAGACTGCCATGAAAAGCAAGCTTGGCGCACGCCTGGCCAGGCAATGCAATGTACTTGGAGCAGGGATGGGCATTTCTTGCATGGGGGTTTGTAGTTGTGCAGCCTTTTGCCCTAAAAAAGGAATCAATGCATTAAATTAGCACCAATAGGTAACTACATAATCCAAATATGTAAGACTTATGGGAAGTTGGACTCTTTCTCTCTCTCTCTCTCTCTCTCTCTCTCTCTCTCTCTATATATATATATATATATATATATATATATATATATATATATTATATTCACACACATGTGAGAGTATTATAACCGACGGGCGCTTTTGGCTCGTCTGTGAATTTGATCTGAACCCATAACTTTTAACAATCTCAGTGAGGTTGTAATCATTGGGCAGCAGAAGCAAACACGAGAGTCTGTCACTTGAGATGATTGGTACCTAAAACACGAAAATCTTTCGTGGAAAGGTCAAGTTTCAGATTTATACGTTAAGACGTCTTAGAAAATGTCATTTAGTTGCGAATATGATAAAAAAAGAGTTCTAATCATCTATCTACATCTGTTGGTTTGTATGGCTCTGAGTGCAGTGGGGAGAAACTGATTTTGTGTAGGATCATTTGTTATATGACAGATTCCTACCTGGTGGGTGACTTAGATCGTGTATCATATGACAGGATTCTCTCGTCTGCCATGCAATACTAGGCTTCAGATTGAGCACAGACTTAGTGGCCGCAGGAATCATACCTCCATTGCTTGTGTTACACTTTCTGCACCCACTGAACCAATGCATGCACGGCAGATCTCGAGACTATATAAAACTTTTACTCTCTCTCTCTCTCTCTGGAGTTTTATCAAAATGAGCATGGCTTTGACGGCTTAGAAGAACTGTTGAAGAAATTACTTTCAACCAGCAAAGTAAGAAGACGCCTATGTTTGTGCTCATATTCGTAAGTAGCAAACTTCCATCATGACAGAATGAACTTGTTAGCACCTTTATCAGATTTTATTCTAAGACAAGACATTAGTTTAACAACATGCATGTAGAAATTGCATCATGCATATGCTAAAGCAGAAAGAACAGTTGCAATTTTGTTCTTCAACCTCGAGCCATGTAAGCCTAGTCTGGTCATGTATAGGAAATGACATAAATTGCAGGCACTGCCACTAGTGTTTGCCTCTATTATATGCAAAAGGAAGGTACTGCACCGTCACAATAATGAGGGGAACAATGGCAGCTAAGTCTAGCAGTCTGTGCTGGGGCTGGCTCCACATTAAAGTGGACCTTAGGTCAATGCCGAGCATCCCAGATTGGTGCAGGTGGGCTCGAACCTAGCTAGCGTGCACAATAAAAAACCTACAGCTTACTAAGATCTACGTAATCAATACTTGAAGCTCTCTTTCTCTCTCTCACATGCAAACACCACACACACACAAAGCATGTGTATGCACTGCTCTCTTTGAAGGCAAGCGAAAGTCCAAAGCCACCAACTTCATTAGAAAGAAAGCCAAGTAATAAAGAGGCAAAGGGTCGCGTCAACAATGACGGTGGATAGAAGAAAATTACTTGAGTTCATGACTGTGAACTCGTTTTATCCTGGATCTCAAACATGTTTGAAATGTCAAAATCACGAACTTCGGCAGATCCAAACAAGTCCTGCTGCCTAAGATTTCCTACTCACTCAAGCTACCAAGATTCCCATATAATTTGCTTTTGGAAAAGTGGCATTTGGCCCACGAACGATCAACCTGATTTCGTATGTGGCTCTTTGTAGTATGTTCTCTCTCTCTCTCTCTCTTGCCCATTTAATGCAAAAGAAGTCTCCAACCAAGCAATGGACTTAAATAGAGATTGAGGTTTACAACAAGGATTACGATAGGAGTCACACAGCAGACTCCACTTAGTACACTATAAAATTTGATTTACAGAAGCTACTATAACTGTTTACAATCCAGAGGACACCTCCTTTTCTCTTTACACCAAACAAGATCTTGCACAGTGGCTATTATTGTGCAACAGTTCTCTTTACAAATAAAAGATTTAATGAACATAATTTCCAACAGGTGGTTTTCATTAGAAATCTCATTTTCTTGTCAATATTTAAGCCACAATTCTATTCTCATTAAATTTTCTTCTGCGGATGAAAGGTACGATTATTTAATCACGCTACCAAACCAATTAGTTTGCTAAATATAGCTTTTCTATCATATTTATGCACTATATACACACATATTATATATGTGTATATATAATCAAATTTATACTAGCAAAACTAAACCAAACACATGTTGTTCATGTTCAACTCGTAGAACTTAACGTGGGTTCGACTGATTTAGCTCACAACCCCAAATTGAACAAGCTCATCACGAGCCGCTTCACGAGTCGATCAGTCAATAACATAACCAAAATATCCATGATAAAGAAAAAAGAAAGAAAGGCCAACAAGAATCAAGAACACACAGGGTATTTACCACAATTCCATTAACTACAAAATGTTTTATAGAATCTCTAAGAAACCCCATAATTGCCTCATTGTTATTCCCACCTATTTTGCTACTTAACAACTTAAAAAGAAAAGAAAATTCAAGCAAATGACCCGGCTTTGTCCAGTAATTACAGAATAAATCCTTTAGCGATGGCGTGGTTGGTGGCGAGGTTGGTGGTCTCATAAACGGGAAGTTCCTTCAATCCGACGGTTGACAGATGATCTAACTCGAAGAGGTCAGAGCTTGAATAACTCGCCGCGTCATCGTCGTCCGTGGCTTCCTCATCGCGCTCATCCTCACCGTCCGACTTGCTTTCCGGCAAGAGATCGACGAGGATTGCTGCGGCTGTCGTCTTTCTCTGCCTGTACTCGTCGATCAGATCCCTGACAGTTAATCTCTCACCCATCGCCGGCGTTGAGACCACCTTCTGGGGCTCCTTTCCGGGGACGTAAAACCTGACGGACCTGTTCACTCCGTTACCTCTCGTCGACGGCGTCTTACTCAAGCACGACCTCGACGACGTCGTCGTCGTCGATGGAGAGTGCGGCTCACGTTCGAAGACGGTCGACGTCGGGGGGTGCGAAGAAGAGAGTTTCACCTTCTTGGTGGTTGCGAAGAGAGAATTGAGGAAGTTGGCGATTCGGCTGCCTGGAGAAATCGGCTGCTTCGCTTTCTTGAAATCTTTATAAAACTTCAAGTGGTGAACTCCCCGGCTCTTTGATACTTCGTTGGCCTTTCCGGTGGGGCAGAAGTCGGCGACTGAGTGTTTCTTCAGCGGTATGACCACCGGAGGAGGATGTCCGTACATCTTCCCTCCGGGGAGAATCGCCGTGTACTGAGTATCCAAACGTAAAGGTACTCTTAACTCGGAAGAGAGTGAATCACTACTGGAGGCCTTCGTGTGGATTTTGTGAACACAGGCGTTGTCGAGCTCGGCTTTCCGGCGGAGCACGAGCTTCTCGGCGGCCAGCTTCGTTTCGATGGTCGTTGCTCTTTTGTCGGCGTGAGCTGCCTGCTTTGGCTTGTAGTCGTCGTAGTTGAGCTTGTTCTTCATGGTGGTAGCGGTGGTTGTGGTTTTCTTCCGGTAAAGGAAGACCTCTTCGGCGTCAGAGACGTCATCGGTGGATTTGTAAATGGCATCGAGCAGAGCAGAGGAAAATGATTGGTTTCTTTGATATCTTTTCTCTTTCATTTCCCACTTCCATCTCTCCATTTCCTAGCCCAATATATGTACGTATCTTCACACACACGCAGATAGAGAGCGTTACGGAAGGAAGCACGCAGAGAGAGAGAGAGAGAGAGATTCCTCCTCTTGCCATTTAAAGGAGGAAAAAAACGCTTTCTTCGATAACACAAGGTTTGTTTGATAATGTGAGTTAATGGCCCAAGGCCCACCTCATGATTTCACTCATCTGTTTACTCTCGAAAGAACGCTCGTCCTTTTCAGTAAATCCAGGAAAGCTAAAGTGGAAACAGAAGAATGATTTAAGACGAGATTGAAGAAATGGGAGGGCTTTTAATTTGAAACAGACTGCATCGCGTTCTTCGCGGCCTCTGACAACACCTAACCGGGTGGCTGAACCGGTACCGCCACGGGTTCGGGTCGAGTTTATCAAAACCATTCTCTAAAATGGATTTTCTGAATTGGGTTAACTATTTAAATCCAAACTCGATCACTTCAAACAAGTTTGGTGTACTTTTATATTTATGGAGGGAAACAACTTAACCGGTTCGAGCGTACACTTTTCCGGCCCAAGCCAGATATGCACACCCTGGGCATTGAACTGATGACCTTCATCTTGTGAGTGGAGCTACCTTCCAGTTGAGCTAAAGCTTTGAGTGCCTTTAGAATGGTTTGAGTCTAGGTCAGACATTTGTTAGACCTTTTTGAATTGGGTTTGTCATCGAGATCCAAACCCGATTTGTATTGGGTTGGCGAAGGAAAAGTTTGTATCTACGCTTGCTTCCAAGTTTGGATCTTTGGGAGTGTACAGTTTCGGTTCAGGTACACATTGAGGGTCAGGTTCGGAATAGATTTCGAGTTAATGGGTCAGCATAGTGAAAAGACCCTTTGGCTGGCTGGATGGGCGGTCAGAGGTTCGATTCATATGCGTGTTAGTGCCCTTAAACAAGCTAATGCTCAGTGCAGTACATGGGGGCCGAAGGTCCGAGTCTCCAATTTTGCGGAGAGGCTTGGTTATCTGGCTCCACTAAAGGTTTAGCCCACGGTTGAATTTGTGCTCTATAAGTGATCCTACCTTCCGGCTAGATACCTCTTAATCAAGATTAACTCTTATGAAGCCTTTAAATCTGTGATTAGTGACTAAAACAAAAAATAGCTTATTCTATTTAATCTATTTTAAGGCACCTGGCTTGGTGGCCAAATGCAGCCGTTGACCGATGCATGGGACGAAGGTCCTTTCCAAAGGAAGCTATATAATCGAAGCCGAGTGCCTTACACTAGTCGCCACCCTTCACTACCTTCTTCTATTGCTCTTCCACCCATTAAAACATGTAGCTGTTACCATTAAAATAGCTTATATATACATATATTTAAGTTTTTTAGGTGGTTTTGACAAAAGGAATGATGATTTTCAGACAGTTTTGATCGAATAGTGAAAAATGATGAAGGACTGTCATTGATAGTTGAAGCGGCAAAAGGCAGCGAAACGGGGTGCTTTTTTCCTACATATTTGTCCCCCACATAAATGATAAATGCAATAGTCCAAAATTATAATCGACAAAGAAGTTGCAGTCGTTATCAATGATTTGTTATACCCTAGTCATCTTAATTTATAATTGAGTTGGAACATTGATCTTGACATGATATGACAAAACTCCTTCATGTACATGGCCTCCTTAAATGAGAACTAACCATGCAGATCTACACAAGCCTGTCTTAACTTAGGAAATCGGTTTTCTCTTGAACTGAAATTGCTCGTAGAATGGGATATTAAACTGCTGAGCCCACTGTAATACCTTAAAAGATTTTCCATCGAAATTAGGGAAATTTAAAAAATGATTAACTCACAGTTGAAACCGTGAGCCATAATACAGACCGTACAGAAGAATCATGTGATATTTGCTCCATTTTAATAGATTTCTAGGTCTGCTACTTCTCTGACATAAAATATTTCAAATAACATTCAGATTAAGTTTTATGACTTCGGTGATATAAGTATTTAATGAAATTGATCCTTCCTTTCTGATGCTCCAAAGTCTCAAATAACCGTGGTTTCTAATTGTTGTCTCCGAAAGGGCTTGGTGCCCCAACAGATTGCTGCTCCTGTAGCAGCCCCCAGCCTTGCACAAACGTCTTCGGTCCATGCAATTTTTGTCGTCAACGCTTATCCAAGAAGATAAACCACAAATACCTGTTATTGATCTTCGTAGCATGACGAATGCTTCTCTTCTAAAGCTTAAACTTTTATAAGCTATCAGCCATATGAAATTTTATCTATGCAAATGCTATAAAATTCTACTTGATTACATGTATGATAGGAAAACACTGGTTAAACAATTTAGAAAAGAAGCTTTTCTATACATAATATACTCTTTTAGTTCTTCTAAAACACATATTATGAGCCAGTCTAGTTTCATAAATGAAAGGACATCCAAGTATATGCCAAACAAATAGTTCTAATACAACAACAACAAGTGCTTGATCTTGTGTCATGTCAGTATTTAACTTCATAAAAGCCATATCATATTTAATAGTTTTCATAACACTTTTACAGTCTTTCTCTCTCTTTTAAAGTTTTATTGTTTAACTTATATATTTTTACTGGAAATTCTTTTGGATATCTCTTGCTTTTACCTCTCTTACCTTATATTCAATCAGTATTATCCAACTTTTTATCTAATAAACTTATTATAAATATTATATAGTTTTTTTAAGAAGAGGTGAAAGCCTAACAAACATACACCCACACATGCATCCTCTAGGTGTCAAGCTCTCCACCAACCATAATGGTGCTAAAGCAACTTGTCGTTGAGCTAATGCTATGGGTGCATGAATACTATATAACTATATGAATCTCAAAATCTTTATTTCTTAACATCTTTTGCATGTATTGATGATTGACTATCTAATACTGAGCATCATATAGTATTGCTGGTCTAGCAGCCACTTGATATGTGTGTGACTCATAAATATACTGAATACCTCTAGAAAATTAGGAGCCCATCGAGGCTTGTTTGTGTCTCGTTGCATTAGACTGCTTGTGTGTGACTCATATAAATATACTGAATACCTCTAGATAATTGGCTCATCTAACTCATAATCATACACATGCTTTGAGTTAGATGAGCGAAAGAAAGAGCTTTCTTGTCCAATTATATAAAAAAATACTTTATGTATATATTTCATGAAAAAAAGAACTTCTTGCCCATTTAAGTTTAATTGTTTAACACTCTTTCTTGTAAAAGAAAATTTCTAAATTCATCAAAGATCAGTACACATCTTTGTACATGCTTTTCTAACCTATACACATATAAATCTTATATATACGCAATTAAATGAGCCTACATGATCTGAGCCAACACAAGCCAATCTGTTCGTGGCTTACTTTCCTAACTTATATTGCCCTACATATCAGCCGTTCATGTTCAAGCCAAAACGAGCTTAGATGAGCCGAATGAGGAAACTCTTCTATGGCAGCCCAAGTGTCAATAGATACTTGGTCAGTCATTAGGAGAAATAGGCGAGAAATGTCTTTGATTTTCTTGCTTGCTGTTGAACGTCATCGCTTAAGTACTCTCTCACTCTCTCTCACACAAACACACACACAGAAGTAGGTACTGTGCATGCTTATCTTCATTACGTGAGAGACTGTAATTATATTGAAGCTAGTGGAATCCATCGAAAGGAGACGAGTGAGCCAGCCAAGAAGCCAAACCATGCTGAACCGACCCACCATGCGGTCCGGTCGAGATCTTTTCCTTCTCTATGAATTTAATGGCTGGAAGTGAGAGCTAAGCTACCGAGAGGAAAGACATGGTGAATGTTAAGAACAATGGAGAATTTACAGACGAAAAAGTAGTCTACTGCATGAACAGCATATTAGTCATCCATTACGAAGCATATTTCTGTAGGGCTCTCTATGAGATCAAATCACTGTCGATTACATTGTACATGCAACTGAATTACTTAATTTGTATCATTATACTGAATGATGATCAATTATTTATAGTACAACAACAACTAAGCCTTTTCTAGAGCCTGCTATATGTATTCTTTATTTTTTTCAATACTTTTATGGTTTTCTTCTTCTTTTAACATCTTCACGATTTAATTTTTCATATTTTTTATCGAAGCTTTTTTTTGTCATGTCTGATTTCAATCTTTCTCTTTCTAATTTCTCATACCTTTTTATCAAATCACTATCCTACCATCTACATATAAATGTCTAAACCTCCTAAGTTACCTCATTTATTCTATCTAATACCTTGTGGTATCAATTTTAGCTCTAATTGTATCATTATGAGTCATGCCGTTCTAGTTTGAATAGTAATCAATAAAAGGACATAAACTTTAAACGGTAAAGAACTCATTTTCTAGATCTAACCCTTCAATCTAAAGGTTTGTTCAAGTTAATTGTTCTAATTATCAAAACCCCCGTCGAGAATAAATAAGGGAGGAAAGCACCGTTGATCTTTTTTATTTGTAAACTGTGTACCGGACTTGTGTTTTTTATAGACATAAGCTGATGATGGAAACCATAACGATCTACCTTTAAGAAGAGGAAATTATTTGGTTAAGGGCGTCAAAGGTGATGGCTCTGGATCCTATGCACGCCCCCCCCCCCTCTCTCTCTCTATATACATATATATGTAAAGAGAGAAGAGGGAGAGAGTGCAATTGTGTACAAGTGTTTCGAAGTGTTGGAAGAAAACAGTTTTTTTCTTCATTATTCTCTCTCTCTCTCTCTCTCTATATATATATATATATATATATATATATATCTATATATCTATATATATATCACACATTCCTCTCGTCATGATTGTAGTCTTCTGCGGTCACCAAAGAAGCCAAATAAAATAGATGCCGCCCCACAATGGGTTGGACCTTAATATGGGCTTTACTTCCTTTTGGAAAGGAGGAGACGCTGATCACCAACTTCTTTTTTGGCTGGGCCACATCTTTTTTTTTCCTCTCATGCTGTAGCAGGGAAGAAAATAACCGTATATATCCTTTTGGTTTCTACTCGATGCTAAAAAAGAACCGGTTCTCATTAGGACATGCAATAATCCGAGTCCGTTTATTTGGGTTTCATAACTGCAAAATATTTGCTTCGTAACATGGTGGGAGTCGTTGTTCAATGTTTGCATCTAAACCCCGAATCGTAAATCGAATGGAAATTAGAACAGGTCATATTATCTACATATAATAGGTTGACACCTTGATGTATACGAATCAACGCAAAAAACAGATGAATGAAAATTAGAACAGATGACAGAATATACATTAAATAGAAGTAAATGGGTATGTCCAATGATGAGAGGATAAATCTATTGATGAAAGAGGGAGATAAACTCTACCGGTATCCATGGAAACAACGGTGAGAGAAAATTAGCCGGCCAGATCAATTCCAGAGAAAGTTAGAGGGGTCTGGGAGCGAACGTGGGATAGAGAAAGTAGTAAAACTACTCTCACAAGGCAACACGTATTCCGACGTCTCACACAGGCAACACATATTTCGACTGTTAAACAAGACGAAGACAGTCAAAATTAGTAAATAAGATATTTACAACTGTTAGACAGTTCTATTCCGACTGCTGAACAGTCAAAGAATCCAGTGTAGCCGACCCTAACTAAGATATTTATAAAGAATGATCTAGTTTATTGTGAGTTAACTGCTAACATGACATAGGTTATTTGGAAATAAAGAATCCATTTAGCTGACCCCGTCTAGTATGAGAATTGATGCCCAATGGTCGAAACAGTTTCTGCCAACAGCCGAAATAGGCCCTAGTGTGACTCTTTTTTTTCGACTCATGTCACACTTAGCTAGCTTAGCTTCAAAACCCAATGAGATCATGTGGACTTTGGCTCGTAAGGTTAGCAAAAGCAGCAGGAAGCACATCTACTTAATTGTGACTGGGCTATTATATATTAGTTAGCTCATGAAGTTGAGCCTACACACATAGAGAAACACACACATACACGCGCTTGCATACACACACGCACTAAAACACATGCAAACCAACAAGCTTGCTGATGGGTTTGTCTTAATTGATAAGAGTTTTGTTTTTCAAATGTTGCATTGGAAACTATTTTACACTTAAATGGGTCAGAATTTCAATTTTGCAGTAGATATAAACGTTTCTTTGCTTTCGTTTAAAACTTTTACTAGGCTTGTGGTTGGCTCACCCAGCTTTCAGGTCTTCTTTTATCAAGACAAGCTACAAAGAAGCAACAATATAATGAGAAGAGCCACACACAAGCAGTGTGTTCTTCTTTTTAAGATTTCGTCGTTATCATCAATGTGCTGACAAGGAACTCTGTACTAACGATCAGTATTCTTTCATCATCAGAGGAGAATCCTATTATTAATGGGATCACCATCCACTGCATCTATTGTTTTCTTTAAGAGTACTTTAAAATTTCTTTTGCATCATCAATATGTTAATAATGGTCTTCATAATTACATAATAAATGAGCATATCATCATATTAAACTAAGGGTCCAAAATGGCAGTCGGTGACTAATTAGTGTGCCTTTTCCTAGTGCAGATACACGTGCAGTGGGTCATTAACTGGTCCCATTGTGGTGGGAAAAGCAGGCTTAGTGCGCAGGAGAAGGGATCGCCTCGTGTGCATCCAGTGGTCGATAAGCTTTTGCAGTGAAGGCAGAGATCATAAACATCAAATAAAAACGGGGATATTCCTACATCCTGTGCCCAAATGCAATGACAGAGATAAAAAAAACTAAGAAGAAAGAGTGAATCCGATGGCTTTTGGGTCTCTGGTTGGTGGCAGGCGGCGGCTATAGAGATTATTTCTTGCCATGGTCGAATTATCTACTGTTTTACCATGGACCGTGTATTATAAATAACAGTTATATGTATTATTCTGCAAAAATGGCATAAGGTTAAACCATAATTCATGCTTATAGATTTACATAATCGGTCCAACGGTTTCAACCAGAACTGGGACTACCAGGTTTGGTTCCGGTTTCACCTTTTATACAACCGGAACCGCCTGTTCCGATCTTTTTCAAAAAATTTCCTATAATTTTTATTTTTTAATAAAATTACAGTTTATGAATGGTTTCGGACTCAAAGTGTAACTGTCCCAGAACCGTAAGTTCTGAAACCGAAACCGCTTCAACCAGTTTTGTTATGGTTCCAGGTTCTGGGCTAGCCGGAACCAAATATGTTTACTTATTGGTCATATTTTTAGCAGTGAGCTCGTTATGAAGCCTTACATTTGGTCCTGGTGACTGGCATTATATTTGAGTTTCAATCTGTATTACATGGATAATTTAAGCACCCATTCACTATGTTAGGTCTCCTACTGAAGTCGATCGGTGCACTGAGTGAGTCCAGGACTTGTTATGATGCAGACAAGGCACAGCCTCTTCTCCAATCTGAGTTCAATGAATCAATAAAAGTTTGTGGTGCTGGTGTTTAGGTTACTGGACTCGGCTAAACGAGATTTGGTTATTGGGTCCTACCCAAAAATGTGCCATTACATGATACAACCATTACAGATGAAAGGAAAAGGTCTGATCAACAATTTGGCTGGGTTTGCTCAAGAAACTCCGCACTAAGTGTGACAATGGGCTTGACTTTAAGTTGAATTGGGTCCTACAAAAGTGCCATGTTGATTGATTGTTGATTCAACCAATTAATCAGCATCCATCTCGTGATTTAGATGTAAGTTTAATTTGCTTTGGGCGTCTCGATGTGACCCGAACGAGTATAGCACAACTATATTAACTTTCTTGGTTTTTGTTTGTGACGAGGAACCCGCTTCAAGGTAAACCCGGAATTAGAATTTGCAAGTGCTTTCTTTGCACGCCATGATCATGCTAGAGCTGTCATATGCCAGGTATCGAACTCATGACCTTCAATTTGGGAGTCGACTCCTTAGCCGGGTGAGTTATTGCTTCTTGTTCTCCGTCCCCTATTTTCGAACTTCAGAGTATGGATAGTGTTGGGAAGCATGTAAGTCCAGGTGGCCCTGATCTATGTCATGTTATATTCCGATATAAATCAAGGACTGATTTCGAAAATACACCAGTATAATATACGTATATACGTGCAAACAGTTAAATGTGCAGAGAATTTTGCACAGGAATATCACACATTCATGGACACAAACACATGCACACACACACACACACCACTACCTATAGTTCAACCATGTGGGTCAGCTTACAAGGCAGCCAAATCCTGGTATTGATCAGCATGATCTTGAGCAGTGTAAGCATATATTAATCATGTCTCCTAAGATAGAGTAAATCTAAGCTTTGCATAACCTATCATCTTCAAGAATTGGATAATGATGCATCTAGTATCAGTGTGACCCACCACCTACAAGGCTTAGTGTATGTGGATCTATTTGCTTTAGGAGTTTCTATATCATGGTTGATCCTGCTTTTGTTGGACCGAACCAGCCCGAATCAACTTATTCAAATCAACTCAACGACTTTATATTGAATGCTGGACATCTCAGGGGAGCCCAGTATCATTCGGTTCATTGTTGAACCAGCTAAACTGACCACCGGACCGGGACAAGATGCGAGAAATTGGATCATAGGACACTTTAAGACCCAAGGCCTCAAACTATTGGAAGAAAACAATTAGAATTTGGACTTAAATGCTAACATGACACTAAGCTTCTGAACTTTTAACGTTCAGCTCGACCCGATTCAATTTGAGTGATCCTCTGAGTCTTTTGAACCGACCCTGACTCGATTCGATTAAGCTTGCTTGGTTTTAAAGGATTTGCAAATTGAGAGGCGATGATCCAATTGGGTATACATTTACACCAAAGAGATCAATAAAAGCACCTTTTTACAAGTGGGTATAGAACCAGACACACACACACACTCACTATCTATGGCTCTTAGATGTCATTTTCCACATAAGTTTCCCTTTTGGAGTTCCATTATCACTACAAAAAGAGCACCGATTACCCACTATCTTCCTTCCTCAAACTAGTTAAAGCAATATATATATATATATATATATATATATATATATATATATATATATATATATATATATATATATATCGAGAGAGAGAGAGAGAGAGAGAGAGAGAGAGAGAGAGAGAGAGAGAGAGAGAGATGCATTTAATGTGCGTGATGTACAATATGAATGGTTGGTTTGATCACATCATTCGTGATAGTCAAGGTCCTACACTAAAAAGTCTAACAACTCTCATTTTCTCTCCAAATATATATATATATATATATATATATATATATATATATATATATGTGTGTGTGTGTGTAAAACTTAGGTAAGGAATAGTTGGGGAGTCAAATCCATGACTTGATCCTATTGCTTATATTAAATTTAACTGTGTAATTGTTTATTTATTTTATTTAATTAAAGAATGATTTAGTATATCTTTTAGCGGTCATCTCCTTTGCAATTTGCTCACTTTGCTTGCGTATGCATCGTGAGGGACATTCTTTGTGATTTGACGCATGGAAAACGGATGTCGTGCTTCTTTCAAAACACGACTTTGTTCTTCTTTCAAAACATGACTCTGTAAGAGCATAGAAGAATTCATTATCTTCTTCCATTATTAGAGCCAGGTGCACCTCTTGCGTCCTCACACTTTCAACCCCTCCTCCTCTCTCTCACACACACAAATGACAAGAGAGTATAAACAACAATGAACCATAATGGATCCAGTAAAAGATAAAGAATATGTTCCTTGTGCTCCTTCCCTCCCCTCCCCCCTCTCACTCTCCTCCAACGACAAGAAGATAGGAACAATTATGAAGCATGATCGATCCAGTAGAGGACAAAGAGTTGTTCCTTCTTTCTCTTACTAGATACATACATGTCACTCTCACACTACACAAACCAGAATTTGCTTTTCTCTCTCTCTCTCTCTCTCTCTATATATATATATATATATATATATATATATATATATATATATATATATATATATATATATATATATATATATATACTCGCGGCACCATTGATTTATACAGGACAAGGAAAATGATTTGTGCAAAAAACGACAAGGACGAAAATGGGTCAGGAAACACTTGTTTTTGAGTGCCAAAATAGGACAAGTTGGTGTTGTGTCCGCTTCTGCCTTGTTGCTCTCTCCGCTACAAAACGTGCCAATTTGCATTATGCTTTTCGACCATCACAGAGACTCGTGGCATGGACACGAGATACGAATTTACTGTGCATTTTCTACATAAATTAACACATAGTGTTACGATACACAAAGCCAAGTTGAAGGTGACCGGGTGATAGTTGGGAGTGTTTGAGATGGTAGACGTTGGCGTTCATCTTGATCATAGATGGCAGTTAAGGTCATCCCTGTACACGATAGCCCCTTCGTTATCGAAATATAAATGTCATCATAGATCAGATTTGAGCAGGTTGGAGCCAGGATTTTTATCACAGGGGGCCCGGAATATGCAAGCATCTTTGTTCATATATTCAACTAAGGAAGACACTATACTACACGATATAAACACTCAACTTGAAATAACTGCAATGCATAGCATAGATATTACTTGGAGACACTATCATTAATACAATTAATTATAAGAATATTATAAATACATACCAAATAAAACAAATTATCAACATAACATAGGAAAAAACAAAACATTTTGATTATTTGACATTAATCAAACAAGAAAAAGAATAAATGATATCCACCTGTTTATGTAAAACTAGACAAGATTAGCGGTTTTATTCTCTTAATAAGATATAGAAAAAGAAATCAAGATACTTTTAATCAACTCATGGAAGCACTAGATCAAATAAAAATGCCTAAATCTCTTAGCAATAACCATGAACAGATTCACAATTTATGCAATCAAGAAATTCAGATGAACCTTAAAGTAGATAAAAGCCATAAGAGAGTTTGAGAGAGAGAAGCTCTCATTTACTTAGCCAAATTCTGGCACGGCACTTGGGCTCATAAGATGCAGGTTTTTGGTGTCTGATTCCCCCCATTGTAACCAAGTAGAGAATTGAGCTTTCCCAACCTAGGTTTGAGAATAAGTATTGTTTTCTACAGCATATGAACAAGATGATAAATGAGAGGGATATAACCATTTCTAACACACTTGGGCTACATTTTTCAAAGCTCGAACAGTTCGGATTCACGAAACAAATGGATTCCATCCCTTGCATGATCTTGGGGCTTTGCAAACATTGCAGATTTGATACAATATGTCCATAATCACAATGAATCATCACTCTTAACTTGCAGTAATTTAGTCTCTGAGAGCATTTAGACAGAAGACAACGATAAACATGCATCGTTGGTCTTTGATCAAAGAAATCTGAGACGAGCCAAATGCATAGACAACTATTGGAAGATCGTTAGTTTCCAACTATTTTCCCATTTAGGATGTTTTGTTGTCCCAGTATGTGAATCCATAAAATGGTCTCCTTCAGCGAGTTCTAATGCATACATGCAAACTATGAACTTGCACATCTTCATTAGCACACCCTTCCAACATTTGATTCATCTCCGCACCTCGAAACGCTATGAGAAACCTAAAAATGTGGCAAACAGCATGCAGAAATTTCATTGATTATCCAGTTAACTCGAGTCTCATGTTCTAGTGTGGCCAAGATGCTCGATTAAACGAAGCCCAAAGGAGTCTTACGATTCCAAGAGTCATACTCCCCTTGATTGATTCATTTCATGAGTGCAAGGAATGAAAAAGAAAACAAAACCTTCATTTACAAACTCAGAGCAACCCAAATTCGCTTCTTCGACTCCATGCATCCTGATTTCACAGTCACTATGACACTAGTTTGGGATTGAACTCATGTTGGTATCAAGTGGCCAACCTACTTTACCATCAACAAAGCGCAGTTTACGTCGAAAGGATTCTAAGCTAAGCCTTCTTAGGCATGTTGGTGAATAGTCAGCGTATCACTTAGTGTTCTACAGGTTCTGTCGTTGTAACTGGTTTCTTATATACATCTTTCTCCTTCATGCTTGCTATTTTGGCAGACTGCTTGGATGCTGATGGGGATTGCACAGCGGCTAGGTTTCTCACATGTACGAGGATCTCTTTTGGGATCCGGATCACCGCAAGCTTTCGAGAACTTTTAAGCTGTGGAAAACAATCATAAAATTGAATTGAAAAGACGAATTGAAATTTGTGGCAAGCAGAGTCGCAGAAATCTTTATCATGAATACCAAAATACAAAACGAATATAGGAAGCGATATATGAAGCAGAAATAAAGAACCAATAAGCATTAAACAGACATTTGGAAAATAGATCAAAATACAAGCAAACAAACAACAAAAGACAGCTAACAGTTTCTTTGCATGGATAATAGGACTATCCACTCCGTAAGATAACACCCTTCTGTCGGACATCGCTTGTTCACCAGCTTTTAGAAAGTTCCTCCACTTATCTACAGTAATGAAGCGGTTGAGAAACACCAACCGAAGCCGAAGCGAACCGTTCCCTACACCAAGTGCACTCAACTATGTGGATTTCTTAGTTGATAATTGAACTTGATCTTGTATCATTTTTGCAGCTGAGTACTTCCAAGAAAAACAGTCTGAAGGTATCCTAACCGCTATATGGCGCTGGATAATGCTTAAAAGTTTACTTGACCAACTTTTTGGCAAGTACATGGTCTAGTTTGGTATCTCTGAAGATGGGGTGGTTATGCAGGCACGATAGTTTTATCATCCTAAAACTATTATGTTTTTGAAGTATTTATTTATCATAAACATAAAGATTGTCAAACAATTGCCACTCGCATGTTTGTACCAAAGTTCATAAAAAACCGATAAGGAGAAATGAAGTTGATGAGGAGATAGGTGTCACGTGAATGGGAAAGAATGCACACAGCTTGCAGTGAAAAGGTTCCCCATGAATATATTTACTACGAAGACTTGTTCTTTATGCTAATGCACAGAAATAAAAATTTTCATTAAAAGGCGGAATGATCAATGATTCATACTGCTTAATAAGTATTGAGATCCAGATGAAAGATAGTTTGTTGTTGATGTTTAGAATGGTTGAGATACGGTTCAGAGGATGACAATGCGACTGATGAAGGTGCTGAAGAATGAAAGTGATGCGAGGTCATGTATGACATACAAGAGGATATCATATGTCAAAGAGATAGAGAAGAGAACTTCATGAAAATGAAAATTTTGTCAAAACTTGTAGGCGATAGTGGATACACAAGGGGAAAAAGGGAATGTTTCATACAGTTGACAAATCAAATATGTATGAGACAATGTGCAGCATGCTATTCAGATGGCCCTGCTAGTTTAAATGGACACTTTGGAAGCAATTGAGCTATATATTCAGTGTGATGTTTTTGTTGATAAATTTGTTTTATATCTTTGGAAATTAAATTACCTAAAGTATATATGTTAGTGGAATTCCTATTGATTCAGAATGATGGAGTTAGTTTGGTGCAGGTGATTCAGTCCTTTATGCATTTGCTCAACGTTACCGAGCCAAAAGTGTATAACTAAAGGATGTGGAAGAACTAGAGATTTGTGAGTGGACATGCAAAGAACAATAGGTTGGATAACTATTGTATGGTTCCTTTCTCACGTAGAAAACTGTAATTGAGGTAAAAGTGACATTTACAATCCCAGATCCATGCTGCTGGAAAAGGCATTTAAGAGTTATGCCACCAGTAGCAGTGACATTCTCAACGTTTCAGATGGATAAGTCGAAGATAAGCCAGCTATCCTCACTGAGGATGAAGCTCGGAGTTATTTGGAAGCAGAAGTGGAGGCCATAAAAATGAAAATGGGTAAAGAAGAGTAGAAGAGAGAATTAAGAAGCTTACCCTAAAAACCCTAAGCTTGAAGCTTTTGAAGAAAATGGTGAAAATGAAAGCTTTTCCAAGAAAGCCACCAGCTAGAGAAGTGTTTAAGTGATGGAGGAGATTAGGAAAACGGGGTTAGATGAAATTTTTGTGATGGATGAGGCAAAGGGAGACTGCGGCTAGTGAGCTTGGGGTAGAGAGAGAGGGGAGGAGAGAGAGTGTAGAGAGGGAGGAGAAAAATTCAAGAGGAAGAAGAAGGTAGAGAAAAGAAAGTGCATAGGAAAATGAAAGATGCTTTCTTTTTGGTTTTTGAAAATAATGTGATGTAATTAAATTTGTGAAACACAAAATTACCATACTATTTGGGGCAACATCCATGCAGCGTGTGGAGAGAAGAGAGAGGAGTGCATGGCTTCCTTGAAGCTTGGAGAGAAATTTCCAGAAGCTTCGCTCGAGAAGCTTATGCGCGTTTCTTAATAAGAAATTACCAAAAGTGGCTTGTCTCCGTAATTAAATACTCTTGAACGGATGATTAATTACTCTGTTAGAATTATTTTCCCTAGTGAATAAAAATTACAGAGCTTGATGAAAATAATATTTTATTGTTCATCGGATAATTTTGATGATCTGGCCCGATTTTATTTATCCAGTATAAAATCTCAAAAAATGCAAACCTACGCAAGTAAATTATGTCCAGGCCGCAAGGTTTGGTAAGATCCTTCCGTCGATGTCGATAGGTCAAGGTTTACCAAATTTCAAGGAAAACATGAATATTGGGAAAATGGAAAACATGAATATTGGGACGAATGACTATTCATGATGAAATCATTTTGGGGTATTACAACGCATTTCTTGCTCAATATGCATACGCCAAAAATGAAGAAACGTATTAAAAATATTCGATGTTTCCGAAAAAATCCACAAAAATTATAAATATTATAAAATGATGATTAATGATAAAATAAATAATTTTTTGAGATTATGTTACACAAAAGATGAAGCCAAGCCTGCACTCTGAATCCTCTTTCTTCTTCCTCTTCCTTTTTCCCTTCTGGTTTCCTATTTCTCTATTTTCTTCTTTTCTTTTTTCTCTCCCATTCTCGCTTTGGGATATATATCAAAGAGGCAAAGTCTAACTTTGCTTCTTCCCCGTACAAGTACCCTCCGATCTCGGCTAAGAACACTTAGATTTCACTAAATCTAGATTTTTAGCTTCCAACAAGTTTAAAATAAATCCTAAGATTCATTAAAAATATTGTTTCACTTTATTTGCTTTTTATTTTTCCATGCTCGGCTACTAGTCAAACCGTATTAAAACACACAACCAAGATGCTTAAAAATGTCAACCTGACTAATATGCTTAAAAATGTCAAATTAACTGCTGCTAAATCTCAAACTTTAAGCGTAGCTTATGACCACACATTTGCGGACACGAAAACAAACTCTTCACATTTATTTCCATTAACTAAGTTAGATTTAAGCCACTTCCGAAGCTAAAATAACGACTATATTTCTCATATAATGTTACAGTAAAGTGCCTAAATATGCTAGAAAGAATCACAAAATTACACATACATGTTAAGTAAGTATTGAAGCTACCTCTCGTAACCATATACAAGCCTAACATATTTTCTAAGGTGTTACAAAAGATATGTTGAAGGAACACATAACTAGCGAGTGTAACACACTGACAAAGAACCAAAATGGTTTAATATTAGTCATTCACGTCAAGGCCCAAGATCTCTCACTTGGGTCTCTCAAAATTATCATATTTGAATTTACCTCAATGTTTCAAAACCTTACACTTGATTTGAAAGTAAGAAAATCTACTACTCAATTTTTTTTTAAATAGTAACTTTTGCTCACCATTCAAATCACTCTAAAATCCATCCATCGAGAGACATGCACCATAAATTCAACTAAGATCATTACTACTCCCCCGCGCTTACAGCGGAGACATTGTCCCACAATGTCCAAGCATACATACATCGAGAAAGGAAATAAAGTCAAGTAAACTAACAAAGTGCATAATTAGACATTAAGAAGAGAAATAGGAATTCGAGAACTAGTAATTATCATTCATATCCAAAATAAAAACCAATACAATGCCAAAAGATCAATTCATATTCCAAATCTGAGAATCGATACAAAAAAAAAAAAAAAAAACAAATATTACAGACTTAATCTACAATAATATAAGATTTAAGAAACTTAAATATGAAGATAAACAATTTACCTAGGCGCATATTAGCACGGTTGAGAATTGCTACAGGCAAACACATTAAGTGAAGAGCATTATCATAAATCTCCATCTCCCGATGTATAGCATCTGCTCTACTCTCATCAGGGACTAATTTGTCTATACAATCAATGATGCCTCGATTAACCTCACCGTCCCTTTTAAAGCTTGCTAAGTATCTGAATGTTGGGTTTAGGTAATATATTGCTGCATGAATAGGCTGATACAATTGTTTGTTCCATCTATTATCTATAGTGTTTTACACAGGCACATAATCACTCTTTCTTCCATTAAAATTATTTCTAATGGTTTCTTTTATCCTATCCATGACTTCATAAAGGTAGCTCATAGATGGTTCTACTCACAATTCACATACTCGGCATTTGTCCTCCACATACACTACATGTTATATCAACTCAAACATGAAAAGCTTATTATGTAGTTGTAGGTGTGATATAGTTACCTTTTAAGATCTAAATTAGAAGTAAAGCTGGTATTTCTAGACCAAAATCCACTTCTCTAAAAGTATCATGAAATCCATCTCTTAATGGGTTATTTTATTTATTACAATCAAAACCAACACTATTCAGGTTGGCCACATTTGAGAGAAATGTGAAGCTAATATGACCAGGTATATAAATCTGGGATAAATCTAAGTGATATTTCAACTGTTGATGTCTTCTCATTTTAAATAGCTAAGTAAGGAATCTGGTTTGGTTGGCATCTGTTAAATAAATATCTAGAAACCAACCATGTTAGTTTTGGATCTAGGACCATCCTGGAACCTTTTATTTATTCTTTTCTAGTCAATCTGTTCTTAATATCTGGACGTAGTGTTGGGAAAGAGTTTCACATCATACTTTGGTTTCCTACTTTATAACTTCATACTATTATTTACCAGAACGATCAGAATAATTGGTAATCATGATCCCAGAAAGAAGGAATTGACAATTATTGAGAATGTCAACTCTGTCATGAAGTGTTAATCCCCATAACTCAGAATCTGAGTTCCCCACCATAAATCCTTATTGTCATTAATAGGACCCACTTCCTTGGATAAAAATCTAGACTTCCTAAATGATTCCAAACACGGTTTTTCTTCTTGCTTCCCAAATCTAAGATCGATCAAAATTACTTAGTTCTGATTGCTGCACTGCAAAAGGACCATCCCTGTACCATCAGATGCGTTGAAACTACTAATGGAAAAGCTACACATGAGATTCCTCAAGCTAACTCCATGTGAGAAACTAACCATTGGCAGAAAGTCAAAGATAGAAGTAATTAATGACACTGAAACTAGCAGCAGAAATAGATAACTAATACCACGATTATATCGCAACAAAGATTTTGAAAGAGATTTTTTGACCAACTATAACAACTTCTGTGTGAACTCCAGTTTGTGTTTTTCTACTGTTACTCTCCAAGGTCTTTCAGAAGGGATGCTTCCATTTCTTCTGGGGTGTAAAGATGAAAGACTTGGTGCTTTCCTTCAAAGAACAGGCTAAACGGTTCTTTAAGCTCTGTATTAGGAAAACTTTACTCTTGATACCACAATATCCAGAATGAAATTTACTATCTATTTTATGCAAAATTTATTGAAATCAACCACAACTGGATGGTTACATAGTCTTCCAACAATCATTTGGCAGGAAAGAAAAGAACCATGCCACATTGGAAAACTGCAAACCATACGTGAATTTAGATCCATCGACAATCTTTCCAAACTTTGTAACTGAAGGCAAAGAAAATGTTTTATCCATGAGTTCACAAAACTAAAACCATGTCCTTTCAATTGTCATGTTCTTCCCGCAATTAGTAGTTCCCAACTTTACCTCTGGAGCCATACTTGGAAAACTTCAAACAGTACGTGAACCATTTATATCCCTCGACTAAACAGATCTTTCCAAATTTTGTAACTGAAGGCAAAGCAAATGTTTTACCCACGAGTCTACAGAACTAAAACCATGTCCTTTCAATTGTCATGTCTTCCCGGAATCACTAGTTCCCAACTTTACCTCTGGACCCATACTAGTTAAGAACTTAAGATAACTTTTTCCTTCTAATGTTTTCCCTTTCCCTCCCATGGATTGGGATAATTGCCACCAAGCTCACTCCTCTCCCTGTTCTATGGTTTAGAAGCATGAGGCAGTCCAGGCTGGTGTTCTCTCAGAGTTGCAAATGAAAAGCACCGCGTTCTAGTCTAACGGAGCAAACAACTCGCAAAGAGAGCTTAACTTCCATCAACTCTAGGTTTTGCTGGTTGATTAGGAGGCAGGCGCACAGACCAACTATAGGCATCAAAGTAGGCCATAGTCCAGTTTCCCAAACTCAAAGATGAGACGTTTAAGGAACATGACCTTTCTCAAGCATAACCTATCAATGATGTCACTGAAAACCTCCTAAAAACCAACTAAAAACCAGCAAAAGACAAGATTGACACCAAACACGGTTTCTGCTAATCATACATTGATAAAATAGAATTTCATCATAATCAATTGCATATGGAGCACTAAAACAACAAGCGATCAAGCAGCCGACTCCATATAATGGCATTGAGAAAACAAGATAATAAACTAAATTGACGAAAATAGATGTGCAATACGTATTTATCTGTGGGGGCATGAAGATGATGTTGGGGGAGTAAATCATCTACCTGTGTTTCGTGGGCATCCTTAATTGCTTTCCCCTGAGATGGCTTGTACGGACACACCGGTGGCACTCGCTCCAGCCTTCTGTATTCCTTGCCGAATAACCTGTACACTCTTGCCTGGACAAATACATATCTTTTATCAACATATGTACAAAAATAACACACACACAGGCCAGTAGGAAATCGAGGAGGAGGGGCACGATATTGACGATGGGAACAAGGAAAAGTGGCAGCAAACATGCCAAGCAGACCTGCAAGAGACGATATTCCTTTGTGTGTATAGAGAGAGAGAGAGAGAGAGAGAGAGAGAGAGAGAGAGAGAGAGAGAGAGAGAGAGAATCTTACCATCTTGAACCTGTGAGCTTCTCTGGAGAGACCCAACAGAAGAAACAAAGTTGAAACGAATTGATCAATCAACGCCTTGCTTCTGCAACTGACACCGATCACCCAAAGCAAAACGCCTCTCTCTCTCTCTCTCTCAGAGGCAAGAATGGATTTCGCTCTCAATGATGGATTCGGGCAGAATTTTCTAGCCTTGGAGTCAGTCAACGGGTCGGGGCATGACCCAGAAATCCGACGGTAGGATTGACAATTCGCATAATGGTTCATCTTGGACTCAACGGATCGGGGCATGACTTAACTTTCTGACGGTTCATGGTCATATTGCATCTCTCTCTCTCTCTCTCTCTCTCTCTCTCTCTCTCTCTCTCTCTCGCGGAAGCCTCTTCGATATCGGGTTTGCGAAAGTGAAGGTACGAAGTGGTTAAAACTTCATATTGCCGACGATTTTCTTATATCGCCTCATTTCCGGTGGTTGGTAGTTTTGTTTATATGCTCACAATATGTTTGTTGAAATTCTTCAGACGAGTAACAGCATTATGCCTGTTCCCGTAAGACTTCTTCACATTGAGAGACTTCACGTGATCCTTTCTTGAATCGTCACAGGACTCCGTGGGGATTGAGAATTTCAGTCTTGGGAAGTGGGTTCCCGCCAATCGTTTGTTGAATGGCTTGTTCAGTTTCTCCGTGCCAGATTTCTTGGAGCCGCGTGCTGAGGGTAGAAGAAATAATGGCACCACGTTCATCTCAAGGGGTCGATACACTCAAATACGGCCAGCACTCTGCAACTATCCGAAGAATGGCTACGAAGAAATCGGAATTGAGTTCTCGGAAAAAAATCCCGAAAAATCTCCGGTATCGCCGGTGCACCAAAGTGCCTCCTGATCCAGATATCGACAGGATGCGCAGGAAGAAAGAATTAGAAAAAGCAAGCTTAAGCAATTCTAAAGAGGACAGCCCTGAGGATGATTCTTGGAGCCAAGATGAGTTAGAGGCTATCTCTTCATTGTTCCGGGGGAGAGTACCCCAGAAACCAGGCAAATTGGAGAGGGAGAGATCTCTCCCTCTGTCGATGCCATACAAAACTCGACCCCTTGGCTACCCGGCCCCAAAAGATCACATTAGATCAGCTGCTTCTTCACTCGTTTCCTCTAGATCATCACTTTGTAAAAGGCTTTACAAAAATCCAACCTTCTTGATCGAGCTTGCCCATGAAATCAGAGACCTGCCGACAGAGAAGAACGTCTCTGAAGCCCTTGACAAATGGTGTGCAATTCTAAGAAAAGGCTCCTTGTCCATGACTATTAGAGAATTGGGCCATATGGGTTTGTCTCAAAGGGCACTAGAAACATTTTGCTGGGCCAAGCAGCATCCACGGCTCTTTCCAGATGATAGAATCTTGGGGTCAATGGTCGAGATACTAGCTAGGAGCTCGAAGTTGAAGATGCCAAAAGATATGGAAAATTTCATGGGATCTGCTAGCAGAAGTGTCATTGAAGCCATGTTAAGGGGATTCATTAGATCAGGCAATGATAAAATTGCTACGGAACTTCTTGGGATAGCTAAAGATGCTGGCCGGACATTGGATGCAAGCATTCATGCCAAATTGATCGCTGCACTAGCCAAAAACCATATGAAGATTGATATTGTATCGGTATTATTGGAGGAATTAGGAGAGAGGGAGGAGCTGAATCTGAAGCAACAAGATTGTACTGCACTAATGAAGGTTTGCGCCAAAATGAGAAGATTTGAAGCTGCAGAGGATCTGTTTAACTGGTTCAGGAACTCTGGGCACAAACCAAGTGTTGTTATGTATACAACTCTGATTCACAGCAGATACAGCAACAGGAAGTACAGGGAGGCAATGGCCGCCGTGTGGGAGTTGGAGGAATTGAACTATTTGCTCGATCTCCCCGCTTATCGTGTCGTCATTCAACTATGTGTGGTACTGAATGATCTTTCTAGGGCTGTTAGGTACTTATCAAGGCTTAAGGAAGCAGGGTTTTCTCCATCATATGATATTTATCGCAATATGATAATGATTTATGCACAGAATGGGAGGGTGGCTAAGTGCAAGGAACTATCAAAGGAAGCCGAGATGGAAGGATTTAAATTGGATAAAGAAACTGTATCCCTTTTGTTGCAGATAGGAGGGGTTGGTCCGGTCTGTAATGCATGAGAGACATGCTCTTGCTGCCTTTAGCAGATGGCAGGGTGCCTAAGTGCATTAGTTGATATAGCTCTCTAGATAATTTGATAATTTGTTGCCTTGTATTGTTCCTTCACACTATTATGTGGTGACACGTTTAGGTACAACAACAACTAAGCCTTTTTCCATACTAGACGGGGTCGGCTACATGGATTCTTTGTTTCCACATATCCCCTATTGTGTGCCATGTTAGAAGTTAACTCACAATACATTTAGGTGCTAGTAAATATAAAAAAGTCTCAATCGTTCGTTATTTTACAAGGAATGGATTTTTTTTTATGATGGATGAATAGTTGAGATTTGAATCCATAAAGTAAAAGTGCATGTGTATTTTTTGTAGGTATACTTTATTGAAGTTATGAAAAGCTGTGGAAATAATAACCTGTAAAAGAGGTACTTTGGTGCTAACAAGGTATGAAAAACTAAATTTGGAAAGTATTAAAGAGGTAGAGGACGACGACAAAAGTGTTGGAAAGAAATAATAAATAATGATCTAACAAGGCACATGATAGGGATATGTGGAATCAAAGAATCCATATAGCCAATCTTGTCAAGTATGGGAAGGCTTAGTTGTTGTTGTTGTATACTTTATTGAAGTTAATGTTACACAAATGATTGAAAGAAAGCTAGTTTATGTGGCTTTATGTTATGGTAAGATGGAAAAAAAAAAAAATATATATATATATATATATATATATATAGAGAGAGAGAGAGAGAGAGAGAGAGAGAGAGAGAGAGAGAGAGAGAGAGAGAGAGAGAGACTACACGTGTTTGTTATTCCAAGAGCACCAATTCCAGCAGCACGATGAATAGTTTAGAGAAATTTCCCATCTGGCGGTAACGTGAAACTACAAAACTAGTTTTGTTTTGATCATTTGTATTTCATCTACTTCAATTAGTCATAGAAGAGTGACAAACATATGTATAACAAAACTCAGGCTTTGAAAGGTGTTTACGGTCTATATTTTCAAATGCAAGTTCTTGCAGATTAAAATCCATCCTGTTAATCAGCTTTTGAACAAAGCTGCTCAGTATGTCAATTGATCTTTGGACTTTCCAGATCAATATCCGTCCTATTAATCAGTTGTAGATCAAAGCTACGAGACCAGTCACAGTTGACGTCGAATTCTTCAGATCAACACTGAAACTCGCCCGACTTTAGGATAAGACGAGTTAATCTCATGGGGTCAACACCATCGAAGTTACTGGAATTAGACCGATTGATCGTCATTTCAAATCGTCCATCAACTCATTCTGTTACCAAGACTCGAAAGACCGAACCTGTCAACATTATTGGTAAATATACATACAATAAAAAAGGGCGACAACGAAAAAAGTTATACAAGTAGAGGAAAATCTAAATTTAGTGGATCACGAATCAATCAACTATGAGTCTTGCTATCAGCAGAGACGGGCTGCCAATGGAAAGAAAGACCGGACCAAATCGGTAAAAAGACAAACCGGTCGATGCAGTGAGATGTGAGAACACCGGATGCCATTGCAATCTGAGTGTGGAATTATCTTGTGCCATAAGACTAAGATTGTTGAGGAGACATAGTCCAAGCCCCTTGAATAAACAAATTTGATTAACTGAAATAAATATAATATTATGTGTATATTTTATAAAAGCATGTTAAACCGATCACTTAGATGGGTGTACTTGTCTTAAACGGGTGAAGAGTTCTTTTTTTAGATTAAAGATTGTCTTCAATGGGAAACTATTAAATGAGCAAAAAGTTCTTATGCGACAAAAATTGTATAAAATATTATCCTTATTTAACAGGCCGGCTTTTATTTGGCTCACCTAGCTTGCAGCTCATCTCATTTTAAATGAGCAAATGAGGCGATCACTAACAAGAAACAACCTACTGAGATGAGCGACAAACAGCACCAGCACAGTTCATCAGCATGTTTCGCAGCTTTGGTAGGAGTCCTATTTTTATGTTTGTGATCTATATTATGCAGAAATTAGAGAAAAATCATAAATTAAACCGCATAAAAGAAAACATGGGTTGGAGGTCTCACAACCCCACAAAATCCACTATCCAAGTAACGCGCATACAGGAAGAAGGAAAGCGCTTTTGCCTGTAGTAAAAATATAAGAAACAGGGTTCCGATTTCTTAATACCCATTTACATAGCATCTAAGCATCTAGGAAAATTTAATCAAGATGGAGAGCGTAACCAAAAGAGGATACATCTCTTAGCAAGTTCTCGGTGATCTGTAAACGATGATCTACCGCAAAAGACTTGCACGGCATACATATTATCTAGTCATCTTGATGTGAATGTTCCATGGTTGAGAAGCAGCGGTTGAATTATCTGGCAGAAGATTTTTTATTTTGCAAAAGAAGACAAGTCAGATGTCTAAAACCTGACAGTTAACCAGCTCAGCAGAACCAAAGTTTTTAGTAGCAACGGTCATCCATACATCAGACACTGGTTCCAGTGATGTCTGTGGAATATTAGAGGATCTCAATGGTGAAGGTGATGGCTGTGACGAAGAAGAAGAAGAAGAAGAAAGCTGGCATTGATGAAGATAGAAGGAGGAGAAGGAAAAGGAGGAGAAAGAGGAGTCGAAGAAGCTGAAGGGCATGAACCAAATGATTTGCGTACGTCTGCCTGCAGGATTGCAACATCATGGTTAGCATCTCTTGTGATAACATGGAGCTTACCAAGCAAACCAGCAAGCAAATATGGAGATTCAGATTCACTAAAATCAAGAATAGGAACTCGGGCAAAAACAACCCTCCAAACATCCTCGTGATGATCATATAATTTGATCCTACCACTATCCAAAGAACTCGAAGGATCCAATGCATACAATTCTCCATTAACCACAACACTCAATTTCGTCCCCGCCTGCCTTGCTGGCCAGCCCTCCCCCATCCCGGTTGGCATCTCAATCCATGAGTTTGTATCCGGATCAAAAATCTCACCACCAACATCAACAAAGGGGGGCCAAGAATACAAACTCTGAGGCACATACAACCTTAACCTATATGAAGTCATTCTGGTCGCAATGGGGTTCAGCATGTCGGCAAGAAATGCAGCTGGTAACACTTGAGCTCTAGAAAATGTCATGCTTGGGATCTGTGTTCAAGATCCTGTTTTCGGGTCGAAAACCTCAGCAGATTGCAAAGGTGTCAATCCCCCTCGACCCCTACTCACTCCTCCTACAACATAAAGCTTGTTGTTTAACAGACCAGTCTTAGAATATGCCCTTCCAACTATCATTGGACTTGCTTTACTCCACACATTCGAACGTGGATCATACCGCCATATACTCCTCATTGCCGATGATCGCGAAAACCCACCTAATACGTAGAGGCAACCATCGACAGCCCCAATTGAACACCCACACAAAGGCATCCTCTCAAAGGTATCATTGTTCCCAAGCCATCCCTTAATGGCATTTGCAATCCTCACGCTTGCACCAACCATAGGCCAAGCTTGCAATCCGGAAGCAAACTTCTTCCAATCATCTTCATACTTTACATTAGGCATAGGAGGCAACCTCTGCCATTTTCCGGACAAAGGATCAAAGGCATGCCATGAAAGTTTATCTTCATGAATCTTGGTCAGTATGTAAAACCATTCTTCAGTGGTGCCAAGTTCTTTCCTCAGATTGTAAATTTCAGAGCCTGAGAGAGCAGACTTCCAACTCTGTGAAACCAATCTCAAATTCAAATAGCATATTGGCGGCAGTCTTGCAAGAATCTGAATCGATATCTCGTCGGGCAGGCTAGGAATGAGCCTGGGGTGCTCATCCATATAACCAGAAGACACCCGTCGCCTCTTATTGGGCTCCACCTGCGGGACCTCGGGCTATCAGTGGTTGAATACTTGCTTCCGGCCAAACTAATCAATTGCCCCATCTCGATTTCTTCACAGACCAATTCCAAATCGTCAGTAAATCAATCTATAGTTGCACCATCCTCAAGTTTTATTTTTAGAACGCACTCAGTCGATCAAGCAACTGATATATTGGTAATCAAGAAAAAACTAAAGCAATCTACTTCGAAGAATTCGAGGGCGTTGTTTCCAATTAGGCGAACCACCAACTCCCCAGATACTCCAACAACCAAACTGCAGAGATGGTTGCAAGTAGCAGAAGATCAACGCCCTATTTCAGGAGAGCCACAAACCACAAACAATATAATTGTTCCTTAATCCCAGCAACCGAAGCATATCAACGATCCGGGCCATCATCATCAAATTAGGCCAAACAAAGGATTAAGAATTCAATGGCATCATAATGGCCACGACTCTAAAAGAATCAGAGAGACCCCCAAAACCGAAAACCATAGAGCCACGAAGAGGGCGTTTCAAAAACTCGCAAATAAATAGAAAGAGAGAAAGATGGGGGGAAGTCTACCAGAAACAGAGAGGTCGGCAGCGGCGAAACCAACCCCACAGATTCGCGGCAGTACACGTGCGCGTGGGCGTCAGTCTGTGTGCGGGCGCGGAGAGCAATTACCCACAAAGTCTTCGCCGGCCGCCCCTCATTTCACCTCGTCGTCATCTCTCTCCATCATATATTCTTTCCATGTAGATATATCATGCCACCCACCCCTTCAAGAGGGCAACAACTGATATAAGTAATATAATTAACATATATTATTGTATTATTATATATATTACAAAATAAGAATAATATATATAATATACGTTATGGCTGAGTTAAAACCTGCTCGACGATTTAAGCTGGAACTGAATCGGGTCAACCAAACATAAAACAAATAACCAAACTAGAAAACCTTCGGTTCTGTTACGGTTCCTTCTCTCGTGAAACAGAAAACGAAACTAATAGTTCAAATCACTGATTTTTTTGTTTAATAAGTTCTTTCAAATGGTTCACGGTTTGAATTAAAATTATAACCAGAATCAGCAGTTACAAACTGAAACCCGAATCAGGTGGAACCCGTTCAGGTTATGGCTCACAGTTTTGAGCAAACCGAAACATAGTATGTCTACTTATAACTGGATCTATAGTGGTTTCAAGTAAGTTGGTTCCATTCTTACAAATCCTTGGATCTTGATCATTTGATGATTGATATTGTTCTTATGAATCATATATAGACATGTTGAACAAGCTTCATTTGTATGGTATACATTAATGAGATGAAGAGTGAAAATCATTTTGTAATACGGGACGTACTTATCATAATTGATTTAATGGTGCTAGAGCACCCACTCTTGGTGCCTGATTCTATCATTTTTAGTCCAATAAATTCATCTCAATGAATGCAAGAATGGCTATATATATTTATTTTATTTGCTTTTATCCACAGCTTTGATGCATGAATGTAGTTGGTAGTGAAGCGATGTTCGAAGTGCATGATTGTTGAAGCAAAGGAAGTGAAGGAGAAATGTATAGGAAGTGGTGAGAGACGCAGAGGAATGAGTATAAACATATTGTAAATCAATATACTTACAAAGTTTGGTAAGATGCTACGGCTAAAATTATATATAATTGGAGGTTAGGACGAAAGTGTGGTGAGAAATGCTGTACAAACAATTAGAGAAGTAGATAGCAAGCAAGAACCAAGGGAGAAAGGGACCTTCTCGGAAATGAACCTCTCTTGGAACCGAATTGGGCTGGAAACCGATCAGGACGGGAATCAATCAAACCGGATGCGGAACCAGAACCTAATCAGGAACCGCTAGTTCAGGATTTGGCTTTTCTTTCCTTGAAATTTTCAATTTTTTTTGTATTCCACGGTTTTTGATGGTCTAGAACTTCAACCAGAAACACCGTTTCAGAACCTGAAAAACCAGAACTGGTCGGGTCCCGGTATGATTTTGATTCCTATCTCTGGTTTACCCGAAACTAATCATATCTATCTCACACTAACTAGGGTTAGCTGCATGAATTATTATTTACTATTGTGATCTATCGTATATCTTACTTGCATTTTAACTAAAAAAAGCAAGATAGTTTTTCTTCTAATATTTTGAGTGACAATTAATCATCAACATGTACAAAAGATGTTGAGATGGATGGGTGGTCATAAAAGAAAAGATCGTATACATAATGAGGTTATTAGAAATAAATTAAGAGTGACACCAATAAAGGATAAAATGAGAGAATATCATATAGGAAGAAGATAAAAAAGGAACCTTTAAGAAGGTATGAAAAACTAGATTTTGAAAGTATAAAAAGAGGTAGAGGACGATCACAAAAGTGTTGGAAAGAAACAATAAAGAATGATCTAGCTTATTGTGAGTTAACTGCTAACATGGCACGTGATAGGGATCTTTGGAAACAAAGAATTCATGTAGTCAACCCCGTCTAGTATGGGAAAAGGCTTAGTTGTTGTTGTTGTACTTTGTGTAACAATTAAGACCGATACACATTGTATCTCTTATACGAAATGTTTTAAATATCTAAGGTCTTTTTTGAGAGCGATGAAAAAATTGATGGAGATATTACATATAAAATTATAGAGCAATGATTAGGCCCACTATATTATATGATTTTGAGTGTTGAACAATTAATCATCAAGATATACAAAAGTTATTAGTGGCATAAATGAACATGATGATAAGGATAATCATACAAAGAAGTTATCAAAAGTAAATTGAAATAATACCAATAAATGATAAAATACAAAAAATCATTTTAAATGGTTTAAACATAAAAGGTGACCAAAGGAAGTCTCGGTAAGAAGGTGTGAGAAACTAGGTGGTAAAAATGTTAAAAGAGAACTACAAAAGTTTTGAAAGAAAATAATAAAGAATAATATAGTTTTTATTGAGTTAACTATTAACATAGCATAAAAACAAAGAATCCATGTAAGCAGCTTGAGAAAATGCTTAATTGTTTAGTGTGGCTTCGCTCTGTCAAAATATTTAACCATCCATTTCTTAAAGGGTTTCTTTGGAGTTACATCGACGGCCATTCTAAAAAGTTCAAACTATCTTAAACACGTTTCTCTTATCTTTTTGAACGTGTCTCACACCAAATTTTTTCAACATTGTGAATCTCGTCATTCCCTTTGGCCCACACATTTACCTAAAGATTATTGCTTTAAAATAGAGATGTTCATGGAGAAGGGATTCCCCTCTCCCAATTAAGTGAATTCAGGGAATGGAAATGGGGATGAGGATGGGAGAGAGAAAATCCTTGAGGGGATTGGAGCGGTGATGAAAATAACATGTCCCCGCCATGTGAATCTAACCTTGACCCCATTCCATTGATTTTAGAAAGTTGAGCCAATTAGACAAACTATGAGAGACAATAAATAAAAGAAAGTCACATATTTTTAGAATTCATGAACTCATTGTTATTCTCCACATTTTATATGTAATAATATGTTCTAATATAAATATATTTTGCATAAATTAGGGTTTCATTCATATTAAAAGTGAGCTCCAACGCATGTTTGAGCATTCTTTTCTCCAACGGATCTATGTGGGGACCCTTGGGGGCACGAGAACAAGGATGAAAGCATTCTTGGTCCCCATCATGAGGATGGGAACCGGAACATGAACGGGAGCAAGGTTTTGAAATGGAGATAAGGGCGGAGACTTTGATCCTTGACCCTACCCCGCCATATGAACATTCCTACCTTAAAAGAAATTTGTTAGTATCTTTAATTAGAAAAAATTCATTACTGTATTTAATTACTTTAAAATAAATTGGCGAGGGAAGTACATGGTTTATACGTTTATAAAACGTAAAGCATATACGCATGAATTGAATTTTATATCTTTGGTCAGCGCACAGTGACACAAGATGTTAAGGAAAATGAACATGCGTGCTCTTCTAGCAGAAGGATAGCTCACCTTCGAGGGTGGGTGCTACCTCTGTGATTACGGAACTACAACCCCGAAAGTCTAAGGGTTAAAAAGGACGGATCACCGGTGGTTTTTGGTGTTGAAGGTTATCTTTTCTATCCTCAACCACCGGTGTCCCAAAGCCTGTAAGGATCAAGCCTATTCGGCCCTCTTCAAATGCTGGTTTTCTCCGTTGACAACTTTGCTCAAGAAAAACAAGTTCAAACCACTTGAACCAACCAATTTGTTTGATATTGAAAGTTGAAAGATAAATACTAGAGTAGTGGTTAGACCCCCTATATTTTATGATTGAGTATTTGATAGTTAATCATGAATATATATAGATGAGTAGTCACACAAGAAAAGACCGCATACATAATAAAGTAAAAAAAGATGATTAAAGAAAGCTCTAATAAGAGTTTATTGTAAAAATATTTAAAAAAGAGAGAAATACCATCAAAGTATTGGAAGGAAATAAAAAAAATGATGTAGCTTATGTTGAGTTAACTATTTGTATAGCACATGATCAGACTCTATGGAAACAAAGAATCCATGATGACCTCTTTGTCAGTGGCAACACCAACATTCCGATGGTTGTAGTATATGTTTTTTCATTTTTTTCTTTATATTATGTATTTTTTTTGTTATTTATTGTTTTTAATGATAATATATGAATTTATGAAGTGTGTGAATATTCTTTCGTTATATTTGTGAAGTGTGAGATACTCTATTTGAGTGTTTTGGTGGTTTATAAAGTGAAAATTAGATATTTATAAAATACTTTTATTTTCAAGTTTATTAAGATTGAAGTGTTAAATTGAGATGATATGAAGGCATGTTATTGACTTTCAATCTCGGTCCAATGATCTGGCATGACAGTGAAATACAATAATTGAGGGAAACAGATTGAAAATCATATGTATTTTTTGTGAGAAGGAGATTAGTGATATAATTTCTCGTTTGAAACATCACCTAACAAGTACTAAGAAAGAGGTTACTCCTTGCACGACGAGTTAGGAAAATTCTAGATATCATTAAATGACAATGTCTACATATGATTGAGAATATAATTGAGAAAAGACAACAAAAGGATGATATAGAGATGTTTAAGGAAGATGATGATACTGTTAGACTTGGTGATAACATCCCTTCTAATACTAGCATAGAGGTTAGTAGTAATAGTTCTCAACCACCAACTTGAGGAAAAAGGGTTGTTGAAGAGGTTGAAAGTGTTGAAAGCAGTAGAAGATGAAGGGTTAGAGATTATTCAATCATTTTTTCCTCTTAGTACTATACCTGATGTTGCTATGGTTTTAAAGCAATTGTATAAGAAGGTATACATTGCAGTAGGGAGATGGTTTTATGATGCATGCATTCAATTTAATGCAACAATTCTTTTCATTTTCAAGTAATGGTAGATGTTATTGCTAACATTAGTTCAGGGTATAATATGTCATCTTATCAAAAGTTGAGAGAAAAATTATTAGATAAGGTTGTCTTTTAAGTCGAAGAGTATTGTTCGACTTTGGGAGAGTCATTGAAGGAGACATGATGTATTATCATGACAGATTCATTCAAGGAATAAAAAATTGAATGAGATTTATGAAGTCATTGATAGGGCTAAAGAGCTATTAGAAACAATTTTAATAAAAGAAAGAGAAATTATATGCATGTAGAATATTATTGATAATAGATGTAATAAACAATTGCATCAACTTATTCATGCAGTAGTTTATTATCTAAATCCAACATTTAGGTATTCTGTAAGCTTTAAAAGGGACAATGGAGTTAATCGAGGTATCATTGATTGCATCGATAAATTGATCCCCGATAAGAAATGATGATCTATGATAATGCTCTTTACTTAATGGGCTTTTTTGTAGCCATTAACAACCGAAATAATATGTACCAAGGTAAATTATTTATCTTAATATTTAAGTTTCTTAAATCTTATATTTATTATGGAATAACTCTTTATGTTTGTCTTTTTCTATTAGATATTCAGTGGAATAGGTTTTAAAGTGATTGCCCAAACCTTAAAGATTTTGTAATAAGAGTTTTGAGTCAAATATTTAGTGCAATTAGTTATAAAAGAAATTAGAGTGTTTTTGAACATATACACACAAAAATCATCTTCTAATAGATTGGAATATAAGCGACTTAATGACTTAGTTTTCATTTGTTGCAATATGTGGCTCCGACAAAGGTAATAAAAGATTAATTACTAATTAAGTATTCAATTTAATATTTTATTTTATTTTATTGTTAATATTATTTACTTATCTTTCTTGCAGACAATTAAAAAAGTTAAATAGGGAGGAGAACCAATTTGATCCAATAAGTTTAGATAATTTTGATATCTTAGAAGAGTTGATTATGGAAGATAGTGAAGCAAATACACTCTGAAGAAAGCATTCAATTGATTAATTTGAAAGGAGTGCAACAACATCAAGAAGACGATGATTTTGATTTTGATGCTGAAGGTGATGATGATATTGAACAAGAAGGAGAAGATGAAGATTATTTAATTGATCCTTATTATTATAATATGTAAATGTAATTCTTTTTTCAATCATGAAAGTTGTAATTTTGCGAAGGATGTACTAGTTAAATGATTTATAGTTTACACATTGAAAATTGAATGGTGATTGATGAATATGTACTCAACTTATGTATTGTATGAATTGTTTTCAATTATCGTGATTTTTCTTAATTTTTATAATTTTCTTAAATTTTTAATATTTAAAAACAATACAAGACAATACGATACGAATTGTGAATCAAAACAATACACGATACGATATGCATCGAACAACATTGATCTACCCTACTCAAGATTGTGAAAATCACAACGAAAAGGAGATTCCATAAAGGAGATTCCATTCTTCACAGCAACAATAAACCCAAATTTTGGAAACCTGTATATTACGTTGTGCCTTAAGATAATTTCTTGATCGACTTTAGGTTGGAGAATGATTCTGATTTGGCCTAATGTTTCGATATCTCGAAAGTTGGAGTATTGTAGTTAACGGCTGCCTTGATTAGGCAGCTCCTTGCTCTAGCTCTTTCCTTCACCTTTCTTGGGCCCAGCCCCGAGAAACCGCACCAGGGAGATGAGGCTTTTCCTTTCTCTGGAGAAGAAAAATGAGTTGTCCAGAAATAGGCAGGGCGATGAGATGCAACCTTATAGCGAAGAATACAGAAGGTCGACCAACCTGGGAGGTCAGAATTGCACCGCGGCAGTGCAAAACACCAAAGGTAGGATTCCCTTGTCCCCACGACATGTGCCATGGGTTTAGCACCTATAGGAGCCAAACCCTTTTGTTACAGATTTTGCTATCAGCTTGTACTTGTAACTTGCTGTTTCCGGTATTGGCTAGATTAAGAATAGTTCATCTCTAAGCCTATCCAACAAATGACAAAAAGTTTTGTAATTATGCAGGTGGTTAATGGAGATGAAAAGGTTGAAGACTGGAAAGAGCGATTGTCTTCTCTAATCAAGGAAACAGCCTAAATAATTTGATTTGGGGAGTGAAAACCTTTTCTATGTATGGACTTTGCCGGTTTATGCTTTGAAAACTACTACCATATTGGCATCAACTATTGCTATACTCATCATCCCTATGCAGCAGAGTGGAAAACTCCTTCAGGTGCTGAATTTCCACGAGACATCTCGCAGATGTTTTACCATACAACCATGTCCAAATAAAAACATTTACCACCAGAGAGAAATTTCTGTATTATGCTGATGATTTTAAGTACTGCTTACTGATAATGATTATGCCATTGAAGACTGACTCTTCAAGATGTAAATCTTATACGAACAAGTCAGGAACTTCAATTATATGGTGGTGTGAACCATCCAGCAATCCCATATAGATTCAAAGTCAGGAACTTTGGATTTAAAAGAGAGCTAGATCATTTGAGTCATCGATGCTACTCTAACCATGGCGTCTATAGCTATTCCCTCTGCTTGCCTTTTCTTTTTTGTTCAAAGGTTGATCAGTCCAAATATGGATGTTCTTCATGATTATGTAAGTTTTTTGATAAACCTTTAACCGAGGCTCTTCTGGAAAGTTTTGCAGTAGAATTATCTCAATATTCTGTCCCCTTCATTTTGCAACCATTTACTCTTGGTAGCTTTACCCAGATAAGAGTGAGCCAAGTTAGCAGTTCGATCTCGTCTAGGGGATACCAAGTCAGACTGAAAGTCGCATTTCCGGCACTTGAGCAAGAACTAGTTACACAAAACATACTCGCTTGGTCATTTCAACTTGCCTTTGTGTCCAAACAAATAGATTGCGAATGTAATGCCATGATTTCAAAGTTTAGAAGAGATACCAGTACAGTTATAAACCGACCCACAGGAAACTTTCTTTATAAATGAGAAAGTTTTACAAAGGCATTATTCAACAAGTGAATGATGATGGCAACAGAATTCGGCCTAAAGGGGTACAACATAATCATTTATAAGGGCAACTCTGACGTGATTCAGGTAACACTAGTTTTAGCCCATCTACATTTTTCTTTACAGATTGACAGAAAACACTATTCAGAAGTCCGAATGATATAGGCACACTAGATCTGAATGACTCACTGGCGTGCGACAGAGAGGACATTCAGGTTTCCCATTGCACCATTCTATGATACAGTTCCTGAGGAGCAAATTAGAAATGGAATGCAATGAAGTGCGACTAGAAACAAATGGACCCTCCTAAATGCTTGTTATGAAGAAAAATTACCAGCAAAACACGGCCGCAAGAAGTAGCTGTCGGGTGCTGCCTGATACTGAGGCATAGGGTACATTTTCCATTAGTGCTGCCTGTCTGAGACTGGAAAAAAAGAATGTGTACAAGTATTAAATAAAGAAAGAGTGAGATTCTTCTAGTTACCATACACAAGATTTACGAGGCAGGCAATCAAGCGGTGGTGCAATTTTTTTTTATTTCAACGATTGATTACCTATGTACTTCTGGGAGGCACTCTTAACTTTAACAAAAGTATAAGCAGACTCTCTCTCTCTCTCTTCTATATATATATATATAAGTATAAGCCACCTTCCAAAAATTATAGCTATGTTATGCAGACTCGAACTATGAGAGAAATTCACCTCTTTGTTCTCAAGCGTTGCACTAAAACCTTCTTACAAACTTGTGGTACATTATGGCTTTAAGTTTCACCCAGCAGTATTTATTCTTGAATTCTCAAAGAGTTTTATAAGCGACTTTTGACCAGAAGTAAATTTTTATGAGAAAGATAAGGAAGGACTGCCTCTGAGGAAGATGCAGAATACGAAGTCCAGTTGCCTTTTGTGGTAGTTGACTCTGTCACAAGGTCTCCATCTTCATTTAAAACAGGTACACCTAAACCTGAAGCAAAAGAAAAAGGGATGCCTTGATTAGACATTCAAACTGATCAGGATATATAACATTACAACTTATTTTATTGTAACGATAGCAGGAAACGCATGAATAACAAATCAAACAAAAGAAAACCTGGCATTTTCTGGTAAGATCGCAAGGAAGTACATTGAGCTGAAGTTGCAATAGGTGAGAAATTGCTCTTGCGTAGTCCTTCTAACCCAATAATACATAGCTGGATTAAAAGGAACACTCCAAGTATTTGATATCTGCACCATGGTGGCCAACTTGAAGCTATCAAACTGAATCACATTTATAACATTTTCTGTATAATAATTCGGTCAAGCATGATAAGATAGTGGTTTCAAATGGAAAGCACATCAGGCAGGAATACTTGATGGCCTAGCAGTAAATAACAGAGGTTTACAGATATAGTCAGAAAGCTTGGAGTTCCACCAACTACATGATACATCTAAGCATCTCTGCCAGGTGCAATAATATTTCGAGAAACAATTGGTTTAACAAAGATTAAATGAGGTCCATATTTAGGCTCTAGTGCTGATTGGATTTAGTTCCCAGGTCATCTCATAGTTGGATTTTCTGAGAGACTCACAGTTGCATGCATATATCACCAAAGAACGCATGCTAGACTTCAGATGATCTTTGACACATTGTACTTGTGGTTGAAATGACCTAATGCCACAATATAGATTGATGTACTGTTTATATTCCCATCTCCTCTCACCCTATTAAAGACTCCAACTAACTAGTACACCTTTAACTGATATTTGGTCCCAGAAAGATTTCAGTATATTGTTTCAAAAGGAATAGCTCCAGAAAGATGTCAGTATTGGTGAGAGAAAACAATAGGGGAGGAGTAGCTGATTGCTAGCTGGCATAACATGGTTAATAAAAATTTTGGTGAATGCCACATAATTGGAGAAATATTTCTTTGGTTTTGGTTGTATTCTCAAACTAAAAGAAAAAAAGAATAGGATCAGATTTCCATAATTATAAAAATATTGATCTTATGAGTTATGACTACAAAGCATCAAGAAAGAATAATAGAGCAACATCTCACAAGAAACCACATGTATCAGAGGACTGATGATTTCATGAATGAAAGATAATACCACTTACTTTCTATTAGAACTGACAAAAATTTAGAGAATGGAGACAACCTTCTGTACCCAGAGGTTCAAAACTTAATCTGGTTTATACTAACTAGTAATATGCGTGCCACATTATCAATATTACATGAAGTAACGCCCCTAACTTTACTGTGGCCTTTGATTGAGCGGCTTCCCAATGAATACATGACGAATACCTGCAATTTTTTTTTATATATGGTAATATAGACCTGTAAAAATATATAGACAACCACATTAATGTACTGAATTAAGAAATTACATGTCTCAACAGGCCATGTTGTTGGAAATCAAGTTAAATCTTGATTAATTAGAGTTATTATTTAGTTATAGGTGTATACGTAGAGTCATAAGTAAGTTTGAGTCATGTAAAGTATAGTAGTTTGTAATACGGGTCCCATTAGGAACCGTAATCCATGAGTTACTTATTAGGGTCATTTTAGTCTTTCAAGTTAAATCAACATATAAGTAGTCATTAGGGTTTGTTATTAGGTTTTAATGTGAAAAAGGGTGGCGGCGGCAGGAGCTGGCCGATCCACACCATTGTAGTGCTCCATTGTGTAATGTATTTTCTTATTCAATTCAATGATTGATTCAAGCCCAAAATTCAACACATGTATCAAGAAGGAATCTAACAACAAAACAGGGTGCTAGTTCAGTAGCAGATAGGAGAAAACGATGACTTGTAACAATTGATCTATTATCATTTATTAAATTTTACCTGACAAAAGTAGTTGACTACTACTACAACTAAGCCTTTTCCCATACTAGATGGGGTTGGCTACATGGATTCTTTGTTTTTTGTAGAATCCATGCTAAGTTGACAAAGTTTTACGCTGGCTGTCAGAAACCTAACACAACCTTCCTTTATCCGGGCTTGGGACTCGCCATGCAAGGGTGATTCCTTACATGGGCAGAGTTTGACAAAAGTAGTTGACTAATGAAAAAAATGATAAAGCAAAACACCACAAGGTGATAAGAATCATGATAGAAGTAATTATCTTTTCAAAATGCCACTGTTAATCGAAAATAAGAGAGTAAACTCACCTTCAAAGTAAAAGAACATCATATTGGAACGGATGGCTAGTTGCAACATCCCATGGACAAATGGAAGCATCTAAACAGATACAACATACAGTGCAGAAGTTGAGATGCTACACGTGCATAAGCATGAGAAAAATCATTTCATTAAGGATATAAAGGAGCACAAATGCCTTTCACAGTCTGCTCAATTGATGACAATGCTAAAACAGAAAATCTTTTTAACATAAAAAGGTGTAGCTTACCATGTGCCATCTCTGGATTGTGTTACGCCATAATCCACGTATTTTCTCCCCAAGGCTTGACAAACTTGACATGGATACCTCTGCTGAAGGAGGGGGCTGCTCAGGGGATGGAACTTCACTACCACTGATTTCATAAATACCACCAGGGTGTGAATCTGCCAATAGCATTCCTTGGGCAGCCATTCTCGAGCTAGAACAGTATATGAGTCAGTTCAACATCGTTATGAAGCATAAAGAGAGGCAGCCAATACAACCACTGTGCCCCCAGATACACCACAGGAAATCTACAAAAAGAAGACTAACCTGATTCTTTCTGCAAGATATGGAACCACAGTCCGATAAACAACCAAAAGAATGTCTTGCACGTGTTGGAGGAAGATCAGAAGAACTTGTAACCTTAAAGAAGGAAAATAATAGAGATTTAGGATTCAGAGATCATGGAATATGCCAAGCCATCATGGGCTAAAACTGATTCTACAGTAGCATTAAACAAAAGGGGCATTGGTATGTCAAACAAACCTAAAGGTTTTCAATGTTACTAGAACAACAAAATATATCACCTCTCATGTACTCCGCCATTTATTTGAGATTAACTTAAGACAAATTACTTAAAACAATTTCCAAAATGTTAGGCACACGATAAGGATCTGTGGAAACAAAGAATCCATGTAGCCGACCCCGTCTAGTATGGGAAAAGGCTTAGTTGTTGTTGTTAGGCACAGATTTATCAAATTTAATTTCATATGCAGCAGTAAAAGAGGTGTTGACTTGCAAAACAATCAAAACATATTATGTTATTAGATTACCATATCCAACTGCAACATGGTTGATTACTTTCAGCCACTATGTGTGTATATACATGTGTGTGAACATGTGCATGTGTTTATGTTTGTGCATAAGCACATGTGCATGCATGTGTATGTGTCTGCACATGTGCATGTGCGTGCGTGCATTTGTGAGTAACCTTCTCTCTCCTTTCAGTGTGACAGGACAGGAGAGAGAAAGATAACAAAGAACTGTCAGCTAAAAAATGGCTTTGAGTTGGTTATTCTTTATCATGTAAGATAAATAGAGACCAATTATGCCCTGAGAGTGGCTTGAGGTTGAGTTATTGAATCATTTGCACAAATAGATTTTTAGAGTCATTGCATAATGTTCATAGACAGACATTGAGATTATGACCACTTTTAAGGGCATGTGATGCCACTGCTACTTTATGCATGTTTAAAATACATCGACTGTTGCATATTATAACATGGAGAGAGAGAGAGAGAGAGAAAGAGATATTTCAATTAAGATCAGTCAGAAATTATGGAAAATTCTCCATTTTCAAAGTACAAAAGGAAAAGGACACCTGACATAGGTCGCAATATCTTCTCCAAGCATCTGCTGTCCTGAGCATGTTGTCATCATGTAATAAAGCATCTGCCCCATGAGTTTTGTCTGCAAAGAGTAAAGCGTTTAGTACAACCTTGTACTAACAACTAGAAAAGGACACAAATATAATGCATGTGTTCTAAAGGATATTTGAAAATCTAACAGAACTTGGCTGAGGACCGCAAATGTGAGTATCTGAAGACATCCAAAGAGACAAGTCACTTAACACACATTTGCGAAGACACATATTTAATCAAACATGAAGTGCTTTCTGTGATCAGTTCCTCTGTTGCCCATTTTGCATCGACAATAAACCCAGCTGCACATATTTGTGTTGTCCATACACTTGATGAGACGCAGAGTTAAGATCTCACATAACCTTATGCTTTCTCCTAGGCACAAGACGGCTTGACTGACCTTTTTTGAATTTAGAGTTATAAATTCAGTCAGCTTCAAATATTTCAATATACCTGTCAATACCTCCCTTCAAACCTAAAATAATCCTCCTGTTTTTCTTCTTTTAGTCATGTCTTATCAACATTTTCTATAGGAAACAGGACTGCCACTAGTCAGGTCTGGTGTTAGTATACACTCTGGATCCAAGATCATTGAAACCTTGTTTGGATAAACAATAAAGTTATCAACAACATGTCCCTGGATTGAGTTTTTTCTAGTCAATGCACCACAGACCTGGTTCAGATATGAGATGCTTTGAGGTACCAGATCTAGTGGAATCAAGTACCTTTAAAAGAACTTGACTAGAAAGGTGAACTAACAATGAAACTCAAACTCTACCATCCAAGGTAAATGAAGAACTGCTCCACTGCAAACCTAGTGAAGGGGAAAAACCAACATATTCCACGATCATGACAAACCAATAATCAGCCTATTAGCTACTAATGGCCGAAAGTACACTACCCAAAATTGTTGATGGTGTTCGACCAGTCCATGCCTCCATTGGTGTCTTGAAATTAAGTTCTTGAGTCGGACATCAATTTGATATGTATACAGCACACAAAACTGCTTCTGCCCAAAATTGTTTTGCAAGATGCTTCCCCCGTAATATAATACAAATCATGTCAAGGATGGTATGTTTTTTCCTTTCTATAACTCTATTTTGTTGGGGCATGTACCTTGCTGCAAGTTGATGTTTTATGTCATTTTTCTTGAAAAACTTTCCCTACCATATACTCAGTGCCACGATCGGTTCAAAGAATTTGTATCAATTGCCCACTTTCTTTCTCCACGTAAGCTTTAAATTTCTTGAAAGTATCAATAGTATCATATTTATGCTTCAAAAATATACTTGTGTTCTTCAGCTAAAGTCTTCAATAAAGGTAGCAAAATACTTGTACCCTCTGTTTGACGATTCTTCAAGTGACCCACAAAGATCGAATTGTACTAACTTCAATACCTTCTATGCACTCTAGGACTTATCCGAAGGAAAAGCATCTCTATATATTTTTCTATCACACATGGTTCGCATACTTCATTGAGAGAAGAAATATCGGGTAGTCTTCGCACCATCTTCTTTTTAGATAGCAACTTTAAGCTATCAAAATTCACATTCCCAAATCGCTTGTGTTATAACCATGAGAAGTCTTGGAATGAAGTTGTGAGACAAGATGTGACATATCTAATATACAAAAGAAAAAGGCGATTATGAGTCATTTTTACCTTTGCAATTAAGCCTCTATTGATGTCCCAAATTATATAAACTCCATTTTTTATCTCCATATCTAGCCTTTTTCAAATAATTGTCCCATACTGAGGAGATTATCACGAAGTCCAAGAACATAGAATACATCAAAAATGCATTGGTTTGATCCATCCTTCACCTCGATGTTAATCGTTCATTTTCCCGTGATAGAAATCTTTGAGTTGTTTTCGAACTTAACCTCCAAGTGGTAGGTGCTATCAAGCTTGAAAATAGCTCCCTATCACCTAACATATGATTGCTACATCCAATGTCTTAAGTACCATATATTCTTTTAGTTCTCCACAGTAGCATCACAAGTAAACAACAAGGCTTTGTCATCCTCATTTCCACCATTATAAGAGTTTCTCCACCACTATAAGAGTTTGTAACTTTGGTGTGAAAATCTAAACTTTCCACCTTGTTGCTTTTACACTCATATTTGTAATGTCCATACCTCTTACATTTATAGCACTAGATATATTACTTATCCTTTTTCGGTCCGACATTCTTTTCTTGTTGTTTTTTTTGCTTCTTCTCTTTAAAACGACCATTTCTATAGTCTTGCAATACCAATTGGCTTTGCAAAACCTCTTCTACCATCTTGTAGTTTTCCTTTAGTCATTGCTCATGGACTTGTAGAAAGCCCATAAGCTCACGACGGACAAATTAGAAAGATCTTGAAACGTTACTATATATTTAAATTGCAACGTCAAAGTCCGAAGAATCTTCTCGACGATTCGTTAGTCTTCGATAGTCTCACCGTTGGCCTTCATTTGATTCACGAGAGCTAATGTCTGTGAGAAATAGTAAAAAATTGACTCCGACTTCTCTATTTGAAGAAGCTCAAATTGTCGACAGAGAGTTGAAGACGAAGAGAGTGGAACTAACCAAAGAGATGACGAAAGGCGTCACGGCAAGCATCGTGGACGTAAGAAGCATAGTGGTCGTCCTTCTCCGCCGCTTTCATTATCTCCGGCTGCGCCGCAAGAGGGAACCTCCTCCAATCATCGCCTCCGCTGTCCATTTTCTTTCTCTCGCCGGCGTTTACTTTGCCGGTAAGAAGCCGTGCCTTCAAAGCCTCCTCCGGTCATCGCCTTGAAATCTTAAGGTATGTATCTCAACAACAAGGGAACTCTTTTTTTTATAAAAACCAGAGAAAATTAAGTGCTCAGCAAAATAAAACACAGAGAGAGAGAGAGAGAGAGAGAGTGATGCTTTCACATGAAGACAAGTAACACAACACGAACACGATTTGACACACAAAATTGTTCGACTATTTATGACACAAACATGAATTGCCGCCACGCAAACACAAACCAAGACACAAAATTGCTACCCTTCACCAAGCACAAGCTTAGACCTTTGAGAGCAAAACAAAACCTAGCGTTGATCCAATAATAGAGATGTCAAAATCGGCCTTGCCCAAGGGCCCGACTTTACTCAGCCCTCAAAAATACAGGACAGGCCTAGAGATTTCTTAGTCATATTTGAAGCAGGGTCGAATGGTTCAGCTAGTAGAGACATAGGCCCAGTTGAATATTAGATCGGTTCTATAAGACTCGATAGAAATCTCCTCGAAATCCAAATCCAAGTTATATACGCATATAATATATATAATATAGATTCATATACATACATATATATATATATACATGTAATGGAAAAACTATATATATACAGGTAATAAGAAAACTATACATATATAGTACATATATGTAAATATAATAAAAACCTATACACATGTAATAAGAAAACTATACATATATAGTATATATATAGTACATATATATAAATATAATAAAAACCTATACACATGTAATAGAAAAAACTATATATATATATGTAATCGAAAAACTATGTATATATATATATGGACCGGGCCGACCAACACATATTGACATCTCTATCCAATAGCGATACAGGGTGTGACCAACTAAATACGTTGGCCTTAAATTATCCCAACATACCCTAGACAGATATTGAAACAATTCGTTGTTAATTTGAACCCCAAGATAACAGCAACAATCGGCAAGGAAGCAAAGATGACAACAATAGTGGATGCACAATGTTGCTACCTCTTTTGTCACACGACGGTTCCAATTTCTTCATGATCTCGATGCTTATGAGTGTTATTACGAATTGGATTGGGAGGCTAAAAGATGGCATCTTGTTATTTAGTAAGAAATGGCGAAACCAAGGATCGAGATCACAATTCATGTCCATCACAAATTCAAGCCACATTAACCAAGTTGCATATTCATTTCATTTCATACACAAGATTGGATAAACTCTATGTATAAAACAAATTTCTGGTTCTTCCTCCAGCAGATCTACTTGCATATGCCCTAACAGTAGTGGATCTAGAATTTTTTTGTGGGTGAGACAAACTGTCTATTCAACCATTTAAAGTGGGGTGAACTATGTATAATAGTCATGCATTCAATCATACCTTGTAAGTTTTTCATTGTTTTCTCGAACTTCAGGTGGGGCAGCCTCCCCACCTCGCCTCAATATAGATCTGCCACTGTGCCTATGGTTGAGCATCTGGTATGGAGTTTTACAGTATTGAATTGTTTCAAAAAAGCAAAATGTTAGGTGTGACTTTAATGTTACATTAGTAGTAACATGTGCTTAAGTCAGTTAATTTGCAGCAGATTAGCGATAAAATCTTTCACTCACTGAATTTCAAGTCCTGTGTGTGTCAAGATAACTTCTTTTGTTGATTCCTTCTGAGTTCTTGCAGCGGCATGCAAGCTGGTTCTTGTTTTTCTCCTGTGCATCTCTTAATTCTTTCATGAAGTTTCATTTTGATCATAATTTTGATCGATCGGCATGGTTTTAGTAGTCATGGTTAAGGTGATCTGGTATACATACTGGTCTTCATTTTCTTCCTATTCACTGTACTAATCACATGCACGTACCCATCAAATTCTTATGGCTAGAGGATTTGCCTTGTGTCTTGAGGGCGGTAAAGTGCTAATTGGGGCGAGTTCGATACCAAGGTTGTGCATCTAATAAAGGTTTGCCTAAGACACATTTTACCATAATACTCTAGTAAAATCTCCTGCAGCTGTTCACATTCCTTCATAAACCCACATCTGGGGCATTCTTTTTTGTTACAAAGGGAGGCCGAAGCTGTGCATGGCATCGATTATGATGTGTAAGAAAATAAACCATTAATAGAAGAAGACTTCACAAGTGCTTGAAATAAGCGATAAAATATAATCTTATTCTTTTATAGTAAAGTCTCCTGCAGCTGTTCACATTCCTTCATAAACCCACATCTTCGGCATTCTTTTTTGTTACAAGGCATCGATGATGATGATGAGTAAAAAAATAAATCATAAGTACTTTAAAAGATATAGAGAAAGACTTCAAAAGTGCGTGGATCAGATCCAAGTCCCACCCACTCATAGAGCAACAATCCCATAGTGCAACATACTTTAATTGAGGGAAAGCAAGTGTGAATTTTATGGGGATTTGTACTCTTGTCGCATTGAAGCCAGTGTTAAATGATTAAAATAAATGAACCTTGACAGACACTCAAGGAACTGTGCTTAAATAATAGAAATAAACAAAGCATTTGCTACCGATGATGCAACCAAAGATTCTTGAGGCATCAATTGCTTTGGTCCCTTTCCTACCGCATTGAATCCCATGAGGAGGGAAAGCAAAGCTGGATGAAAAAGCAGATTCTGCCATATGTAATCTAGCTGTTCAATTCTGCTCTTATCTATATGTCTGCTTTCTTCCTGATACAGCCATAGATCCCAAGTACACACTGACAGCATCACGTTAATTTTTCTTTTAAATGATAAGAGTAGAACAAAAGTTAGGGGTGTCATTAGACATTAGACATGTCCAGTTTCGGGTTGCCTTAAATCTAAATCCGAAATCGAAGTGCCTAAAGAACGGTTCCAGTTTCGAAACCATCTGTTTTAGGATGGTTTCAATTCCAATTTCGAAACCACCCAAACCGTTTCAATTGTTTTGAGGACAATTCAACGGTAGGGCGTCCTTTACCGTTGAGTTATTGATGAGTTTGTGTTAATAGGTGTTCAAAATATATAAAAAAACATATTTAGTGGCGGTTTGAAACTACCGGTTCATGAATACCATAAAAGGTAAATGAACCAGAGGGTTTTCGGTTCCAATTATTGCCGGTTCCATCAGCATTGGGGTTTCGATTTGAGTCGCGAACCGGTCATGTCTAAGTATGATTGAGCTCGAGTGCACGCAACCTCGATTCAACTCGATAAAAAATGCTTGGCTCCAGTTTGAACTCGAGCTCGATCTTCAGCTCAGGCTTGGGCTCGATGTTTGATAACTCGAGCTCGGCTTGTTAGACTTATTTGAGCTCAATGCAACCAAGATCGACTCGATTAAGCTCTGCTCGCGCTTGAGAATACGATCCACCCATGAATTAGCTCGAACTTGAAAAGGTTCTACCAAGTTTAGTTCTCATGTATGAGGACCGTGACATTTACTTTACCAACCATTAAAATCTAAATAAACTCAATATCTAGTATGAATCTCACTTGGGTTCATGAACTGTTGGAGCTGCACATTGGTGAGCACAAGCTTGGCTCACAAGAAACTTGGGCTTGCATTGAGCTGGAAAAGATCAACTCAAGCTCCGGAAGCTCGGCTCGCTTGCACGCATCAAAAGGTTGATAAATAATAAAACACCTAATGTGTCTATACATATTAATGCAAATTGGCCCAAGTTTGTTCACATAAAAACCAACACAAAACTCAAAAGCATGCTTTATATGCATGCTAAGTGGTTTAGGTATATAAATTCTTCTTAGTCACCATTATCTCTACCTTGTGTCATATTAACATTGGACTCCAAAAGAGCAAGATCATGTAAAAGCCATAAAAAAATTGAAAGGCGATTTAAGCATTTCATATTAACATTAAGCTCGGTTAAAATGAGCTAACAAGCCGAATATGAACAAGCCATGAGCAGCCCTTCTTCAGTTTGTCCGGCTTGTTTACAAGCACTATTGGGTTGACTTGAATAGTACTTCCCTCTTTAAGTCATTTATTATTACAACAACAACTACAACAACTAAACCTTTTTCCATACTAGATGGGGTAGGCTACATGGATTCTTTGTTTTCATAGAGCCCTATCATGTGCCATGTTAGCAATTAGCTCACAATAAGGTATCATTCTTTATTGTTTCTTTCCAACACTTTTGTGGTCGTCCTCTACCTCTTTTAATACTTTCAAAATTTAGTTTTTCATATTTTCTTAAAAGTTCTTCTTTTGATCTTCTTTCTATATGTCTAAACCATCTTAAACGATATTCTCTCATTTTATCCTCTATTGGTGTCACTCCTAATTTGTTTGTAATAACCTCATTATGTATACAGTCTTTTCTTTTATGACCACTCATCCTTCTCAACATCTTCATTTCTGTCACAAACATCTTTTGTACATGTTGATGATTAACCGCCCAACACTCAAAACCATAAAACATGACAGGTCTAATTGGTGCTCTATAATATTTACCTTTTAACCTTAATGATATCTTCTTATCACAAAAAATACTTGATGCTCCTCTCCATTTTAACCAACAAGCATTAATTCTATGCGTAACATCGCAATCAATTCTTCCATCATTGACCCTAGGTATTTAAAATTTTCCTTTTAGGGGATGCAATGTGTACCAATTTTAATTTCTATGTTCTCTAAAGTAACCAAATGATCAAACTTACATTCCATATATTATGCCTTTGTTCTACTAAGTCGGAGGCCTTTGCTTTCTAATGTTTCTCTCCATACTTACAATTTTCTATTAACTTTTTCCTTGGACTCCTTCACTAACACAATGTCATGTGCAAATAAACATACACCAAGGCACTTCATCTTAAATATTTTTTGTTAATTCATCAATCACCATTATAAATAAGTATGGACTTAAAATTAATCCTTAATGTAACCCAATATTAACTTCAAAGAAGTCTGTCATTCCTTCATGAGTCCCCACACATGTTTTTGCAATCATACATGTTTCTTATAAGGTTAATGTATGTCAATGGGATACCTTTTTTCCAAGGTTCTCCAAAGAACCTCCCTCGATACCCTATCGTAAACTTTTTCTAGATCAATAAATATCATGTGAAGGTCTTTCTTTTTTGCTCTAAAATGTTTCATAAGACGTCTTAAAAGGTGAATCGCTTCAATAGTAGATATGTCTGACATGAATCCAAATTGGTTATCTGTTGTACTTGATACTTGTCTTAACCTATGTTCGATAATTCTTTCTCACAATTTCATAGTATGGTTCGTTAACTTAATACCTCGATAATTCGCATAATTCTGAATGTCTCCCTTGTTCTTATATATGGGTATAAGTGTACTCGCTCTCCAATCCTCAGGGATCTTTTGGTTTCTCTATATTTCATTAAATAGTCTTGTGAGTCAAGTAATTTTTATTTCTCCTAGTATTTTTCAAACTTTTATACGAATATTGTCTTGTCCTACAGATTTACCACCCTTCATATGTTTAAGAGTCTCTTTAACTTCATTCTTTTGAATACGCCGGTAGAAATTGTGGTTTATATACTTTTCTGATTTAGCTAACTCTCCTCAGCTAATACTAACATCTTTATTTTCATTAAAAAACTTATAAAAATAGTTTTTCCATCTATTTCTTATATCATCATTTTCCACTAGAATTTTTTCATCATCGTCTTTGATGCATCTAACATAATTAAGATCTTTAGTTTTTTTATCTCTAGCCCTAGCTATCCTAAAAATATCTCTTTCACCCTCTTTTAAGTCTAGTTTTTTTTTTTATATAAATCCTCTCAAATTTTATCTTTTGCTTCATTAACGACCTTTTTCATTTTCTTCATTGCTTTATTTTAAGTCTCTAAAGTTTTACTAGTTTTTTTAGCATAATGTAATTTTTAGCATGCCCTCTTTGCCTTGATTTTGTTTTGCACCACTTCACTCCACCTTCAAGCTTCTTTTTCGGCCGGTACACCTCCCTTAGAAACACCTAACACATCTTTTGCCACTTTCCTAATATGTATAGCTATATTGTTCCACATATCACAAGATGTACCAATATAATTCCAAACATCTCCTTGAAGGACTTTCTGTTTAAATATATCTTCTTTCTCGCTTTTCAGGTTCCACCATTTAGTCTGAATAGTTAGATGCACTCCTTTCTTCTTTGTTCATTTTTTTATTTGTAAATCTATAACTAAAAGTCGATATTGGGTGGTTAAGCTTTCTCTTGGAATTACCTTGCAATCTTTACAACACGCTCTATTTTTTTCTATAAATAAAGTAATCAATTTATGTTTGTGATAAGCCACTCTTATAAGTAATTTAATGTTCATATCATTTTTTGAAGATTGTATTGACTATAAAGAGATCAAATGCCATAGCAAAATTTAAAATCTCCCTATCTTCCTCATTTATATTCCCAAAACAAAAGTTTCCATGAATACCTTGATATCCTAATGCCTCTTTACCGACATGTCTATTTAAGTCTCCTCCTAAACAAATCATCTCCTTTTCTGAAATCCTTTGAATCACCTTATCTAACTCTTCTCAAAAAGTTGTCTTTATACTATCTTTTAGTCCTACTTGGGGTGCATAAGAACAAACTATATTCAAAACCTCTGCTCCTCAAACTAATTTCAACGTTATGATTCGGTCACCATATCATTGAATATCTACTACACTATCCTTTAAATCTTTATTTATGATAATACCAACTCCATTTCGAGCCTTTTCCTTACTTGAGTACCATAATTTAAAACTTGTATCCTCTATCTCCTTTGTTTTTTCTTCAACCCACTTTGTCTCTTGTAAACATAGAATATGAATCTTTTCTCCGAATCATAGTATCTACCACCGCCATTAGCTTACCAGATAATATTCTGATATTCAAAGAACCAATACAAATCTTATTATCTAGGACTAGCTTCCTTACCCCGCATCCGTCCATATTCAAAATGGGGAGACCCTCTCTATAAATTATTCACTACATTCGGGCGGTAATGTAGTGGGACTAACTTCTTTACCCACACCCGTCCATGATGTGAGAACCCTCTCTGCAATTGATTCACTACATCCGGGCGAAAATGTAGTGAACCTTGCTTACTTATCACTGCATTTGGGATCTGCAATGCGTCGTTAGGCGGATACGCCCCAAAACAATGCTCATAATTTGTATAATCCATATCATATAAACTAATGATATCACATTATTCATTTTTTCCATATCCAAATGGTGTAGAGAACAGTAAGAGAAACAATAAAGAATTGAGCCTCTTTCCAAATTCCAACAATTCCCCTTCTTGGTGCTGGCAAAGGATGTACCAAAACGTGGCCCCCGAAAGATTTTGGGTCGTGTTCCGTGAAGCAGGACAGCTCATTTCAACAGTGTTTTCCTTCCAATGTATTTTTATGTAATCTACTTAAGAAAAACGCAGACAGTTGTTTAAACCCATATAAGATCTGATTTATGTATGCAGTAAAATTAGGAATGACAATATTGGCCCAACCCATCCTCACTCGAAGGATGCGGGGAAGACCCGGTTTGACCCGAAAATATTTCAATGGGCATGGGAGGGACATAGGATAAGAGGTACTCAACCCATATCCAACACAAACCCCATGAATGTAAAGTAATAAAAGTAATTGGATCTGCACGACAAAGTACACTCATGCAGCATGGTAAGGTTCTCTTTTATATTTTCTCAAACACTTTTATAATTTTTTAAATAATATACATATCAACGAAAAGAAAAGAGATGAGGGCACGCTGAAAGAGGTGTGTAGGAATCAGTTTTCCCATCAAACACATGTATATGTTTTGTTGATTTTTGAAATTTCAACTACCCACAATGAAAAAAGAAATTTGAACTGCCCAACTTTAAAAATTTACATTATTTAGATTACATTTAAGATTTTAATATGAATAATTTTACTTTTAAGAATGAAGCAACCAAAGATTTCTTGCTCTAAATCTTTTCATTATGCACCTTGAAGCACGGAAGTGAGAGCACCGAAAGGAAGAGCAACATAAGTGAATACGTAAATGAAAAGACAAACTTTTCACAAATAAGTTTTTCTTAAATGTAATTATAGTAATAAATTTTTGATTGTTTTTTTAACCACAGGATGGGGTTCTCATTAGATGGTTTTAGGTGAGTTCGTGTATATATATATATATATATATATATATATATATATATATATATATATATATATATATATATATATATATATATCATGTTAAATGCATACTGATTTTGGGTGGATAATCTTACTTAAACATTTTCACTATTTGATTTTTGATATTAAATCATGCACTTAAAGATATCATATATATATATATATATATTATCATGATGCACCCTTATGTGCTAGCAGGTTGGCATTGGAAAAAGAGTATCTGCTGTCTTTCTTGGATATGTTTAACGGTAGCTAGTGGGCTTTAATAAAATAGGAAACAGATTAAAGTCCCACTTACATATGACGCAGTTTCTTGTCCAGACGTGTGTTATTCATGCGATGTTGATCGACTCATTGTTTTTCATTCATTAGGTACTTTACACACTGAGCTTTGTTCTTGTTTTTTGCTCTCTCTCTCTCTCTCACACACACAATCATTGAACTGGCGATTCTGTAATGCAGATGTAGCAGTTGAGGGGTCACTTGTCAAGGAAATTGCCAGGCATTTTTAGTAGAATCGTTCTCACAAAACTGATTTAATTCAACCCGATCAGTTTCTCTAGCTTATCTAGTTAGTAGAGAACTTCGTGAATCAGGAATACCAACAGCAAGGATAACACTCCAAAACCAAGTCTTTTCCACGTTAAATGGGGTTGGCTACAGGAATTTTAACTCACCATAAAGCTCGATTTTATGCCGCCATATTACCAAGTAACTCCAAAAAAGCAAGATCAATGTTTTATTATTTCCTTCCAACTCTTTAGTTAAGGAGAAGACTGACCGAATGAAAGGAAAGATGTGGAAGTGCCTGGGACAAATCAACCAGAATCAGCCTAAATCAGCTGAAATTCAAACTAATTCAAGATATATAAAATGGAAATTTTAGTTAAAAAACAAATTAAATATGCCAAATCCAATCCTGAACCTCTCTCTCTCTCTCAGCTTGTTGACTCAAACTACTACCAAGTTGACTCAAACAGCCTATTGGGGCTGATTCTATAGAAATTCTGACAACAGTGGATTGAAGAATGGGGAAACAAATAGGATACAGAGGCAGAGAGGATGAACTTGATCCACATCTACTATTCTTTGGTGTTCGTGTTGCCTTTAAGTTGCTGCTGGCCGTCACTGTTAATGACTCGCAGCCATCTATCGTGCAAAATGTTAGTTTCTGCAACCTTTTCCATTCTCTCCATACTCCCAAACATTTAATGCAGGTCTTTTAAGAGGAACAGTGGCGAAAAGGGAACAGCGATGGTCAAACAGCAATCATTTGATATCTTGAATTGTTTCGACAAAGCCTCTGAAATGAGCATGGTAATCCCGCAGATAAAAGCATATAAACCCAAAGTAAAACTACAGGACCAGAGCAATCAGAAATCTCTAACACAGCTGAAAAGGAGGAAGTGAGGAAGACAAGATCAGATATCATTGTGTCAACAAGAGTTGGGAGGCTTAAATTTTCCAGAGACCAGGGCCGAAGTCTAAAGCAACAAAAGAAATTACGAGATACAGAGTTGGGGTAAGTGGACCCTAAGGATACTGCCTAGAAGTAGCAGTCTAATGCAGTCGGTCGACATACATAAAAATGTGAAACCCACGCAAAATCTAAAGCCACACGAGCTAGCCAATACTCAATGGTGTCTTCTCTATACACATATCAGTGCAAAGGAGTTCTCCTTAAGGATTTTCCTAATCATGCTGCCAAAATATTCATTAAGAAATCGACATAGATGCCCATTCTATATTATTCTCCAAAGAGGCAGCAGACAAGAATATAACACAATTTTCGTTGTTGGATGAAAGTATTTGGTACGGGAATCGAAGGATCTACATTACATCCAACTCCATTGCAGAGCCCTCTCATTATTTTTGTGTCCTGTTCCTCTAACTGGTTGAAAGAACAATGACATGACAAACACGAGAGTAGCAAAGCAAGTTAACTGCTACAAAGTTTAAGATAGCAACTGTGCAAAGATATCTAAAAATGTAACTGGATTCTCCATACAACAGACTGTGTTTCATGCAGCTAAAAGAATCATATGCCCTTTATGGTGGAGATTTTCACCCTGGCCTAACTCTCTTCTGGCCATGCTTCGCATCGGATCGAACTGTCCTTGCCGAGTCACCCTCTGAAGAAGCCTCCATTGATTTAGTGAACGAAATCGAGAGGTCGGCATAAAGATCCACGACTCGGCGGATGTTGTTGTTAAGTTCTCTGATCAAACCAACATTTCTGCTCAAATTATCAGGAATTCGTGACTCCTGGTTTTGGTTAATATCATTGATCAAAACCCTGTTCTTGTCCAGAATGTTCTGAACCTGATGACAGCTCTTTTGAAACGTTTGAAATACCTTGCTGTCCAACTGGGTAGAATTTCCAGGGCCCTGATATGCATCGCCTTCCATTGTAGTCAGTCAATAGCTGAGCTCTAACTGCAAAAACCAAAAAGTACAAGAAAAGTTCAACTAGGGATAGTTGCAAAGAGTTTGCAGTTCAATTATAAATCATCAAGGAGTGACAATTTTATCTTGTGGAGTTTTTAATAGGGCTATACATTCAGAACACCGAAGAAAGAATTAGGAAAAGGAGGAAAGAGATCTCAAAATCTAAAGAATGGTAGAAAGATGGGTTGTTCTTTTATGAACTAATCGAAGAAACTAAAGGTTAAAAGTAAGGAAACTCAATCATATCGATACAAGATAGAAATGGGTATCATAAAAGGGACACAAGTAGAAAGAGTAGAAGGCTATGGAAAAGTGGTTTTGCAGAGGAAGAAAAGCAGAAAGAATGGCAACAAAATAATGGAACTACACGAGAATACCGCAGAAACTTTCCTGAAAAGTTGTGTGTGTGTGTGTGTGAGAGAGAGAGAGAGAGAGAGAGACTGGAAACATGAGAAAGTTTTCTTATGATCTATAATTATGGAATATATATTTTTACATTCCAGAAAGTAATAAATCCAAGAAACAAATAAGGACATAATGTGATTGAAGAAAGAGGAACAGAAAACAAACCCCTTTTCCGTCCCCCAGCCTAAACTCATGATCAGCAAAAGAACCAACCATAGAGAAAAAGTATAGAAATCCCAACAACAAAGAGACCATTTTCCGCCTTAAACTCAGAGCGCCAACTTGAATCAAGAGCTCTCTCTCTCCACACACACACACACACACACACAGAGGAAATATATTTTGCTCTTGTCAACGTACCTGGGTGACAGGGGAGAACTTTCTTCTGGGAATCATTTGAAGTTGTGAAAAACGAACGAGAAGAATAAAAAGGGAAGCAGCCACCTGCCCAAGAAATTTTTTTAGCTGAATCAAAATCTCCGGAGAAAAGTACAGGCTCAATAGCACAAGCCTCAATAATATATATACACACACACATATATATATATATATATAGAGAGAGAGAGAGAGCGTGCAAGTGCGCATCCTTCATCCTCACCCTAATTTTATCATTTTGATTCTGAACCACTTTATCTTGATATTTGTTTTGTTAAATTGTACTTATTGTCTAATTATTACATGACTATGCCACCAGCTCATCTTCACGCTCATGGATATGAGAAGTCAATCTCCACTGTGTCGGATTGAGATTAAACCCAACCCGCAACCAAACTCAATTTGTGACTAAATTCAGGCTCGAACGAATCTTGGGTATCTAATCAGAACCCGGACCTGGTGTGCGTTGCAACCTGAATTAGCCAATCGAACTGTATTCGGTGTTGTTTTCTTCTTTATATGCATGGAAGCTAGTACGTACTAGCACGATTAAATGCTACAATGTAACTAGTATTTGCTAGCCATGGAGTACTTCTTTGGTGAATAGCCATGACATACTTTGTGTGCCTTCGATGCCTCCTTCCCTCATCGATCTCTTCCTCAGATTGCTGGTGCCAGCACTGACGCCGACCGCCCATCTCGGCCCTGCTTGTCACCACTTTTGACTGCTGAGGTTCCTAATTGGTTGCACCTACCGCCCGGCTCTCGCTGAAAATCTCATCCGGTAAGGGTCGGAACCTATGATTCAACCTTGATTCATGGTAAACTCAAATATACTCGTGCGATTTCAATTCTTTAAAGGTTTAAATGCTAGAAAGAATCTATACAGCTGACCTCACTTAATGTTAGACAAAGCTTGATTTCACTTTATTACCTCTTGATGAGAAAGTGAATTATCTTCATAAATGTGTTACCATGACTGACTCAAGGAGGCATAATCATCTAGCAGTGGGTATAAAATGTAGGTCAGCAGTTCGATACCCACGTGATGAGATATGCCAAACCAACTTGCCTGCCAAAAACAATGGGGAGGCCGAAGCCAGCAGCCCCTGGTACTGAACTCATACCTTCAACTTGTGAGTCGACCCTCTACACAAGTGAGCTCATTGTGGAAAAATGAAAGATCTTGATGAGCCTAAGCAATAACTAACTTGCCTACCGAAAGAAAAAAGCAGACTTTCTTTTGATACAATAGGGAGGCCGAAGCCAGATGCAGCCTCAGACATCGAACTCCTGACCTTTAACTTGTGATTCGATCTATGAGGTGAGCTATTGGTCGTGAAAAAAAAAATTGAACATTTCATGCCTAAGTTATCCTCAGTCCACCACTTATATATATATATATATATATATATATATATATATATATTTCTATAAAAGAAAAAAGAAGGTAGACTACGTATAGCAACTCTTTAGTCTTAATATTGCTAATTCTTTCAAGACAGCTATATTAGACTTTGCCAACGTACACGACCCATTTTCATGAAGGTCTATGGAATGTTTTGAAGGGATACACTCGACGGGCTAAATCCTGTTGAGTGGAATCAGCCTGTGGTTTGCAACTAAAAGTATGGCAAACTTAAATGACAAAAAAAGAAATCAAAGCAGTTGGTTGGGGCCAAATTGATCTGATTCCGGTCAATTCAGCTAACTCAAATCTGATTCCAGTGTACTCTGCCGATTCAAATCAATGCCTCTTGTTGTAGAAGTCAATGTCTTGATCGGAGTCGAGAATTTGGATCAGATAGGCAGATCTCGTAAATCAGTGGCAGACCTATTCATTGGCTAGGTGAGGGGGTTGCTCACCTGACAATGTACAAGATCAGAGAAAATCTATAATAAATAACATGCGATCAGATCACTTCAGTTGATCACTCTCTCTCTCTCTCTCAGACACACACACAAGCAACCATTTACATGGGGTGAAGAAATCCTGTTTTCGTATGAGAAGAAGCCTCTGAAAGGGAATAATTTCTTTCATAGGCTCGTGTCTGCACTCGTCACAAGGCGGCCGGCGCGTGACAAGCTCCTTGACATGTCGCAATATCACTTTCGAACTTTTTCTAATGTTATTCTAAGAAATCTCTTTCTAATACAATCTCTGAATGCGTGCTATAATACTGAAAAATGGTGACGCATACTACACTAACCTCTTGCATGTAGACAGAAAAAGAGAGGAAAAAAGGCTATTTTACTGGCCCTTGCAGGAGCAATTTGAACAGGAGTAGATGTTCTTGAATCAATCTGAATACCCATTTCTGTCACATCGTTTGGCATCTTTTTTCTGAAGACAATGCCAGTTACCATTTGAATCATTTGAGAACGAGCCTCTTTACTGGCCGTTGCAGGAACAATCTGAACAGGATTATACGTTCTTGAATCTATCTGAAGACCCATTTCTGTCTCTTCGTTTGACATCTTTTTTTCTGAAGAGAATGCCAGTTACCATTTAACCACTTTGGTGTTCGAGTTTGTTGTGGAACCTAACTCACTTTTCTATATCTTTTCTTGGATCCAAAGAGTACCAAAATAATATTTCACTTCTTTGGGGATGCTCAAAAACCTAAAATTAAGCAGTTCCTATCTTGTAACCTTGATTGATTATACAGTGGAGTTCTCTCTGCGGCGACCGTGGGCATGGGAGGCGAGGAATTCCTCTTTGAACCATGTAATCTTGTCCTGTGGTGTGTCCAACTGTTTCCCCGTTTGATCGTTTTGTTCTTTGTTCTGTGTAGTGTTTTTCTATTGGAGAGGATGATCATTACCCCTATCTTGATCCTTGTATTCATAAAAGATGTTTTTGTGAGCTTATGTTTTAGTTTAGGCATGCATTACTTGAATCCTCTGGATATGGTTCTCTATACTTTTCTCTGCCAATCATCGACACATGATATGCAGCCCGCGATCTCATATGAGGCCAGTGATATTTCCTTTCTTCAATTAGCAGGGTAGCAATTGGCATAGTTTATGTTTCTTTAGATTGCTTCCAAAGAAATATTTTCATTATAACATCTTGCAGATTTTGTTGGGTTTGTGAAAAAAATATGCAGTATTAGCAAACACCAACTAATATTAAGCATATATATTGAGAATATACTAGCTCATGTGCTCTTATCTTTGCTGAAATTCTATGCACCGAGTACTATGGAGTAAGATGAGGTAACCCCAATACCAGAAACCCAAAAGAAGGAACTGAAAGAATTTCAGTATGATATTATCACTTTGAGTAGGCAGAAAAACAATGGCATACTGCAAAGAGAGTTTAATTCTTTCATGAGGGATTACATATAATGTGTGAAAATCAGAAGAAATATCATATTAAAAAGCAAATATTAAGAGTTACCTAAAGGATCCTTACATTTGAAACATGCTCAAATTGTTGTTGCCCTTGAAAGAAGATTCAACCAGAGTTGACAAGCGAAACATTGGACAAGTAGATTTCTTGTCCTATGCATATCCTCATGCTTACTTAGATCCAGGTGCACGTGCTGAGGATTTTCACATTTTGTGGACGATAGTCTTCAAATTACCGAAGAAATAAGCAATTACACAAAGCACTTCTTAGTAACCTTCTGAGTCTAATATTAAAGAAGCTTCCATTAGCTCAAACTCATACTCCAATATTCATAAGCAGACTCATTATATGACAGTTGCAGAAAATCCTCATTATGTTTGTGTGTAATCCTAAATATAACAATGGGGAAACTTGAATCCAGTATGGAGTCGTTTCCTATGATTTCCTTCATTATCCAAACGATACATTAGCTGATCCAGAACTCAGACTCAAGAGGAACCACAATATGAACCTGAGAGAATTTATGCCAAGTGCTTAAAGCAAGAAAGAAAGGCCATTAACGCAACCTTGGATACGGACACCAAGGAGAAGCCTAAAGCAGAAGAAAGCAGGGCCATGTTGAGTACTAAAAGAACAGCGAGCGAGTCACTCTGCATTTCCTTGTCAACAGTCAACGGTCTTCCTCTCTCAGAAGAACAAAATTAAGGCATAAAAGATAAAACGAATCATGAGATTTTCTGAGTTGAGGAATGCTGGGGCCTATATCATACAAAAGAGGAACCATTCCTCATCCTGAAACGTGTGTGTGCCAGAAAGAGAAGGGGGGGGGGGCATGTCACTGGTTTGCGATATATTTTGGCATATGAACCATCAAAATGAAGAAGATAACAGCAGTGCGAGTTCAGAGCTGTAGACGCTTTGAACTTACATCAAACTAAGCTCCATTTTTAAGGAAACTGGAACTTTAAGCTGCGGTTTTCATTGGATGAAATGTTTACAGCGAGGAAATAAGAACAATGAAGGAACTAATAAGTTACAGGGAAGAGTGACTGGCATCAGTAGTCAAAGGAATTCAAGGAGGGGATAATTATGGAGCAGTAAACCAAGGTTATGGCTTAAAAGTTACAAGCCAAAAACGATTTGGTCCCTGCCTTATTGATTTTAGCTATAAATAGAGCGTCGTTTTCACCATTAAAATGTAATGGTTATACACTCAGATCGATAGACCACCTGGCTAAAGGACTCAACTCGCAAGTTGCAGGTCATGAGTTCGATACCAGGGCATGCATCCTGGCTTTGGCCTCTTGGTTGTAACAAAATAGAATATAATGGCCATGGCTGCAAAGTTGAATGTGCCGTTTAATTGCTTGGCTTGTGCTGAGCTTCTTGGTCATCTCACATAGTTTGTCCAGACAAGATTTGGTCGATGGCTCGTCTTGCTTTGTGTATATTTGAGCATACATAACATTTATGTGCTTGTAGGTTAGAAAACTTAACCTTGCTATTCAGATCAGTTGAATAAATGCACACAACCTCAACAGATCAAGAATTGCGATTTCACAATAAAGATTGTATCAGCATGACTAGATTAAGTTAAAGAGTGTAATTCCATTTTTGCATGAAAATTACAGATAAGTCACGGTTGCAACTAGCTCAATATGAGGTTGGCTCGTCGACATGATGAATGAGATTGAGAAGAGACACCCTTAGCTCATGTCATTTGCATGTTTTGCCAGCTCCAAATTCTCTTTATCCATAAAGATTAGAAAAATATCATTGACCAAGTCAGGATTGACCAACTTGGGAACGCTTAACCTGTCTAAACCAGACCATGACAGCCACAAACTCATCTTACATGGGTCGTATAGGGTTAGGTTCATTTTGGTTACTAAACACACCTAAACCTGGCACCTAACTACTGCAACTCAGCTCAAAATGGAACTATTTGGGTTTTGGTCAAGTCACGATCTAAATGGTTTTTGGTTGAATTATGGAGACCGTATCATAGACAACTCTAAGATAAACTTACGAAATTTACAACCATCTTTTGTTCAACAGAGAAGGATTCACGCTAAAGAAAGATTAATTTTAACATGATTTGAATTGAACAGATGATCATCAGTTTCTGCTTGATCTGCTAACATCACATGTTCATTGTTCAAACTTCAAAGATAGATGCTACCAAATTAAACTGGTGAACTCAATTCACTTTCCTTTATTGGCACGCTTGGGATTAGGCAGAACCATACTCGGCATGCACATCTCCGGCATTGAACTTGTCATCTTCTATTTTATGTCCTTTTGAGTCGACCCCTAGCTAAGAGAGTGGCAGTCGTTGATGATAGAGACTTAGCATATATCGAGCTGGCGACCAAAATGTGGATCCCATGGTTAGAGTGGCAATCGACCCCGTTCTTCTTATTTTGACAGAGACTTAGCATATATGGAGCCGGCGATCATTGCTGTTCACACCAAAATGTGGATGCCATGGTTAGAGTGGCAATCGACCCCGTTCTTCTTATTTTGACAGAGACTTAGCATATATGGAGACGAAGATCATTGCTGTTCACACCAAAATGTGGATCCCATTGTTAGAGTGGCAATCGACTCCACGGCCACAGGTGACTACAGAAGGGTTCCGGTGAACGCTAAACTGCATTATAAAAGTTGATTGCATGCCTCCACATACACGTGCACTTCAGCATAAGATAACCTGTTTATGAGATCAAAATCTGGTTGTCTATTGGTAATAGGATTCGACATCACACTCCCACATAATCAAAATCTGGCTTCCTGTTGGCTTTCGCAGCAAGTGGCTACCACACCACCCAAGCCTGCCGGACAACTTGGTGCTTATTAAAGAGGAAGAGGAAACATGCATCAAAATAGGGGCATTGTAGAGTAGCCGCGCAGTGCAATTGGGAGGATATTATTGTTTTTTTTTCAGTAGCGGGTTACGATCGTGTTATATAACTCCACTACACCTCCTTATTGTAAGCTTATAGTAAGGCTACCTTACAGTAGTAGAGGTGGCCTTGCGAAATAAGCCTACTGACTACTGCAAGTGCCACATGAGAGCAAGACTATCTTACTATAAGACAGAAAGGTAGCACTGTGGACTTGTTTCACAGGGTGTAACAATCTAAGGTTAGGCGGTGGTAGGGTTGGGTCGGTATCAAGGGGAGTGCCCCACTTGTCAAAAGAACAAGCATGAGAACATTGAACCCCCAAGTCGATTACTGCCATTGCCTACGGAGGAGAGGGCATCGACTGAGATTACCATGGATTTCTTTGACTCTCTCCCTTACATGAAAAAGAGGCCCTTTATTGCAGCTACCATGATCAACAAAGAAAACTTGATGGTTTGTTTACCGGCGAACGCTTCCAAAGGGCGATCTCTGGAGTTTCCGATTCTCTCCTAGATGGAAGTAGCATTTCTTTTGGTCGTCGTACCTTATAGTAAGGTTGCCTTACTGTAAGTCTACAGTAGCAGTGCAGGCTTGGTTTGCAAGGCTAGACTGCCCTCTCATATTACACTATATTTACTAAAGGTAGAAAGGTAGCTTTGAGAATCAAGCCATAAAAACAAACATCTATTGAAAACTTGAGCTTCAATTGCATATGGGTGAACATCCAATGGGTTTAGTCTACTTGAAACATCCAATGGGTTTAGTCTACTTGAAAGGGTACTAGCCGCTAGTGGGTATGCAACTCTTAAACTCTACTTCCTCCGCAAGGCGATGCCTAGCTAGAGGTGTCTCAATGTATCAATAGAAAGAAGTGCAGCTAGCTTCATAATCTATGTTAGAGGTGCATGATAACATGCCAAAGATGCCTGTTGTAGACCAAATGATTCATTTGCACATCATTATGTTTCCCCTCCGTAAGAAATGCTCTTCTTTGTGGTTTCTCTTTGTGATGAGCTGACACAGATGGACCTACTCATGGGCGAGGTGGGGTAGCTTCCTCACCTGACGAAATCCAACAGATTTATACGTGCTCTCAAATTTTCGAAAAATTGTATAGACTCACTCCCATGAATTCCATCAAACTGAACTTCGCCTCACTCAGTCCTCCATGAGGAATGCAGTTCTGTAAACTCCCATCATGACGTTATTGTTATCGTGTCCAACCACCAAAAGAAATGATACACACACACCAACAGCATTAAATTTGGAGTGTTCTGTTGGGCCTCAAGTCATTAATGTTTTCGCAGTCTTAAAGATACATTCAGAACTACTAGTGCATGGTGCCTGTGGTATTGGATAAGTCTTGACTTTGGTGTTTAAACAAAAGACTATCAGCTCATGTTCGATTAGTACTAAGAGATATGGTCAAATTGTGATGTACCTGCACCTTCTAGAATGTTGATTTCACTGTAAGATATGGGTTTCAGTTTAAACTTCATGATGCCATTTAAGCTGGTGGTCTCAATGCAAGCCTAGCTTCTCTCTCTGTGTGTGTTTTTGTATGTTTATATATAGTAATTGGATCTTGCATTTTCTGTCATATATATGTGTACTCACATCCATCCATTATTTTTTTAGACCATGAATAGAATAACAATATCTTTTATATTGTTTGAAATACTCTTATAACTTTTTCAATCATATACTCGTGTCTTCAAAAGTAAAGAGGGCATATGAGTATGTATGTGTAGCAAATGCAGGATCCGATTTTCATATATATATATATATATATATATATATATATATAGAGAGAGAGAGAGAGAGAGAGAGAGAGAGAGAGAGAGAGAGAGAGAGATGGTGGGACATAGATTATGCGAAAAATAAGATATTTGCTCTCCTAATCCTTAGTTTGAGTAAGCATATGAATAATGTTCGTAATAAGATCCCATAGTGAGTGATGGATACCTCAGGTTTATGGATATGACCAGATGGCATTCTGCCTCTTCATCATTAGAGTGGCAGTTGGACCACAGATGATTATGTGTAGTGTTTTTGCTTGCCAATGAAACCCCATATTGCACATGGAAAATAAATGCGTATCCCACATTACATAAAATAGGGTGTTTATATGAGATCAAAATCTGGTTTCCAATTGGGTACACGAGTCCAAGCATGGCATGTAGAGGGCTCCCTCATGCACTGGCATAAAATAATTTGACTGTGAGAATCAATTTGTGTCTAGATGGTGTAGCCTGACCACTTTTCCATGTGCAGATGCTATGTATTGATCCTTTCAATTGATCCCCACATACAAGAACCTAATTTCCTTCTGATCAAAACTGGTGAGACAAAGAGCATTAGAATTAGAGTAATTTCAACAACTTTTCCATGTGGTTTAAGATTCATCACTCGCACTCTTTTAGTTCCTGGTGCAGCTTTCTGCAGATGAAGAACCAACTGATGCTCGCAATCCCAAATAATGCTACACTATGAACTGAACGAGCGAAGAGACTAAGGAGCAGAGCAGCTGGCCTGTTAGGGCTTTGATTCCATACGTTGTTACTTATTCATGGTTCAACTTGTTTACTCAATTAAGACAAGCTGAGTTCATATTCAACTGAGCTGCGAGCTGTGCATCTGAAAATGAGCTCTCTTGTTAAACAAGAAACTTAAGCTTTTAGATAGTTCTTAAAATGAATGTTCTCGCTCGATTAAGTTAATAATTAATATTTTGATAGAATCTTTTATGCCAAATAAAGCTCTTAAACAATAGAGGCATGTACATACATGATACATCTAAACAATTGGTTCAATTAGCAAAGTTTTCTAACAAACTGTAGTCTCACCTATGCAAGCCAATCTGAAATGAGCACAGTTTTTTATAGCTTTTCTCACCACCCTATCAGAGAGCTTGTTTTGTTTGGAAAACCACTACGAAGTGGGGTTGCTAAACAATGAAGCTGCCAGGAGAAGAGGAGATATTTTACATTCAAATCAACTTGACAGAACTTACAGTACAAAAGTCAGTACTAACTGGAAACCAATTTATTGCTTATACAAAAATTACAAGATTCCTCACAAAGATGCTAACATGAACATTGGGCTCCAAGTCCATGCTCTCCGCCATCTCTTAAGGCAGATCCTCTACTTCTTATTCTTCCTTAAATGATCCTCCTGTAATAATATGAACCAGTTCAGTGAACTAGAGTAAGAAAGAAAGACGAAAACACTAATTGGTAAGATAGTACGAATAGTTTGTCAGATAACCTTCAAAGTGCAGTTGAGAAGCTGTGATGCAAAGCAACCGAAGGCAGCTTTCCTGTTTCGATTGCTGGAATCCTGGATATTCAAGAGATTCCCATTAACATAATGTCAACATACTGAATATCTAAGATAATTTAAAGCTGTTAATTCATGGTCTATCTTGGAGGTGCATGAGAACATTCTAAAGATGCATGTTCCTCATGCACGATCAGCCTTTTTGCACATAGTGTTTAGAAACAAGTACTTAATGACGTTCTTTTTCAAGAAAAAATGAAGAGGTCTGATGTAGAGATTAAGTTGAATAGGTTCAGTTAGATATGTCCGGCATTCGATTTCTTACCTCGACATAAGCTGCCTGGTTGTTCCGAGGATGACCATCTTGTTTGCCTTGTTTTATCTCGTCTTCATCTTGGACTTTTCTTTTCTTCCGTCCGCTGGAAGAGCTTCCAGTACTATTGAAACCAGTTCCCCCAATCTTACATCTCTCACATAAACTATCATATGATTGGGAATCACCATCAGGAATGCTACTATCATGAAGATGCATTTCACCATAAACATCAGCACCACATCTTGAACAGAAGCTCAAATAGCATCTATAGCCGCCACTTGAAGCATCACTTGCCAAAGATGAATCATCATCATGATGGCCGTGAAGGCTAAGAGATTCACATAAGATGGTTGTCCATCCAGTCTCCTCATGGTCTTCTTCAGACGACTTGGAAGGTTCCATTGGCACCAGTAGACCTAAGAGAAGAAGCTGTATCCAAGGAGAACAGAAAGCCAACTTAAATACAGAAACAATCCCAACTACCCAACAAATTCTAGGAGTACATTTGGATTAGAACGGCCAAAGATATAATGTTTTAATTTTCGGGATCCTTTTATTTTTACTTCTCCTTAGGGAAGAGCATTGTATAAGGACAAATTGTGTAAGATCGATGACAAAGATACAGGGTTGCCAGTGTTTATGAAGGGACCGTGGACCCTTTCTCTCAAATCAGACGGTTCTGTCATTTCTGTATCACAGAAAGTTGGTGATATTCAACACCAACCACACAAGATGTCGACACCGCAATGCATTTGTTTTGGCTTTTGAATTTTGATGGAGTCGTCTCTTTTTAATTCTCCTCTTATAGGATATTTGAAAAGATTCACATTCCATATGAAAATGAACAACTCTTTCTATACTCGGCCAATATAAGGATTACACTTATATGGTTGGTCCCAAGCCCGAATAACAAGAAATTTTGTGAAACTTATTTACTATCAATTCACATTCAATATCATCAAAGATATATTGAATATGAAGTGGTATTTTCTTATATGAATTTACTCTATATATATTTTGATTGTAAAGAACTTTGTCGTTAATTTCTTTAACACAAAAAAAGAGAGAGTTTGCTATTAGACACCTCTCCCTCCTCTCCCTCTCTCTCTCTCTCTCTCAAAGAATGTGCTGTCGTCTATCTACACTTCGGCATTCAATGAGGACAGTGGAACTCTCCAAGTACCTGGTGAATTGACTGTTACAAGTACCACCAATTTGCTGAAAACACAGTCAAAGAGATCTTCAGCCACATTTGTCAGTAGTGATTGGTCAGTGAGAAAGCTCAAGTTGCCTAAGTATATCAAGGATGGAATAACAATCATATACTTTTTTCTGTGCTTGCTTGTTTTTGCTTCATTAGAGGCCGACTGACGCATCAAGTTGTAGCGAGTTTCTTACGAGTTGGTGTGAAACTAATAAATCATCTAATTTCCAGATGAGGAGCCATCGATGCCAGAAATAATGAATAAATATCGTAATGAAGGAGACTAATTAATCCGAAGAGAGTACGTGACACATGATCCCAGAGACATAATAATGCTTGTGGAGAGAGAGAGAGAGAGAGAGAGAATTGAGTTTCCTTCATCCTTCCTCACTACAGAAGTTGATAGTGAAAACAATGACTGAATCGAGATATCCAACTTCTCCAAAAATATCATTATCATGACTTTTCTACTGTTTCATACTACTGCAACTAAACCTTTTCCCATACTACCACATACTGTTTCATACATCCCAAAAAAAATCACAACACAACAATCTCAAACCATCAGCTAGAAAGGCTAAGGAAGGTAGGTGATAGAATCGAACATGCTCAATTAGAAGTATTAATAAACCGATCTAGATGCACTTCGTACGCGGCGTAAGAGAGATGTAAGAATAAAATTTAGAATGCAGTTTGTGCGCAACGGCAACAAATGCAGAGAGGCACGCAGAGGCAAGGGACCCCCTCCTTCGATTAAGGGCGTCCAGCGTCCAGTGGGGGCCATACGGTCCACATGATACAAACCATCCACTTTTCCTCTGCTCTCAAACTGCGGGTCTCGCCACCGGTTTTTCTCTCTCACATGAATACCACCACCGGTTTTGGCAAAGAAAAAAACGCCAACCATCCAATGACATCTCCTTGTCTCTATCCACAAGTGTTCCCCCCGCCCACCCCTACCTCTTAATATAAACTTTTTATTTTGATTAAAGCAAGACAAAATAACTACTTGCAAGATAATTTATTTGACTAGTAATGATATTGTATAGTTGAAGGTATTGCGGGCTTTAGCAAAAATACACACTTAGAACCTTCCGAAATACACGAGGGAGTATCTTTTTTCGAACAACTAACTTCACTAAACGTAATTTCCATTGCCTAAGAACGTTCAAATAGAGTATGTACGCAGCCTTTTCTCGATTAATAGCTTAACTCTCTTACGAGTATATCATTTCCCCAAACTTAAATGTTCAATGTCTATATATATATATATATATATATATATATACATATATATATATATATACATATATATACACATATATCAAGTACTTCCAAAATAATTTGAAAATACCACTATCCGATCACTCTTAATGAAAGATCCACGCTTTATTGATACCATTTCTGATCATTCGTTAAGAATGATCAAACAAGTGAGATATAAAAGTATATATTTAGAAATACTTTGAAAATCTATATTTTTGTATTATGTCTATTAGATCAATATTAATTAATAATTGAAAATAGCACCAATAAGGTATTGATAGTTTATTAAGAGTGATCAGATTGTGGTATTTTCAAAATACTCTGAAAGTATTATATATATATAGCTACATACATATATACGTATATCTAATATAATAGATTTCCCGCGAGAGATTCCATGCGCATCAGTGATCAGCCGACGGCTGCCAAGTTGGCGGAAGTGGACTGTGTTCTGACTGGCTGTCATATGTGAAGTTTTCGAATGACGACTCCTATGAGCCTTGTTTTCATTATTTTGCTGCAGTGGTGCACCGATTCATAGGTGAGGTGTGACCGTCCCTTCACTCTATGTATGAAGAAGCTCGAGGAATATGCACAAATTGTCTCAAGTTTTTTGAAAAATTATATAGACCACTTCATCTTGGTTTCACTTCTTTTTGCGGGTTGGTTTTGTCTCTTGCATTAACACACCATAAACGCCACCACCACAACAACTACTAAGTTATTTCCTATAATAGATGGGTTGGCTACATGGATTCTTTGTTTCTATGGTTCTTGATCGTAAACCATGCTAACAATTAATTCAACATAACCTAAATTATTCGTTATTGTTTCCTTCCAATACTTTTGTAGTTTTCTTTCTCCTTTAACACTTTTACAATATAGTTTCATATACTTTCTTATTAGAATTTCTTTTAGTTACCTTTCTAAGTGATTTTCTCTCATTTTATCATCTATTAGTGTTACTCTCAATTTCTTTCTAATAACCTGGTTAAACATACTATCTTTTCTTGTGTGATCATGCATCTATCTTAGTATTTTCATTTCTGTCATGGATATCTTTTGTACATAATGATTAACTACCACACCCTACTATCATATAATATAGTAGGTTGAATTGGTACTCTATAATATTTATCTTTTAACTTTAATAGTATATTTGTATCACATAGAATACGTGATACACCTCTTCATTTCATTAATTCTATACATGACATCTTCATCAAATTTTTTTGTTATAAAAAATTGACTTAGGTATTTAAAACTTTCCGAACTAGAGATGCAATGTATGTCAACCTTAATTTTCATGTCATTTGAAGTAATCAAATAATCAAACATCTCCATATATTCTGTTTCATTTGCACTAAATTGAAAGCCCTTACTTTCTAATGTTTTTCTCCATAATTCTAGTTTCCTGTTAACTTTTTTTAAGACTCATCTACTAACACATTGTCATCCGCAAATAACATACACTAAGATACTTCATCTTGAATATATTTTGTTAAAACATCAATAACAAAAGTAAATAAATACGAATTTAAGGTTGATTGTTAATATAATCTACATGTTTGTCCACCATCATACATATATTTTCTAAGATTGATGGATTTTAATAAAATACTAAATTTTCAAGGTTTTTCAAAGAATATCTCTTAGTATCTTATCATAAATATTTTTTAAATCAATAAATACCGTGATTCTTCTTTTTTACTATAAATTGTTGCATATAGTAGATCTCTCTCCCATGAGCCTATAACTTGATTTCACCATCTCTCTCAAACAAATGGATACTTATGCTTACCTTTTACTCTTAAAAGGAACGTGCGTCATTTAGAAAATTGTAAAGGTAATTGAAAAAATATAAAAAATCTTTATTATACTCATCTTTTCCAAAAAATAAAAATGAACGTGACAATGAACCCCCCCCCCCCCCCCCCTCTCTCTCTATATATATATATAATTAAATGTCATCCCCTTAATTGGCAAATCTTGATAGTTGTGTGTCAATCACAACTCACTACAACAAAATCCAAAGAGGTCTTTTAAAGTCATTCCTCCTGATCCTTGTCCAATTTAGGCCAAAATGTGGGTTGAGACTTTTAAGAATATATAGCTGATTTTTTGTCTTAAATTATGCATAGAACCGATAATTGGACTAAACTACCCTCATACCTGTTAGAAGCAGTGCATCCAAGATATGGCTTTCATGTGCCTAGAAAAAACAAAAAGGAGTTCTTTTGAAATGGTTACCACTAAACCTCATTTGCATCTCTCTCTATAGAGAGAGAAGAATAGTATCACACTTTCAGAGTATATACTTTTACAAGGACGCTAACATGCACACACTGGGTTTCTTTAGCTTTGGCATTTGTCAATGCAAATACTTCGTGTCATTGAAGGGTTTAAGGCAACCGAATTCATCACGTGCACGGAAACCATTCAAGGCCTCTCAGTACTCTTTAAGGTGCGCACTACAATTCTCTTGAATGTTGAGTTTTTGAAGACAATGAGAGAGGATCAGGCCAAAGATATTATTTTTCATTTTTGTTCTGCTTTACATGCATAAGCAAGAGCACCAGCTCACCTGACTGAGAGGGGAGTCCAAGAGTTTGGTGCGCAAGGTGACACCAGCAAAAGCTTATCACATCCATGAAGGGTGTCCACTGTTTTCTGTCCATCGAATGTTAGGGTCGTCCGTCTCCAAGATTGGTCATTTGCCACTTTCTTCTTTGTTCGACAGAGCATTCTCAATCTGGTGCTGCTCATGATCAGCAATGGTGTAATCTTGTCCCTGCTCGGCCTCGCATTGCGCTGTCGCAAAATCGACTTTGCCGAGTTTTACACAGTAGTGAACTTGCATCTAATCGATGGCTTCTGTGCCTGAAGAAGAATCATTATTTAAGCTCTAATTTGATTGGTTTTGCAACAAACAGAAGGACTCTAAGAAGATGGGATTGGGATTAAAAACACTCCCTCAAACTGACCATACAAATCCAGACCCATTCGGGTTTCCAAACTCTTTTAGCATGTAAAGGCGATGAAAATCAGTTTGAATCTTCATGTTTGGCTATTGACACCAGTTTCCATAGTTAATGAACCAAGTCTCGCCTGATCTGTGTTTAATCAAATCTCGTGTTCTTCGACAAACCCCACTAATTGTAATCTGAATCAGGTCAGATTCGCGTTCGAGGAGTTCTGCTTTTTTCACAACGGGGAGGCTGACACGGCCCAGCAGTTGCATCAGTTTGAATCTTCGTGTTTGGCTATTGACACCAAAGTTTCCATACTTAATGAACCAAGCCGGGCCTGATCTGTGTTTAATCAAATCTCGTGTTCTTCGGCAAACCCCACTACTAATTGAAATCGGAATCAGGCCAGATTCGGGTTCGAGGAGTTTTGCTTTTTTCACAACGGGGAGGCTGACACAGGCCAGGTATGCACCCCAGGGAATTGAGCTCATCACCTGCGTCTGGTGAGTCGAGCATCCTGCCAGTTGAGCTAACGCTCTGAGTCGATCGAAGTAGTAAATTTACAGGAACAGTACTCTACCGGTCTGGTTGAGGACACGGATCTGAAAATTAGCACGCATCAAAGCTACCCACCACAGCGCATCTTCTGTTACTCCACCACTACCACGAAAGCCTCTCATAGCCATCCATCTTCCTCATCCACTGATCCTCACCCCTCGAAGGCAGGAGGATGACCACAGCTGCATCATCGTCACCGTCGGTGGTGGATCACATAGTTCTCTTCGACGTGAGGCCGGAAACTAAGCCGGAAAAGGTGGAATCCATGCTTTCCGGCCTCCGATCGCTTTCTTCCCTCGATTCCATCCTTTTCCTCACCGCCGGCCCCATTGCCCGCCTCCGTTCCACCTCTCTCGGGTTCACTCACATCCTCTTCGGTCGCTACCGCACCAAGCAATCCCTCGCCGATTACTCGGCGCACCCTGCCCATCTTGCCGTCGTCCGGGACACCGCCCCGATCGTCCGAGACGTCATGGCCGTTGACTGGGTCGCCGATCTCGACACTGCTACCGGACCTCCGGGCGCCGCCTCCGCCTTCCGGCTCACTCTCGTCAAGACGCGACCGGACCTAGATGATGGATCACGCGAGGCGATCGGGATGGTTTTGGACGGGATCAAGAGCTCCCTTCCCTCGGCAATTCAGGTGAGCGCCGGCAAGAATTTCTCTCCCGCTAGGGCTAAGGGTTTCTGTTGGGGTTTGATTTCGTTTTCCCACGGAATTGCCGATGCCGTCGACTCCGAGGACGAGCTCACGAGCACGCAGAAGGAACAATTCAGGAATTTAGTGGACGGCATCATCATAATCGATTATGAGATTTCACAGGTTCACCCGCCTCCGCTACCTACTAATCTGTGATAAGAGGAACAGAACGAAGCAAGGAACGATTGTTTAGCCGCTGCAGAATTCGAGTAGAAATGTTTTCTCTCTCTCTCTCTCTCTCTCTCTCTCTCTCTCTCTCTCTCTCTCTCTCTGTCTGTGTGTGTGTGTGTGTGTCTGTGCGCGCGCGTCTTGGACTCTGCCAAAACTAAAACCGAAAGCAAAGCCTTTCTACTACGTAGTTCATGGTTGTAATTATTCATATGTTAGCCATGGTGTTTGAGAAACCAGACCATTCAATGAACCGGTTTGCCTGGAATCAGGAATCTGGAATCGAACCTGGATCAGACCGGTTTTAGGCTTCGGGCAACGAGTCGGTCGGTCGAAAGATGCTCGTTGGAGAGCAATTCGATCGAAAGGGTGAAGGTAACAAGTTCGAAGGTATGTTGGTTAGAATTGGAAATGATTTCTCCGACTTTTCCGTTCAGTATATAACATACTGAAAATGTTATAATATAAAGCAAGCAATTTAATTTTAATGTAAATAATGGAAATAGTAATTTAAAAATGAAAACATGAAAATAAGTGGATAATAACCACAACTCCAAAAAAAATCAAACTAATCAGTCTGTTCCTGGTTCCCAATTCGTGGTCCAACCGATTGGATCACCGGTGCTTGAACCTTTTTGTTTTGCAACCCAGTCTAGTGTGCGGACCAAAGTTCCGAGGTTCGCCGGTCCTACCGGTTGGCCAAGTCTGGTCTAATAAATCATGATTGTTAGAAAGGACCTCTCTTATTTGGAAGGAAAATACATGACCTTTTATGCTCCACATAAGGCGAAAGTTAGGAACCCATATGGTCAAATTTGAGGTGTACGTCCATTTGGATCACATTTGCTCCGGTTGGCGTCGGCCTTTTTCTTTTTTGTTAAAAACGGGAGGCAAAAGCTTTACACACATGCACATGATGGGAATCGAACTCACCACCTACACCCAGGGAGTCAATGAGCCCTGCCAGTTGACTAAAGCTTTCGTAGCCTGTCTCAGGCCTTTTTTCAGAAAAAAAAACTCGATTAGCCTCTCATCATCAAATTCAACACTCCATTGTAACTGTGCGGAAATTTCCTTCCTTTAGTTCGCTGAAAACAAGCGACGTACACCATCATATACAATATCCAGTGTTAGTGCTTAGCTTCACGTTAGCATGGCTCTCGAATAATTTATTAGATTGAATATTTTTGTTGTTCTTCAATTATTGTTTAAATAATCGAAAATTTATAATCAATCCAATTTATGTGGTCACACGTCAACATTCGGCTTCATCTTTTGACATATTTGATATATTGAAACTTCAGTGGAGGATCAAAGGACGACATTTAGCTTGGATCTATTTAAGCTTGTTACTTAATATCTTGAAAAATAAAATATTAAATAATAATAAAAATTAAGAACGTCATAATGTCATGTCAGTCGACCTAGTGCACATCTAAATCCTCGGAATGTTAAGTGTGTTTGGAGCATGTGAAGATCCTCAGTTCGAGTTTTGAACCGGTCTGATGGTTCCAATCGGGACAGAACTTGTCAAAAACCGGTTGAAGGAATTGGTCAAAAACCTCCTTCATTATTGTAATTATACATATATTCAAGTAGTTTTCAGCTCAAATAAATCCAATAATCACAACCATCCTTTATCCGAATCCAGAAAGACACACAAGGAATCCATCTCCAAATCCAAACCTGAAGGCCCAGTGCCAGCCTCTCCCATCGACTCCATCTTGATTTCGTTGAACAAAAAAACTATTTTCTCCCAATTCGTTATTATTGTTATTATTTTCTACATCTTTAATCACCATTTCCCCATGGAGTCTCAACAATTCAGAGTCCAAAAGATCCGAAACATCGCAGCCACTACCATCATTAACGTTCATTACCACATTCTCAAAATCTTGATCTTGCTTACTTGCAGCATCTCGACTGGTCGCTTTACCTTCTTCTTTCCCGTTGGCTGCTGACGTGCTGCTGCTACTCTCTGGCTTGCTGGATGGTGGATTCGTGGCGTCCATGGAACTCATGGCCGTCGCTCGCACTGCCTGCAACTCGCCATCAGCACGCTGCCGCTTGCTCGCCGATTTTCGGATTGGATTCTTGGTCTTCCTCGGAGTGGAGCGTTTCTGAGAAGAAAGAGAGGGAGATTGATTCTGTTGTAGCTTCTTGACGAGGATGGTGTTCCAATAGTTCTTTATTTCATTGTCTGTTCGCCCCGGCAGCCTCCCCGCTATCAAAGACCATCTGCACGACTAACTCACTTCATAAAGATTCATCACGTGACATCATTTTTACAGGTTTATTTTATTATAAATAAACATTAATTATGTTGATTACGCAATTTTTCTTCATACAAAAAAAGTTAGCCAAACATTCATATACTATTACTACTACTATCATCATCATCATCATCATTTATTAGTCAGCAATTGTTCAAGCTAGGTGTTGGGCAGTCGTCTATGGACTTAGGAAGAGTATCAACGATCAAAAGATATTGAATGAATGTGTAGCCACATCGAATCCATCGTAATATTATTAAAATCAAAGCTGGTGTAGCAGAACTGAGACAGGAGAAATTAGGGATTGAACACTTAAGAAGAGAGAAGAGGTACTTTTCAAAGGCCTCAAAAGTGTGAGAGAGAATGCTCGTTGGGTCACAAAGGTCTATGATAAGATAATTTTTTTTCATTCATCCAATTTGTTTAAAAATATGTTAGTGAGAGTTTTCTCACTAGAAGTGATTGAAATTCTACAAGCCTTAAATGCTTAAAACCTTTTAACTTCAGAATTAATTCATGATGGTATTTTATAAGATAATTAAAACATAAATTCATTAACACCATGAAAATATGAAAACAATCTATAAAATCAACTTTTGTAGAAAATAAAATGATCATTATGCATTCTGAGTTACTTTTTGTATGAAAACTTATGGCTAGCTTTTGAGCCCTTGTTCAAGCTTAAATAGATCTCTTGTTAGAACCGAAGAGACAACATCCATTATCCAACGAATTTTGTATTTTCTTATCTAATTCAACTTAGAATTAGTGGTGAGATTGATTTCTTAATTCTCTCTTATTAGTAAAGACTGTGGTGAGTGAACAAGAATCACATCTAATTAAACTATTCATGAATAACGGCTTGACTAATTCGGAATCGGCGGACGCGTTTGCTTAACAGGAATGCATGACAGAGAGCACCCATTTCCAAGGAGCTTGTGCATGCGGATGATGAGCTCCTCCTCCTCACCTGATATATTTCCTCTTGACGCGGGAGCCTACAGCTTTTTCCACAACATTTGAGTCATGCGAATCGATTGCCAGCAAACCAACATTAATTTTTTCCATTTTTGGAGTCGAAAGTCAGAATGCACATGGATGAAGATAGGAACTAGCTTACATAATTGTACGAAACTTGTGATCATTATATTTGTAGCTAACACAATGTAGATCATAAACGTTATAATGGTCACCCCCCCAACAGCCATGCATCGTATTTTCCGGTGGCCGGCACCTTAGTGGCGGTCGATCGGTCATACAGGCGTTAGGGTTTGATTTAAGGTTGAATCTTGTGATCTGGGAGACCATTCTGCTAAAATATGTTTTTGTCATCTTGGTGTCAACACGTTAGAAATTGCACGAAGACTTGTATTTGTGTTATATATCAGGATCTGTCATATTTGTTTTGGTTAGAATGGGAGACTGAAGCCAGATGCATTCCCGGGTATCGAACTCGTGACCTTCAACTTCTGAGTCAACAACCTAGCCAGAGCTATTATTTGCTCACTGTGCTATCAAGAGATTGACATGAACATTATTAGAGCAAGGATTCCATGAGGGGCTTCACGTTAGAGTTGTCGTACTCTATCGATGCGATAAGAGATGAATGTAAAGCTCGACTGACCTCCTTTTTTTTGAAGAATTCTCCATCTTCCTTCACCATAAGACTTGTAGTTGCTGAGAATTTGATCTTCTTGAGCGGTCCAAGCTCCTCTGTTGAGCCCCTCTTTTGAGAAGCAAGGGCTTCCACCCATTGTATTGTAGGACTCTGTCACACTGTCGTTTCAAAACAAAAATTTTCGAAAACCTTGTTTCACTGTGATGGCTAGAACCACCCGGTAGTTCTATCAGCCTATGTCACAAACCGTGCATTTTCAACAGATGTTGGGCGGGGTTTGCACATTCACCACTCATGCATCTTCAAAGACAAACATACACAAACATGGCATAACCCTTAGACCATTCCGTAGTGTAAAATACAACCTTAAGTTCCCTATTTAGTTAGGGTTCCCACTTGGAACAGAGCAGAGAAGATCTCGCCTAAACAGGAGCACCAAAGAGGGGTTAACACACACACACGCCCTCCTTAGGTTAGTTGTACATGGCCTTGAGAGACTGTTGTAGTGGACAGGGTGCACACGGCTGCACCGGTCTCTCGGCTGCACACACGGTCCTGTGCGCCCTGGGGTCGCACGGTGGTTGGGGACGTCGTCTTTGGCTGTGGCTGAAGGCAGGCACCCTGGCGGCACCCTGTGGAGTATCGTCTGTAGCTGAACAGAAGAGGGGCGCCCTGTGACACAAGCGCCTGCTGTTGGATGGAAGAGGGACACCCTGTCGGCACCCTGGAGAGCATCCTATTGCTGAACGGGGTGGGCAGCGCACTGTCTGCGCCCTGGAGAGGTTTACTGATTGTCACCGCCTGTGACAGTCCTTGTCGCCAAGAGGAATGAAACGGGGGTGCCCTGTTCTGAAAGAACGCACCTGGAGCGCCCGACTGCTTCTGCGGCACGCGCGACGACCCTGTCGTGGCACCCTCCTGTGCTGGCTCAACAGCACCACGGTCCTGCACGGCAGAACCTCTCAGCACCCGGTCACGGCAACGGCAACGGCTACGGGGCGTTGTCCGACCCTGAAGTCCTGCGTCTCTGCACTTGGCCTTCACAACACTCCACTCTCACTCCACACTTCCAACAACCCGGAACATTGGGCAGGAGGGCTGCCTTATAGGCGCCCGGCCCTGAGTAACCGCTCCCTCCAAGGGAGAGGGGGCGGTTACTCTCTATAACTGCTCCTGCCCATGGGATGCGGGTGAGGTATCCAGCACCTCACGCCTGGGCGCCACCTGCGCCCAGCAGGCTAACCGTCCTCCACCTGTCCCAGACTGACTAGATCCCCTAGAACCCGACCTACCTGACCTGGAACCGACGCGACCCGGACCCGACACGACCCGATAGGACTTGGACCCGACGCGACCCGAACCCGGACCCGACCCGACCCGGACCCGACCCGACTTGGGCCCGATCTTGACCTAGCCTAGACTTAGACTAATGTGACCTAGCTTAGACCTAGACACACACAGGGCTCAGGTTTATAAGCACACCCGATCCTTACAAGGGACACACACGCACAACACGGTGTATGTACAAGAGGGGGTTTACAAGCGGTTATGGTACATGGTGAAGCCTTCGGATGTAGGGAGTGCATGAGCTAGCGCTCTATGGGTTTGTTTGTGACAATTCTCCCCCAATGATGTCCGGACTCGTCCTCGAGGCCGCATGGTAATCACGAAGCATCTGCTCATATTGCCAAAGCTGTGCGCATGGCACCCATGAGTCGTCATCAGCACTTCTACCTGTTCACCGCACAAGATACTGGGTCTGTCGTCGTGGTCCTGCTCCAACTACTCTGTGAGCGATCAAAGCCTCGACTGTTGGGATATCTTGTCTAACCAATGGCGGTGGTCTGCGTTCAAGCCTCTATGGATCTTCGAAGTACTTTTTCAGCTGGGATACATGGATGACTGGATGTATCTTCAATTGATCTGGTAACTCCAGTTGATAAGCAACCTTACCTATCCGTTGTATCACTCTGAATGGTCCATCGTACTTCGGCTTCAGTCCCATATGACTACCCTTGTAAACCTGCTTCCGGATATACTCAAGTATCCGAAGCCAAACCTCATCTCCTACATCAAAATCAACATCACGTCGATGCCTGTTCGCCTGTCTTCTTATCCGGGACCCTGCTCTCTCAAGCGAAGCCTTCGCTTCCTTGTACATGACCTGCCTATCGCGTAACTCTCGCAAGGCGACTGGACAATTCCCTGTTCCATTTCCTTGTATAAGCTCCAAAGGTCCGAGCGGCTGCCATCCCAACGTAAGCTTGAAAGGACTCTTTCCTGTAACTGAGCTTTTATGGGAGTTGTAGCTATACTGAGCTACCTCAAGAAGAAATACCCAATTCTTCTGACTAGCAGAGACATAGTGGCGTAAATACTCTTCTAGCATCGCGTTGAGTCTCTCAGTTTGACCATCGGTTTGTGGATGCTGTGATGATGAGAACAGGAGACGTGTTCCCATCAATCTGAATAGTTCGATCCAAAACTGGCTCGTGAAGTGAGCGTCACGATTACTAACAATCTCCTCCGGGACGCCAAAATGTTTCACAAAATTTTTAAAGAAAAGACGGACTGTCTCTTTGGCACTGCATTCTCGCAGTACGGGCATAAAGACACCATACTTTGAGAACCGGTCCACAACTACCAGTATCATCTCAAAGTCGTCTGCTCTCGGCAATCCTGAGATAAAATCTATGGAAACAGATTTCCACGATCTCTCTGGTATCGAAAGAGGCTGAAGTAGTCAAGCTGGTCGTCGTCACTCCACCTTATCCTGCTGACAGACAGGACACATCTGGATATACTCGGCTACGTCGCAAACCATTCGGGGCCAGTAATATCTCTGAGACAAAAGGGCGACAGTACGCTCTATCCCTGGATGTGCTGCGTACTCGGCATCATGTACTTCGCGCATCAATGTCCTCCTCAAGTCAGCTGCTCCGGGTATAAACAACCGGCGGTTCTTGGTTCACACCAAGTCATCTCTGATCTCGTATCTGACGGTTACGCCAGATTCTACTTGAGATACAATATGACTATACGAAGTATCCTGATCAATGACTTGCCTTACACGATCAATCATTTCCCCACGTATTCTGATAATGGCACACAAAGTTTCTACCCTCTTTCAACTTAATGCATCAGCCACTGTATTTTCCCTGCCTGGCCTATATACCCAGTCGAAATCGTACTCCTCTAGAGTCTCAAGCCAACGCGCCTGTCGCATGTTGAGCTTCTTTTGGGTTTTAAAGAACGTGTTTGCTACATTATCAGTAAGAACAGAAAAGTGGGATCCGAGAAGATAAACTCTCCAGATCTGAAGGCAAGGTACGACTGCCAGCAATTCTTTCTCATGCATAGGATACCAAGTCTCCGCGCCCTTTAGCTTTCTGCTGTCGAAAGCTATGGGATGCTCATCCTGGGTCAGAACACCTCCGAGTGCTCGGTCACTCGCATCCGTATGAACTTCAAAGGGTTTACTAAAATCGGAGAGACGTAGAACTGGCTCCTGACAAACCAAAGTTTTAAGTGTCTCAAAGGACTCTACGCACTTGGGCGTTCACTCCCAAGTTCTCCCTTTCTTCAACAATTCAGTCAATGGTGCTGCGATCTTCGAAAAATCTCAAATGAATTTTCGATAATAATTCGCTAGCCCAAGGAAACTCCGTATCTCACCAACGTCTCTCGGAGTTTCTCACCCCTGAACAGCACGAACTTTCTTGGGGTCCATGCTGATCTCTCCTCCGCCAATAATATGTCCAAGAAAGGTGATGGTGTTCTTAGCAAAAATGCATTTCTCTCTCTTTACAAAGAGAGAGTGTGATCTAAGTCTCTCGAAAACTAAGGCGAGATGTCGGACATGCTCCTCCAAGGTCCGACTATAGATCACAATATCATCCAGGTATACAACCATAAATTCGTCGATAAAACCTGCCAATACTCCATTCATAAGCCTACAGAAGGTTGCTGGAGCATTAGCGAGCCCAAATGGCATCACTAAAAACTCGTATGCTCCATACCGTGTCACCATGGCCGTTTTGGCCTCATCCCCAGGTGTTATCCTCACCTGCCAATAGCCCGATCGAAGGTCCAACTTCATGAACCATCTCGCTCCTCCGAGTCGATCAAATAAGTCGGCTACTAAGGGGATTGGGTAACAGTCCTTCATCGTTACTTTGTTAAGCGCTTGATAATTGACACACATCCGTAGTGAACCATCAGACTTTCTCTGAAATAATACTGGTGAACCAAAAGGTGATTTCGACGGCTGTATCATCTCGGCTTCCAGGAGCTCCTCCAACTCCTGAGGACTCATCCTATAAGCGGCTCGGGATGACACTCTTGCCCCCGGTTCCAACACTATCTCATGGTCAGTACCCCGCCTAGGTGGTAAACTTTTAGGGAGTTCAGTAGGTATCGTGTCCTGGAAGGTGAGCAACACTTGCTCAATCTCAGGTGGAACCCTCTCATCTCCATCCTCTATTTCGTCTTCCCTCAAAACCGCAAGTAGGGTAGGATGTCCCTTACGGAGACCAGTTTTAAGTTGCATCGCGGATAAGTAGATTGCTCCGCATGTCAGAAGACTAGGAGCCTTACCTGGATCACATTGATGTACAAATCCAGGCTGTATGGGATCCACGCACACCAATCCTCCAAGGTGTGGAGCAGCCATCATGCAAGCTGCACGAAAGAAATCACAACCAAGCACAACTCCGAAATCATCCATTGTGCTAACTATGAAATCTAAGGTACCGTTCCAACATCCAACTTGGAGACGGCAAGCTCTTGCTATACCAGCAACTCTAGAAGCATTCGTGTTCACTGTCTTTAACCGCTGTTCAGACTACTCTAGTCTTAAACCCCACTGGGTAGCTAAAGTCGTGGAGATAATCGAATGGGAGGCACCAGTGTCAGCTAGTGCTCGTACTGCTGTATTACCTATCTATGCCTCTACGAAAATCTGGTTGCGACGTGGTTCATCCCGTACACACACTGCACCTAAGAGCTGGAAAGATGTGGCTTGGGCGCTGGTACTTGTACGAGCGCCTGTCGGTTCTTCATCGGCGATCAAGGCGGAAGCTATTTTTGCCTTTTTAGGGCAAAATCTCATCGTATGAGGACCTTGACATATAAAACATGAACCCTGAGTCTTGGCTTCTTCCTTGTGTTGTTTATTTTTACCTTTGACTATGTTCAATCCTTCTTTTAAGTTCCCCTTTGATCCCTTTTTCTTTTTATCCCATCTCTTAGTCTTACCTTTTTCTGATCCTGATTTCTTATCTTTTTTCTTCGGATTATTCTCACTCTTTGTAGATCTGAGGTCTACAAAAGTCTCTACAGCTGAAATGGCTTCAGTGACAGTCGAAGGACATCTTCGCCTAAGTTCTACTTGGGCCTAGGGCTGAAGTCCCTGCTCGAAGTAAAACATCTTATCTACTTCGGTCATGTCCCGAACTTCTAGAAGTAAAGAGCTGAAACGTTGCACATACTCGTATAGAGATCCTGTACACTTAAGTTTCGAGAGGAGTTCTCTCGTCCGATGACCACTGTTGGTCGGCGTGAATTGCTTCCGGAGTTCGAAGCAAAATTATTTCCAAGTCGAGAGAAGAACGGCACCTCCACTGATGGCTGCATCCTCTCGCGTGCGCTACCAAACCTTCGCATCGTCTCTTAAAAACAAAGTAGCTACTAGCACTCTGCTATGATCGACTACTTGAGATACACTCAGGTATCTCTTAAAATCCCAAAGGAAATTCTCTAATAATTTTCTATCTCGAACACCTCCAAATGGTGTTGGTTCGGGGACTTTGATTTTTGAGCAAGAAAGGTTGAGATCGCGTGTCGTATCACGTATGTCCACGGGAGAAACTGGTGTTTGAAGCTGAACCTCTACTTCGGTGTCTGAGTGCATGGGCTGCTTCTGTAACCTAGCCACATGCACGGCCAATTGAGCCTGGTTTCGCTGTAGTTCTGCATGAGAAGTTTGCAAAGAGTCAAGTCTTTGCAAAATCTGGGTCAGCACGTCATCTGTTTCGGGTCGCTGGGGCGGAACATCTTCATCCCCGATGCTCTTCTGCTCCTTACCATGGTGTTTACAGACCTTGATTACACTTCGGACCAGAAGACTAACACATACCCTCAATTCGGACCGAATTACAGACTTGCAGAAATTTTTCTGCAGACAGTACAGGTGACTTTTAGGCTGACTTTGGGACTATGCAGAACCAATTATAAACACCAAAATAAAAATCCAAAAGTACAGACCTGTAGACTGATATAGAGAGAAGTTATCTGCCAAATTTCAGTGAAATCCGACTATGTTATCACTGTCAAATCGTCTGTGCAAAATCGTCAAAATTCAGATTTTCATTTTTTATACTGCTTTTCTGCAACTTCAGCAATTCGACTTTGACGGCGTGTTTTACTAAATTTTTTTGGCTAACTTCTGTCAATCAGCACTGCTGAACCTGTGTATGGTATCCCTGTAACTGAACAAACACCGATTAGATTCAGTTTACACCAAAATCAAATTCAGTTCCTCGGATTTCTGCAAAAGTCAGATTTCTGAAAAATCTAGTTTTCTGGTTTACTTCGGCAAGCTTTTCTAACCTGCTGCCGAGGTTGTTTCTTCAAACCAAAGACCTTCTATAAAAGTTTGATATAATTACTTGGACTTAGAATGATTTACTCCCTGTTCTAACCGAGTTACCCAGTCCAGAACTAATTTAGAAAATCTGCAAAATCCACCTGGCAGAATTTTCTGTCTTCGTTCGGTTATGCGCCAAATGTATGTTTTCAACGATTCTTTCGCTAGAAATGCATGGGATCGAGCGCTTAGGCTCTGATACCAAACTGTCACAGTGTCGTTTCAAAACAAAAAATTTTGAAAACCTTATTTCACTGTGATAGCTAGAACCACCCGGTGGTTCTATCAGCCTATGTCACAAACCGTGCCTTTTCAACAGATGTTGGGCGGGGTTTACACATTCACCATTCATGCATCTTCAAAGACAAACATACACAAACATGGCATAACTCTTAGACCATTCCGTAGTGTAAAATACAACCTTAAGTTCCCTATTTAGTTAGGGTTCCCACTTGGAACCGAGCAGAGAAGATCTCACCTAAACAGGAGCACCAAAGAGGGGTTAACACACACACATGCCCTCCTTAGGTTGGTTGTACACGGCCTTGAGAGATTGTTGTAGTGGAAAGGGTGCACACGACTGCACCGGTCTCTTGGCTACACACACGATCCTGTGCGCCCTGGGGTCGCACGGTGGCTGGGGACGTCGTCTTCGGTTGTGGCTGAAGGCAGGCACCCTGGCGGCACCCTGTGGAGTATCGTCTACAGCTGAACAGAAGAGGGGCGCCCTGTGACACAAGCGCCTACTGCTGGACGGAAGAGGGACACCCTGTCGACACCTTGGAGAGCACCCTGTTGTTGAACGGGGTGGGCAGCGCACTGTCTGCGCCCTGGAGAGGTTTACTGACTGTCACCGCCTGTGACAGTCCCTGCCGCCAAGAGGAATGGAACGGGGGCGCCCTGTTCTGAAAGAACGCACCTGGAGCGCCCGGCTGCTTCTGCGGCACGCGCCACGACCCTATCGCGGCACCCTCCTGCGCTGGCTCAATAGGACCACGGTCCTGCACGGCAAAACCTCTCAACACCCGGTCACAACAACGACAACGACTGCGGGGCGTTGTCCGGCGCTAAAGTCCTGCGTCTCTGCACTTGGCCTTCACAACACTCCACTCTCACTCCACACTTCCAACAACCCGAAACATTGGGCAGGAGGGCTGCCTTATAGGCGCCCGGCCCTAGGTAACCGCTCCCTCCAAGAGGGAGGGGGCGGTTACTCCCTGTAATCGCTCCCGCCCATGGGATGTGGGTGAGGTGTCCAGCACCTCATGCCTGGGCGCCAGCTGCGCCCAGTAGGCTAACCGTCACCCGGTTAGCATCCACCTGTCCCAGACTGACCTGACCCCTTGGAACCCGACCTACCTGACCCGATAGGACCTGGAACCGACGTGACCCGGACCCAACGCGACCCGGACCCGACCAGACTTGGGCCCGATCTTGACCTAGCCTAGACTTAGACTAATGTGACCTAGCTTAGACCTAGACACACACACAGGGCTCCGGTTTATAAGCACACCCGATTCTTACAAGGGACACACACGCACAACACGGTGTATGTATAAGAGGGGGTTTACAAGCGGTTATGGTACATAGTGAAGCCTCCGGATGTAGGGAGCGCATGAGCTAGCGCTCTATGGGTTTGTCTGTGACAGACTCCTCTCTCCCTCTCTAAGAAGGGGTGTGCCCTAAAGCCCTCTCCCTTCTCTCTATGTAGTTATTGGGCAACACACGTTCAAAACTCAAAGAGGGTGCAGTCGTTTGTAGCGACTGTAAGGTGAAGCGAAGAAAATGACCCCAAATTTCAATTGATCTACAAGATCTGCCCTACATCCATCGTTTTGGACTTTACTCCATATTAGCTACACAATAACAATCCACACGCACGTACTGATCACTTATTGCGGGTAACATTTACTAAAAAATAAAAAATAAATGAATAACATGGAAACCAGCCATTATTTCTTTGTCATGAAATACTGAAATAAATATTGTCAAGCCACACCCTCCGTGACCAACACGAACATGTAGTTTTCTTTTGTCCATTTCTGGGTCAGGTTACAGGTTCGTGTCCATCACAAATTCAAGCCACGAGAACATATCATACAGCTTTGTAAATGATAATTTTGAGTAGTTGTTGTTCTACTCATCATCATAATGACGAAGATTAGAAATGGTTACAAGAAATCATGCATGGACCAAAATTGTATACATCTTAATAATAGATAGAATTTTAAACGAATAGAACTGACAATAAAATCCTGCACAGTTTGACCAAGCACAGTATTTCTTATCAGTTAAATATTTGATACATGATCATTGAGCATACGATATTAAATTAATTTCTTTTGGGTAATACCTGGGGTAGCTTGCTACTTGATAAGTTTATAAGTTTATAAATATTTATAAATATGAGTTTTATAACCTCATTTATATATAGTTGGGCCATATATCCGAACCAAGTAATAAGATAACATGAAACTCTATGTAGAACGAGGTTTAGAACCAAACAACCGAATCGGAACCGTCAGTTCGATTATGACCATGCCACAATTTGGTTCGGTTTTCAAAATACCAGGAACTGATTCGGAACCGTCAGTTCGAGGTTGGGGCTACAACCGAACCAAACCAAATCCTAGACTCAAGCGACCAAAGAAAGTGCTCATCTTGTAGATAACCCCAATTTGTTTTATCAATATATATATATATATATATATATATATATATATATATATATATATATATAGTGTATGTGATATCATCATCATCAATGGGCCTATCAAATCCATAACTTATTTTAAATGGAATTTTCTTAGGAATGTCGCTACAACAAATAGTGTTTCCAGCTTTGGTAATACTTGTGAACTTCATTAATATTTTGGTGTTAGTGGGCCATGACTGCCTATTAAAATCTTTTTGTCCTCGTAGGATCTGCCTAACCAAACTCTACTTAACAAAAAAAAAGGAGAAAAGGTATTTTTTGAATTTTACCACCTCATTTATGGCCACGTTACAGATCGCCTTGATTGCTGAACTCATAACAAAGAACAAATCCATCATTTTTTTTTGTTATGAGGCTAAGGCCTACACACACATACATACATATATATATATATATATATATATATATATATATATATATATATATATATATACATATATACATATATATATATACATATTTTTTTTGTTATGAGGCTAAGGCCTACACACACATACATACATATATATATATATATATGCATACACGCCCACACACATGAATCCATCATTATTGTACCCTCCAAAAGTAAAAGGCCAATTAAATGTCTTTCCTTATTTACAAGGTTAGAGTAGCATTTTAATGATTTCAATAATCAAGAAAATGTGGAATATAGGGTTTAATGTTCTAAGTAAAGCAAAGCCGGAGCATCCGTAGCGTTAGCTCTACGGCAGGGCGCTCTAGCACCGTTGCCGCTGGTGGGGGGGGGGAGGGGTCGACTCCCAAAGGTACATATGTGTGGCAATATGTCTTTAAAAGGTACAAGGTAGTGTTCGTCAATGAACTGAGCTGCTCACAGCTTGACCCAATATCGCTCATTCAAAGATCGATCATGTTTGGTCCCTTGAACCATATGAACTGAACATGGTGTGTTTAGCTCGGTTAGGCCTGTGAAATCTTGTTACATCACACCTTTAATAAACTTTAATCTAAACAATACCGCTAATTATATAAAGAAATTAAATGTAAATGAAGGATCATTATTTTTTTTTCACAAAATATGACATTATATTTTTAATAAACTTTAACCTAAAAAATACCGCTAATTATATAAAGAAATTAAATGTAAATGAAGGATCATTATTGTTTTTTCACAAAATATGACATTATATATTACCCAAAGAAAGAAAGACTTTAGGTTAATGAAGGGCCATTTCATTTAGGACAAGCCTTAGGGTTAAACTTGGCTCATCAAATGATCGTAAGTCATTCATAAACATATTAGAACAGAAGCGATTCGTCTAGCAATCATCTAGGCTCATTCATATAAAAATAAATCGAGCAACGAGCAATGGTTGTAATTCCGCTTGGCTCGTTGCTGCCTGCTCGTGGACTCCTACCTGATGTACTGCCCCCCAGTATCGAACTCTTGACAAGTTACAAAGTGTAACACACTGCTAATGTTTTGGTTATTTTAAACGCTAGGTTTCCAAAGCACAAGCTCTTGGTCACTCCCTGAGGACGCAAAACAAGAAAAAAAGAATATATCATGAACGAATAAAAGTACGCATTGGGAGGAAGCACCGAATATATTACCACAGAATACATATTAATTGTTCACATGGGAAATGTCACACGATTGTTCCACAAGAAATGTACAGATGATCGGAGAAATATTTTAGGACTCAACCTTGTGTTACATATATATAAACACTTTCACTCACATGAAACACATACAAATGCATGACCTACACAAATATATATATATATATATATATATAGGAAACCGGATTCTACCCACTAGTGATATTGTTCACTTACGTTCGACTATTACTTTTCGATAATATTAGTCTAATTTTAAAGGTTACAAGGGTATTTGAAAAATGATGAAACACAACTTTATTATATTTATGTGATATAAAAAAATGGTCGGGCATGAATAATATATATAACCCTTCGATTTGAAATGGATAGGATGGTGAATGCTCAATGTAAATGGCATTTAGGGGTACAAGTAAATATTTTGTATCTCAAAGTGATTGTTCTTGTTGTTTTGATTTATTATTTGTCACATTTTACCTTTTCCTTCTTATAAAACAACAACAACAACTAAGCCTTTTTCCATACCAGATGGGGTCGGCTACATGGATTCTTTGTTTCCACATATCCCTATCGTGTGCCATGTTAGCAATTAACTCCCAATAAGCTAGATCATTCTTTATTGTTTCTTTCCAACACTTTTGTGGTCGTCCTCTACCTCTTTTAATACTTTCTAAATTTAGTTTTTCTAACCTTCTTAGAGGTTCTTCTTTTGATCTTCTTTCTATATGTCCAAACCATCTTAAGCGATGTTCTCTCATTTTATCTTCTATTGGTACCACTCCTAATTTGTTTCTAATAACCTCATTATGTATACAGTCTTTTCTTGTATGACCACTCATCCATCTCAACATCTTGATTTCTATCACAGACATCTTTTGTACATGTTGATGATTAACTGCCCAACACTCTTAACCATAAAACATAGCAGGCCTAATTGCTATTCTATAATATTTACCTTTTAATTTTAATGGTATCTTCTTATCACAAAGAATACCTGATGCTCCTCTCCATTTTAACCAACCAACATTTATTCTATGTATAACATCTCCATCAATTCTTCCAAAAAATTGACCCTAGGTATTTAAAACTTTTCTTTTGGGGAATGCAATGTGTGCCAATTTTAATTTCTATGTGCTTTGAAGTAACCAAATGATCAAACTTACATTCCATATATTTTGTCTTTGTTCTACCAGATATTTTAAACTTTCCTTTCCTTCTTATAACTTACATAATTATGTATATATACGGATATATATTAGAAAATTGAATCTTGCTCATATGGGTGTTTTCACTGGAAAGCAATTGATGAGCATAAGTGAGCGGATTCTCATCACTCTCTTTATATATTACTATGTATATATAGTACTTTTTGAAACTTTTGATTTGATGGAAGACAATCCGTAGATTCACTTGTGACAAATCTGAAAGGTGACCATCATGCCTCCGTCCACTTCGTATGGGACAAATGGTAGCACCTGGCATGAGCTAGCATGAAAAACTCAGCTGCCATCATATATCTGCTACAACCTTGGCACACCTTTCCCTTCCCAGTTTTGTGGTTGGGATCGACGGTCATCACAGGGTTATAGAAAAGAAGATCCTTTTTTTGTTGGTTGACGGGTTATATATTATTCATAATACGTCATATTAAGCCGACTAATTGGGTGCACATAATGTAATTAAATTCTCAATGTTTCAATCTTACTGTTAAATTATAATAAGTTTACATTCTAAATTAAAACTATACGTGAAAAGTTAAACTTAAGTTTAACGAATCTCGGTTTCAGGTCGTCTAACTTGATTCGAACATTCGTTACCGCTTTAGCGAGTTAGTGAGCTCAATTCAACCCTCTCCTTTCTTTTGCAAATTCATCTTCTTCTCAATAAGATCTTGAAAAGGGAAATAAGAGATGTTCTGACATATAATACGGATCCACAGGACATATGAGTTGAAAAATTGCCCAGCACATATTCAATTTTTGTTTGGACGCGTTTAATTGGGTCCGACCTTTCAACTCATCATACGGATCTACATTATATTGAATATGTGCTGGGCAAACCAATAATACCATGGGTTGGCTCATTCTTTCATGAATTCAGGATCCAAAAAAAATAAATTAGCAACAAAAAGCACAACTAAATGATCAAATAACAAGACAAATCACCCACAAACTCCTAAACCAGACACATATATTCCACACAACCGACAGTCAGATAGGCATGTACGAAGCTAGAAAGGAAGTTATGGATATTTTTTATTGAACGACAGGTGGAGTAGACAGCACCTTCAACGGTCCATATTAAAGCAGTACGTTAGAAATAAATACATGACTGCACAGACAGAGCGTTCGGATAGAAGTCATGCAGTTTTCTTTTGAATATGACAACGAACTGTCTTGGAGGTATAGTCGGTTTCCATGCAAGATGGCTTTTAGATTCATGCTGTGTTCAACTCTATTGGTTGTCAATTCCGTTGGTTCACTACAGAAAACGTCCTATATCACCATGCATACATTACTTTTATGCGAGTTGTACATTCAATGTGAAGGAATTGGATTTGATTCATACTAGTTTCTCAAATCTTACTTGGTCAGTGTAAGTAAACAGATTCAAAGTTGAATCTGAGATCAAATCAAATTGGCAGTTTTACATGCAATCTGTTTCAGGTAACCATCAGATATCTGAAAATGAAGTACCAAAACCCGAAACCTAACAATAACTAGTATTGATATCAGATACAAAACCTGAAAAAACGGGTTTAAATTTGTTTAAGCTGTTGAAATCCTCATAATTGAAGCATTCAAGTTGAACGAAGCATTCATCTTTTTTCTTTATCATTATCGTTATCATTTCAGACATCTTTCTTTTGATCAGAAGTATACAACGTGTAAAAAAGTTGAATCTTTATGGTTGTAATTTGCAGTCATAATTTTAAAGGGAAAATCTGATTCAACCCCCATTACTAATAAGTTAATAACTAAAAAAAAAGTTTGAATTGTTTATTATTTCAGGCACATGACTAAAACTTTATTTTATGAGGGAGGGTAAGTTTCAGTTGTTTTTGTAAAATTTCAAACACTATATTAATGTCTCCAAAATTCCTGGGGGTGGCCGCCCCCAGCCCATAATGGAGGTCCGCCACTGGGTTGATCATACAAGTCCTATTTCTGAAGGCATTATTGCAATAACCAACATACCTCAAAAGTGTTGGAAAGAAATGACAGAACATCAACTGCACTTTGAGAGACTGATTGAATGGCTAAGATTCCATGTATCTGACCCCATTTAGTGCAGGAGAAAGCTTCATTTTGGTTTTTGATGATTAGTGCAGCTATGATTCTTTGAGGCTGTTGTTGAAACCCTCTGATTCATAGTCATAGCAAACAAGCTGTAGAAGAATGATAAATGAATGATAGATCACCAAATTCTCTCAAGATAGGTTGATCCTGTTAGTCTGTTCTGTTATTGATCTGCCAATGAACGGACCTGGAAACTTTTCAAAATTACAGGCCAGAAATTAACATGCCTGATATACTTCTACATCTACTTCTTGTGAATATTTCAGATATCCAATATTTTGTGTCACATTGTGTATTAAAATCTATAAAGAGGTGATAAATCTCATATTCTATTTCAGGTATCTGTTTGACATGGATTTCTTCGGAGCCTGATCGAAGTTGAGCGACTCTTGATTGTTCTTCCAATATGAACCATTGCCAAGTCCATATGTGATTACTCGACTGATCTTTGAAGCACCAATTTCCAAGCTCGGCTTAGGCCTGATCCAAGTCGAACAACTCGAGAATCAGGCCTTTTAATAGGAACCACTGTCATTTCCATTTATAACTTGACTGGGCTTGAAGCAACCAAGTACAAGTTCATCTTGGCCTGTCTAGATGTTCAAGTTCTTTGAAACATTCATGATTAAACATTGCCGAGCTACTCAAGCTCGACTATTCTCATGAGCCTTCATCATTGAACATCGGGCTTGGAAAAATCTATACATTATTTTTCAAAAAGTTCTATGGATCATATACCCAACGGAACTTCGACTCACTCAGAAAAATTTTCTAGGTCCACCACCAACATACACCTTCAAATTTGAAGTTCTTTTCTACTGATCGAGAATACTGAAATCAATTTGCTTTCAATCATGGGGAAATAGTTCCTATCTCCTTCCAGACAGAGATCAAAATGGCTTTACTCAGAGGTGTGCAAGGAAGAAAAGTTATAGAACAGTTTTAATAGATTGTAGCCATATGAAGAACTGAAGGAAGCTGTGACCACTGGTTTGACATATTTTAGTGGTGTAAATTCACATCTATATGGTATTTAACAATACAAATACACTGTCAGCTCTTTTGTTATATGTGTTTTTTTTTACACCTATGTCACAATGGTGCAAGTGGGGATGTGAAAAATGGGTGTGGGCATGGGTGCGGAATGATCGATAACGGCGACTTGATCCACATTCCTTCCCTCATGTCTGTTGCCAGATCAAACTCTGCACCGGAAGGTCAGATTGTCTAAATTTCTAGGGTACTACTAATACATGAAACTAAGGTAGTCACTTCAGTGAGTTAAGTCTGAGCTTTAAGTGAAAATTTTCAAAATCATATTGCTAAAATAGAGAGGCTCATCAAATGTTTTATGTATAAAAAATAAATCACTCAAATTGGAAAATAAATTTTGTAAATTACACGATAAGACTAACAGTGGTCTATGGGACCAAATGTTGGGTTGTCAATCTTTGAAATATGCACAAGATGGTGGCCCAAATGAAGATATTAAAGTGAATTACTCATGCAGTGTCACACCCGCTTGGGTCGCGACCACGACACGGCCCGAGCCGATGCCACGTGGTCGCTTCTTGCATGGGCATGATGGTGAGCAGTAATCAGGTATAATACTAATTTAATTCAAACTCAATGAAATATCTAACTGAAATAAATATTTATATCGAAGTTCTAAACAACATGCCCAAAATAGTGCGGGGTCCACCTGACAATAACCTTGAATAATAAGATTTTCTAAACCGTTTAATACCTATCGTACCATCTAAAATAGAGAAAGGTCGCTCTATCCAACTCCTACTCTACTTCGTGTGCCTTGGAAGTGCTAGCTTTAGGATGAATTATAAAATAATAGGGTGAGCTCCTACACATAGCTCAGTAGTAGGGAGGTTAAACATCTTTAAACAGAAATCATACTAAAAGCATGCATAGTTTCACAATCTTTTCATAACAAAGCACGATTTCATCTTTAAATCATGATCTCAAATTCATATACACACATTCACACACACGCATACACACATCATTAGTTACGATAATTACAACCTAAACTGTGTCTCTCCAAAGGCCACAAGAGTCGTTCGACCCTCACTAACGTGACCTCGGTAACCCCGTCCACGATGGTAACCACGCCGACTCTTATGGCAGAGTTCTTGAGAACACACCCTATATTCGCCCCAAGCCGAATCGCCCAAGGGACCTACAAGTCTCTAGAGACCCCACACAACTCACACAAGTACTGCTCATATATTCACACATCATTACATTTGTAAAACCAATTACAGTTCATTACATTCACAAATCATATCCAGATCCACGAATATCTAAAGCCAAAACCATTTCCATAAAACATTTAAATAGCATGTTCATACAACACATGCATATCAAAACATGCTCTATATCAATCAATGTCATAAACACGTTCTATTTGAAAAGCAAATCAAATAACCCATAATCGCAAACATCATTTCATAAATATCAATAAAACATTTATCAATCATACACATTTAAATCTATCTAAAACAAGAAAATCACTTTTAGCATGATTCTGTAAAAGAATGCGTAACTCCCTAGTTGAAGTAGTGTTAAGATATAGTCCCCAAACTGTCGGGCCACACTTATCACCGCCAAATCCTCCAATTTTAATCTCTAAGCAATTATAAACAATTAAAATATTAAAATTTATTTAACTACGAATCTAACGCAATAAATCATATCCAAATCAGATCTCAAATGACCCTAAAATCACTCAAAACTTAATCTGGATCTATTTAAGATATCCGGGATTTGAATTGATATCTAAATCCATATCCGATCCAAATTGAGTGACACAGTAGGTAGCCTATGTCACTGTGTCGACACAGAACCTATAACAACTGACACATGTCATGTTTCTAACCTAAAAACCCATTTCAAACCCCCACCCGTTTCCGACACAAAACTTGTTTTGACACAGAACTAGTTCTTAACATGCGACACGAGGACTCAACACGAATCCGTGTCGTTTCATGACACAGAAATGAGACACGCTCATGGTTTTTTGGCATCGATTTCACTAGTTTTCGGTGATGATTAAGGCCGGCGATGGTCCCCAACCAATTGCCTACCCCTCCTCTTCCAATCCAACCCATGATCGATCGTCGACGGTGTCGTTTTGGCCGGAAAATTCATTTAAACAAAATGTTGCAGAAATTGGGAAAAATCCGGTAAATCATAATCGTTTCTCGGCCAAATTGACCCCCACGACTTACCCAAACCCGCCAAAACCCTTTATTCTATCTCAATGCTTCGATCCAAGCCCAAAACGATGATTATCAACTAGTTTTTCGTGAAGAATTGAAAAAAATGAAAATCTTAAAAATAGGTAAACTCATCGGATTCCGCTCGATTTTTCTTCGATGCTCGACGTTCTCGCTACTTGCCCGGTGCGTCTCGACGGTGCCCACCTCGGAGGCCCTTTTCAAGGCCATCCACATTATAAAAAAAACGATTGTGCATTGACAGCAATGGGGTTGCCATTGCCCTTTCCAGGCGGGTCTGGATCCAGTGAAGTCTGGATCTAGACCACCCGACTCACTACATGCAGAGACTTTAATTTTTGTACCAACATCTTTTTAAAGTGTTAGTCATCCTCCTAAGTATACCAAAACCGGACCTACACCTTTTTCGTGCACTAAGTCAGGTCGGATAGATGGATTCTTAGTTGCCACATTGCTCAATCTTCGAGTCATGTTAGGGCTTATTTTCAGAAAAAGCATGGTCGTGCTTTCTTGCTTCCTTCGTACATTTTGAAGGTTTGTCTGGATCATTTGAAGTGTTAACCATCTAATTCTTCCATATTCTTACTCCAGATCCGTAGATCACATTACCTTAAGCGTTTCTCTCTTATTTTGTCTTCTGTCGATAGATGTGTATTCACAAATTTCATCATTTTCGACTCCTTTCAGAGTTGACTCTTATAATTTAGATACAATTCTTTGTTGAGATTAGAAATTATTATATCAGAAGATGCTTCAATTCTATTTCTCAAGAATCAAGCTTGAAATAACTCGTTAAAGTCACTTGGAATGTGAAAGTAGCATCTCGATAATTCGTTCGACTTGTTTCCTCTCAAATCATAGAACCATGTATTGAAAGAGATGTAGATACTATCCTCAATGTCACACTATAAAAGCATTAATTACATTTTCCAAGGGCAGATGGTTTGGACATTCAATGTGTTGGCTATATAAAGCTCTTGTAAGAATACACAAAATTCAAATGGCTTATACCTTGAAATAGATAAAGAAAGGTATCGAAGTGTATCACAGAAAGAATTAAATATGATCTTCCGTTTTTTCATTGTTGAATGCTAGTATTCGACAAAGATCAAGCAATATATAGCAGCTAAGAACATCCATATAGAACATCCTACTTAGTGTGGAAGAAAGGCTTAGTTTTGGCTTTGGTACAACAACGGATCCATTTTAAAGACAACCCATATCATATCCGTCACTGTTCTCGAGGAAGAGTGTAGATTTTGGTCAACTACGAAACCCATTCATAATGGGTCAGCTCTGGGTCTAAAGTTCAATATTAATAAAAAAATCGGGTCTTGGGTCCATCAAAAGTAGATGGATCCAAAATTCAGATCCAACTCAATATTCTGTCATCGTAAAACTTATATACGTTGCCCAAGTACGTACTCTTTTCTGCAAAACTATACTTTATAATGTAGGCATTGCCCAAGTAGATTTTCTATAAAGTATTTATAAAGGTTTGTTCCATTACACATGCATAATTTTCTAGAGTTTACCTTTTAATATTAGTTTCAATACGTTCTTGGATCCCCTTCGTAAATGGTTTCTTAAGGTGATGCCTTCCCTTGCGACACCAAGGCTGTCTCCTGAGTTCGTACTACAATATATCTTATATGCATTATACAACATAATAACCCTTTAAATAAGAAAAAAAAAATGGATGCAGGTACTTTAGGACGCTCGCCCCATGCATTATACAATATTAGTTCTATCCACGATTTATTAGAACACATTTTACCATGTAGAGCTGGTTTGGACCTGGCCTCGTGGTTCGAACCAGAGCTGAACAGCCTCTGACACCAGTTGGATCTGAACCGGACTGGGGACCTTCTTGGTGTGGTTAAGCTTCCAACTGTCAAAAAATCACAACAAAACTAGAATCGGAGACTCCAAATCATATTTATGTCATCGTTCCAAAATCCCACACTTTTAACGTATGCTTTCTAGATAAAAACCAGAACCAACCCAGGCTTCTAGGTTCGGGAACCAGACCTAGACCCAGAGGGGGGGCAGTTCGTTGTGATCCAGGTCTTGGTAGAACTGCAACTGGTGGTTTTGAACCGGTGTTCCCTTTTTACCTGGGACCAGCCAAGTCTATCGCCGTGAATGCTAAAGCGGTAAGAACAATGAGATATTAAAAGTTGGCCTATAAATGCACCGAGATCATCAACTCAATGACAGTGCGCTCTAGCGCCATTGCTGCTGGTGGGGAGTTCGACTCCCAGAAGGTGCATGTGTGTGTGAGGCTTTGGCCTTCTCTAGTAACAAAAAAAAAGTACAGCTATAAATAACGTGCTGTAAATGTGGACGATTTATTAGAGCACATGTTAGGTGCTAAGTTAGACCCGATAGTAAATATGTGAGCACCAAGTTAGGGACTGGGTTCAGAAACTGTGCATGAATGCATGTGAGTCTGGTTCATGCCAGCTAACCTATGGACTGGTTGGGCCTTTAATTTATTTTTAACTGGAAAAACGTTTATAAAGTTTACGGTCATCTCGAGTCAGCTTTGTCTCCATTTCTACAGTTTGTGATGTATAACATTTACATGCCTATATGTGAAAACCGTCTACTGGAGTAGGGCTTACTGACCAACCCAAGCCCCTATTTGACGTTAAGTGTTATTCTCTTCTTAAATCTCAATGAATTATACTGCATGCTAGGCCTCTACTTCAATTTAAAGCTCTAGAGTTAAGGTTAGTTATTCAATTTGCTCGATGCAGCAAACTTGTGAGTCGTGACTGGAGTTGGTCTTCATCAGTCTTCAACGGCTTAATGCAAGCATGTGAATAGTGGGAAAAAATTAAACAAAAAGGAAATAAAAATAACAATCTTAATTTAAGAAATATAAATCTGACATTTATTGAATGGCCATCCATCAATTGGACCGTAATCCGGGCCGTACTTGCCAGTGAGCCTTAGCTCCTTATTTCACTGGTTTACTCCTATAAGTGATGAATCTTGTTATTTTGGATTCATGTAATTTCTATTTTTACTGCAGTTGTCTCACTCATCTTGGATATGATAGTCAACGAAGGAGAAGAAGAAGCTGACCGATGGTTCCCTTGGCGAATCATTACTGAGATTCGAATACCCTTTTCTACAAATTGTTCTCCAGTTTACGGTCGATCTCATGCTGTAAAGAATGAAGGAATGGATCTGTTTAATTATCTTAAATGGGTTGATAGATGACTCAGCAACCATATGTGGATCAACTATCTAATTCCTCTCCAAACATGACAAGAACCTCTAAGGTAAAGAACGGGAGAAGGTAAAGATTATGCCTTCGACGCCATGACCTATTTTAACAAATTGAAACTCATGCAAAAGTAAACGAGTTCTTGGAATTCAAGATTCCCATTTGATAGTACCACTCCTGCTGCAAATTTACTGAAGCCATGGAACATTAGGTGAAGCGTTCAGAGATCTTCTTGTATAAAATGCTAACCCTTTCACCAAAGAAGGAGAAAAGGTGATCATCAAAATATAAGCATGAGAAGAAAACAACGAAGACCAAAATCAAGCCCTTACCAACACTGCGTTCAGTGTTGTCCTAACGTTGGTCACACATTGTGATGTCATAAGGCTTGTATGTATTTAAGTCTAGAAGATCATGAATATTTTCTAACAAAATTTGGGCCTTATTTACCTCTCTTGTAGTGCTCAACATCTTATATCTCGCTCTTTAATGCTGGAGTTTCTATGAAGAAGAAAGAATGATGAAACCCATCAAGACATATCGCTTTCATTTCTGATATAGCTTAAATGAATGTACGTGGTCCCTTTCAAGGAAGAAAAGGCTCTCTGGTAAACCCCATTTTGAGGATCAATGGGGTTTCCGAGTGTCGACTGATACCTGCATGTTCTCTGGTAAACGCAGGAAGGAATGCTTGGGGATTGATGCCAAAGTGATTTTGTAACCCATCCAGACAGACTGCAGAAGGAAATTGACTACACTTAGTTAATTGGTGGTTCAGCTAAGTTATCTAGTTTCAATTCCCAAGATTCTCTTATAGGAAATATGATGCTTTGTAGGATAAACTAGTGCAGATTTCAGATCATATGAATAATTTTAACGTTGAAAGTCTCCCTTCCATCCCGATTCTCTTATACGAAATATGATGCTTTGTAGGATAAATTAGTGCAGATTTCAGATCATATGAATACTTTTAACGTTGAAGGTCTCCCTTCCATCCCGAGGAAAGACGGTAATCCTGAAGGAGAGCGTCAACAGTAAATGGTGAAAACGGATAAAAATACTGTCCAAATTCTTTTTAAGGCACGTGTTGTTGTGGCCTCAGAACACGCCATTCCGTGGGACACGGCAATCTCAGCAGGGTATGGTGAAAACGGGTCCAGTCATCTTGCATATAGCTTGCATCCCCCAAATGACAATCTTTCAAAGTTATATTTACGGTGAAGATTGAATAAAACCCAATATCGGTCATATGATCTGATCTCCTCATGAAACTACGCAAGCCACATAATCACGTAGCACTTATGAGAGACATGAGACAATATGTGCCAAATGGTATATATTGGTTTTGAGCGTCTTGGAATCACATCGTCTGTTATATTCATTATTTCCTTTGTTCATAACAAGATGATCGGGATAAACAAAGTGCATGTCGATCATTTGTGGTGAAATTCGAGAAGTATGCGCCTTGCTTCTTGGAGAAGGAAAAGCTCAAGAAGTATCGGAATTTTCAGCATATTTTTTTCATTATCTCATCATAAACTGACGGTTACACAAGAAGAGCAGTAAACTATGTCCCTGGAAGAGTGTTACTCTGGGTTATTGGCTGCTTTATTCGTCAACATGAAGATAAGAAAGGATAAAACTAGCTACTATCAAATGGTTCGAAGCTGGTCATTGTGCTTCCTCACACAAGGAATGGATGAACCACTGGAAGTCAGTATCGCACTCCATGCTCGACACATAGCCATCCAAATTAACTAAATCTAAGCTGTACAGACCATCATCAGAGGGAGTTCCCTGCTGCATATTTTCTGACTCACTTGATACCCCGGAACTCGAATTCCAAAAGTAGTCGATACTGGTGTTGTTATTCTCAACACCTAAGAACTCATCTATGTCGAATGCACTTGTAGAAAGACCAGTTCCACCACATGGTGCGGTTTCCATTTTTTCACTAGAACCAGCAGCAGATTCTTCTACCAATGTGGCGTTTTGTTTCTCCGGTTCAAGTTTCCGTACAGGCAACGTTTCCTTTTGTTGGTGCTGCTGTTGTTTGACCTTCTTGCTTAAATGTGTCTTCCAGTAGTTCTTAATCTCATTATCGGTCCTTCCAGGGAGACGTCCGGCGATCAATGACCACCTGAGACATGTACAGAAACTTTCAGGCATATTGTATTTGAAAGAAAAATTGGCACATGATTATTAGTAGGAGGCAGACCTGTTTCCCAGAAGCTTGTGAAGTCTGATTATCAAATCTTCTTCTTGCTCAGTTATGTTCCCTCGTTTGATATTGGGTCTCAAGTAGTTCAACCATCTCATTCTGCAACTCCTGGCGCATCGATTAAGCCCTGAAGTCACCAAATATGGATTATATCAGAACATGCACCATGGAGTAAAGGTGAAAAATCAAAACTTCTAATCTGCATAAAGGCGTCTAAATTAGCATACGAAAACTTACGTCTTCAAATATGTCAGACCCATCAAGCATCAGGAAATTCAATACTAAGTGAGACACCAGGAACACCCAATAATTACAAGACCGCAACGACCGCTTAGACACTCTCATTCAACTGACAAAAATTTGAACGTTGTAGAGAAAAAAAAAGAGGAGTTATATAAGCGTATGCACGTGACACTTAAATTAAGAAGCAAACAGATGATTAATTAATTTGAAGATGAATAACTAGCCCATAGTGAAAGTTCAAGAGGTGAATCATGGAGCTTAGAGCAAGGATACCTGCTTTATCTGGAACCAATCTCCATTTGGTTTCTCCATGAACTTTGATACATTCGGATAGTCTTTCATCCTCTTCTCTAGTCCATGCTCCTCTTTTCAGATCCTCTTTTGCACCCAATCCAGTATGCGGGGAGTTCATTTCTATCTTTTCTTCTTTCCTGCTCAGAGAGAGAGAGAGAGAGAGAGAGAGAGAGAGAGAGAGAGAGAGAGAGAGAGAGAGAGAGAGAGAGAAGAACTAAAAAGGCCTGGCGACCATGCACGAAGAGTGCAGTGTGAGGCCGTTCTATTGATAACACAACCCCTGGCCTTGATTTATAGGGAGGCTGAAGGACTGCAAACCATGTGCTTAGCAGCATTCGTTACGCGCTGGCCATAGATGATACTATATCATAGTTTACTCAAGTGCGATTCTATTTTGACTTCATCCCATTTGTTTTTCAATTCTCCGTCTCGGATCACGAACAAGAGCATTAACTCGTTGCTGTAGCCAGGCGAGAAGCCGATTCGAGTGGTCAATAGGAATATAATATATTAAATTTTGTCCTACAAACAATTTCTTCTCTCTCTCTCTCTCGTATTGGACAAATAGGTGCTTCTTGGCACACACACATAGAGTCACCCCACTGAAAATGTAGCAATACAGACAAATCAGCATATAGGTGATACAAAATGGCCTATGAACAATTCTGGGTCTAAGACACGATGCGAGCTGTTCATAGTCAGCTACTTCTGAGTTTGTTCGTGTACAGTTTGTAATCATGGTCTACATGAACTGAACATGAGGGGAGACGCAATACACATGAAGAAGTGTTCAGCTCTGTTTCTGTCAAACATGAGTGAGCCAGTTAACCTACCTGAGCTGAGCTGAAAATGAAGAAATACCGACTTAATTCTGCTTGACTCATATAAGCTCCTATTGTCAAGTACGATATGTAAGATGTGGGTATGGGTGCACTAGAATGACGTGGATTAACTCAACTAATTGGCTAGGTGGGTAACGTTTAGTGAAATAGTCAACTGCTTAATGTTTTCAAATAAAAACTCTAATTAAAGTATTTTTTACATTTTAAAAAAATTATATAAATCCCTTGGATTTCACTACTGTAGAAGCAAGCCCAGACCAGCTAGCGCATCTGTTTGATTCTCTCGGCGTGTTAGTTACTACAAATCAAAGGAAAGGAGAAATGGGTTTCCTTCCCAAGGGTCCAGACCAGAACTCGGCCAGTTGGATTTGGAATCCAAGATCAAGAGATTAAAGATATCGCATGCATCTCTTGAACTGTCTGAGATGAGTCTACTACCTAACCTTCTATCTCCCTTTCCTTACTCCTTTTCTTTTCAACAATAAAACCAGTACAGCTATATATCCTTCTTTAGTTAGGCATGGTTACTGGACCCTTTTTTATTGATTAAACATGCTATAGTATGTGAAAGTTTTGATTCAGCTGCCGCATCATGTGGTGGGCTGCTATGTAGATGGAGACAAAGAAAGATGTATATGATGAAGTGGCGGATTTACGAATACCCACAGAAATCTTTAGAGTGGAATGAACTATGGATCACGACCCACAAATCTAACCATTCCGTGGTGAGCAGATGCCCACCTCAACTGATTGTAAATCTGGCACTCTCAGATATAAAATAGTAAAAATGGAAGAAGGTCCATGAAACCTTATGATGAACAACTGAAACCTCTATTGTTTGATCCAATATTCACGGGGACGAGCCTTCGATTTTTGGTTTCGCCTTTCGTAGAGGTTCTTCTTGTCTGTCATTGTCAATTGAAGTCTTATATCAATGAAAGCCCAGTGGACGAACCATTAAACCTACCCCTGGATGTTAGGCATCTACACTTAAGTGAAGAATCATCCCCTACAGCGATTTCCATAGGCCCAAATTAGTTTGAGTAACCAAGCTTTTGATACAGTTCTTCAAACCTTTCAAAGTGCTTAAACGTATGCGTTTGAATCCCCCGATATCAGCGCACGATCTGCTCGCTCCAGTCAGGAACGTTAGAATGAGCGAGCAACTCTATCCCTGCTCTCTTCTTGCTTGCAAGGCAAAGATGACTCTTGTTAAGCATTTACGAAGCATGTGGCACACTGCATGAGATTATAGCGTACTCTGACTTCACACTCTCTGTGCGTTAAACACATGGGCTAGCAACAGGTATTTGTTCTCAATAATGGCAAGTTCGCAAGAACCCACTACACTAAACGATTTGATGATATGATGGTGTTGCAATGCATAAGTTCTCATGATCAACATTACAAAAGGGCAAAAGACTTCTGCTAAGTCCCGAGTTTGATAACCGGAATCGTGCATAACCCAAGATTTCTTATTAAGAAAGTAGAGTTTTTCTCCCCCTTCTATATAAAGCACTTTGGTGCATGTTGTGCATGATCTTGTAGATGAGGGTAAATAGTTTCGTCATTCTTATAGTGTTCAAATTTGGCCTTTCTCGTTCAATGTAAGATGTTTAGTTTCAGGGGTTTGAAGAATTCCATTGCAAATGAACCAAGACTTGTCTCTTGTTCTTACACGACGAATTTTCAACTGATGAGGACTAAAACGATTATCTAAAACGAGAATTACGGCTAAATCTATGGGTTGTAATACATCGTTTAGCCTACTCCAAGAAAACCCGTCCTAGATTTGCCTCACTTTGAAGGATTTTCTAGTTCCCCTGGTTCTAAATGTACCGGAATCGAGCCAATGTCTCTCTATACAATTACCAAATTTGTATAGCTATAGTTTGTAAAACTTTTTTGGATTAAAAGTAAATGAACGGAGAGGATACTCCAAGATGTGAAAGTTTAAGAGAATGAGCAAACAGCGCCGATCTTTTTGAATGCAATCGATCTAAGCAGACGCATCGATGGTAGAGAAAATGTGGTTTTGTTGCGATAAGTATTGACTTTGTTTCAATAAATTATATTCCACGAGTTGTCAACTCACTGCCTAAGCAATGTGACAATACCACGACAGCGTCTCACATAAGAGCCGACAAGGACAGCAAATAGAATTATCTGGATTGCCTGCATCAAAGAAGGCATCAAATCGATGGTAAGAATTGCGGAATAATCACGAGTCTTGAACTCAACCAGGTACAGGTTAAGCCGAAAAGGCGCAAACCAAGCTGTTAATTCTACAAATGCACTGGCGGTTTTCGACCTTGGCCCATTTACAGCCCTGCTTTATATGTTTTACCGAAGCTAAATTGCTAGAACAAGCGGTTTTGATCTCAACTCAATCAATGCAACTTTCACCCTGTTGATGGTGGTGTCCTTAATCACGATTAATTTCTCTTGCTTGTCAATCTAGCGTTGAGAGCAGCTCTAGGTTTTCTTCTCTGCTACCCTCCCCTCCATCACCATCTTTCTCATTATGTACAGATGCCTGTCACCGTCTCTTCAATGGCTCCTGCAAGACCCAACCTATGACACACAGGTGTCTATCATCCCATGCCGTCCTTTTTACGAGGAGCACCTCACCTGCACCACTCTCATCTGTCTCGCATCACATACGAACACACTCGTGGAGGTTCGGTGGAGAAGAAGAAGAAGACGATGAAGTCTTTACAAAAGATGGAATTTTTATTCACAGGAATTGAACCCTTTTACACGACCTTTGGAGAGGTTTATATACTGCACTACTAATGATTGGTTTCAATCCAAAAAAAATAAACAAAACCTAATATTAAGAACTGTTGAAGGATTGTTGGAAGAAAAAAGAAACAGTCAACTAAAACAATCAACTTAAGAAAGAGAAGAAACAAAAAGAAGTAATTTTTCATTATTCATGCTTTAGAAGTTGAAATTACGCATATTTATAATTACACATATTTATAGGTCTAGAAAAATACATTTTTCTAATACACATTACACAATTAGACAATTAACTAAAATTAAGTCATATTACAATTATCTAGGTTTTCTTGAAAATTCATCGTCTTTTCTAATATCTAGGTTAACGACACAAAATAGGCTTAGTTTATAGAAAACTCAAAAGACAATGCTGCCATGAGTTGGGTTTATTCATGAATTTTCATTTTACAACAGCCTTCCTTAAACCAATTTCATTCTAATCATGTCAATCATTTTATTCAACTTAAGAAAGGCATTTGTCTTTAGTGGTTTATTTAACATATCAGCAATTTGATTCTCTGATTGGCAAAACTCAAGTACCAGTTCTTCAGACTTTACTAAATTTATGATGAAATGATATTTAATATTAATACGTTTGTTTCTCCCATGAAACACTCGATTTTTCACTAAGGAAATAGCTGACTTATTATTGCACTTGATCACCGTTGCATAATCTTGCTTGTGATTTAACTCTACTAGTATTTGATATAACCAAATTGTTTGAGTAGCACAATATATCGGGGCTATATATTTTTCTTCCGCAATGAATAAAGTTATCACTTGTTGCTCTTTGAGGACCAAGAAAAAATTCTATTTCAAAAGAAAAGAAATAACGGGAAGTGTTCTTCCTTTTTCCAACATCTTCTCTCCGATCATTATCTATATATCCTAAAAGTTCAAAGTGATTAGATGTAAAATAAGTATGTCATCATCCAAAGTATCTTTGATGTATCATAAAATCTGCTTAGTCGCTTGCAGGTGAGATTGTTTAAGAAACTCCATGAATCTACACATTATCTCAATACTGTAAACAATATCCGATTGAGTAGAAGTAAAGTATTGTAAATTTCTCACAAGTCTTTTGAAGTATGATCGACTTTGGTGTCACTCCCTTCTTTTGTTAATTTAAACATTTCTTCCATCAGAGTGCAAATTGGTTTGCATGTTGCCATCTTGAAATGCTCAAGAATATCTTTGGCGTACTTGTATTGGCAAATAAATGTCTTTAGTTTATTGAGTTACTTCAGGGCCAAGGAAGTAAGACACAAGACCCATGTCAGCCATGAGAGTGTTATAGCCTCACTTAAGTTAATAATCATTTATTCACTATCACTCATAAATATTAGGTCATCAACATATAGACAAATTATGAGCATTTCTCCATGTAAGCCAATCTTGACATACAAGGTATCCTTATTGGGGTATCAAAGAAAGCCATAATCCATAAGATATGAATCAATTATTGTATGCTAGGTTTATGGTACTTGCTTTAGGTCATAAAGAGTTTTATTTAACTTATAGACAAAATTTTTATATCCCCATATACTTCTTCCTCAAGTACTCCATTTAGAAATGCAAACTTGACATCCATTTGGTGTATTTTCTAATGCCTTTTGGTTGCTAAAGCAAGAATAAGACGAACAATATCCAATCTCGCAATTGGAGCAAAAACCTCAAAGTAATTAATCCTTGTTTTTGTTTATACCCTTTGACTACTAGGTGATCTTTTAAACTATCGACCTCTCCATTGGGCTTATATCTGGTCTTATAAACCCGGTTCACACCAATAAACTTCTTACCTTCTAGAAGTAGAGTAGCTCTCATGTGTTATTTTTTTCGATTGCACGAATCTCATCATTCATTGCTTGACTCCACTGTTCATTTTTTTAAGCTTCATAAAATGCTATTGGATCACAATCTGTGAATAGATGATAATTAATTATTTATTCATCATAAGCATCACCTTCTTTAGATAGCAGATAATCCTTTAAACAAGTAGGTATGACTCATTCTCTTCTTAGACATGAGGAAGGTTTAACTGAAATTATTAGAGAACTTCTTAAAGACTGATCTGATCATCAAATAGGTTTGAAGATTGTAATGGGTCCAATTGAACATTAAAATCAATCAAGATGGATTGAATTGGTTCCTACTCATTCATAATAAAATGAAATTTGCTTATTTTCTTCAATACTCTAATTCAAATCGTCTTCCTCTTGAAAGGTAATATCACAACTAATTATTACCTTCCCTATTATCAAATTATATAATCGATAACCTTCGGTCTCTTCACTATACTTGAAGAAAATACATTTCTCACTTTTGTCATCAAGTTTCTTACAACTATCTTTAGAATATGGGCATAAGCAGTATACCTAAACATCAAAAGATGAGTTAGCTCTCACGTGTTATTTTTCTTGATTGCATGAATCCCATCATTCATTGCTTGACTCCACTCTTCATCTTTTAAGCTTCATAAAATGCTATTGGATCATAATCAGTGAATAGAGGATAATTAATTATTTCTTAAAGCATCATCTTCTTTAGATAGAAGATAATCTTTCAAACGAGTAGGTAAGACTCATTCTCGGCTTAGACGTGAGGAAGGTTTAATTGAAATGCTTGTAGAACATTTTGAAGATGGATCTAATCATCAAATATGTTTGAAGATTGTAATGAGTCTAATTGAATATCAGAATCAGTCAAGATGGGTTGAATTGGTTCCTCCTCATTCATGATAAAATGATATTGCTTCTTTTCTTTAATACTCCAATTTCATTCATCTTCTACATCAAAGGTAATATCACTGCTAATTATTACCTTCCTTGTTATCAAACTATATAACTGATAACCTTTGATCTCTTCACTATACCTGAGTAAAATACATTTCTTACTTTTGTCATCAAGTTTCTTACAAGTATCTTTTAGAATGTGGGCATAAGTAATACACCTAAATGCCGAAAGATGAGTAATTGATGGTGTTGGACCAGTCCATGCCTCCATTGGTGTCTTAAAATCAAGTTCTTTAGTCGACATCGATTCAATATGTATACGGCACACGAAACTCCTTCTGCCCAAAATTGTTTTGGTAGATGCTTCGCCCACAACATAGTTCGAACTATGTCAAAGATGAAATGATTTTTTCTTTCTACAACTCTGTTTTGTTGAAGCATGTACTTCATTGTAAGTTGATGTTTTTTGCAACTTTTCTTGAAAAACTCTTCCCCTACTATATATTCAGTGTCGCCATCAGTTCGAAGAATTTATATCGATTAACCATTTTTTTTCACGTAAGTTTTAAATTACTTGAAATCATCAATAGTATAAGATTTATGCTTTAAGAAGTATACCCATATTGTTCTGCTAAAGTCGACAATAAAGATAGCAAAATACTTGTATCATGTGTTTCATGATTCTTCAAGTGGCCCATAAAGATCGTAGTGTACTAACTCCAATACCTTTTGTACTTTCCATGACTTATATGAAGGAAAAGCATTCCTGCATTTTTTTCATATCATGCATGTTTCACATATTTCATTGACAGAAGAAATATTGAGTAGTCTTCACACCATTTTTAGATAGCAACTTCAAGCTATCAAAATTCACATGCCCGAATCGCTTGTGCAATAACCATGAGGAGTATTAAACTGAAGTTGCGAGACAAGACGTAACATATCTAATATACAAAGAAAAAAGGCAATTATGAGTCATTTTTACCTTTTGCACAAATGATACAAACTCCATTTTTTATCTTCATATCTAGCCTTTTTCAGATAATTATCTTACTTATGAGATTATCACGAAGGTCAAGAACATAGAATACATCACAAATGTGTTGGCTCGGTCCATGATCCATCCTTTGCCTCGATGTTAATCATTTCTTTTCCTATAATAGTAATCTTCGAGTTGTTTTCGAACTTAACCTCCGAGTGAGAGGTGCTATAAAGTTTTGAAAATAACTCGCTACATGTGATTGCTATATTTTATGTCTAAGTACCAAATATTCTTTTGGTTCTCCATGGTAGCATCACAAGTGAACAACAAGGCTTTATAATCCTCCTCTCCACTATTATAAGAGTTTACAACTTTGGCATGAAAATCTGAACTTTTCACCTTTTTGCTTCTATACTTCTTGCATTATTTATAGCACTAGGTATGCGACTTATTCTTTTTCGGTTTGACATTTTTTTTCTTGTCATCCTTTTTGCTTATTCTATTTAAAATGATCATTGTTATCATCTTGCAATATTAGTTGGCTTTGCAAAGCCTCTTTCAACATCTTCTATTTTTACTTAGTTGTTGTTCATGAACTTCTAGAGAGCCTATAAGCTCATTGACGGGCAAACTGGAAAGATTTCGAGATTCTTCAATAGACGTTATGATATATTAAAATTATAACATCAAATTTCGAAAAATCTTCTCGATGATTTGTTGGTCTTCGATAGTCTTATTGATGAACTTTATTTGATTCACAAGAGCCAACATTAGCAAGAAACAGTTGGAAACGGACTTCTTCATTTGAAGAAGCTCGAACCCTCAACATAGAGTTTGAAGACAAACCTTCTCAACTCTATCAACTCCCTTATAAGCCATAAGAACAGTATCCAATGTCTCCTTTGTCGTTTTTGTATTTGCCACATTTTTAAAGGAAAAAATCTAATGCTCGAAAGATGTAAAAAAGAGCTTTAAGATATTTCTTGCAATTTGTTTAGATGCTTCTGTCTTTCCAATGTCAAATTATCTACAATTTTTGGTTTCACCATTCTTTTCTTAATGATTTTTGTTAGCTCCTAAAACCCAAACAACGCCTCCATTTTATATTCCAATGCTCAAAATATTTTTCATTAAACTTTAGGATTTGAGGTTGAACCATTCAAGTACTATTCATAGAAACCATGTCATAATTCTCAAAGAAATAAGATCGTGATACCAAATGTTGGATGAGAAAAACATAGTGGAAACAACTAAGGCAAAGAACTCAAGAGAGAAAGGAATAAGAAAAAAGAATTCTTCATTGATGTTTTACAAGTTGAAATTATACATATTTATAAGTCTAGAAAACACATTTTTTTAAGACACATTATACAATTCTAAGACAATTGACTAAAATTAAGCCTTATTATAATTATCTAGTTTTTAAAAAAAATCAATGTCTTTTTTAATATCTAAGTAAATGACCCAAAATAGGCTTAGTTTATAGAAAACCAAAAAGAAAAAATGCTACCATGAGCTGGATTTATCCATGATTTTTCATTTTCCAACGACCCATCCCTACTTGAAGGCAAACTAGAACCCGAGTCTCCCAAAACCTTTTATTAACTAAACAAAAAAGCATAAACCTCCTTAAGCCGAGCTCCACGAGCCTAGTCCTCATGCACCCGTCTCCCACACGGTGACATAACAAGGGGTGGCTCGTGGATAAGGCCGTTAAGGCAACCCCCTTGGGCCCGAATTTTTACAGTATCAATTTCATAGGGGCCAAATTTTCGAGCCGGCCTTCCTACATGACATTCTTTTAGGATTCGTTTTTCCACCACAGTTCCTAAGAATCCTCCTGGCTGAGCCCGACGTTCCACGCACCAAATTGTTGCTGCTCTCCTCCAAAAGAGCTGGTAGCGAGGTCATCTCTCTCATTGGTGAGAATGAAGAGATCGCAACTCGATCTCTGGTATTTCATCTCAGGTTTGAGTGAATTAAAATATGGTTTTAGCGCAGTTCCAGCGGTGGATGAAGACCCAGGAGGTCCCGAAGGAGAGCCATTTCAATTGCGAGATTGTGCACACCGAGGCCATGACACCGCCCACCAATTGGGGGAACTCATTTTTACAGATGATCTTGTTAGAATGCCTGTCTTAGGCTGAGTCTCTCTACCCTACTATCGTACCCTTCAGTGCTCAAAAGAGAATTACTCATTAAGCAGAAGGCAGGAAATGGCGTGGAGCAAAGAGGCCCCGACTACCGATGTGACGATTTCTCGGCATCTTAACCGCTTATTTGATAAAATACTTACTGTATAGGATTTGACGGAGCGGATGACGGCAAAGAATTTCAGGGGGGCTGTCTGCATCAAACAAGACGCTCCTCCCAATGAAACAACAGATTGAAATGGCCATAAGTGTAGAACAAACATTTGACTTTTGGTAATACGTCTTTTTGCCTAATTAGTCATATCAATCCCCCAACTGAATTCTTTCATATTCCACTCTGGATCTTTCGTGCATCAACCAACACACGCAAGACTTTTCTCCTTCTGACGTATAAGAGGAAAGCAGGAGAATCTATCCCTGAACCCGTGTAGGTAACATTCCAGATGCAAAAATTTGTAGAACGAGTGTTTTCCATGGCAACCTGATCAATGCAACAGTTCATACTTTTGATGGTGGTGTTCCTCATTACTTTCCCTCATTCACTTAATACTTAATGCTCAAATTTGCACGGGTTCTTCCTGCATTATCAAGCCTCCACCCCCGCTTTCCAATGCACCACCTTCGCGGCATCCATCACCGCCAGAGGATAATGATTCGGCACCACCTTCGAAGATAGCTGGGAGGATTTTAGAAGTTCTCTTCTTGGTGATAGCCGGAGTCATGCAAGTTGGAGTTTTGTCCTACTTGTTCTTCCTTAGACGCCAAAATGTTCAACATGGCATTCGGAGTGAGTGTCAGGTTAGTTTGGTCGTTAATTGATTACTTCTGCGCTTCTGCAACTCCGCGACTTGGCTGTTTCGACGATAAGACTTTGAATGGCCTTGGTTTCGGAAAGAAACAGCATTTCGTTTGTAATCACGGTTGTTCACTCTCAGCTTGGGTACACTGTATCCACGTTGCATGGATGTGGATACGGGTACGCAATTTTTTTTAAAAATTTGGTAGAAGTACGTCATTATTAAAAAATATAATAAAAAATAAATTTATATAAATATATATAAATGACATGAGTGTATGTGTGTATAAGAGAGGGACTACTTGGTTCAAAATTTTCACCATCAAAATTAGAGAGAAGAGTGAGAGAGAATAGCTTCCTTTAGCAACAGCACACCGAGCTTGTTGAGGTCCTATTCCAGAAGGCTCCCCATGCTCCGCGTCTGCTGCCTTTTCAGACCTTCTTGAACGCGGTCCTTAATGGCCGTCTCCTGCGAAACAAAAAAACCATGACGGTTGCATAAACAGGCAACTCACAAATTCATAAACATCCTTGCCAGTGCCACTTGCATCTGCATATCTACGTCAAAACAAAGAATGACAGTAAAAGAATCCATATTAATCAAAATTGGTATATGTAAAGGAACCTCTAAATCCAAACAACATTATTCAATAAACGGCTCTTACGGAAGTGAGTCATGCGCCACATAATCTATCCTGTGCTTGTCAAGGAACTCCTGGGTGATATAACCCAGGGAGCATCAGGAATTACTTCATCAACCCACCTAACAAAATATCAAGCAAATAAGAGTTAGACATCTTTGCTGATAAAAGATAGCAAGAGCAACACTCTCCTGGCTACTGAAAGAACCTTTAGTGAACATCCCAAGTTCCGGCATAGCCAGTGCATCTAACTAGTAAAGGTTCTGCCCAAACCCAGCTAGCAACGAGGAGAGAGCGAGAGAGAGATGCAACCAAATGTCATCATGAATTGGTACAACCAAGAGGAAACATTCACATGATCAATCATCAATAAGCCGACTTTCTATCTATGTTATCGAACATCAGTTCTTCTTGAACGAAAATTCAAGCACTAATTGCTGATCCAAGCTCCAGGCTAAAGCGTGCAAGGAAACTTACAGTAATACACTATGACGGCCAAGGGTCTCGAACTAGAAAGTAATAAGCAAACTTTAATGGCTAGAACACATCATCAAAAAGGATTAAAGCCAAGAAGCTAGAGTAACGTCTACTTCTGAAACGTTCCACAGAGTTGAGGAACAAGACCTCCATTGACGAAGTGATTCGTACCGCTCAGATTCTGTCATTACATTCTTCCCCTTATCATTCCAACACCTACTCACCAAATTGGAATATTCTAACTTTCAAAAGCCAAAACCAACTACTTGTAGAAAAGATGCTTTAACATAGCTTTGAATGCCAACCCTGTTTCCAGTGCCACCAAGGCAAACGGGGACCCCTTTGCCATGTTGATCTTTTGGTGCCCAAATTGTGAAGTAATCAATGAAAGAACAGCTTTTCCAACACCTGATACTGAAGCATTTCTGTTTTGAAACCTTTATGCTCATAGACCTGCAGTTGTAGACCTTACAGCGACAAGACAACCTCAAAATATTATTCTAGATATGAGATTTCAATTTAAAAGCCAACATGTATCATGAAAATTAGTTTATCACATAAACTCAAATAAACTCGTACTACACAGTTCACCAAATACATAAGTGCATTTTTTTCTATTTTCAAAGGATCTTTAAAGCTTGGACAAACAAAGTACCTCAAAGCCGAGTAGGTGAATGCCTCCAAACAAAATGTCTAACATAATGAGAAGGGACCAAGAAGAACATTACTATAGTAAATCAAGTATCAACTTAGAACCTGAGTTGAACAATAGTTCACCAACATAGACTCTTTGTAGCAAATTTATGCAAGAAAAATTAAACATTACATTAGTATCATCTTACAAAGAGAATGAACCGAATTCAAACTCCAATAGTCTGATTTCATCATTTCACTTGCCCATCGTCGGTGAAAAGAACGGCCTCCCAATCCCCGGTTCATCAAGAGAGACTAGCAACTTCAAGAATTCCAGGCTCCTTCAAATGGATTCCGTTTATCTCCACCAATGTCCCACATTTTAGTCTCACCCTCGTTATAGTTCTTATTCTTCCCTTGAGAGGAGACGAAGATTTGTGTGACAAAAAAAAAACTAAATCTTCGCCTCTCTTGGGATTTAGCCTATTCCTTTTCATGGAGTGGATAAAAGAATATGTGCTCAATTCCTTTCACAACAAGAGGAAGAGGGAGGTTGTGAAAGGAGCTTCAAGGCAATGGTTTGAAGTTTGGGGATTGAAGCTCCATACATGACCCACCATTCCTTTGGTGTCAAGTCCCCCTTATCTTGCAAGCTAATCAAATTGGCTAAGCTCTTTCTTCACCACTTGAGAATTTAACAAACTCCGCTACAGTTGACCTCTCGCCTTTCTTGAGAATCCTGAAAGTAATCCTTCGTGCATTTGTTTCTCCCCATACAAATCTCATTGTCCTTATGTGGGGGACTCGTTTTGGAGCTTCCTCAAGCCATTGTCTACAATAATACCTATTATACAAAATATATTTTGTGATTACTATAATACAAAAACCAAAGTACATCTCTTAGATGAAAAGTAAAAGAACTTGGAACTTGAAAGTTAATTAAATTTACCTAGGATTAAGTGAATGAGCCAAGCAATGAAGAGGTGTGCAACTTTATTCCATCTAGAAATTAAGATGCCATACACCACTCCATAGAAGGATGAATGTTGATTCAACTCCTTTTCCTCATGTTGATAGATGGCTAGCTTCACTTGCTCAATCATACAATCCATTTCTCATAAATCAAATGAAGGTTTGGCTTATCTGTCACAAGAACGAAGCATTTCATAGATGGGCTTTGTAAAGCTTTAGAATATAATCAACTTTATCCCACCAAAGGTCATTCAAAATTGTTTCTTTCACACACTGTAAGCGGCCTTTTGAACATCATCTTCTCTATAGTGAGACCATTCTTCACTAATGACCATAGATTGGAGACCATGCTTAATAGTTTTAAACCTTTTAAGCATTACAATGACGAGGCAAATCTAGTCTCAAGAATAGAAAGTAGCTTCTGGGGATGCACAAATTGATTATACATGGCTAGCCTCATGGAATGATTCATGATAAAATTCTTAATGAAAAAGGCATCATCGGCAAGAATAGTACGGTAATCCAATGACACTTTCGCTCGTACAACAACTCTCATTATTCGAATTATTTTAGGAGCACAAATATTTTTCAAAAGTAAGGTTAAGGTGTATACCAAAAACTTTGGGTGACAAAAGATATGAGGATGAATGGATTCAACAATTGCTCCGGTAGCCTTGCAAATAGGTGCATTATGATGACAATTAGCACAATATTTTGAGATCCAATCTCATTAATAACTTTCATAATTTCATTCGCAAAATATCTTTCACCTCACCAGAGTAATCAATAGACCTTAAAAACATAGGACTTTCATATGAAATAGCTATAAAGTTAATCAAATGTCTTCTTTGTATATCAATTCATCCATCTGTAACTACGCTTACTCTCTTTTCTGGCCAAGTATCTTTGATAGGTTAAAGCAATCTCATTAAATGAGTTTTCTCTTTTTGCAATAGTGTAGTCCTGATAGAATTATAACTGGGTGGAGTAAAACCCGAAATTGAGGTGTTAAAAGCATATTTGAATGCACTAACATAGTAAGGGTTTCTAGCTACATTAAAAGGCAAACCTGTAGAGTAAAATAATCTTGTTATTTCATATGTCAAGTGATCCCTTGCTTCATTGTTAAATGCTTTTGCTAATTGGCTTTCACCTACTCTTTTTCTCTTACTTCCATCAAACGATTCAAATGTAGGTGGATTCAAACTTGTAGTTCCAGTAGGTAAAGAAACTTGCAATTGTCTAACTTTTTCATGTGCTTCTCTCTCAATTTGCCTCATCTCTGAAAGATATTGATCAGTAATACCAGAACAAACAACTATGTCATTTCTTTTTTCTTTTAATAAGTGACACTTCACTCTAAAATAAGAACCTTTGTAAGTTAATCCACAATAGTTACACCGCCAACTTGCATTTTCACTTCCTGTTTTTTTATCTTGTAACAAAAATACATATGCCCAGAGCGAGCAACCTTTTTCGAGTTTTTCAAATGCAAATTTACTAGTGATAGAAGCAGATAAAGTACTACCAGTAGCAGACATATTAGACATATGAAAATAAACAATATTTAACTATCAATAAACAAAAATAGATTCACAGTATTAAGCAAAAAAATATTCAAGCAATAGTGTTTGCATCAGAAAAAAGACGGAGTACCAAGTAAAAGTACCTAACAATCAAAAACAAAATACTAAAAGTTTGACAAACTGTGTGCACTGTGCAACAATTGAACTAAAATGATAGCTAAATTAAATCGCAGGGAGATGCAAAGCGATTGGAGAGGAAAAGGAAAGGTGACGATGCGTAATTGCAGAAACGTGTGATGCAATGTCCTATGACAAGTGTACAACTAAACAGAGCTAAGGACAATGTGATGGGATTCATGGGAAACATGCTCACAGCTTTGTTGGCATGGCATGCAATGCCCTGATGATGTGTGGGAATGCCAAAATAATGTGACAGATACTAAGTAATACCGGGTTTGGAAGAGAAGTAAAAGATACTAAGTCAGAAATCTACAAGTAGGAAAAATGATCAGTGATTCGGTATGCACTATGAAGTTATTGTGAAATGCCAAATGCTAAGATTGGCGATGCCAGAATCTAATATATGGGATTCATACGAATCTAAAACATGATGAGAGAACTACCAACTAAATCGAACAGCTTAAAGGAGTTGAACATCAACATCAGGAAGACGATAGCAATAAACCCAACCTCAAAATGACTGACTATTATGGAAATAGCTCGCCTCTCAAATCTTGAATCAAATTAAGAGTGGCAATCCCACTGTTCACCAATCTTAGTGCACCTGAGAATAAGATGAGAGCTATGTTGAGACACAGGAACGCATGAGAGAGAAGCACAAGATTGGGATTAGGGTGAAAAAGCTATTTATAGTTTAATTTTGAATCGGGTTGAACAATATCTGTATGGGTCAACCCGATTCATTTCGTACCAGGTACTAGTACGTGACGTACCCAAACTTGGGTACGCGTACCGGTATGCCATTTGTGGTATGAGTACGTACCAAGCGTACCCATACGCATACCCATACCCGGTAAATACCAGATATGTTGCCCAAAAGGGTGTACCCATGCAACATAGCACTATATTCATTTGCACGTATAGAATCAGATTTGTTTATACACTGTTTCGACGAGAGCTGCAACTTTTGTATGGGTTTCCTCCTACCTTTCAAGAAGGTGTATTCGAAAATCGAATCAGAACCATGCAAATAACTCTACATTAACACCTAAGTAGCACTTGATTTGCATGTATCTGAACGCATTGAGGCAACCCGAGTTATATTTTGACGCAGTGAAACATGGAGTTTGGGACACATATGTAACAGGAAGTAACTGTAATTCATACTTTGTGGTAAGAAACTTAATAAACTATACGAGACAAGCTTTTAAACAACCTTTACATTCATATTGTATGGGATGCCATATTAGGGCAGTAAATGAGTCAGATAGGCCCGAGCTTGGATCGATACCTGAGCAGATAAGGGCTGTAAATTTTCTTGGGCTCGGCTAAAGTTGAAACTGTATAGTATACAGATGAATAGACAAGTCTGGAACCGGAACCTAACCGCTATGATGCCGGTTTCAAAACCATGATTAGAAAACTCTCTTTTTTTTAATATTTAAACAATGTTTAGCGGAGGTTTCAAGCCATTGGTTTCGGGCGGTTTCCGAATATCATGAACAGCAACTGAACCAGGAGTTCATGGTTTGAGGGTCAGTTCGATCAGCTCCGATTATTGTTGGTGTCACTGGCAGTGCAGTCCCAAAAGAACAATTTATTCCTTCAAAATACTCGACTTGAACGAGATGTGATTTTGTTTGTTTTTTGTACGAGTGGAGCTAGATACATAGTGACCCATCTCATGTACACACCCCTACACCCCCTGCTTCATGTTTTTTCCAATGCAGCCCTTCATGCTGTTGATGGTATTGTGCTTGATTACTTCCTCTTGGGCTACGATTTATATCCGACGGCTACGATTTAATGAATGATTTGACTAATAGGGTGAAACGTAGGGATACCATTTAATGGTGATCGAGAAAGAATGTAAACAGGCTGTGTGCATCGAACCAGAAACCGCTCTCCATCAAACGATGGATTACGTAAGAAGTGGGAAATACAAGACTTTTTTGAAACAAAAGGCAGCAATAAGGCTACTTTCTGTCACCCTTTCGCATCCCATGAAGTTTGCAAGGACCCTTCCTGTTCTCATGTGAAACAAAATGACAGTTCGTCACCACCTCCGCCTCCACCTTCTCCAACGCCTCCGCCTCCATCACCGCCTCCACCTCTGCCTCCATCACCGCCTCCACTGCCGGCTCCGGCCGCCCCGCCTGTGGATGAGACGACGAAGAAGAAGGCAGCGGGAAGGATTTTAGGCATCGTTTTCTTTGTGATAGGCGGACTGGTGCAAGTTGGGGTTGTATCCTTCTTGTTCTTGCTTAGACGCAACCTGCAACCTCGCACTGGGAGTGAGAACTGGGTCCACCTCATCGATAGTTGATTCTTCTGTGTTTGTCTGCAACTTAGCTGATTCCTAATTCCCACGGAGAAAATGGCTTTGGAATGTTTTCTTCGCTTTACATTAAGGGACGTCAAGCCACTTCCAGTTTGTGATCGACGAGTGTTAAGTCTTTGATTGGTTATTTGCATGTACAGGTAAAAGAAGACATTTTGTGTATATAATCTTCTTAAATCTCGTGCTCTATATAGATTTTTTTTCTCCGTTTTCCTTTTAGAAAGTACGAATTTAAGTTAAAAAATCGTAAAGGTAATTTAAAATAATATCAAGAAAATGTTATTACATTGATGAACCAAAAAAGTAAGTTATATATATATATATATATATATGTGTGTGTGTGTGAAAAGCTCGATCTTACCATGTTCATTCGTACCCACCTATTGCTTTTAAGTGCATGAGTGTAATTTCAAATTTTTTAAAAGAGTTTGAAAAAGCATGAAAACTATTTGTATACACTCATATTACTTAAAAACAATGGGTAAACAGGTATTGGTGTAGATAAGATCTAATCAAATATATATAAGAAAACTGGAACCTCTCCACACTTATACCTGCCTACTCATACTCACCTACTGTTTTGGGTGGCATGAAAGCAGTGGGCTATTTACCCCCACCATCAAAGCTTTTTAGTTCTGCCTCTAGTTCAAATGTATTAAGATTGAACTAATGGCTCTCTATACAATTATCAAACTTGTATAAGTATAGTTTGATAAGGTCATTTTCGTGTGAAGATGAGTTCAGGCTACATAACAAATATTCCTCTTCGCTTGAATTCTCTCTCAATCATAAGGCAATGCTTAAACTTGCTGACTAAGACGGTCTTGGTCATCATATTTGTTGGATAATAGTGTTTAGATAACTTTTGCACTCTTGCCATACCCTATGATACAATATATACCTAATATTAATATGCTTGATGCTCTCATGGTATATCTTTCCGGTCTTAACACTAGCAATGTTGAATCATTGAAGCACTTTGTCAACAAAAGCTCGTTGAGATAAGAAAAGCCTTCCGATACTCCTATCCCGAGATATCTCTATCCCCAATATCTTATTCGTTGCACCTAAATCTTTTATCTTAAACTCTTTATACAATGCATGACATACTTTTTTCAGCAATATGCATATCATCCACAAATCACAAGTATATAAAAGAAGTGCCTGAGAAACAGACAACTATCATATGCATTTTGTGTAAATTCATCTATTATACACATTTGTCGTCGAACCTTCAGCAATTTCCCGAATAACATTATCGGTTATGCTCATGAATATCGCACTCAAGGCTCTCTTTCATATCTGACTTTTCCGCAACAATTATACTTTCTGGAAAGTTCTTCTCAATTGCCTTCGATAAACCTTACAAAATCAAAGATGATGCGATCCTGATCTTCCACAAGCTAAACCTCGTTCCACCATCAAATTTCTCCACCAAGTACTTAATGGAAAACAAAGAAACCGATGATGACGCCATTTGTATATTCTAGACGGTTGATACTCGTACTAAATTGTTGCACAAAAAACTCGATTCAAAAGCACACAGAATCACACAAGCGGTTTGTAGAAAATGTGAAATAAGATAAGAGGGAAGAAAAACACAATAACTTACATAGTCCAGTAAGATGTTCCTATTCCATATGCAAGACCGAAAAGAAGGTTTTCATTGTGACGAAGAAGAGTGACTACAAAGAATGAACTCTTACAATCTCAAGAAATCTCATTACCCTAACTCCATGTAACAACCTTCTTAGGTTAGTAGGTTTCCATGGCCACGTCCGACCCTCAATAGGGATCTCTAGCTTGTTTTCGTGTCCTTCCATGTCACACCACAAGCTTCTCGGTTGGGTCACTTCGTGTTAATACGAATTCAAGCCACAACAACAAGAACTATCAATCCTTATGGTTAAGATTTCAATTAAAATGTTTGAAAAAATCCCAACTTTTACCCATTTAATTTTTTTCTAACCACGCGGGTGTTTCTCAAGTTCTTTCATACGGACACCTCTGGTTAGTATAAGAACAGATTGTTTGTTTTAAAATTCAAAGTACTCGGTTCAACTAAACCAGGCTCAGGTTCGACAGGAAAGACCAAGTTGTCATTTTATTTGTTCTTGCTCGAGTCGAGCTAGATATGCAGTGGCCCAACGGCAGCCCCATCCATGTACAACCCTGCTTTAAGTTTTTCCAGAGCGATCTCTGTAAGATTGGTAGAAGGAGTAAAATGGTGGGGATGAGCCTAACGAGAAGCACGCAGGGAAGATTGTTAGGCATCCTGTCATTTTCATGCTTAGTCAGCAAACAAAAATGAAAAACAGTTGCCAAGTTGTGGTATGTTCATATGGAAGATGCGAAAACACCTTTGTTTAAAATATGGCGAAATGACTTTTTGAAGTATAAAGTAATAGCTGCCAATTAAGGTCAACCGTGTTGACAAAGTAGTGGTATGTTCAGAGGGAACACTCCTGCCACGATTTTGTTGCCTCAGCACATGCGAAAGGAGTTAGTCTTCAGCCTGGATATACAGAACCGACCTTTGGACTTTCTTTCTCTTCTTTTTTTTATTTTATGTAGGATGACGATCGGCTTCCATCAAAGTCACAGCGGGTATATCTGGCTGGTGGGACTATGGTATGTCCTAACCGTGCAAGTCAATGTATCTGACGGCTACAATTTGACGTATGATTTTATTATTAGAGCGGATACTGTGTGGGCTGTCAGTGAGCGGGTAAAAGGAAGTGGGGAATATCAGGCTCTTGACGTTTCCTGAAATGTATCTTCCAACCTTCTCTTTGTTTTCCAGGCTATATCCTTCGGGCAATAGAACTAGCCTTGGTTCCTTCTGATGCAAAAATTGGTAGAATAAGACCCTATCGATGAAACCGTTCATCCTTTTGATGATGGTGTCCCTCATGCCTTTCTCTCATTCACAGAATGATAATGTTTGTCTGTATGATAATAAGAGCAACTGCCCTCCGTCTCTGCCTCCGTCTCTGCCTCCGCCTCAACCTTCGCCACCATCTCCGACTCTCGCGAGGCCTTCTGGTTATGAGACGTCAAACAAGAAGCTAGTGGGGAGGATTTCAGGCATCCTGTTCTTGGTGACAGCCGGAGTCGTGCAAGTTGGGGTTGTCTCCTATTTGTTCTTGCGTAGACGCCAAATTCAACATGGCATCCGGAGTGCGAGTCAGGCAAGCCTCGTCGCTAATTGATTAATTTGCTTCTGCAGCTTGCTTGGCTCACTATCGACCATAAGATATCCAATGGCCTTGGTTTCTCAAAGGAGCCATGTCTTGTTTCTGATCGACTCTTGTGCTGCTTGGATAAATTATACTCATTTAGGAGCAGATTTTCTTATACGCGCGCGCACACACATATATATATATATAGCAACGGATTAGTGTTCCTCTTATAAGAATCTTAAATCATGTCATAAGAAATCTTTCGCTCATGTATGTTATGTAAGGAATATATATGTATGTTTTGGAAGGAAAATATGGACATTCTCGGAACTCCAGCAAAAAAACAGTTGGAAATCCAGTTATCTGTGGAAGGAATGTGATAAAGGGTGGTTGTAACGGTTATCAAAGACCAAAACCGTCGAACGGTTTTTTTGGGGTATTCATAACTGTCCAGATAAGGGTCTCTAGAAAAGGAAAGCTCAATAGAAAATCTGGTAGTAAAGAGGAGCATGCACTGTTCTATAAATAGAAAGCAACGCAAGAGAATAAACATTGAAAAAATATAGAGAAAATGAGCATTCCTCTTAGGCAAAATCTACTGAGAGGTAACCTAAAAAATATTAAAACACATACTTTTTTGAAGATCCGCTGTTTTTGCATATCTGAGTAAGAAATCGGAATCGACAGGAGAGTCGATGGAATACCCAACAATGTGGTATCAGGGCCTTGTTCTGACCCTGTAAACAGGTACACATTAGTAAATAAAACAAAAAGAGGGAATGAAGAGAGACAGAGAGCTTCTTGTGTTTTTCGAAAGTGGTAGAGCACCCTGCCTCAATCGAGACAGAGCAGAGAGCAAATCATGCCTGAGTCAAGATAAGGAAGAGGTTGGCTGCAAAGGCAAGAAGGCGGCCAGCAGGACCTCGACCAGGAGGCCGGAGGTTGGCCGTAAAGACAAGGAGGCTACTAGAAAATCCTTGTCTAGGAGGCCAAAGTATGACCACAACAAAACCAGCGACAGAAGGTCGCGAGTGGCTGTAGGCCTGGAGGTAGAGCGGGCAGTCACTGCCCTCCCTCTCTATCTGTCACTCTCGCTCTCTCTCTCTCCTCCACATTCGGGCAATGGATTGAAAAGTTCATTCTACCCCGATTAGTTTTTTTAAATTATGAACTGTCACTAGACAAAATTACCAAAATATCCAGATATTTTTGGGTAAAAAGTCAGTCTTGCTTTCTTACAGTTTATGAAAATTACAAAAACTGGGATATTGATTTATTGTCCTATCCTTCTCGGTTAAATTTATTACAATACTGTCACTATGTCAAAAGATAAATTTGTCCATGTCCTTTTAAGAAAATTACAGATTCGGACTGAGAGACAAAATTATGAATGTGCTCCCAATAGGTAGCAAATTTTCAAAATACCAAACACTGATTTTATTGTTTTGTCCTTGGTCTTTTTGAAAAACTACAAAATCGAACAAATAGATAAAATTATTGTTTTACCCCAAGTGTTGGGAAATTAACAAAGGCAAGACTTTTTGGAAAAAATTATGGATTTATCTCAGTTTATTTTTATATTAAAAATGAGTTATTATTAGCTCATTTTTGTGATATTTTGCATCGTGCTAATTAAATTTATGTTATTTGTGTTTTATTGCTTGATAAATGTTTTCTTTTTATACTGTCTAATTGTTATAATTGTCAAATACATAAGAATAATTTCTATAATATGTATGTCGAAACTGACAAAAATTAAAAAGTTAAATGGTCATAAACTTTCAAACACGGAAGAGAAGGATACCACTCGTTGTAACACTTAAAGGTGTCGAGTATGTCCTCAAAGAAATTGTGTGTCTGCCACTACCAGATGTAACAAATCAACAAATAAAAATGTATAAAACATTTCTTAAAGACGAAACAATAGCAAGAACCATCATATTGACATACATGGAGGATGACTTGATTACGGTGTTCGAGGAATTTGAGATTGCGAAAGATGAGGACACTACAAGAGTAAAAACAGAGAAGAAAAATTGTTAGTACTAGAAGATAAGATAGGGTGTAGATCCAAACCCACCCAAAGGAGATAGACCAAATAAAAAGTTTGGCAAAACTAATAAAAAGGGCGATCAATCTTTTAAGAAAATATAAGAAAATGATTCTCGGGTTAAGTGTTTGAGTTGTGAAAAGATAGGACACTAAAAGAAGAATTATCGCAACAAGAAGAGTGGAGGAAACAACACAAAACGCGGACAAATGGAGAAGCAGGACATAATCTGTGTAATATTGAAATGTCTTTACATGAACCACCCAATTACTCATTGGTAGATTAAATCTGGAGCGACTAAACATATCTCGAAGAACAAGGAAGGGAAAATGGATCTAAAGGAGTACAAACCAAGATAACATTAGTTATATATGGAAAATAATACTTTTTAGATGTTCTGGGTACTGGGTCCTTTAGAATATTTGTATGAGACATAAAGGTTTTATTAACTGAAGGCAAAGAAGATAAAGTATATAGGTTGAGAAAATCCCTATATGGTCTAAAACAGTCACCTCGTCAATGATATTTAACTTTTCAAAATGTCATTATTGAACTTGGGTTTGTGGCTAATAAGCTTGATTACTTTGTATATGTCTGGAAAAGTGAGAGCCACTTTATCATCTTATCGTTATTCTTAGATGGCATATTGTTTACTAGGAATGACAATGAGATGATTGTTAAAACCAAGTCATAATTAAACTCAAGGTTCGAAATGAAGGATATGGGGAAGAGATATATTGACTATATCCTCAAAAAGTTGAAAATGGGTGAATGTAAGTCTGTTATTACACCCGTTGCAAAAGGGATAAAACTAAGTAAGGTTGATTGTCCCGATGAACTACACGATAAGCCTAATGTTCCTTATGCATAAGTTGTGGGTAGCTTGATGTATACTATATTGTGTACAAGACCTGATATCAGTTTTATTATTTGTCTTGTGAGTAGATATCAAACTAATCCTTGATGACAATATTGGATAACTATAAAAAAGATTTTAAGATATCTAAAAGGAACAAAAGACTTGAAGTTATGTTTTCAATCAGATGAACTGAAAGTGGTAGGATACTTAGATGCTGACTTTGCTGTAAGCAAAGATGACAACAAATCAACCTTGAGACAAATATTCTTATTTGGATGTAATGTTATTTCTTTAACATGTAAGAAACAGGGTTGTGTATCATTACATACATAGGAAGTTGAGTATGTGGCTTACTGTATGGTTACAATGAGTGTCGTTTGGATAAGTCACTTCATACGAGATTTGAATCTAGAGAAAATCGATGAGTAAATTATCATTTACTGTGACAACAACACATCAATTACTCTTATAAGAGTAGAGTGACAGCTCCAAGAGCAAGCATATAATGATTAAATAACACTATGTTCATGATATAGTCATGAGAAAGGAAATATCCATCTCATACATGCCAACTCAAGATATGTTGGTGGACACCTTGACTAAAGGCATAACAGAGTATCTTTTCTCAAAACATGTTGTGAACACGGGTTTGAAATATGTTTGATTGTTGTGTAGGTAAAAAATCATACAACGGGTGGTGATTGCAATAGCAATCATAAAATGACATTACTAGGAAAACCCTGTAAAAATGAGAAGAAAACCAATATGTCAGTTCACTTAGCCCAAATGGCCATGTGGGAGATGTAAGGAATATATGGTCATTCTCAGCAACTCTAGCACAGAAACAGCTGGACTGACTATCCAATCGTTATCTATGGAGGGGATGCGGGAAAGGATAGTTGTAACTGCTATCAAAGGCCGAAACTACTGGATGGTTTTCTTGTTTATCCGTAACTGTCCGGATAAGGGCCTTCAGGAAAGGAAAGCCCAATAAGAAATCCGAGAGGAAATATGAATAAGCACTGCTCTCTATAAATAGAGAGTAGTGAAAGAGAATAAACATCGGAAAAACACCGAGAAAGTGAGCATTCCTCCAAGCAAAACCTATTGAGAGGTAACTTGGAAAATACCGAAACACATACCTATTTGAAGATCTGTGCTTACCCTGAGCAAGAAATATGGAGGACACCGGAGGGTTGACAAAAGTCGGAACGGGCAGGAGAGTCGATGACATCCAACATGTTCTTGTTAACTTGCTTAACGTGGTTAGTCATCCTTTTTATTGAAGGAATTAGCAAACTGGTGAATCAAAGCCTGATCTAAATGGATTGGAAGTTAGCATAAAACGTGCAAGCCATGGTTAATTGCATGAGATAATAATACATAGTTTGCTCAACCCGTAAATATTTCCGATCCTCAGATCCATTGATTCTGTAGGCCAGCTCCACCCTAGATTCATCAATGTGGGTCTAGTAATTGAACTTGAGTTCAATATTCAACTCCCCAAGATGCAAGTTAAAATCTTGTAGATGAATTGTTGTTCCTGTGAGCTAACTTTATATTATGCAAGTAGAAGCGAGCCGAAACCCCTACCATTTGGAAATGGCGACTTTAAACTGGAAAATCCTTGTGTGTCCGTCCACAGCCATGAGAGCTGCAGCCTCTTGTGTGGGTTCAGGCCTACATTAGCTCACCTGGCTAGGACCGGGGTTCGCTCACAAGTTGAAGGTCATGAGTTTGATACCCAATGCGTGCACTTGGCTCGGCCTCGTGTTGTACCAGAAAACAAAAAGAGAATGCAACGAGCACCTAAACGATGCAGGTCAAAATGACCAAATTCAGCTCGCATACCCGTTTCTATTGTTCATGGATAAAGTGTGACCAATCCTTTTAGCTATCTTAGTGGAATAGTTTTTTATTGTACTGTGAGTTGTTCAGGGAGGTTGGGGTTCATCAATTTTTACTCGTATAAGAATAATTCTTCACCTGATTCACTCTCTTCTGTATTTTCTTTTGAAGAAATGCTCTATCATCATATCTATTCCCATTAATGAATTTCGTTTTCCCACCTAAGTCTAATTTCTGTATAATTTCGTTTTCCCTTTAATGACCAAAGCTATCTTAGTGGAACTCTATCTGGACGACCTCGATTACATGCTTCGGCATTACAGAGACAACGAGGAAGATTCAGTTTTAGACGCTTTGAAATAAGAGAATTTCAGTCCTACTGACGAAAATGCAAATTCGTATACGATAGGATCCTGAACAAACAAGCACAACTCAAACCAATCCCATGGTAACATGTGTTGGACTTAATGACTAATTGATGGTTGAGGTAATTAAATTCATGTGATATTAATTGTATTTAGTTCGTTCCTAGATACTTATTTGATATATCTTTGATCAAGGTGAAAGTCAGAAAAAGGTAAAAGTAACGTGAGATTTTTGCATGCAAATACTATTGGGGATTCTCAAATATCATGCTTGAAGAATTTCACGTGTTTTTATATATAGATGATAGTTTATGAACCATTCAAAGAACTTGGAAAGATATGGATGATCACACGTGCATGCATGCCCGACCGGGCTCGAGTTCAGGATCTTGTTTTTCATGGATTTCTTTAAGAACAGACACGAAACAAATGCAGGACGGACCCGAGAAAATGGGACGGTTGGAAAATATCGATTGGCTTTACTATAAAATCTTATTAAGACCACCTAATCAGACGGTTAACCAATTAGTTTTAAGGTCGGATTGAATAGATACTTGTGATAGATTCACATCACCAGGCAAGTCACTATTACAACCCAATCCGAACCATCTTTTTCTATCTAAGGAGGAGGTGAAAGACCTATTAAATCTGAACCAAATGCACTGCCGCTGCCACAGCAGCAGCGTTCCTTGGCAGTGACTGTATTTCACAGGGAACTTGCTCAAGCCAGGATGAGCTTGGATGTCTGTCAGAAGCCAACTTACCCAACCTGTCTGCCACCAAATTGGTTTTCTGTACAGTGAACTACTCTTATGACCTGCCACCTACGCTCCATGAGCTTCAGGATGCGGGCATATAGATCTGCATTCTGGTGTGAGACAAGTCTACTAAGCAATTGGTTCGACCTAAATTGCAACCAGTATTAAGATTTTCTTCTTTTGGTTAGATTGGGAGACCAAAGCCCAACTCACACACATGCATCTCCCTGGAATTGAACTCGCCCTCTGCAAGCATGAGTCAGAGAGATCTTACAGGTGATCTAACGGTCCGGGTCCCACCGGTATTTGAAATTGAACGGCTACTAGCATCAAGTTTGTTTATTAAGTGCTGGTTATATGAAGTTTAGTGCATAAAAGTTGGTATTGAACTCATTTAAGTAGAAGACGGGAAATGGCATTTATCTTTTCGTACTATCGGGAGGCCGAAGCAGATGAATGCCCGAGTATGAAAACCTTGCTTTTCAAGCTGGACAGGACCTGGCTCTTTTTTTTGGTTAAAGTTGAGGCCGAAGCCTAGCACACACGTACATGCTGCCCCATGGGAATCGAACTCCACCTACAGCTTGGGAGTCGAAGAGCCCTACCAGTTGAGTAAATTACGTTCTGGGTAAGTTGTTATCCCCGGCACTGGAATCACCCAAGGCGCGGAACGCGTGATTGGCGCTAGGCTGCGCACAATCTAGCAAGCCTTTCACCAAGGTTGTAGAGGTTCAGCGGAAGCTTTAAGCCTGATGATTGAGGAGGGTCGTTTGGAGACAGCAAGGATACTTGAGAATAAATAAGAAAGCAAATTGTATTAATAGCAAATAACGGTGCATGACCCGCGACACGCTTACAACTCAGATATGTGGGACTCTTCTCCCAAATGAGAGTTTATTAATAGAGTTGTCAGGACGTTCCCACGTAGGAGCCTGGTTACACAACCATGGTTCAGTTCGCGGTTGAAGGGTCACACTGAGTTATGGCTGATTGACAGGATCTCGGCTTCTGTTCGAACGGAGAATGACAACCATCATAGATCAGATTAGAGCCGTTTATCTGGCTGCCGGGACTATGAATATCTCTCACCGTTAAAGTGACTGTATCTGGACGGCTGTGATTTTGGCGTATAGATTTTCTTAGTAGACCGTAGCGTACCCTATATGCTGTCTGCGAGTCGTCGTAAAAGAATATTTTAACGGGAATGTCTGCATCAACAATTAAGCCCATTCATCAAACAACAGGTCGTAGAAAGTGGGGATATGTAAGAATATGACTTTCTTCTTTACTTTTGTATAGCCGCCCATGCCAGCCCCGGGAATCGAACTCAGCATCTGGCATATGAGAAAGAGTGTGCAAGATGAGCTAACGCTATGCGTGCAGAACATTGACTCTTTGTTTTATTGTTGATGATTCATCGTGTACTTCTCTTCAATCAAATCAACCTTCGGACAGAACTTCATCTTTCAGTTGGTATCCTTTGGGCATAAACTATCACATTCCGACGTGTTCTCCTTCTAACGTACAAGAGGAAAGTCTTGGTAAGAAGAAAAAAAGGGCAACAGGAGACGTACTCCCTGAATCCGTGCAGCTACATATCAGAGGCAAAGCGGCTTCCATGCAATCCAATCGATACAATCTTTCATCTTCTTTATGGTGATATCCATCATCCTAATTCCTTCTTCTCAAGCGACAGCCTTCGACGATCCGCCCTCCCCTCCATCAGCCCTCCCTCCAACATCACCAGGTGGAAACCCTATACCCAACGGTAATCCACCACAGCAACTACCTCCGCCAAATCCTTCATCAAGGCCGCCTCCACCTCCGGCAAGCCCTTATCGGGATGAAACGTCGAACAAGAAGGTAGCAGGGAGGATTTTAGGCATCCTCTTCTTGGTGATAGCCGGACTCGTGCAAATTGGGATTGTCTCCTACTTGTTCAATCTTAGACGCCTAATGCAACCTGACCTTCTTAGATAATTGGTAATCTATGCTTCTCTGCACTTCTGCAACTTGTTGCTTCCAAATCCTATTGAGAGAAAGACTTTGTTATGTTGCATTTTCTTCACAACGGACGCCACCCATTTGTAGTTGTGATCGACGGGTATTCAATCTTTGATTGGGTAAACCATAAAGTTATTTACATGTATAGAAGTGGATTTGCATGTATATAATTTCCTTGATGTACGTGTTCTATATGTAGATTTTGACATAGCGATTGTTTTGCACGTATATAATCCCGTGACCTTGCTGCTTAGCCATGTTAATCCTCCACTGCTGCAGTTCAGCTTTTCTTAACCTTTCGTCTGGTTATGCAAGCTAATGGATGTCAACCATACTAATTAAATCAAGCCAGAACGTTGAGAGATGGTTTGTAACAAGTTGTCCTCGTGAATAGGTTCAAATTTATATATTTAAGTATCATACGCCATACGACCCAATTTGGGTCACCGATGATATGAGAGCACTAAGTCATGCATCACCATAGAGTCACCTTTTTCTTAGTTTTTGTTGGTTGCCTCCATAATCTGGGTTTATGATCTTGTAAACAAGGATCGGACTCCAGGGACTGTAAAAACAAACCTAACCGGGTGACCCTCTCGAAATCTCAGATCCATGTACACAATAGGCACAGTTCAAGGCCCAAACAGTGGTAACAGGGAGCTCGGGTTCTGTCACCAAATGACTTCCAAACAACGGATTTTTGGCCACAAAAATGATCTCTATCGAATTGTTTGGTGATGGTGTTGTTCTTCGTGAACAACGAACGAGCCCATAAAACTCAAGAAATTGGGCATGAAGCCGAAACCATGTGCAGCAAGGTCTTCCTCGATTCTCTGGATGGAGTTGCACGATGAAGTCCCTCTCTTTATGGCGTACAAACCAGAGAATATATGCACTAATTGACCTAGCCCACTCGTCGGTCCTCAGCATCCTCTCTCACACAAATAAAGGAAGAAGACTGACTCCTTTCTGTCTCTCTTTCTATGGGCTATTGCAGTGGCAGATCTACATTGAGGCGAAGCCACCTGAAATACAGAAAACCAATGAAAAAGTTGTAGGAGACGATTGAATCAATGACCACCGTACATAGTTGGCTCCAGCTCAAATTAGCAGTTCGCCCCACAACACGAAAAATTCTACACCCACCACTGGGCTGTTGGATGCTTTCTCCATCTAATAAAGAGCAATCTTCCACTCTCTAATGTGATCTCCTCTTATGTAGTTGAGGTATCACCTAATGAGAAGAAACCCAAGGACATGACACTAACTGGACGGCTAACACAAACCACACCCAATACCAAATCCAAAATGCTAAACAAGATCCAAACTAAACCGCATGACTCTAAGACTCTCAAATGCACTACGCTGATGATCTGGAAGCAGGGTCAACATCATACCACAATCCAACCCCACTTGAGTTCTACCTTGTCCACAAAATCGCAAGGTATGCCTCTAGCATCTCCTTATACAACTGAAGCTGAGTGACCTGAAGGAAAGTGTCATCCTCCCCTCTTTGCCTGACCAACCGCACAAATATCAAGTCAATTGACTACTCTACTCTCATAGGTTGTGATGCTCACAACACATGAAATATCCTCATGCACAAGGCGTGGCCTATAGATAGCAGGCTTTAGGTCCTAGAAGGAGGCCTGCTTATATTACGCATCCCAACTCCAAGGGCACAGTTCTCAAAAGTTCTCAAAAGCTCGATGACTGGACGGTCAACCTCAAAGTGTTGCTGAACGAAGCGTCTGGCCAAGCCTCGAAAGCTCCTCAACTCGCCCACTCCTTTACAAACTGAACCTTCCTCTCATCTAACTTGGCCATGTTGTGCCCCAAGATATGATCAAGGAAAGCGATTTCTTGGTGGTTTAATCCATGTCGAATCCATACTTCTCCCTTCTGATGTAAATGGAGTCGTCATGGAGTTCTATAAATATTTTTCTCAATTTCTTTGAAATACTCTTCGAACTCGGCCCATGTAAGGGTCACTCTTGCATGACCGGTCCCAAGCCCGGATAAAAAGAAGGAGAGTTGTGTTAGACTTCTGACAGCTAACATAAAACTGTATCGGACTTATCTACCATGGATTCTATAATTTATGAATATTATGTTGTGATTTTTCCTCTTAGCAATGAGAGACCAAATGAAATGAAAAATAAGCAAGAACCTTTACATCTTCACCCGGATGTAATGAATTAATTACAGAGAGGGTTCCCATATCATAGACGAGTGTGGGTAAAGAAGTTAGTCTCACTACATTGTCATCCGAATGTAGTGAATAAGTTATAGCAAGGGTCTTCGCATTTTTAGCATGAACGACTATGGGAGTAAGGAAGCTAGGCCTATATAATAAAATTTGTATTGGTACTTTAAATATTGGAACATTACCCGACAAGTTAATGGAGGTGGTAGATACTATGATTCAGAGAAAGATTCACATTCTATGTTTACAAGAGATAAAGTAGGTGAGAGAAAAAGCAAAAGATATTGATAATAAAAGTTTTAAATTATGATACTCAAGAAAGAAAAAGGCTCGAAATTGATTATTATAAATAAAGATTTAAAGGATAGTGTATTAGACATACAACGCCATTGTGATTGAATTATGATAGTGAAATTAGAGTTAGGAGTAGAGACTTTAAATATAGTTTATGCTTATACACCCTAAGTAGGATTAGAAGATAGTATAAAGAAGGCTTTTTTAGAGGAGATAGATAAAGTAATTCAAAATATTTTATAAAAGGAGATGATTTGTTTAAGAGGAGACTTAAATGGACATGTCGGTGAAGATAAATTAGGATATCAAGGTATTCATGAAAACTATGGTTTTGTGATATAAATGATGAGGGTAGGGAGATTTTAAAATTTACTATAGCTTTTTATCTCTATATAGCCAATACAATTTTCAAAAAATGAGATGAACATTTAATTACTTATAAGAATGATTTGTCACAAACACAAATCGATTATTTTGTTTGTAGGAAAAAATATAGATCGTGTTGTAAAATAGCAATATAATTTTAGGAGAAAGCTTAACTACTTAACATTGACTTTTATTAATGGATTTTCAAGTAAAAAAGTGGATGAAGAAGAATAGAGTGCATAGAACTCTTTGGACTAGATGGTGGAACCTCAAATGTGAGAAAGAAGATATATTTAAACAGAAAGTTCTTCAAGAAAATACTTGAAATATTATAGGTACACTTTCTCATATGTGAAACAATATGGTTATACATATTAGAGAAGCGGCAAAAAATGTGTTAGGCGAATCTAAGGGATGCGTATCAACACAAAAAGAAGCTTGGTGATAGAGTGAAGTAGTGGAAGATAAAATCAAGGCAAAGAAAGTATATTACAAATTGTATTATGCAAAGAAGACTTACTTATAAAAAAACAAAGAAAAAACAAAAAAAAAGCCATTAGTGAAACAAAATTTGAAATTTGAAAAGATTTATATAAAAAACTTAACCCAAAAGAAGGTGAAAGAGATATTTTTAGGATAGCTAAGGATAGAGATAAGAAAACTAAGGATCTTACTTTTATTAGATACATCAAAGATGAAGATGATAAGATTCTAGTGACAAATGATGATATCAAAAATAGATGAAAAAATATTTTTATAAGCATTTTAATGAAAATAAAGATGGTAGTATTAGCTTAGGAGAGGTAGCTAAATCAGAAAAGTATATAAATCACAATTTCTATCGACGTATTCAAAAAAATAAAGTCAAAGAGACTCTTAAACATATGAAGGTTAGTAAATATGTAGGACAAGACAATATTCCTATAGATGGAAAATTCTAAGAAAGATGGGGCTCACTTGACTCACAACACTATTTAATAAAATATAGAGAACCCGAACGATACCCGAAGAATGGAGAGTTAGTACACTTATACCCACATATAAGAATAAGGTTGATATTTAGAATTGTGAGAATCGAGGTATTAAGTTAATGAGTCACACTATGAAATTCAACAACAACAACAACAACAACAACTAAGCCTTTTCCCATACTAGACGGGGTCGGCTACATGGATTCTTTGTTTCCACAGATCTCTATCGTGTGCCATGTTAGCAGTTAACTCCTAATAAGCTAGATCATTCTTTATTGTTTCTTTCCAACACTTTTGTGGTCGTCCTCTACCTCTTTTAATACTTTCCAAATTTAGTTTTTCTAACCTTCTTATAGGTTCTTCTTTTGATCTTCTTTCTATATGTCCAAACCATCTTAAACGATGTTCTCTCATTTTATCCTCTATTGGTGCCACTCCTAATTTGTTTCTAATAACCTCATTATGTATACGGACTTTTCTTGTATGACCACTCATCCATCTCAACATCTTCATTTCTGTCACAGACATCTTTTGTACATGTTGATGATTAACTGCCCAACACTCAGAACCATAAAACATGGCAAGCCTAACTGCTGCTCTATAATATTTACCTTTTAATTTTAATGGTATCTTCTTATCACAAAGAATACCTGATGCTCCTCTCCATTTTAACCAACCAGCATTAATTCTATGTGTAACATCTCCATCAATTCTTCCATCACTTTGAAAAATTGACCCTAGGTATTTAAAACTTTCCTTTTGGGGAATGCAATGTGTGCCAATTTTAATTTCTATGTCCTCTGAAGTAGCCAAATGATCAAACTTACATTCCATATATTCTGTCTTTGTTCTACTAAGTCGGAGGCCTTTGTTTTCTAATGTTTCTCTCCATAGTTCCAATTTTCTATTAACTTTTTCCTTAGACTCCTCCATTAATACAATGTCATCTGCAAATAACATACACCAAGGTACTTCATCTTGAATATGTTTTGTTAACTCATCCATCACCATTATAAATAAGTATGGACTTAAAGTTGATCCTTGATGTAACCCAATATTAACTTCAAAGAAGTCTGTCGTTCCTTCATGAGTCCTCACACATGTTTTTGCACCATCATACATGTCTCTTATAAGGTTAATATATGTTAATGGGATACCTCTTTTTTCCAAAGTTCTCCAAAGAACCTCCCTCGGTACCCTATCATAAGCTTTTTCTAGATCAATAAATATCATGTGAAGGTCTTTCTTTTTTGCTCTAAAATGTTCCATAAGACGTCTCAAAAGGTGAATCGCTTCAATAGTAGATCTACCTGGCATAAATCCAAATTGGTTCTCTGTTGTACTTGATACTTGTCTTAACCTACGTTCGATAATTCTTTCCCATAATTTCATAGTATGACTCATTAACTTGATACCTCGATAATTCGCACAATTTTGAATGTCTCCCTTGTTCTTATATACGGGTATAAGTGTACTTGCTCTCCAGGGCATCTTTTGGTTTTTCCATATTTCATTAAATAGTCTTGTAAGCCAATTGATTCCTATTTCTCCTACTATTTTCCAAACTTCTATAGGAATATTATCTGGTCCTACCGATTTACCACTCTTCATATGTTTAAGAGCCTCTTTGACTTCATTCTTGTGAATACATCGGTAGAAATTGTGGTTTATATACTTTTCTGACTTGACTAAATCTCCTAAACTAATACTAACATCTTTATTTTCATTAAAAAGATTATAAAAATAGTTTTTCCATCTATTTCTTATATCATCATTTGCCACTAGAATTTTTTCATCCTCATCTTTTATGCATCTAACATAATTAAGATCTTTAGTTTTCTTATCTCTAGCCCTAGCTATCCTAAAAATATTTCTTTCACCCTCTTTTGAGTTGAGTTTTTTATATAAGTCCTCCCAAATCTTAGCTTTTGCTTCACTAACGGCCTTTTTTGCTTCCTTCTTTGCTTTCTTATAAGCTTCTAAAGTTTCACTAGTTTTCTTAGCATAATGTAATTTGTAACATGCCCTCTTTACCTTGATTTTATTTTGTACTACTTCACTCCACCACCAAGCTTCTTTTTGTGCCGGTACACCTCCCTTAGATACCCCTAACACATCTTTCGCCACTTTCCTAATATGTATAGCCATATTGTTCCACATATCACAGGGTGTGCCAACATAATTCTAAACATCTCCTTGAAGGACTTTCTGTTTAAATATATCTTCTTTCTCGCTTTTGAGGTTCCACCATTTAGTCCGAATAGCTCGATGCACTCTTTTCTTCTTTGTCCATTTTTTTATTTGTAAATCCATAACTAAAAGTCGATGTTGGGTGGTTAAGCTTTCTCCTGGAATTACCTTACAATCTTTACAACACGCTCTATCTTTTTTTCTACAAATAAAGTAATCAATTTGTGTTTGTGATAAGCCACTCTTATAAGTAATTAAATGTTCATCTCGTTTTTTGAAGATTGTATTGACTATAAAGAGATCAAATGACATAGCAAAATTTAAAATCCCCCTACCTTCCTCGTTTATATCCCCATAACCAAAGTTTCCATGAATCCCTTGATATCCTAAAGCCTCTTTACCGACATGTCCATTTAAATCTCCTCCTAAACAAATCATCTCCCTTTGTGGAATCTTTTGAAACACCTTATCTAACTCTTCCCAAAAAACTGTCTTTATACTATCTTCTAGTCTTACTTGGGGTGCGTAAGCACAAACTATATTCAAAACCTCTACTCCTAACACTAATTTCAATGTCATGATTCGGTCACCATATCGTTGTATGTCTACTACACTCTCCTTTAAATCTTTATTTATGATAATACCAACTCTGTTTCGGGCCTTTTCTTTACCTGAGTCACACTATGAAATTATGAGAAAAAATTATCAAATGTAGGTTAAGACAAGTATCGAGTACAACAGAGAACCAATTCAAATTCATACCTGATAGATCTATTATTGAAGTGATTCACCTATTGAGACGTCTTATTAAACATTTTAGAGCAAAAAAGAAAAACCTTGATATGCTATTTATTGAGATTTTCTTTGGAGAACCTTGGAAAAGAGAGGCATCCCCTTGACAAACATAAATCTTAAAAGAGACATGTACGATGGTACAAAAACATGCATGAGGACTCAACCCGGTGGAAACAAAGAATCCATGTAGCCGACCCCATGTAGTATGGGAAAAGGCTTAGTTGTTGTTGTTTGTTGTTGCTTGAAATACTCCTAGAAGTTGTTGCTTTAAACCATCGTGTCGTCTAAATAGATGACCACAAATTCATTCAACTTCTCTTACATTACCTCATTTAAGGCTATTTGAAAGTGGTTATGGTGTTGGTGAGACATGAAAAATATCGAGGCAACTAGGATTTGCACGAGTTTGGACATGGTGACTGAATCCATGCTAGATTTAGACCAAGTTTGTTCAGATTGGAGACACACAGTTGAGCTTTATTAGAGAGAGAGAGAGATCAGATTTGGTATACCAATGTATCAAATTTGGACCATTCAATTAAAAGATCGAATAACTAACATTTAAATTTAAAAGCATTTCAAAAATTAAAACAAAGTTACTTTTCAAATTCAAAAATAACATGGGTGTACTAATGCACTACTCATCTCTAATGCACTTAATCCCAATTTCACATATATTTATAAATCATCGAAGCAGTTAGGACTTGCACAAGTTTGGACATGGTGACTGAATCCAAGCTAGATTTTTACAAGGTTTGACTATATTGGAGATGAGTTCGAGACACATGGTGGAGCTTCATGTAGGAACTACCTAGAAATCATAGCCTCTGATATGAAACCAAATCAATAATTTACTATACAAGATTTGTCTCCGTTAAATCTTGTGTTGTACGCTCGTATCATCCTCATTTTAGAGGCTAAAACCAAAACATTCTTATTACACAGGCAAGTTAAGAAGTTCTAATTATGAGACGACAGTATTTAGAGTCGAGCGAATAGCTCGTGCACCGTCTGGGCCAAACTTTCCAATTATGATTCACGGATTCAACCGTCGGGCTATAGAATAAACTATGAGATGCGAGACACCCACTCGCACAGCGTGTTGACAATGGGGGGGGGTCAGAGGCGTCTTGGGGCTGATCCTCTCGGTCCTTTCCATCCCTTACTTCTTGTTGACAGTTTCGAGTTCTTGGAATTTACCCCCCTCTTGTTTTCGCTGGTATGTTGCAGATAAACACTAGTTGACTAAGAAATGGCACGCTGTGGGACAATCTGAGAAGATAAAGAATTATAGTTTTGATGATTCCGTGTGCATTAATCAAGAAACAGTTGAAACAATTCCCTGTACCGAATTTAGTGATCTAAATTTTTTTCTTATTGAACCCATCTAATTTCTTGATTCAGGTTTGACTTGGATTTCGGGAAGTTCCTCTTACATGAACAAATTCGACCTAGGGGACTGAAATCTATGTTCCCATAGTCGCTCGTCAAGATATTATCGTTGAATCCCCAGAAAGGGTCCCGTGAGCATCATTGACGCGAACATTGAATCGTATCGATTGGTTCAAGGTTCATTCGAATTTGAAGTAATCTGATAAATTGTTTAGCAGTGGCCTTCCGGTGTCTTGTAGGCATAAGATGGTGCGTCTCTCGCCGGTGGTTTGAACAAATCAGAACCCGGCTGACATATCCATCTAATGATCTTGTAACACCAAATTTAGTCATTTTCGGCATTAAATTCATGAAAATGAAAGACAGATCATTTTCATGTTTTCATGAATATGTTATAGATAAAAAATATATGTATGTTATAAATAAATATAAACCACTTATAATGGAAAGCCCAGAACAGAACAGGAAAGAAAAGATGAAAAGACAGGGAAGACGAAGAAAAACAAAAACAATTTCTTTATAAATACTGTGGTGATTACAGTAGACTAATATATCCTTTAGAATACAGAAAATAAAGGAAAAGTCTTCCTTGGAAAAATTAGTCAGAGGGTAACCGTTAACCCGCTATATCTTCTCTTCCTTTCTAAAGTTTGTATTTTTTCTTTTTGGCTCTTCCTTCTTCATTTTTTCTGCACCATGACAGATGACTCTAGCAAGGAACCTTAAAAAGAAAGAAATCAAATCCCAACAATAGTGTCAGGGCTTAAGGTTGGATTGAAAACTGAAATAATAGGTACACAAGAACCAAAAAAAAATTTTAAAAAAAAAAGAGAGAAAGGAGTCGAGGGAGACGCTGGAAGTTTTCCGACAAAAAGGACCAGGAGGCTAGGAACCGGTAACAAAAAGGCCAAAATTTGTGAAGAACGGTAAAGAAGTAAGAAACCGGAAAGAAAAGTCAAGAGGCTAGAGACCGAAAAGAGAGGCCAAGAGGCCAGAAACTGGAACATAGGCCAAAAGGCTAAGGCGGAGCAAGAGGCCAAGAGGGAGCACAGCCAAGGCAGAGCAGAGGCCCAACGGAGGCCCTCTCCCTCAGTCTCCCTCGATATCTTTATCTCTCTCTCTCCCTCTCGCGGTTTTACTCTTAAACACAATCGTTAAAACCGCGACGCAAAACCGCGATTTTTCCGAAAACCTCTGACGGAAACTGCCTCCGCGGTAGTTTTGGAAAACCAAAGGCCACTTGATATTGATTGCTCAGGCCCTGTCAAAGCCGAGCCCACCAACGAACGCGTTGCTGGCTATTTGCTCTAATCGGGCCGGCTGGGACAAAATTGGAGAATCCCGCTCGTTAGGTCATGGACTTCACTAGGTTGGGTCGGGTTGCGTTTGGCTGGCCCCAACATTTTCATTACTTTTTCAGTATTGCTACGTAAATAATGTGTAACGGTACGCACAGAGACCCACAACTCTCCTGAATATCCAAGGGACGACGACGCATCTTTGGCGCACATAAAGCATAGTTTTTGAAACAAGACCAGACTCGTCATGATCGGGTTCAGTCCGCATGTTGGATCAACCTCAAAAACGAAACTGGCGTCCAACACAATGGACTGGCTGGCCGGGCAGTGACACTTTAGAGCCAGACCTGAAATCTGAAAAATATGGAAGGCTGTCATTGAATGCTACAGTAAAATACAGTGTGCTTCACCTGAAATACAGGCACCCACTTATCCCGAAAAAGAACCTTGATTCCGCCACTGCAGCCGAAACAGGTGAACCAGCAAGTCAGATACTTTTAGGGGTTTCTTAATTTTTATTTCTGTTTAATCTCTTTTCAAAATAATAAATTTAGTAATTTTCTGTTATTGATTTGAATGGGTTTTTGGAGTCTGTTTAATTGAGTCTTTTATTTATTATAAAATACGTCATATGAAATATTATGTGAAATAAAAGATGTCTTTATTTGTGCTGTATGCAATATAATTGTGTTGATTATGTGAACATATTACTTAAATTTTGTATATTCTACGTATAATTGATGGGGTGCTGTTAAATTAAAGAACTTACTCCTTTACCTTGATATGCACATGAAATGTAAACCGCGACTCATCGTGTCCAATATGGATTTAGCGCAAGGAAGCTCCATATAGAACTGATCAATCATAGGGGATTGAATATCTTGAAATACAATAAAGGATGTTTCATCTAGCTTAGATGGTGAGCTAGAGTCTGTGACTCCATGATCAAGACACCATGAAATTTGGTCGATGCAAGTTTCATAGGATGAGGAAGTTTCCTTGCCAACAACCTCGTGCGCGGAGTCAGAGATACCATAAGATAAATCTTCCATGGTGATAGGATCAAAAGGCATACTCGTCACCCTTAACCATGTCATCATCTTAATAGCCCTTGTTGAGGGATTACACCCTGGAGACTTTTTCTATGGAGGAGGAGGAGGACATGACAGATCGTAACGATCAATCAAAGATAATGGAGAATAAACATGAGGATGTTTGCATCAAAATTTTGGGTTATATTGGTAGCCATGTCTACACCTTAATCTATAAGTCTCGATCCATACTCGTTGAACTAAGCCTTAGTCATCATACCGGGCAAAAAGGTTGTCTCCTCAAAACAAGGATATAAGCTCGAGAATGGAAGAAGAGATCCTTGTTCATCAACTTGGTCAACCAATAAGTCTATGATAACTGGTAAACCCTAACGAGGCCCCCACTGACCCAACACAATAGAAAAGATAGGGCTCGACAATGATCGGATTGAACCGGGATGATTGAGAGGCACCACAAAATAGGAATTGAGAGGAGAAGGCCCTCGACATCTCAATTACATAGATATTATCTATAAATGCGGTAGTAGAAAGAGAATAAGGAGAACTAAAATATGGAGAGAGAAAAAGTTACCTCATCACGACCAATAGACTACAACCAAGTGATAATATTTGTAGGGGTATGGAAACAGGAAGAATAAGGCCTAGAGAAATCCCTAGTGTATCGAGTATGGTTTACTAGAGAGGAAAATGTGCATATCCAAATTCTGAAAACTATAAGTGAATCCAAAGTTGAATGAACCACATCAGGCTTCCTATAAGATATGTTGAGCCACTGTAAAGTGTCTAAAGAGTAGAATTAGCCGAACAGTACACCATGACCATGAACAGTAGTAAAAAGAGCATAAGGAAAACTAAAATATGAAAAGAAAAAGTTACCTCATCACGACTAATAGACCACAACCAAGTGATAATATCTAGAGGAGTATGAACACACAAGGAATAAGGCCTAGAGAAAGCCCTAGTGTATGGAGTATGGTTTACTAGATAGGAAAATGCGCAAATTGAAATTCTGAAAAGTAGAAGTGAATCCAGAGTTGAATGAACCACAAGGGGCTTCCTATAAGATATGTTGAGCTACCACTCTAAAGTGTCTCAAGAGTAGAATTAGCCGAACAGTACACCATGACAAAGAAAAAAGAGAAAGTGACAACTTAGTACATGACATAAAAATGACGTAAATATAACATGCATATTCACCATTGACATTTATTCCTGGAAGCAACAAAATAACAGTTAGAGTTTGTGAATGTCGACTGATAAAATTGTTCTAAAAGAGTTGTGGTATCGAGTAGTTATAACTTAGAGTATCCTCGATGCATCCCAATACGAATTGGGGTGCTCCTTTCCTTCATGTGACCCAAACGCCAACTAGGATATTAAAAGCCAAATTCTTAAAGATCCATCTCCTCGCTTAAAGCCTTATCCATCTCCCTTGAGAACAAGTATTGGAGTTTTCTTACACACGCGGCATCATATTCTATTCCAAAGGGTTTACAGTATCACCATTCATGTTGAGACGCTATTATCGGTGACAACAGCATGCAATACGAAAGGTATTTCAACAGTGGTACGAGGGAGAGTAATTTAACAATGATATTCAAATTATTGTATGCAATACAATAAGTATTTCGACAATGGTATCCGGAGGCTAATTTAAAAAGGAAACTGTACATGATTCCGCGCAGAGAATCCAACCAAAAGTATCGAAGGAGATACCAATAGATCCAAAGTCTGGAATTTTGCGTACATGGAACACTACAGCTAATTGTGGTCATTCTTATATAATGCCATACCGTGTCCAAGAATGCTTGGTGTTTAGTGCCAAGCAATAATAAATTATGCTGGAGGTTTGTGATGTAAATCTGCATAATACTTGGCACCCAAAAGCTTGATTCTGAATCAAGTTTGGGGGGACTTTTTCCTTCCAATTTCTAAAGAAAATTGAAGAATTTGTTCAGTATAGCTGAAAAGTGTCACAATAGTTTGTGGCATGGCCTAGCTATGCTGCTCGGCCTAAGCGCTCAACTTAAATTGGCATTTAAGTTGGAGATCACAAATTTGATACCTCGGGCTAAGCCCTGCATGTCAATTATCAAAAAGGCCTTACGCAGAGCCAAGTATATTGTTTATGAGAATTTTTCAGCAAGGAAAATCTTACAGATCAAAGAAATGGGAGCTTCTCCCAGAATCTCAAGGATAAGATTGAAAGAAAAAACTTGTTTCTTGAGGAACACATTTTGAATAGCATGACATACATCTGCATTACATTTGTTTAAAACCTATATTAGAGAAATATGAATCTAATTATGTTCAATCTTCCTACTTCATCATGATTAAGGGCATGATTAATGGCGATGAAACTGAGAATTTTCAAAGCTCCTTCAAAGTCGCCATCGGAATTACTTCATCACCAGTGAATATTCGACTTTTGGAAATGCATCGTACCCTCCAATTTCATCCTCCCTCCTGTATCATCTTCAACCATAAACCATCAGAAGGTGCCTTATTCTTGACTTGCAAGAGGGATGTCCTGACAAGGCGGTGAGCAACGATAATCCTAGGCTTTACCCACGTTTCTCAGGTGCTCAGTTTGCAGAATCGAGAAGCACACGTATATAGAAATTGGTACAGTAAGCGCGGTTTCCATGGCAACTGCAACAATGCTTCCCTTCATTCTTTTGTCGGCGGTTTCCTTCATGCTCATTCCTTCCTCACTCGCCCAGTTCGCGGCACCGACAGAAAGCAAAATTGGTTCTTCGCCTAAGAAAGTCCGGCTCCCCCTCCGTCTCCGAAAAGTTCTTCGCCCAAGAAAAGTCCGCCTCTGCATTCGCCTACGAAAGCTCCCTCTCCGTCACCGAAAAGTTCGCCTCTGTCTTCGCCTCCGGAAGCCCCCCCTCCGTCACCGAACAGTTCCCCTTCGCCCAAGAAAAGTCCGCCTCTGCCTTCGCCTCCAGAAGCTCCCCCTTTGCCTAAGAAAAGTCCGCCTCTGCCTTCGCCTCCAGAAGCTCCCCCTTTGCCTAAGAAAAGTCCGCCTCCGCCTTCGCCTCCGAATCGCAGCAAGAACAAGCGTGTGGGGAAGGATGTGGGCATCGTGTTCTTGGTGGTAGCAGGAGCGCTGCAAATAGCGATAGTATCGATCCTGATTTTCAAGAGATGGCAGATACCCAGTGTTAAGAATAAGAATGGGGCTCGTCTCGTTGGTTGATTTCTTGTTTCTGGAGATTAGTCGGTCTTCATTATTTACCAGGATTCACAAGATTGCAGTTTCTTTTTTGTTCATATTTCAATCGATATAAGAATGAAGTAAAGCAATATCTAGTTTGGGATGGAGGGATCTTGCATGCTTCCCTGTCTGAATCACGGGTAAACTTTCATTGATCTAGTCTTAGTTTGCTGTTACCGTCAGCTCTGTAATGGAACTTGCTTCCTGGATTCCGATGTTGACTTTTTTTAATTACAAAATTCGTGAAAATTGTAATTGAAGAAAATTCCATTCGAATCTTCGATACGTAGTCCAAAATTTTGCGAGACACAGCCGAGCATAATATAAGCGTTGGCTGCATGATATCGATTGCGCGGGCCCTGTCAAAGCGAAGCCCAGCAACGAACGCGCTGCTGACTGTTTGCTCTAATCGGGCCGGGACAAAATCAATGAATCCCGCTCGTTAGGTCATGGACAAAGTCAGAGAATTTAACACTATGAAATTGGTATTATTGTACTCCATACGAAAAGTGTTTCGATGATGGTACATCGAGAGGAGTAATTTAACAATGAGATTCAATTTATCGTATACTACGCGAAGAGTGTTGCAATCAATGAGCCCACATCCTTTCCCACAAGAATGTTGCTTGTTAATTATCAAGAAGGCTTTAAGCAGGATCACGTATGCTGTTTTTGAGAACTTATCAGCGAAGGGAAATCTTTCGAGATCAAAGAAATGGAAGCTTCTCCCAATATCTCAAAGATAAGATTGAAATCAAAGCTTTGTTTGTTGAGGAAAACATTCTTAATAGCATGACATACATCTGGATTAAATTTGTTTAAAGCCAATATTACAGCTTATTGATCCTTCTTGAAAGATTCATTGCTTTTCTGTCTTTCTACAAAGCTTGAAGGATCTCCTCATGTTCTATCTTCCTATTTCATCATGATGAATGGCTTTCTTTTGAAGATTAATGGCGATCAAAGCGAGAACTTTCACAGCTCAATAGGCCTTCTCAAGGTGATCCACACTTATCACGACATTCGATGGATGAAGAAGTCCACCTTTTAACTGTCTAAATATGAAAATGGTCAGCATTTAGCAGAATAGTTCGTGATTATCTGGTGCTTTGAAACATGCATGATCCCTTCGTCCTTTCAAATATGTAGGGCGAGCATGTGCAGCAAGGAACGTACATGATCGAATTCGACCTTGTGGACTGAAATCTTTGTTTTCTTAGTCTTTCGTCAAAATATTATTGTTAAATCCTCAAAAAGGGTCCCATCAGAATCGTTGGAAGCACTTTGAAGGTCGTATCGGGCGGCTTTATAAGGTTCATTCGACTTTGAAGTAATCTGATAAATTGGCTAGCAGTTGGCCTTTCGGAGGTGGTATAGCTGTCGCGGTGATTAGGACAAAACAGGGCCCCAACTGGCATATCCATCTAGTGATCTACTGAGGTAGTTATACTTAATACAGGTAGGTGGTCTCCGTGTGATTCAGTTTCTTTCTAGAGGAAGCACTATTGAAAGAAAAATATCTTCGGATCGATCATGAAGCAGTCAATTACATCGTGGGAGCATTGAACTGCATGAGTATTTGACTTTTCTAAATCCATCGTTCCCACGTTAATCATCCAGCTTCATCCTCCCATCTGTATCTTCTTCAAGCATAAACCATCAGAAAGCGCCTTCTTCTCGACTTACCAGAGGGATGTCTTGACAAGGAGGGGAGCAACTAAAGAGAAGAATATAATCCTAGTCTTTACCCACGGTTCTCAGGCGCTCAGTTTGCAGAATCGAGAGGGACGCGTATGTGGAAATTGGTAGAATAAGCGGTTTCGATGGCAACTGAACCGATGCTTCCCTTCGTTCTTTTGTTGGCGGTTTCCGTCATGCTCATTCCTTCCTCACTCGCCCTGTTCCAAACAGCAACAGAAAGTAAAGATCCGGCTTTGCATAAGAAAAGTCCGCCTCCGCCTTTGCATAAGAAAAGTCCTAAGAAAAGTCCGCCTCCGCCTCCGCCTCCGCCTCCGCCTCCGCCTCCGCCTCCTCATAAAAAAAGTCCGCCTCCGCCTTCAGCTCTGGGAAGTCCCCCTCCGCCTTCAGCGCCACATAAAAATGATAGTCCAATTCCGTCAACCTTTCAGCCGCCTCCACCTCCAAATGATAGCAGGAAGAAACGTGTGGGAAAGGATGTGGGCGTTGTGTTCGTAGTGGTAGCGGGAGTACTGCAAATAGGGATAGTATCAATCCTGATTTTCAAGAGATGGCAGATACCCAGTGTTAATGGTGAGAGTGGGGGTCGTCTCGTTGGTTGATTTCTTGTTTCTGGAGATTACTCGATATCATTATTTACCAGGGTTCACCAGAATGCCTTTTCTTTTTATTCATAATTCATCAACATAAGAACGAAGAAAGGCAATATCTAGTTTGGGATGGAGCGATCTTGGAGACTTTCCGGTCTGAATCTCGGGTAAACTTTCATCGATCTCCTCTTAGTTGCTGTTATCGTTAGCTCCGTAATTGAACTTGCTTGCCTGGATTCCGATGTTGACTTCTTTCCAATTACAAAATTCGTGAAATTGTAATTGAACAAAAATTCCATTCGAATCTTGGATACGAATTCCAGATAAAGCCGTAAGCATACACTAAGCAGAGCTGCATGATATTCATTGGGCAGGCCGGGTAAAACCCGAGCCCGCCAACAAACGCGCCCCGGGCTGTTGTCTCTAATCTGGCCGGGACAAAATCAAAGAATATGCAAAGAGACACACAGCTCTCCTGTCCAGAGGTTTGATTATAAACGACGTTGGATTCATGCAGTTCAATATCGAAGGTGGCCATCTCTGGCTCCAAAAAGCTTTGCGAAACCAGACAAGACCGGTCGGTCGGACCTGGTTGAACCGGAAAGATCAGGTTCGGTATACATATTGGACCTGCCTGAAAAAAAAACAATGTCCAACTGGCGGATCGGCCGGTTTAACTGGTCAACCAGGAACCGGTGAACCAACATGTCAGATGTTTTTAGGGTTTCCGTATTTTTTATTTCTGTTGAATCTTTTTTCAAAATAATAAATTTAATAATTTTCTTTTATTGATTTGAATGGGTTTTTGAAGTCTCTTTTTTCATTGAATGAGATTGCGTCATTTGATACTTCTTCGGGTTCTTTACGTTTATATTTAGTAAATATGTAACATATAATAAAATTATGAAATATATATTTATTTATTGTTACCAGTTCAACCACGGTTCAACCAAGTCGTCCCTCTTTTTAGGTCCTTAATATTGACGAAAAGCAATGAATCGATGGAGTAAGGGTCGACTAAAAGGCCTTCAAGTGAAAGGTCTGGAGTTCAAAGCTAATCGTAGGCATTCTTGTATATAATATCGTAAGCAAGCCTAAGGATGTCAATGTTGGTGTTGAGTGTCCACGCAATACTAAATTCTAGTTGAGGTTCGTAGTGTAAATGTGTTGAACTCAGGGTGGATCCAAAGAGTACTAATTTTGACCTAATCGGATATACCTAATGGATTTGAATTCTAGATTTGTAGAAAGAACCAAAAGGTGAAATTGGATCCAAGTTGCCGGTAAGTCATATTCTTAAAAATTGGGGCGTCCAAAAGAGGAACTGTTAATTTTTTGAGAGGTATATTTGTATTTCATGTCTATAAAGTACTTGTATTTTCTTACATACAGACCTTAAAAAGATCACATTTCGAGTGAGGCAGCTTCTTCTTGGCTTGTGTCCAAGTCTAGTAGATAGATGCCCCAATTTTCAAGAATATGACTTACCGGCAGCTTGGATCCAATTTCATCTTTTGGTTCTTTCTACAAATCTAGAATTCAAATCGATTAGGCATATCCGATTAGGTCAAAATTAGTACTCCTTGGATCTACCCTGAGTTCAACACATTTACACTGTAGAATAAAGGGTCAATACAATAATACAACATTGATCCATCGAATGAAACGAAGATGCCCTTGGAATTTCTTAGCAAATTTATCTCCAAAGTTCCCGTCTCCTGAAAAGAGTAAGAAGTAAATTTTCATCGAGAGGAGTTACTTTTTCCATACATATTGTATATATATATATATATATATAACATACACGGAGAGAGAGAGAGAGAGAGAGAGAGAGAGAGAGAGAGAGAGAGAGAGATCGACCCCTCTTCCTACTGTCGTTAACTGAAACTTAGATTTCCTCCGTTTCCTTAACAACGAAACCCTCTTTTCTTACTCCAGGTAAAAAGGACTTGATGAGCCCATTTGAGTCAAAAAGCAGGGTTAAACAGATCGTGAGTATTATTAGATGGATTACTGACTTTTTGAATCCATCGTGTTACCCAAATCTGTGGCACTAATCAACAAACCGGTTTGAACATTTGCTTCGTCATCTAAATCTGTGGCACTAACCGGTTTGAACATTTCGTCTTCTTGTTCTACGTGAGTCAAAGAGGAAGGTTCATGCACAAAGATGCAACTATAGAAGGAAGAGTCGATTTTTGGCCCTTATAAACGTCTCTCCGACGCCCAATTTTCAAAAACGAGCAGCACCCAGATGCGAAATTTGTCCATTAACCGGTTTCCATGAAAACCCATTTGACACAACACTTGATCTTGCTCATGTTGGTCTTCTTAATCCTGATTCCTTCCTCTCTAACCATCGATAAAGAACTGGAAAAACTCATGACGATGGTCACCGTCGTTACTCTCTGGCGCTTCTCATGCCCTCGGCCATCAAAGCCGCCACCGCAACCACCTCTATCTCCGCCTCCCTCTCCACCTCCATCTCCGCAACCGCCTCCATCTGGGCATCATCTTCTTTGTGTTTGCAGGAGTTCTGCAGGTTAGAGTTGTTTCCTTGTTCTTGATGAGACGGCAAATAGCTGCCGTTATGGTTAGAACGTCAGTAATTGGTCGATTTGTCTGGTTGGCTTCTTCCGTGAAGAATCATATTCGGTTGGAAATTGTGAAGATGGAATGAACTTCTAATTTGTTATAAAATGCTTTTGGTGGTTTTTACCACAAATCGGATAAAATTCTGACGTAGATATTATTTTCTTCTGATCTATATATATTTGATCTATGTGACTCTTCTCTTTCTAATGAATTCTAGTTTGCGGAGCTACAACAAGAAGAAAATATGAACATGCAACTGTCACAAACTAGTCTTGATATGACACTGAATCGATCCCATACGATTGCCAATGCATAGTTCTGGAATTCCACCTCTCTCCTAGAGAATCTACCTGGTTTTCTTTTTGTTAGAATGCAGATCGAATCCTAACACAGACTCATGCACTCAACAGGAATCGAACTGGTCACCTGTGAGTGGGCGAGAGCCCTACCAGTGAGCTAAAGCTCTGAGTGCTTGGTTTTTTATTGATTAGAAAGTTAGCAGCAAAACTATGTGTTTGAAAATATGCATAAAATGTCAGTGATTGATGTGAAGATGTTGATTCGAATGTGTACCGACCAATTGCCATCTAACCTATTTTATAAACTTACCAACCTTGAGAATAGTTGTGCCGAATGTCGGGTCCAACCATGACCTGAGATCCATCTAGCCGAACCCAATGTGGGAAAAGGCTTCGTTGTGGTTGATCTTCGTTCTTCTGACTAACCTCAGGTTGCCTCTCAGTTTCCCTGCATGACAGCAGCGAACCAGCTCTCCCTGCCTATGAATACACCGATTAGACCTTGGTCTGATCATGGTTCGGTTAGTACACAAACACTGTGCAAAGCCTGACCCAGGTCTGAACAGGTCAGACCTCCTGTTCATTCTCAGAAAGTTAGGGAAACCCTGACGTTGGAAAAGCTCCTATTATTATCTTAAATAAACCCCTCTCTTTCTTAGAGAAAGAAAAAAACTAGTGGGCTCAGGTTTTGGGTAAACCTCTCCTACCCATCTCGAATATATGTATCCTAATACTAATTAATTAAATATCATGTGATTATATCAATCACTTATCATATATAAAATAAATCGAATGTTCATATACTTATTATTAGGCCTTGCTCGAAGGTGCAAAAAATTATTAAAATGTATCATCCCCTTTGGACCTCATATTTGAGTTCATCTGTTTCCTGGATATTCACTCTTCAGAGAAGAAGAGGGAATAGTCGTGCCCATTAATTCAGTGCTTCTTCTTTTTTGCAGATCCTCCTTCTCTACACCAATATCTATTCAAATATAAATCTCAGTTATCATATTTATCATATTAGCCTTCTGCTAAATGAATCCTACAGAGAGAGAGAGAGAGAGAAATAAATGTTCGGCAAAGGCTGGTTTTACCTTGCTTACATGTGGGCATTACTCAAGAGAGCTAAGTAGACAATCAGTATATCCTTCACAGACTTGTATAAAAAATAAATCCCCAGAATCAAAAGGTTAAAATAGGTGAACAGTGAAATGCAGAGTGCCGCAGTTCATTTCTTTTTCTCCTTTCTCGTCACTAAGAAAAACTACTTTAGAAGGCAAGCCATGGCTGCCTTTGTTCTCGACCTTTTCCAGAGGAAGGTACAGTGGAGTGGGCTCTATTCTTCCTATTTCTGCTCAGAGTTCGGTGTCAGCTCTCTCTCTCTCTCTCTCTCTCTCTCTCTCTCTCTCTCTCTCTCTCTCTCTCTCTCTCTCTCTCTCTCTCTCTCTCTCAGAGAAAGCACATTCCACTATCAGTTATAGTTTTATGTATCAACCTGCCATTGGTTTCATATTATTCACGTGGCTTTGTGAATGCAGTTCATGACATTGAGGTGGTTTGATCATTAAGCGGCAAGATTGCCGGCCAGATGGAGCCTTTGTGAGAAGGTATGACAAAATGGATGAACACTTAATGGCCTTAAAAGCATTAAAAGTAAAACATCATCTATTTTTAGAGCTAAGCACCAAGATCAAATCTAGTCAACCTCACTTAGTGTGTCAAAGCTTTTGTTTTTGCTTGTTTTGGTTTTGGTAGGATATTATCATGCTCAGCAGTATCGGAGAACATACTTAATCCTACAAACTACAAACTAATTGTTTTTGAGTTTTAGCTTTCCCGTATGATTAAACGACCACACTCAAAACGTTGGGCCTTTTCTAATTCGAGGACCGAAATTATTGAACGATGGCAGCAAAGTTATGAGCAGTACACTGTCCCCACTGTTAAACACCTCTATTATGAGAGCAGAAAAGCTCAATACAGCTCAAAACAAGTGGTCAGGGAAGGCAGAGTTTCATTTCAATTTTCACCACCGAAGCTCCCCAACAGTGAGGGAGTTCTCCTATGTGGGATGACACACAATAAGCCAAAACAGAAAAAGGAAAAAAACAGTGACCCCAGTTGTTGCACATGCTGATAGTTCAAACATTCAATAGCATCAGGTCTCAAACATAGTAAAAGGGTCAAAATAAATAATGCAAGGAGAGAAATGGTGCAGGGAAACGCAGAGGCAATGAATCATTTTCAGGGAGCAAACGACTAAATATCCTTGCACATCAGTGGACTGACTGGACCTCTGTAGAGAGCCACAGCTGTTGCGAACTCATACTATTCAGTACTCTGAAATCTGACACGCTTCAGTCAAATTCCACCATCTGCATTATAATTGACAAACAAGGGGTTTGGATCAAGGAAAACACACATACACACACTGAGGCACTGGGGAAGGAGAACCCACTAACAACACCACAGATTAAGGGGAGAAGCTGCGTCTGAGTAGGAAATGCTAGCAGTACTTGTAAAGCTCGCAAGTGTGAACAACGACGAGAAAATACTAAAACAGCTTAGCATTATGATAAGCAAGAGAATCTAGGGTCTACATATAATAATGGAGATCCATATGGAATATCTGCATAGAAGAAATTTAAGGATACTGAAACCCACACAATCTGCTTGTCTGGCTGACTTAATTATAAACAGGACGAAGCTTCACGCGTAGAAAGAGAGAGAGAGAGAGAGAGAGAGAGAGAGAGAGAGAGAGAGAGAGAGAGAGAGATGGAGAGAGAGAATCATGTTCCATGTAAAGAGGATGATAGAATCGGCAAAAGATTAATCGTACTTGGTATTGATGAGAAGCACAGAAATATTTATGGCAGTTGAAGTCTGAGTGAGTAGTTACCTATAAGGGATCACGAGTTGGTTGATGAGAAGTCTGAAGAAGCCATGGGGATTGAAATGGAGAGCTGGGTGGTTGAAAAAGATTTATCATTGGGTCGATCCTCATTGAAACCAGACCATGGATCTCTTGCTTTAGGCCAATCATCAAAGAAGCATCGCAGTGGCTGCACTTCATGCACTCTTTCCTTCTCACTCTTAATAAAATCACTACCCAGAAAACTATGCTGCTGCTGCTGCCTTGTGAGTCCTTCAATGTTCATAAATTGTGGGAATTCATTATGCAAGACAGATCCATTCCTCTCTTTCTTTTGATCATCAAGAGAGCCAAGCTTGAGCTGCATTAAACTCCATTGATTCTCCTCAGAGTCAGTCTCGTTGCTTCTTGAACTGCCTGAACCTTTTGACAGAAAAGAATGTTCATCTGCCTCCTTCAATGCATGAAAGTACCTTAAAGACACGAAAAACAAAATAAGATAAATCAGAGACAACTTTAAGCACAATGCTATAGACCATCTAAAAAGATCCTGTCACTAAACAAAGTTTCTATTTATTGTGATTTTCCTGTGGTGCGTTGTGAGGGAAAATTTTGTAGAGATGCATACCTGTAATCTCTATCAGATGAGAACGATCCTGAATCAAGTTGAAGAGGGACAGTGCTAGTTTGTGGTGAAAACCCAATACTGAATGTTGTGGAAGAGGATGAACGAGAGCCATGCAAGGCCTGAAATGGGACTCCATGATGATTTGCTGCCATTAGAGATTGAGATGAAGATGATGGAGATGGTTGAGTTGTCGAAGATGAGTTCACTTCCACATGCTTTCTTGAACGGTTACGGCCTCTATGCATGTGCCGCTCACAATACTTTGAGTCAGGAAATGCATCTTTAGAGCATCTCCATTTCTTCCCATCTGTTCTCCTGCATCTGCCTGGCTCAGGGTCTGGCTTCCTGCCAAAACCCATCTGCAGGCAACCCCATCCTACTGAAACAGCATGAAAAACAAATAAAAATGAGACAAAGAAACTCAAATAAGAACACCGATATTTCTTTTACCTTTTAAGCTGACACAAAGTCTATAAAACCCCAGAAAATCACGAAACGGGCTAAATAAAGGAAGCAAAAACTGTTAAACCTATAAAAACAGTTCAAAAAGATGGAGAAAAAGTATTACGAGTTTGTTGGTGAAGAAGGGAAGCTGAGATCGAATCGAAATTTCTCCTGATTGGGAGCAAAAGATCAGGAGGAACAGGGATTCCGGCAGTCATGTATTTGAAAATGAGAGCTTGGTGCTCGAGTTCTTGCCATTGTGATGCGGTAAAAGGAGGTCTGCCTCTTGTATTGATCATGACCTTCAGCAGTGAAAACTAGCCAACAAGGAGGGGAATAAGATGATGAAGGAGAAGAAAAGGATAATGGTTTGTGAAACCCAGCAGGAGCAGTCTAGTGTTACAGGAACGAACGACTAAACAACTACTCGTGGTCTGCCGTCTACTTTATCGCTTTAATCTCTGAGACAACGCAGAGATTTCAAGCAACGGGTGGGGTGCTGAATCCTTTCTTGGTAGCCGAATCTTTGGTGCATGAATAAAAAACTGAAATAAAACTATAACTCTGCGCTCTGCCATATGCTGCTGCCATTATGACTGCAACGTTCCGGTCTTGTCTCTCTCTGTCATGTTTACGGAAACCCATAAACCTGATGTCTAGAGCATAGAGAATTTTTTATCAAAAAATTTAAAATAACAGAAATCTCATTTCTCCCATAATACCATCTTTCGGCTTTTCACCTGAAAACTATTATATAAATTTAACTCATTGAATCATGACAATCGGTCTTTGCATAAGGAAAATTCAGCCTGCAGACTATAAAGAGTCTTGTCAGACATGAAGTGGAACTTTATTAACGTCGTCTGAACGTTAAAGGCATTGTGTACTAAACCTTATTTGCTAATAAACAGTATGAACCATGTAAGAACTACTGCGGTTATTTCTTGTTCGTGTAAAGTACCTTAAGACCCTCGTGTTAAGGTAAAACTTGTGAGCAACACGACGATCATAAGGGTTCTTGGAGAATGGTGATTTGGTAAATAACGTGCAAGGGTAGTGGTGGTTTATTGGCATGGTTGTCGAGATGTTCATCAACCTAGTATGTCATGAAGCTCTAGATGTTTATGTGATGGTATTTTGTACTTTTGAGTTGGTGAATGTTTTAAAATATCCCTGCATGAGGTGCTCCTTTTCTTGAAAGCCAATGCATGGGACCTGTGAGTACAAGTGGTTCCGCACTTGTTTCCCCTAAGCAAGCTCTCGAGTTCAAGTCATATGAATGAACAAAACCAGGCAGAGCTTTACCCCTCAGTGGGCTGACCTGGTTCAAATCTGATTAGTCGGAGTCCTTCAGGCCTTTTAGATACCTGCGGTTTAATCAAGAAAAACAATCAAGATTCATTGTCATCTAAGTTTTGACAGCAGAATCGAAGCTAAACCTTATACCATAATAAGTGAGGTCAACTACATGAATTCTTATCTTTCATTGTCTTTCACATGCCTTATGAAATACCTTATGAAATTGATCTAAGTTAGATTTAAAAAATTATTTCTACATTTTTTTTAGCAGAGTATTTGATTATGAGACTGGGACTATGAAACTAGAATTAAGACTGCAGCAACATGGGGCTGCTAGGGGGCCTCATAATTAGATATGACCCCGCTTTTTACTGTGTCCCGAAGGTTGCTTTTCATTATGAGCGAAACTAGAATTGTAGCACCAACTCATAGTCTCAGGTCTCGTAATCAAACACCTCCTAAGGTGCTTCGGTTCTTACCATTAGTCTGAATTCGAATAGATGAAATGTGGGTTGTACTGCCAGAATCAATCTAGACCTTTATAAAAGCTCTTTTATTTTAATACAAAATATTGTTTAAAATGATCTTCAAACTAACGTACACACTAAAAACCTTGAATGTAAGTAATGTTGCTATCATAACACACACGAATCGTTAGGTAAGAAACACAAAGTTAACACCACTTCCTATAAATTTTTATACTCCCTCAAACTTTTCCACACAACAAAACATTACTCCTTAAAACATTATACGTAACTCCATCATAGGTCTTACAGTTTAGTATGATACCTAAAAGGAAAAAACTACCTGTAACTCAAGCATGAGCATCATCTAACGTCTCTCTCTCTCTCTCTCTCTCTCTCTCTCTCTCTCTCTCTCTATATATATATATATATATATATATATATATATATATAGAGAGAGAGAGAGAGAGAGAGAGAGAGAGAGAGAGAGAGAGAGAGAGAGAGAGAGAGAGATAGTGCTGCGTGGATGCGTGGATCGTCACAAATTCCCATCTTTCCACATGCAGATCAGACTGAGACAGCATGCGGCTTCACTGATCCTAACCTACTGGGGGGAAAAAACGTTCTTGGATTTGGTTATCAGATATCCACCGCTATATCCAATAGCAGACAGAATACTGAGATATGGTTTTAGATGAGAAACCCAAGTAATTAAATCCAGAATCAGATCCGGATTTGGGATATCCGACCCGGTTGAAGCCGTATATGTGTTAGCATCCCGGTGCATCACATCCTGTTCACGTTCAGCGGGTAAATACGAAAATGACATCAAAGATTCTTGTTGGCACAACTTACTAAACTGAAAGACCATCCGTAGGTTTTCTCGTTAAAACTTACTGACAGTAAGTATCAGAAGATGACTTGGTTAAGGGTGGGTATAAATCTCTTGGATCTCAGATCTGAATTCCACTGCACCATTTGGTCAGTACCAGAGAGGCTAGGGATGGCAATATTGATCCGACTTTAACCTACCCGACCCGACCTTAAAGGGGTATGGAATACCCCACCCTATCAGGTTTGGTTCTGGTACTGTGACAAGGTGTCCCAACCCAATACCCGACTTTTGTGTGTACATGTATACATATATAGGAAAACTCGATAATGTCACCCACTGTTTTTTTATGGTATGACTATAATTTTAAAAGTTTTAAGGATTTTTGGAAAAGGACGAAGCACCAAAAAACAATAATCAGATAAAAATAATGATTAGGTATGTGTTAATGAAAAAGAACAAGAACCTATGCCCACCCCTTTGTCCCATTTCTGCCCCATATCCACCCCATTACATGAGTGGACAGCATCAATGGGTGGGTGTGCTATGTTTCGGCCCCATACCCACCTCATTGCCTGTTGGGAAAAAGAGAACCAAAACCATGTCTACCTGTTAAAGTTTGGGTTAAGACCGGTTATAGGTATACCTGTTTTGGACCCAGCACATTGCCATCCCTAAGAGAGCCCTATACCTCAGGATGAGACCAAGGTCTCTTGAATCTCAAATTTGGGAAGAACCCTCTCCCCACATGCAATCTGAAATGCATCTATTAAATGTGTGCATAAAAGGATTTCAGACCCTTATATATAAGAATAGCAATGAGGCAGGTCAGGGACGGGTATGCTTATACCTGACCCCATTTCCCAAACCTCAATTTTGTACCAGATACACATGGGACTAGGGTGAGCACAATTTGGTCGAAACTGATTAACCAAACTGAACCTGCTGAAGTTTTCATTCCGATTCAGTTTTTTTGGTTTGTCCAATTCTTCAGTTTGGTTTGGGTTTCGGAATCTAAAAAAATCGGTTCAGTTTGGTTCAGTTTTTGAAACTCAACACTGAAAATTAACTGAAGATACTGAATTGATATATAAATATGTGGTGTGTGTGTGTGTGTGTGTAATTGTGAAGGAAGTAAATTAAGGGAACATACTGAATTAGTTTTTGCACGACGAGCTGTCGCTCACCTGGTTAGAGGGTTGACTCACAAGTTGAAGAACGTGAGTTCGATATCTGGGGGGGGGGGGGGGGGGGGCACATCTGCCTTCCGTCTTCTCATTGTACCCAAAAATATAGAAGGGTTCTAGATCACTTACCACCATATTCGGTTGTTATAGACAATGATATACATTTTATAATGGGTTTATGGAGCTATTAGAATTTAACTTAAAAAAGTAAAATCATGTATTGGTTTATATCCTACATCTTCTTCCACTTTTATAATGTTCATCATCTACTTTGACAAGCCTTTCTTTTACAATGTGGAGGCCAAAGCCAAATGCACAACATGCACACTCGAACCAATGACCTTCACTTATGAGTTGACTCCCTGGTCAGGTAAGCTATTGCTCTCAGTAACAAGCCTTTTGTCAATAGGGTTTCAACCATGACAACTTGCACACTCGAACCCATGCCACTTCTGAAAATTTCCTGACCATCTACAGTCTAGTGCTTTCAACCAAGATAACACCGATCTCCTCTTTAGGCCAAGAGCTGCATTTCCTGTTTAGGTCTCTTTTCCTGCAGAAACTATAACTTCTTAGTTCAGAAGTTTTGGGATAAAGGGGGTCATTGTCTGGTTGGTAAGCTCCAATCAATTTTCACCATCCTCCAAACTCAGGATTGTTACCCCCTTCGCATTTGGAAGCGTGAATTTTGCTTTGAAACACCCAGCAGGAAATGAGGTTTTGTTAGTAATATTGAGGGTCGACAGGGGACCTGATCTGGCGCCCACTCTGCAATAAATCCTCTCTCTACCATGAGAAGGCATCACATGCTGTCAGCTTATACTCAGTGCACAACACTGTGCTCTCTGCTCTGTGATCTCTCTCTCTCTCTCTCTCTCTCTCTCTCTCTCTCTCTCTCTCTCTCTCTCTCTCTCTCTCTCTCTCTCTCTCTCTCTCTCTCTCTACAAAAATAAACAATCAATTTCAATGAATGGTGACGATGATGTTTGGAGTCTAGTGCATTTGTCTTGATGATCAAAATGCCCTCCAGTTGCTTCTGCTCAACTGTGCATCTCATTTTAAATGTGCGACTGTTTTGCTCACAAGGAATCCGCTAGTGTCCTCAGATATGCTCGCGCGCATGGACCTGAGCTTGGCTCGATCTAATCTGTGTGTGTGGAAGAGATGTTGAGGCTTACCTTTGTGGTCAGGGAAGGCGTGGAATTGAAGTCACTAGCTTTAAGTGTTACTTGCATGGTTCTAGCAAACAGTTTTATTGTGATGAGGCACGTAAAGGAAGGCGGTATTTAATGATGCAACTCACGTATTAGACTCAAGTATGGGACTGGTAATCCAGTTGAGTCGACTGACAGTACAGGCTTAAAAATCAAATTGAGTTTCATTGAGCTCAGTGAAGCCTCATTCTATAGGTTTGAGCTCGACGAGACTGAATCAAATTTCAGTTATCAGCTAGATGATCTCATCTGGCTCTCAAGCAACTCGGCTCACATGCTCACCTACACAATTAATCTAATGATGGTTATAGAACGCTAAAGAACTGCATGAAAAAGAATTGGCAATAGAGTAAGAACGTATTTATGAAAGAGCTTGGTGAGAAGGAAGGAACAGAGATGTTTGAGCAACATTTATTCAGCAGTCATTATGCGAAGCTCCTTCTTTTCTTTCCAGACAACTAACCTTTATTGGCATTTATACGGGCGTGCTTCAACAATCGGTGGGTGACGTTCGTCATTGGAATCATCTTCTCTTGCGATTGGAATCCAGTGTTCAAACACATTCTCTGGGTATTGATGCTTATTCTTTTGTAATTACTGTCTGTAAGGTTAACAGCGGCCGCAAACCTTCATAAGGAGCATTCTAATTCATTTTTCTTTTTAATAAAACAAACAAACAAAGAGAACAGTAAGGAGAAATGAAAGAATGTAATAAAAAGATGCAATGGATAGAGTAAAACTCATTTCTATAATGCAACAAAGAGCACCCTTCAAAGGTTCAATTACTAAAAGATGCAAGAACTGAAAGAATCATTTCTATCTAAATGTTATCTGCTTTTTTTCTCAAATTCTAAGAATATGCAAGAAAAACTTAATCAATTGGGTTTAGTCAAGGAGATAGAAGGAAGAATCCAACAAGGCATAGTTTTCGTTTTAGTTTTTCTACTTGAAAGGGTCCACGAATTAGATGGATAATATATAAACTTAATCAAATGGGTTCACATGGATTATTGATAACTCAGGCATACAATGGATAGAGTGTTCATTTATGTGTTTAAAAATTCAAAAACCCTATTTCTTTTTTATATTGTTGTCAAATTTCTTGGTTGATTTTTCCGTATTTATGTGTTCATATATATTGTTGGGCAGTTAATCATCAACATGTATAAAAGAGATATTGAGATGGATTAGTAGTTATACAAGAAAAGACTATATATAATGAGGTTATTAGAAACAAATTAGGAGTGACACCAATAGAGGATAAAATGAGATAATATCATTTAAGATGGTTTAGGCATATAGAAAGAAGATCAAAAGAAAAAGAACCTATAAGAAGGTATGAAAAACTAAATTTTGAAAGTATTAAAGAGGTAGAGGACGACTACAAAAGTGTTGGAAAGAAATAATAAAGAATGATCTAGTTTATTGTCAGTTAACTGGTAACATGGCACATGATAGGGCTCTGTTGGAACAAAGAATTCATGTAGCCGACCCCGTCTAGTATGGGAAAAGGCTTAGCTGTTGTAGTTGACCCATAAGATAAAATTTGTGTACATTGTCAAGAGTAAAAATTTGAACTCCATCCAAACATCTCTGAAGTCCAAACCATACAAAGCTCTTCTTTGATCGCTAAGAATTCCGATAGTTGTTGTTCTCCCTGCAAATCCATAAATTTCGGTAGCTATAGTTCTTATTACTACGTCGTTGCATCAGTAGTGATATTATGTATCACAAATTCCATCGGTCAGTGATTTGTATTAAAGTGAGCATTATTCCTTAACCTCCAAAGCCATCATAATCCTGCTGCAAATAGATTTCTATCATCCTTCGTCAAGAATTTCTGTAGCCAGACATTCAACTGAAGTTCTTCATAGTATCTAATAGTTACACCCAACTTCTTCCAAACAAATTGCGCAACTTTACAGTCTCTGAAGCAACGTAAAAGGCTTTCGTCTTCTCCACATTTAATACATCCTGCTGATTGGATAAGTCGTTTGCAGCGAACCTGGTTTACAGGGAGAGCTTCTTTACGTAAGAACCACAAAATAATTTGGTCCTCCATACCCACTTAACCACAATTCTATCTTGGACAAATTCAGATTTCTCTGCCTTACAAGGCCGTGAATAAGTACTGCGCCAGAAATGACGACCTCCCTGTCTCCTGGGAATCGTAGTCGACTGGATTTGTTACCGAAGATCTGCAGGTAGTAATGAGTAATATGCATCAAGGAACCACGTCTTCTTTTCAGAGATCTCTCACCTTAAAATCTTCATCAGAAATATCAACGAAATGTATTCTCTGACAAAAAGGATCATAGCCAAGCCAAATATCATACCACAACGATACTTGGCCTGCAGCCAACTGAAATGAGAAGCCAGTCTTCAGTTCATTTGCCGCTTTCAACAGGCTGTACCATGTTGCAGACGCACCTCTGTATTTTAGTTGAAGCCCACGAATTTTGATGACAAAGATGTTTCTTTTGCAAGATGTTAACCCAAAAGCAGTCATAATTATTTAAAAGTTTCCAAAGCAGCCAAGCTAATATGTCTGAATTGGCTCATTTTCCTCGGGCTTTTGTTCCTTGGTATCAATACAAGTAAGGTTTCTTTTCATCTGTCATCCATTCTACCTTCAATAAAGGCGTTACCACTAGATGGTGAATATCACCTATAATACGCCAATATTCTCTAAAATTAACTCCTCCCCGTGTTGAGCAGAAAGATCATAATAATATTTTCAGGCCGCCTTCTTTAATTCTATCGCATCTATACACCAGGTTTCATCCTCGAGGAACAACCAATGTATCATATTGTTCCTCCTTCGACACACAATAGTTTGAGCATGAAAGCATTTAGTGTTGCGATCCTTGCAACGAACCCATTTGTTTCCTCAACAGTGATCCTTGAAGCTCCGCCAAGTGAGAAGAATAATTCTGTTTCAATCGAAGTTGAATTTCCTTTGATATTGCTTCTAACCTTCTTTTCTTACGAAAGATATTTCGAAATATTTCTCGATTAAATTCTAAAGAGTCATCTTTAACACATTGTAGACTTTGATATACATCCTGATCTTTGTTCCAAACAGTACGCACCGCATCCACATTTTGGTGACGCAATGACCGGCCTATGTAAGTGCTTTTATTCAATTTCCTAAATTCGATTTAGGTGTATCTAGCAATTTCAAGTTTCAGGTCATGTTTGTGTCGTGTCATCTTTTATTGGTTTAAGAAACATCCCAACCCAAATATGACCCGATTTTTTCTCTTCTTTACCTCTAGAGGACAAGGACACAGTTCTCGTACGATGCTGTGCCAAGACCAAATTTGTGTTTCTGGCCTTTTTTGTTTCATGCCATAATATCACTTCATTAGTTTCGCTTTTCTTTGAGTGGACACGAGCACGGTGTTGGGGTTTCCATATCGTGTCGTATATTTGTCAACGCCAATCCTAATAAGAGTTTCGGAAACATGACCAGAAATTAATGTGGTGCAATTTTCGTTAAATTAAAATCTTTTCTGCACTCGGCACCCATGGGTCAACTGGCAAAGCTCTGTGACGTTCTGCTGTTTCTGGGGAGTTTGACTACCATGGGGTGCATGAGTGTGTGAGGTTTTGGCTTTTTTTTAAATAAAAAAATTTGAAAATTTTTAGATAAATAGTTTGAAGTTTGGATGTTTATCAAATTTCGTGTGGCCTAATACTTCGATCTGAGTTTAGGTAGAAACCCAATTCCAATAAGAATGAGGGTGAAAGTGTAGGCAAGAAAAATCTTTAATTGAAGCCCCCACATGGTCGGAATCGTGACGAAAAACTGTGGAGTTTGCCATCATTTAGGTAGGAGATTCATATCTTACTGATTTTGTCTATTTCTGGCGAGTCGTCGGCCGTCTAGGTTAGGGATTTAACAGGAGTCGAGAAGGTTTGACTTTGCGACCAAGAACGGCTTTTTGCTGGCGGATTTGACAGGAATTTGAAAGAAATAGGATTACTTAGTTTCCCGACAAATTTCTTAGCGGCCGGAGCAAGTTCACAAGATGAATTCATTGAGTGGACGAACTGATCCATGGCCGGATTCGGCCATAGAAGTTTCCTTTTCTCATTGAATTTTCGTGCGCTACGGGTGGTAGCAGGCATGAATTTGGGTAAGCGAACGGAAGTGCAAGTCGAGATGGTTCGTTTGGGACCAACATCAGCCCAAATGGCTGCCGGGTGGTGGTGGAAACGGCCACTGAAGACCAAGATGGCCGTGACTGCCGGCAAACCTGCCCTAGCCGGTGCGTTGCGGGCGGCCGATTTGGCCTAGGTGTGTCGGGTTCAAGTTCGGGATCTAGAACCCTTAGATCCAATTGAGTTTAAATACGGTGTGTCCCGCCCACTAGTTAAGGTGACATGTCCCTATTCAGAAACAATTGTGTCCATGTGAAAGTATTTAGTGGTGAGCGGATCTAGGTTCAAATATCCTTTGTGGAACTGATTATCATTTTGGGTCATTCGGTGTCCGATTTCAGCTTGGTTTGATGTGTTGGATCTATGTTAGAGTGAAATTTGTTACTATCAGGATTTTATTTATATTTAATAAGTAAATTAAAGAGTAATTATGTGGAAAATATTGGATATAAGGGTTTTTAGTAGGATTTAGTTAAACTATTTTGGGGATTTTGGAGTCGTTCAGACTCCGATTTAATTAAATGATCCATACATGTTATCTTTTGTTGGATTTGGATATGAATATGTGCTCCAGTTGACGTATGGGATATACTTTTTCAATGGCACTATATTAGGGGTTGTTTTGAGATATTTTCGATTTACTACTTCTTTGCTAAAGACGGAGTTGTTTAAGATATTTATTGAAAACTGCTTTATAATATACATATTTGATAATATTCATGTTTGTGTATGAGGTTAGTTGTATGTATGTATTGATTGATGATAATAAAAATGGATATGTTTTTATTATGAAAGGTTCATGATTATTATGATTTTGTATCATGATTTGTGTATGGGATTGGTATAAATGAGACACTTGTAGATTTCGTGTTGAGCATGAAATATTATTTTGAATAAGAATAATAAAGAGGATTTAAAACTTAATTGTGTGAAAATATTAGCCATACTATATTTTTTTGTTGTATGAGATCTCTAGAAATTCGATTGAGATGTAAAATTCTTGGACATTCAACCAAGGGAGTGAGGGTAAGTTCATGGGCATCCTAGCCATATATGTGGATGCACCATGTACCAAGGAACATTGTCGGGGTTCAAGCCACGTGTACAACCTTAAATTTTGTATTGAATGGAGTTATAATTATCAAAACTAAAATTGTGGTTGTGATTATTTCTTTTGATAAATGTGGTATGAATTGGTATTAAAAATGTGTATTCTTCTAATAGGTATATCTTTTTATTGGACACATGTTGTTGGACTCTTGCTTGAGACTTTTCAAGTTGACTTAGTTAGACCATAAGGTTTGTATAGATTGTAAATAATATCAATTTTAGATGTGGTTCATAATTTTGTATAGATTTGTGTATTGAATTATAAATTCTATTTGATTTTATTGATATTAAAATCTTGAAAAACATTCTTTATATTTAGATCATTCTAACTTCTTATGTTCAAGTACAACATTTTGAGACGTCTTATGGATATGGGAAAGAATTATCGAACGTAGGTTAAGATAAGTATCAAGTACAACAGAGAACCAATTTGGATTTATGCCAGGTAGATCTACTATTGAAGCGATTCACCTTTTGAGACGTCTTATAGAACATTTTAGAGCAAAAAAGAAAGACCTTCATATGATCTTTATTGATCTAGAACAGAGCTTATGATAGGGTACCGAAGGAGGTTCTTTGGAGAACTTTGGAAAAAAGAGGTATCCCATTGACATATATTAACCTTATAAGAGACATGTATGATGGTGCAAAAACATGTGTGAGGACTCATGAAGGAACGATAGACTTCTTTGAAGTTAATATTGGGTTACATCAAGGATCAACTTTAAGTCCATACTTATTTATAATGGTGATGGATGAGTTAACAAAACATATTCAAGATGAAGTACCTTGGTGTATGTTATTTGGAGATGACATTGTATTAGTGGAGGAGTCTAAGGAAAAAGTTAATAGAAAATTGGAACTATGGAGAGAAACATTAGAAAACAAAGGCCTCTGACTTAGTAGAACAAAGACAGAATATATGGAATGTAAGTTTGATCATTTGGCTACTTCAGAGGACATAGAAATTAAAATTGGCACACATTGTATTCCCCAAAAGGAAAGTTTTAAATACCTAGGGTCAATTTTTCAAAGTGATGGAAGAATTGATGGAGATGTTACACATAGAATTAATGCTGGTTGGTTAAAATGGAGAGGAGCATCAGGTATTCTTTGTGATAAGAAGATACCATTAAAATTAAAAGGTAAATATTATAAAGCAGCAATTAGGCCTGCCATGTTTTATGGTTCTGAGTGTTGGGCAGTTAATCATCAACATGTACAAAAGATGTCTGTGACAGAAATGAAGATGTTGAGATGGATGAGTGGTCATACAAGAAAAGACCGTATACATAATGAGGTTATTAGAAACAAATTAGGAGTGGCACAAATAGAGGATAAAATGAGAGAACATCGTTTAAGATGGTTTGGACATATAGAAAGAAGATCAAAAGAAGAACCTGTAAGAAGGTTAGAAAAACTAAATTTGGAAAGTATTAAAAGAGGTAGAGGACGACCACAAAAGTGTTGGAAAGAAACAATAAAGAATGATCTAGCTTATTGGGAGTTAACTGCTAACATGACACACGATAGGGATCTGTGGAAACAAAGAATCCATGTAGCCGACCCCGTCTAGTATGGGAAAAGGCTTAGTTGTTGTTGTTGTTGTTGTAACTTCTTATGTTCGAGGAAGATGACGTGGAAGATAGTTTCCAGTGATTGGAGTAATGTGACTATTAACTTAGCAACTATATCATTATTAAATTAAAATTCATTACAAATTTAGTACTAGTAAACTTAATATATGATAATTACTAATATTTAAATTATTTATTATTTATTAATATTAATGTTGATATGACAGATGGTGTGATAGCTTAATTAATGAATGTAAATTGATGTAGTAAATGACATGACAATTAATACACAATATAACGATGGCAGACATTTGTCACTAATTTGGTTAATAGTAAAAATCACATAATATTTTATAATTTTTTAAAACTAAATAATCTAAAAATAAAAATTATTCAAACAACAAGTTACTTTTGGGAGAAAACAAGCCTTCCCTGCACTTAAGGTGTTAGCTCAATTGACAAAGCTCTCGCCGACTAACGCGATAAGCGGGAGGTGGTGAACGGTGGCAGCATCTGTCTTCAACGGATCTCCCACCGTTACACAGAAAAACTTTGCCCGACGTTCGGAGTTCGTCCCCCCCCCCCCCGTGTGACAATTTCGTGTTTCGGTTGTGTTTGTGTTTTATCGTATAGAAAACAGGTCGACTTGAACAGGGCCCAACCTTTTCGTGTCGCATTAGGTGACACAAGTTTGTCTTCAGTCATGGTCGTGACAGGTCACATTCATGTCAAGTCTTTTGGGTTTCCCCTTTTCTCCAAATTGGGTCGTGTTAGTGTCGGTTGAATATATTCAAGTATCAAATCTCTGAATCTAAATCCTACTATTATATCCGGATCTGGCTTTGGACATCTTAGAGTTGGACCGGATACTGAATAAGTCCGAGACCGTTGACATCCCTACCAACAACAACTATTGACTTGAAGTTCGGAATATAAAAAAGCAAAAGATCCATGTTCAAGTCATGTACTCTTTACGCCATTTAAAATAAATAAATACTCATAGAAAAATGAAAGCCAACAAACGAATCAAGCGGATTATATATCAGTTCGGTTCACTAATCCAAATCCATTCCATTGTAAGTGATGCCCGCTACATGAATTCTTAATCGGCATTTTAGCATTTAACTAAAAAAAACTCATCTTTATTATTTTCTTCAAAACTTGGGTTATAATCGGCTTGGAGTTTGGAACTGATAATTTTATTAAAAAAAACAAGATCATCTTTTATCATTTTCTTATACAACTCTTTTTGAGCCTTGAAGTAGACACATCAAATTCTTAAGAACTTGGAGTTATAACCGAATGAGCTTGGGGCCGATTCTCGTTCTGGTTTCAGAACTATCAATTCAAAGGCTATTTTGGTTTGATTTTGGAACTGATAATTTTATTAAAAAAATCAGCAACTCAAAATTGCCGTTCTGGTTTGGTTCCGGTTTTACTAAAGGTGAACCCGGAATCAGAACCGACCGGTTTCACCGGTTTTGGGTTCAGCCGGTTCCTGACCCGATCGGTTTCATGCCGGTTATGTCTACCTTGAACCTCAGACCCACTCACGTGATTTTGCCTCAAACGCTCCCAACAGTTTGATGCTTTAAGTTGTATTGTATCATGTCATTCTGTTAATCCATGAGAAAGCAGTTTAACGTAAACACGACCTGATTTTCTTGTGAAAAAAAGAACCCATGCGAGGCCAACCTCATCTCCTACGTGAAAAAGCTTAATTGTTATTACAGGTCAACCCAAACACGACCTGATTTTCTTCATCCTGCTTTAAGTGATCGTGTTCGTGTAGATTTTCCTTACCGTGTCCGACCCGACACATTGCTGAAGACCACTGCCATCGATTTTTTGAATTTTTTTTTCCAATGAAAGAAGCAAGCAAGCCAACCTTGATTGTGTGCAAATTGCAGATTAACTAAGGAAAGGGTACTTGTGTCATTTCATCAAGAACATTACCATGGCACACACTGAGGAGCAATGAATGCGCTGTTGGGTCCGAAAGTGAGGGTTGAGGGCATAAGAGTCATTTCCAAGACGGGGATATTGGTCCAGTGTCCCCCCACAGCTTTGCAGGGTGGGTGAGCAAGTATCCCACGCCTGTTTCCTTGACTGCTTCCCGATGGACCTTTTGTTGGGACCAGTCCGGACATTGGCTCAGTTTTCTATTCGTACCCTGCTCGCAATTAAGGAACCCCTTATCATTTCACCCGTCCTTTAAAAAAAAAATCATGGATAATCGGGTCTGATATCTTATAGATAATTGGATTTGGAGTCGGACCCGAATCTGAATTCGTGTTCATAACATGTGAAGTAGGTTGATGGACTTGGATTTGGATCCAATTCGGAGAATAGAGGGTGTACGAATCTAGACACACTCACCAGATTCGGTTGAGTATTTATATTTGTTTTAAAGTGGAGTACACTATTTATATTTGTTCTTAACATGCGTACTGGTTATTATCCAATTAATTCAAAAATAAATTTTTTCAGAAGCTTCTTGAAAGCTGTTATGCTATGCGAAATTCATCAAAATTTGTGAAATTCATATGCACCATTTTTAGTTTTCGATAGTAAACAACAGTATTAGACACACTCACCAGTTTCAGTTGTGAGTGGTTCGCATCGAGTCGGATTCTAACAATACTACGCCCAATATAATTGGATTTACATAACCATAATCGAATGCAAAGATCAAACACTAAACCTGGAAAGAGCTAATTAAATTGTAATATATGTGTAAACAAATCTAATTGCATGCATACAAAGCGTTAGCTCAACGACAGGGCACTCTAGTGTTGATGTTGCTGGTAGGGAGTTCGACTCTTGGAGGGTGCATGTGTGGGTGTGTGTTAGTCTTCAGCCTGCTCTTGTAACAAAAAAAAATTACCTAACTGGCACCAGCTTATCTGGTGGATTTGGATTCGGATGCAAAGTTTTATTAGAAACTTGTTTGGTTTATCAAAGACTTAAACAGGTTTCAGATTAGGGTTGGATTTGGATATGGGTCCAACCCATTGGCATTCCTACCCCTACGCCGGGCACACTCACTTCCTCTCGCCTGACTCAACTGCCATAAAGCGAAGTGCATGCACACGTGCTTCCTCAAAATAGATGTATGAACGGGTCAAATCTGGTCAGGTCCATTTGAACTTATTCCCGTTACCAAGTTCAGATTCAGACTCTGTGTTGGATGGAAAAAATCAATATCCCATCAATGATAGAATATATAATCACGTTGAGTTTTGAGAACTGTACTAAGGAAAACCAAATACGGATCTGATTTTCATCAGATCTGAATTCACTTGCCATGTAGCCCAAATAGGACAAGGATTTGGGTCGTGCTTGGATCTGAATCCAAACTCTTGTCATCTCTAACTCTACTTCGATAAATTCAAAGATTGAGAGCGGTTGATTATATAAGATTACGATAACATGAATGTAAACGCAACACTTTCAAATTGGTCCAGATATAAGATCAAACCATTGCACTCTTCTTCTTCTTTCGTCGACACCAGTGGCACCCGAAAGCCCGCAACGACCCCAACTAATTCAGTTCAAGTCGGGTTGGTCCACTATGGGTGGTAAGCTCTCCTAAAATCGGTTTCTCGAACTCGAGACCTTGCTTAATGTGAACAAGTGTTGGACCATTCGAACCAACCTAAGGGCTGGTAATATATATTGCATTCTACATTCATTAATAATTCCTGCTCTATGTCACAGTGACACCTGCAATGACAAGAGATCATCACTTAAATTCAGTTTCTTGCATGGGGACACGACACGAATAGGATTGAACATGTCAACTGAGCCGGTCCAATCTACAAACTCTTTAGACTTGGATTGCTTAACGGGACTTGAGACCATCAAAAGCTCCCCCCCATGAAAATTTACGAAATTGCCACATGGAAAGCTTTTGTATGTGGTCCATCTTAAACCAACTCAATCAAACAAGGCAATTTTTTCGTCAGCATCGTACACTACTTGAATTATTTCCTTTTTTTTATTTTGCTCAGCAAATTATTTTTCGAATATAGAATGTTTACTTTGGGCGACTATGAGTAGGGTGCAAGTAAGCCAAGGTGCTCGTGAGGGACTCGATAAGGCTCGAAATAGATTTGGTATTATCAAGCTCGGGTTGAGCTTAACATGTAAGCCAACACGAGTTTGAGCTCAAACAGTATTAAACTCGAGTTGGTTCGCAAGCATAATCCAGTTCTATACATATTTGTATCCCAGACTTACAATATTCTTAAGATTCATTATGTGTCACTAAAACACATGTTACGGTTGGGTTTTTCTCATTCACAAGCTCATTTGATCTCATAGAGCTCGATATCGAGGTAAGCTTACTCAAGATCATTCATGAGCTATCTCAAGCTAGAAAGAGGAGCTCAATACGCAAAACTTAAGTAGATCAAACCTAGTTCAATCTTTGAGATTGAAGCTTTATCGAGCTCCCCTAAACATGGTTCGACTTGGCTCAGTTACAGCTCCAATTGTTACTTCATAATCAGTTGTACGATCAAAGTTCAAGATCGCGTTCGTCTTTTTGCCGAACAAAGGGAGACCAAAGATGCGTTGCACTTGTCTTAACAAACAACGAATTCATTCTTTGTTCGAAGAACATACATCAATTGAATATATGCAAACGCCAGTTCCGGTGTATTTGACGAAACATTTTCGTTAGAATGATGCTGATATTGGTCGACATACCGCAACTTGTTCCTATATATATATATATATATATATATATATATATATATATATATATATATATATATATATATATATATATATATATATATATATATATATATATATATATATATATATATATATATATATATATATATATATATATAAGAAAACCGGATCTAACCACCTTTAACATGCTCATCATGCACTTCTTGGTGGTATATGTATAATTTAATTTTTTAAGGGTTTTAAAAAATATACCAAGGACAATGTCATTACACCCTCCTAAAAAATAATAGTTAAACATGAGTGAACAGTATTAGTGATAGGTAAGATTCAATATCTCTTTATATATAAGTGATATATGTTCAAACTCATTCATGCTCAACCTTACTGAAACATCTTCGTTACTTGATTGACATGACATGTTCAATGATAAATATTTGAATTTGAAAAACAAAATATACAATTATATTTTTCATATATATATATATATATAAGTTGTTGTTTATCTATATTTTGTTAAGGCTTCTATTTGATGTAAGAAATCTTGCTGCTTCTTTTCGCATCTCCTTTCTATTATAAACAATATATATGTGAGAGAATTACTCCTATAATTCGTTTTGGATTCTGCCGCTCAATAAATAGAGGTTTTCCTCCTCTAGACTGTGCAAGTTGGTTCTACATCTCATTTTAACAGTGTTTATCATGATCTTAAATCAGATTTTTGATTTTCATGGGAGGGGATCTCCGCCTCGTGCACTGGCTCCGATCCCTCTTCTCATTGATTCTAAAAAGTTCATGTCCGTCTGAGTCATAGTTTATTTCGATTCAAACTCTTTAGGCCGGAGTTTCATGAAGTTATGGTTCTTAATCGTATTTTTTTAATATTTATATAGGAAATTAGTTCACAATGAAAAGGATCGGATCTTCTCCCAACATGTCTCAGAGGAGGACATGCCAGAAGTGAGCAGGACCCGGTCTTTTTGCCAACGAATCTCTCGAGGTTTCACAAAAGATGCTTCCTTAAACAAGAATGGGAACAAGGACTTTGATCACCGGCCTCATGAACATCTCTACTCTCAGTTGTATTAAAAACCTCCACTTACCATGTGGTAAGTCTTGATCTTGATTTTCTTTGATCCTTGTATATGATATGAGTAAACGAAATGGATTAACGTTTTTGTATTGTTTACCAAACCCACCTAACAAGGGAGAGGAGCTCTTTGTCATTCAAACCATCCGCTCGACCTTTTGGGGGGCCTGTGGATTTTGAGATCAGTTTGGTTCTGGTTCAAACCGTTATGTCGATTATGAGTTGATCATGTCCAGTTGGTACCTTGAAACCAGAACCCGACGGTTTACTATCTTGCTTTCTTCTAAATCATTTTGTTTTTAAGTTTTATTTTGATTTTGGTTTGAGCCAGGATGGGAACGGAAGATTATGAACTATACCCAAACCCGATTCGGTTCGGATTCAGGGCTTGTGGCAAACTGGAACTCGAGGGCCCATCTCGGCTAGGCTCAACCACACTTACGAGCTAGATGGTTCGGCTCCTTTGTTTGGGGGCATAACGCATCATGGGATATCGATGTCAATAGATCAAAACAATGAGGGTACTACAGTAGTTGCATACCAGGAGCAGAGAAGATAAATAGTTGAATATCAGAGGGGCAAAAAGGGAACAAGTGAGCGTGTCAGTCGTAGCTACGCTAGTATCGTATAAAAATACCTCTCTCTATATATCTACATCGAGGGAGAGAGAGAAAGAGAGACAGAGAGAGGTTAGGAGACCGAATCCCGCAGGCTGCAAGAAGAGATCTTTTCTTCTGCGTTCTTTTTCTGTTTCGGTATCGAGTCTTTTTTCCTTACTCGAGCTTGCGAGGGACGCTCAATCAGGTTCCTTAGGATCCGATCTTCTCTCGCTTTCCAGCGTCACTCCAAACGGCTTTCCTGGTTAGGGTTTCCTCTTCTTGGCTCCCTCGTCCGCCTCAATCAGGTTTAGTATTTTCTTCGTTTGATCGTCGGACGCAGGGTCCGTCGCTCGATTCAGTCTGTATAGTGGAGATTTCGATCTGATTTTGTTGCATAAGGATCTTTCATTGGCGTATTCAGATACCGATTTGGGGATTTCTTCTTTTTTAATCGTTTTTCATCTTTTGTGCTTCGAGGGTCTCCAGTGATTCGTTCTTGAGGTTGTGTTGATTTTCTGGGTTTTGTTGCTGTTGTCGATACTCTGCCTTTTGATCTCCGTGACGGATTTGTGGTGTTGAAATTTGGCTTTGCGAAGTGTATGAGTATTTTGGTTGGGGGTGTTTGTATTCTCGATTGGATTCCGAAATTCGAGATGGAGGGGGATTCTTCGGAGGACGAGGGGTTGGGGTTCGGCAGAACGTGGAGTTTTGATCTGGGTATTGCCGAAGCTGATGGCTTGGATGTAAACCTAGAAGATGATGTTCATGATCGGACGGTTGGTAGTGCGGCAAATGCGGTTGAAACGGGTGGAGACCTCGGTGTAGATGGTAGACAAGCAACATCTCGTTCTGAGATCGAGAATGACAATGACGATTCTGGTCGAGTTCTTGAGCAACATTGGGGTGTGGGTTCTTCTCGGAGTTTTGAGGGGTTTCACGCTTTGCTTGAAAAAATGGATTGGGGTCCTGACAATGTGAATATGCTGAGACAGATGGGGAAGTCTTTGCTGCGAGGTCCAGGTCCCGCTTCAGAGATGGAAAGGTTTCTTGTTGATCACTTCCCATGGAATCCGGCTCGTGCTTCCCAGCAATCTTTATCTGTTGGCGAGGCAAGCAATGTTGGTGAACAGATGCAGCATAAAAGGCCGAAGATTATTTGGGATATACAGTAAGCCCTCTTTTCTTTTTATAGATATTTCTTCTTTAAACCAAGCTATTGGGTGTCTTAGGATATCCACATACCTCTTTACTTTTTCACCCTTTATGTGCTTGTAAAAGCATACTACGTCAACAGCATAAATAAGCAGCAAAGCACTGTCAAGTAATCAAGTTGAGTATTTATTAAGGACCACATACTGGTAGAACACCCCAACAGAACCACAACGGAAAATAAAGCAGTAGGGCAACAACCGCACAGAGTATTATTCAACCAGCAAACGTTTAGGTCGCATAATGTGGCTTCAATTTCCTCAATATCGTGTGACGAATGAATGGGACTTGTAGGTTGCTGTTTGCTTTGTAACTGTTCGGTGGTTTGACGAATGGTAACTTCACTAGGCATGCATCACGAGTCGTGCACTTCAGGGTCCTGGTAGGTTGTGTGTGATAACCTTCTAGTCCTTGTAAGGTCAACACACTTCAAATTCTAACAATGAAAGAAGATACTTTAGAAATGAACCTTTTCTGCATGCATTCTACCTTGTATGGGGAATGTCCTGAGCTGATTGCCGAAACAATGTGCATGGTGCATTCCTCCATTTGCTTAGGGTTTAAATAAAATTGGTAACGAACATTGACTCAAATTAAGGGCTGTATAGTACGATAACACACTGCACTATGATAGACAGGTGTTATTAGCACTAGTTTTGTTTGCAGTGTATCGGAACACTTATCGTTTTTTCTCATGATACAATATCGTAATTCTTTTAAAAATTACTTTAAAAATCAAGAAAAATAAGAAAAATTCTAAATAATTGTTATGAATCAAAATAAGTAGCATATATTTTAAAATTGTACCAAAATAATAGTATATGACTTATTAGTAAGCACCTATATAGGTAAGCTGTCATGAATTAATAACATTCATAAGTTCATAATATAAAGTATAAACAAATAATTAAGGTAATTGACCAGTGTTGTTCGACGTGTATCGTATCGTATAGTACTTTAATATTAAAAAATTAATAAAAATATTTAAAAAATCAGAAAAAATCTAAAAAAAATCAGAAAAAACATGATAATTGCAAAGAATTCATATAATGCAAAGTTTAGTACATATTGATCATTCACCATTGAACAATTAAAGAAATTACATATTTTGAAGCAAAAAATGAAATACCTTTACATTTACATATTGTAAATTTGTAATCAGTATTATCAACTAAATAATCTCTCCTTGATGAAGATTCAAAGTTTCTCTTCACCTTCTGCTTGTTGTTGCGCTCCTTCCAAATTAATCCATGTAATGCCTTCTTCGGTTAGGAGTGCATTTTCTTCGTTATCTTCCATAATCCACTCATCTAATATATTAAAATTAATAAACTGCTATCTTTATACATGTAGTTGGCACATTTGCTAATTTTCATATGTGAGCAAAACGATGAGCTCCATTTCTTTGATTATCGAGTCTATGACACCCCAGTGATGTGATATTGTTACTTGATGATTTCCTCTTTTTCTCTTACTGGAGACTAGCTTTTTAATTAATGCTTGAAGTGGTTTGAAACTAAAGGATGATAGATGGATGTTGTGGGTTAAAATGAGGTCATCTAATTACTTCTGATCTCACTTCACAAACTGAGCTAAGCCTCACACACGTTGATCATGTTCAACTCAATGGAAGTCATGGAAGGTGAACCCTAAAATAGTGAAGTTGTGAAATGCTCACTCAATGAAATGAGGCAACCAAATTGTTCTTCATTGTTTGCGATTTCATGAAATTAAAAACTGGTAGCACAAATATACCTAAAAGTTGGGAACAGAAAGGAAAATGATTTTGTCACAATTGTTATTTGTTCATAAATTATTCTTATTCAATAAATTTCTTATAAACTAACCCGAATTTACATGTTACATGCACACATGCAGTTTGTAATCCCAAACGAGCATACTGGAGGATCCCTTGGAGAGAAGTGAAGAGAGGCGAAGACGGGCCACAAACCTAAAAAGAAATGTTGAATTTTTTTGGGTGTATATCGTACGATATGACACGATATACGATACAACTTATTGTACCGTATCGATACGGATAACACTGGATACAAATTGACAATGAAAAATAATCAAGCAATTAGTCTACTTTATTATTGAATCAAAGCAAAGAAAAATAAGGGTTTGTTGGGTGTATATCGTACGATACGACACGATAACTTTAATCATACGATACAACTTATCGCACCGTATCGATACGGATAACATTGGATACAAATTGACAATGAAAAATAATCAAGCAATTAGTCTACTTTATTATTGAATCAAAGCAAAGAAAAATAAGGGTTTGTACATATATACATACATACATACATATATACATACATACATATATACATACATATATGCATATATACATCCATATATACATACATATATGCATATATACATACATATATACATATACATACATATATACATATACATACATATATACATATATGTACATATATATACATATATGTACATATACTACATATATACATATATGTACATATAATACATATATACATATATGTACATATAATACATATATACATATATATGTATATATGTATATACATATATATATGTATATATGTATTATATGTATATATATATATATATATATATATATATATATATATATATATATATATGAGTGTGAAATAAAAGAAAAGTACATACATACATATATACATACATATATGCATATATACATCCATATATACATACATATATGCATATATACATACATATATACATATACATACATATATACATATACATACATATATACATATATGTACATATATATACATATATGTACATATACTACATATATACATATATGTACATATAATACATATATACATATATGTACATATAATACATATATACATATATATATGTATATATGTATATACATATATATATGTATATATGTATTATATGTATATATATATATATATATATATATGAGTGTGAAATAAAAGAAAAGTAGAAAACGATGATTCATACAATAAATGCTACAAAAACTATGAAAAATAAAAGAAAATAAAAATTTATATTTCAAAACATGAATAAATCGCATGCACACAACTGAAAAAGTGAAATTTCACAAGTAAAAGTGGCAAAATCTCCCTCCCCACAAGTGTAAACGCAGAGAAATGAAGAAAAAAAGGCCACAAAAGACCAAAGTTCGTGAAAAGCATGGTTCAACTCATGCTCTAGGACTCGGATTGTATGATACTGACGATAGGCCCGTATCTCACGATATGACCCGATACACTTACCTGGTGCGATACAGGTCCCCTATGTATCGAAATTTCTTTCAATACGATATGATATGGACCAATACTTACCACATTGATTACCACCTGGCAGGAGTTGAACTGATATGTATCAACATGCATGCACACATACACATGAATACATGCGAAGGGTAATAAATCTTGGAACTGTCTACAATACGTGATGGTAAATCAATTTTCACTTGGATTTAAATAAGACCGAGAATATTTTGAGGTCAACATTATTTGAAGACCAAAACAAAACCATAAAGATGTTGGTCAATATTAGCTCATTAGCAGTCATTTAATTTTACAACATGAGAGATTAATGTTTGTAGCAAGCATCTGAACACCGAGAAACTATCTTACTGTTAATGTCAGAATAAATCATCCTGAATGCTCAGGCCTCTTTGTTGCTCTAGGAGATTGTCATCTAATGAGTTCGGTACCAATTTCTATGCACTTTGTTTAGTATTAGCAAAAGCAGGCTAGACTTCTTGTTGGAAACCTTACTGAATATTTAGCATGGTAATTGGCATGTTTTGTTATTGATAATTTTATGTCATTATTGATTTCTAATGATGGTGTTCTCCATACAACAACAACAACTACTAAGCCTTTTTCCATACTAGATGGGGTCGGCTACATGGATTCTTTGATTCCATATAGTCCTATCATGCACCATGCTAGCAATTAACTCAATATAAACTAGATCATTCTTTATAGTCTCTTTCCAATACTTTTATGGTTGTCCTCTTCTTCTTTTAACATTTTTACCAATGTTGTAAAAACCATATCGGTGTCCGTATCGCACGGGCACAGATACGACTGTATCGTGCAATATCATACGATACACAAAAAAAATTTATTTTAAAAAATTCAAAAATTTAAAAACTCAAAACTTAAAATTAATGAACAAAACATTTATAACACAATGAAGAATCATTCATACTATAACAAAAACATCTCCATAACAAGGCTACAAGCATCCATATTTCATAAATAATATAATTCCATATTCCATGAATCCATAATCCATGATTTCATATTCCATAATCCATAATCATCAGGTTACAAGTTACAACTTACAAGTACAACTTATAAATAAAAGTTAAAACAAATTACAATCATCCACAACATGGATGATAATCAACAAAAGCATTATAATCAACGTAGTCCGGATCACCACCATCACCATCACCATCACCATCATCATCTCCTTCGTATTCTTCCTCCATAATAGGATCTGCCCATCCAACACCTTCGGCATCATTTTCATAGTCTCAAACTCCAAGTTCTGCTTCGGCTTGGAGTGTCCTCCAATTTTCATCCTCTAAAATGATAGGGGGCTCCTCCTCTTCGACCCAATCGTCAAGAATATCAATATTTTCGTAACTCAATGGGTTATATGGCACATTCCTTGTCCTTCTTGCATCCTTTTGCATTTGCCTATAAGAATATTCAAATTATAAAGAATATCAAATGTAATATAGCCACATCAAGTATTCATTATTAATAAGATTAAGAAAGAAGTCAAGAACTAGGCAACAACAAACAATATATATTTTCTAATTATTACCTTTGCCTTAACTTCATGTTATAGGCAACATATACCAAATCATGCAGTCGAGTATGCTCCTGTCTGTTTCGCTTTTTCGTGTGAATGCATTCGAAAAAGCTCTAATTCCTCTCGCACCCACTCAAACTACATGTTTGACAGTTTGACTCAATATACGTTGAGCAAATCTTGTCAAATTCGGTGCATCTACACCAAAATGAGCCCACCATTCATCTGAAATAAAAACACGATAATGATTAATAAGAAACACATGAAGTCAATCAATTAATAACTTAAATGAATATCAATAAAAACACAATACCTGGTCGCATATGAGAGCGGAGTTGGATTGCAATTGGCCTTCCAAAATCTCCAACACTCTGTATATACTTGATTAACTCTAAATGAATATTACAACGAGTAGATGAATCTTCAATAAGGTCAATTGCATTTAAGATGCCCTTTTTCACTTCTTTATCCTCCACAAAGTTAGGAGAAAATCGAATAGAAGGGTTAAGAAAATATGCGGCAGCATGCAAATCATGATGCATTTGACAGTTCCAATGTGCATCAATTATCTTCCAAACTTTCTTTAGAAGTGACCGCTTGCGGTTAAGGTTTACTTGTATTTTCGATTTGGCCTTATCCATAGCATCGTATATATATATATATATATATATATATATATATATATATATATATATATATATATATATATCTTCACTGTCTAACATCCTTATTACCTTCACTAAAGGTACAATCATCCTAAAAAATTTGTGCAACTTTCTCAAAAATATGCATTGAAAACATCTACCACAACAATCCCCTCCCTCTTTCTAGATCAACTAATAGAGTCTCATTCATCATATGCAAACAGTTTTTTCACTGCATTTTTATGTATGACAAGACTTTGTACAGTAAAGACATTTATAGCAAATCTTGTCAATGAAGGCCTAATCAATTCCCTTATAGCAGTATAAATTCGCATCAAATGCAATACAGAAGAATGATTATAAAAAAACTTTATAATATTTCTGCATGTATCTATAGTCCCTCTTATTTCATCGATTGCACTCAAATCTTCAAGCATTAAGTCTATGCAATGTGCAACGCATGGAGTCCATACTAAGGATGGATGGTTTGCCTCAAGCATCTTTCCAGGTGCTCTAAAATTTGCAACATTATCAGTAATGAATTGAACAACATTTGAAACACCGACTTCCTCACCAACTTCCTCAAAAATAGGGAGTAAATTATCTGCAGTTTTATCAATATGGGACAAGTCATATGATTTAAAAAATAATGTACCTTTGAGACAATATACTAAGAAGTTTACCAAAGACCTATTGACCATATGCCCAACCATCAACCATAATAGAACATCATGTATCTTTCCACGACTCCCTAAATTCAGGTCTCCATGTATTAACAATATCAACCCATTTCTGCAATAATGTGCCCCTCAAAGCATGATAAGTAGCGACTTTATACCCCGATCCCACATTGGCAATATCATCCGCCATATATTGAAAAGAAAATGAGTTTGCAACATTGAAAGGGAGACAATTTTCATAAAAAAATTAAGCACACTTTAAATCTACTTTCTCAATTACCTTCTTTGAAACCATAATTGATCTAATGCTTGGCCGAGCTTCATGAGTTGTACGTGGGAGAAAAAATGAAGGCATCCCACTAGGGTCACTACCTCCTCTAGTACCTCTCGTAGGTATCGGGCGAGTAGGAGCTCTTGTAATGGAACAAAAGCCAACTCCACTGCTACTACCACCAGAACCTAAACCTTTTCTCTTTTTTGGCCTTCTCCTCCCCTCTTCAGCCATCTCTTCTTCCATCTCTCCATCTTAGCTCTCCATCTTAGCTGCACTATGAAATTCATCACCACCATGACCATAGTCACCATATATCCTGAGCAGTAGCATATTCAAATGGTTGAGACATATCCCAACCACCAATTTCTGCCCTCTCTCTCACCCTTAATCTCTTCTTCTCCTTTGAAGCCTCCAATACCTGCTCAATCTCATACTCTATGTTATCAATAGTGGTTAGCGGTCGACCATGATATAGCGGTAGCGGGGATATAGCGGATTTAACGGTACACTTTTAGTTATGATTAAAAAAATATATATATATATATATATATATAATGGGTTCTCTAATTTCTAAAAAATATCAAGATCTTAAGTAGATTATTGCCATGAATAGATAATAACACATCAGCTGCAACAACTAATCAAGCACGGTAGCACTAGCACCTACCAACAGTCTCAAGAACACATGATACTTGCACAAGTTGAAGAATCCAACGAATGTTAAACTACAAAATTACATGCCATATGCATTAAAAATTTGAGTAATAGGACAACCATGAACAAAGAACAAATTGAAGAGAAGAGAGCATACTTGGTCATTATCTGCTCGAGTAATATCTTTGTTGAGGAAGAGAGAGTCACCTGAAAAAGAGAGACCTATGGCAAATTCCAGTTCAAAGCACAAGAAAACTATTCCAGTTCAAATAATGGGTGATTAAGGCAATAGATAGCACCTGGACAGACATATCAAACCCATAGGTTCCTGAATTTGTTAGATAGCATATGGATTATGGAATGTACCGTTCCATGCCAATGAGTGGCATTACAAGCAATAGCATCCATAGCAACCCTCTTAGTTGATCACCCTTATATGTCAATAAGGGTGATACCAGTGTTGTCTGACGCGTATCGTATCGTGTATCGTTGGGCTCCACGATACGGGCGTATCGTATCGTATCGTACTTTAATATTAAAATAATGCAAAAAATAATTAAAAATTAATAAAAAATAGTAAAAAATTGAAAAAAACCAGGAAAAATATGATAATTGCTTTAAATTCATATAATGTAAGTTTAGTACAGATTGAGCATTCAGCATTGAACAATTGCATTCAAATTTACATGTTTTGAATCCAAAAACTAAAATACAGACATAGTTTACACTTTACAGTACACTACAGTTATATATAATGTTACATTTTATAAATTGTAATCAGGATCATCAACTAAATAATCTTCATCTTCTCCTTGTTGCAGATCCTCATCATCATCAGCCACGCCCACACCTTCTTCTTCAAAATCAAATTCTTCATCTCCATAATGTTGTTGCGCTCCTTCCAAATTAATCCAGGCAACGTCTTCTTCTGTTAGGAGGGCATTTTCTTCAGTGTCTTCCATAACCCAATCTTCTAATATATCAAAATTATCCAAACTTATTGGATCGAACTGACTTTCTTCTCTATTTACTTTTTTTAATTGCCTACGACACAAACAAAGATAAACAATTAGTAAGTAATATTAACAATTGAAAACTGAAGTTAAATAATATCGAATTAAAAATTTGAAAGTAATACAACATTACCTTTCACGAAGGTGCATGTTACAACGAATATAAACCAAATCATTAAGCCTTTTGTGTTCCAACCTGTTGCGCTTTTTTGTATGGATGTGTTCAAAAACACTCCAATTTCTTTCACAACCTGTTGCACTACAGGTTTGGCTTAAGACTCTAACTGCAAAATCTCTAAGGTTTGGACAATCACTTCCAAACCTGTTCCACCAAACATCTGTTAAAAAATATAAACATTAGAGACATAATAATCCACAGTAACGTAAGATACAACTTAAATATGAAAATAAACAATGTACCTGGATGCATCATAGAGTGGTTGCGAATTGCAACAGGCAAACCCATCAAGTGAAGAGCATTATCATATATCTCCATCTCTCGATGTATCGCATCTACTATGCTCTCATCAGGGACTAATCTGTCGATGCATTCAATGATTCCTCGATTAACCTTACCGTCCCTTTTGAAGGTTGCTGAGTACCTCAATGATGGGTTTAGATAGTAGGCTGCTGCATGAATAGGCTGATGCAATTTTTATTCCATCTACTATCAATTATTTTCCACATGGGCATATAATATCTTTTTTTTCCATTAAAGTTATTTCTGATCGCTTCTTTTGTCCTGTCCATGGCTTCATAAAGGTAGCCCATAGATGGTTTCTCCTCGCTGTCAGCCAATCTCAAAACTTTCACTAGAAGACAAGTAATTTTCAATAATCTGATACATGCATTCCAAAATGAACTTCTAAAAACTGTTTCTGCAATCTCATTTAACTTTCTGTTCCTTCTGTTTTGTGGTAACTCTGCAAATTGTTGCCACTCATCTGAGGAGAACATTCTCTTTAAAGCTTGCTTCTGTCTCACAATACTCTGTACAGATAAGAAGTTTGTTGCAAACCGAGTTGCAGCTGTGCGAAGAAGCTCTGCACCTTCTGTGTATCTCCTTATCATACATAAAACAAATGCATGATTGTAAATAAATTTTGTAATATCTTGGCAACACTCAGTTGCTGTCTTTATTTCATCCATCTCACCAATGTCTTCGAGGATGAGATCTAAACAATGGGCTGCACATGGTGTCCAGTAGAAAGTCCCATAAATATCAGCTAACTCCTTTCCCTTTTCTAGCCCAACCTCTTGTATAACCTTATCAAATTCCTCTCGTAGGATCTCTGCAGTGTGCCTCTCCTCTGACATATCTAGAGATCTCAAAAACATGAGTCCTTTAGGACAATATACAAGAAAGTTTAGCAATGTCCTTCCTCGCCTATCGGTCCATCCATCTGCCATGATAGTGCATCCTGTTTCCTTCCACGATTGTCTCAAAGTCGAACATTATTGCTGCACTTCAATCACGGTCTGATCTAATATCTTCCCTCTCAACTTCTGATAAGAGGGCATCCTGTATCCTGGACCAATGTTAGCAATTGCATCTGCTACAACAACAACAACAACTAAGCCTTTTCCCATACTAGATGGGGTCGGCTACATGGATTCTTTGTTTCCACAGATCCCTATCGTGTGCCATGTTAGCAGTTAACTCCCAATAAACTAGATCATTCTTTATTGTTTCTTTCCAACACTTTTGTGGTCGTCCTCTACCTCTTTTAATACTTTCCAAATTTAGTTTTTCTAACCTTCTTACAGGTTCTTCTTTTGATCTTCTTTCTATATGTCCAAACCATCTTAAACGATGTTCTCTCATTTTATCCTCTATTGGTGCCACTCCTAATTTGTTTCTAATAACCTCATTATGTATACGGTCTTTTCTTGTATGGCCACTCATCCATCTCAACATCTTCATTTCTGTCACAAACATCTTTTATACATGTTGATGATTAACTGCCCAACACTCAGAACCATAAAACATGGCAGGCCTAATTGCTGCTCTATAATATTTACCTTTTAATTTTAATGGTATCTTCTTATCACAAAGAATACCTGAGGCTCCTCTCCATTTTAACCAACCAGCATTAATTCTATGTGTAACATCTCCATCAATTCTTCCATCACTTTGAAAAATTGACCCTAGGTATTTAAAACTTTCCTTTTGGGGAATGCAATGTGTGCCAATTTTAATTTCTATGTCCTCTGAAGTAGCCAAATGATCAAACTTACATTCCATATATTATGTCTTTGTTCTACTAAGCCGGAGGCCTTTGTTTTCTAATGTTTCTCTCCATAGTTCCAATTTTCTATTAACTTTTTCCTTAGACTCCTCCACTAATACAATGTCATATGCAAATAACATACACCAAGGTACTTCATCTTGAATATGTTTTGTTAACTCATCCATCACCATTATAAATAAGTATGGAGTTAAAGTTGATCCTTGATGTAACCCAATATTAACTTCAAAGAAGTCTGTCGTTCCTTCATGAGTCCTCACACATGTTTTTGCACCATCATACATGTCTCTTATAAGGTTAATATATGTCAATGGGATACCTCTTTTTTCCAAAGTTCTCCAAAGAACCTCCCTCGGTACCCTTACATAAGCTTTTTCTAGATCAATAAATATCATGTGAAGGTCTTTCTTTTTTTCTCTAAAATGTTCCATAAGACGTCTCAGAAGGTGAATCGCTTCAATAGTAGATCTACCTGGCATAAATCCAAATTGGTTCTCTGTTGTACTTGATACTTGTCTTAACCTATGTTCGATAATTCTTTCCCATAATTTCATAGTATGACTCATTAACTTGATACCTCGATAATTCACACAATTTTGAATGTCTCCCTTGTTCTTATATACGGGTATAAGTGTACTTGCTCTCCATTCCTCGGGCATCTTTTGGTTTTTCCATATTTCATTAAATAGTCTTGTGAGCCAAGTGATTCCTATTTCTCCTAGTATTTTCTAAACTTCTATAGGAATATTATCTGGTCCTACCGATTTACCACTCTTCATATGTTTAAGAGCCTCTTTGACTTCATTCTTTTGAATACGTCGGTAGAAATTGTGGTTTATATACTTTTCTGACTTGGCTAAATCTCCTAAACTAATACTAACATCTTTATTTTCATTAAAAAGATTATAAAAATAGTTTTTCCATCTATTTCTTATATCATCATTTGCCACTAGAATTTTTTCATCCTCGTCTTTTATGCATCTAACAAAATTTAGATCTTTAGTTTTCTTATCTCTAGCCCTAGCTATCCTAAAAATATCTCTTTCACCCTCTTTTGAGTTGAGTTTTTTATATAAGTCCTCCCAAATCTTAGCTTTTGCTTCACTAACGGCCTTTTTTGCTTCCTTCTTTGCTTTCTTATAAGCTTCTAAAGTTTCACTAGTTTTCTTAGCGTAATGTAATTTGTAACATGCCCTCTTTGCCTTGATTTTATTTTGTACTATTTCACTCCACCACCAAGCTTCTTTTTGTGCCGGTACACCTCCCTTAGATACCCCTAACACATCTTTCGCCACTTTCCTAATATGTATAGCCATATTGTTCCACATATCAGAGGGTGTGCCAACATAATTCCAAACATCTCCTTGAAGGACTTTCTGTTTAAATATACCTTCTTTCTCGCTTTTGAGGTTCCACCATTTAGTCCGAATAGCTCGATGCACTCTTTTCTTCTTTGCCCATTTTTTTATTTGTAAATCCATAACTAAAAGTCGATGTTGGGTGGTTAAGCTTTCTCTTGGAATTACCTTACAATCTTTACAACACGCTCTATCTTTTTTTCTACAAATAAAGTAATCAATTTGTGTGTATGATAAGCCACTCTTATAAGTAATTAAATGTTCATCTCGTTTTTTGAAGATTGTATTGACTATAAAGAGATCAAATGACATAGCAAAATTTAAAATCTCCCTACCTTCCTCGTTTATATCCCCATAACCAAAGTTTCCATGAATCCCTTGATATCCTAATGCCTCTTTACCGACATGTCCATTTAAATCTTCTCCTAAACAAATCATCTCCCTTTGTGGAATCTTTTGAAACACCGTATCTAACTCTTCCCAAAAAACTGTCTTTATACTATCTTCTAGTCCTACTTGGGGTGCGTAAGCACAAACTATATTCAAAACCTTTGCTCCTAACACTAATTTCAATGTCATGATTCGGTCACCATATCGTTGTATGTCTACTACACTCTCCTTTAAATCTTTATTTATGATAATACCAACTCCGTTTCAGACCTTTTCTTTACCTGAGTACCATAATTTAAAACCTGTATCCTCTATCTCCTTTGCTTTTTCTCCAACCCATTTTGTCTCTTGTAAACATAGAATATGAATCTTTCTCCGAATCATAGTATCTACCACCTCCATTAGCTTACCCGATAATGTTTCGATATTCCAAGAACCAATACGAATCTTATTATCTATGACTAGCTTCCTTACCCCCCGCATCCGTCCATAATCAAAATGCGGAGACCCTCTATGAAAATTTTTCACTACATTCGGGCGGCAATGTAGTGGGACTAACTTCTTTACCCACACCCGTCCATGATGTGGGAACCCTCTCTGCAATTGATTCACTACATTCGGGCGAAAATGTAGTGGCCCTTGCTTACTTCTTACTGCATTCGGGCTCTGCAGCACGTCGCTAGGCGGGGACGCCCCAAAGCAATGCTCATAATTTTTGTAATCCATGTTGTAGAAATCCGACGAAGTTTTACGCTGGCTGTCGGAAGCCTAACACAACCCTCCTCCTTTATCCGGGCTTGGGACCGACAATGCAAGGGTGATCCCTTACATGGGCGGAGTTTAGCAATTGCATCTGCTATTGCTTGAAAATGAAAACTGTTTGCTGCATTAAATGGAATGCATGCATCATAAAACCATCCGCCCACTGCAAGGTCTGCTTGATCGTGCAGTTGTTCTGAAGCCATAGCAGCACGAATTCCTGGCTGAGCACCAGGTGTAGTGGAAGGAGGAAAGAACGAATGTATGCTAGAAGAAGAAGCTCTTCCTCTACTCCTTCCTGAACTTCCTCTTCTGTCACCTCCAAAGTCTTCAGCTGCAACCCTCTTTCCTCTGCTAGGTGCTCGCGAACTGCTACTACCAATATCTGTTCTAGCATCTGAAGACAAACTATCAGTGAATCCAACTCCAGTGGCAGTAGCATCATCAGCTTCTTCACACATCTGGAAATCATCCTTTTGTTGTCTCCTTTCCTGTATGCTCTCAATCATCTGCAAGCATTGCCATTTAATACCTTCTGGCACACTTCTAACTCTGCCTGTGCATGGAGCAACTTCTTTCCTGGTTCCTGCTAGGTGGTGTTTCAACCTTGAAATTCTACCACTAACCACCTTTTCACAAAATAAACATCTGATTTTTAACCTTGAACCCTCAACTAGTATACCCCACTGCCATGCCGGATCATCAGACTTTGAATGAGAGTCTCTACCATCCTTTCCTGCCATCTCAATGGAGTACTTTAATTCAAACAAAAACCTGAAAATAAAAGCACTTCGTAAATCCCCAATCATCAAATAACACTCAAATCGAGTGTCTCCCACTTCATGAATGCAAAAAAATCGTATACACACACTTAATAACTTCATATTTTGTCATTAAAAAAAAAAACCCGAAATAACACAAAAAACAATAAATATAAAGGAAAAAAAGGGAAAAAACATTAAAAATATACCTAAATCCGAGTTTGGAGGCTTGGACGGACACCGTAGGGCACAATTTTAGAGCTTTGAACACCAAGGAGGCGAAAACCGACTCTTAGGGAGCTTGAAGAACCCAAAAGGAGAGGAAACCCGCGAAAAATCACGGGTTTCTCTCGGGCCGGGACCCTTTATAAGGGTCCCAGGGCGTATCGCCCGTATCGTACGATATGGGTCGTATCGCACGATACGGTGTGATACGCCCGCACCTGCGATACGGGGCCCCATATCGTATCGTGGTGGCCCATGATACGATACGTATCATACGTACGATACGGTGTGATACTTACAACACTGGGTGATACTTAGAGGGTTGCTATATGCTTGCTTTGCCCGTAATGCCGCTCATTGACCACCTACAACAAAAGATAACAAATGTGCCATCAAATAACATGAGATTCCCATACATGTTCAATAGGACCAAAGACATATACAAATGCCAATAAGCTAATTCAAAAGTACATAACATCCATCAAAATTCTATTACAAATTTACAATTAGTATCACACTTAATTGTTTAGGTCATGATCACTCATTTTCAGAAAAAGATCCGTATTCTTCTATTTCCTCTTTCTCTTCATCAGTTTCTTCAAAATTAAATTCTTCATCTTCTATAGACATCTTATCCTTCCCTTTGCTTTGCCTTCTTTGTCACTTTCGTGTCCTCGACCTTGTATAAACAGCAGTAGCACCCGCTCTTGATGTGTTCGATGTCATATCGATATTTCACCAAGTAAGATAATCATCGTCACCAACGAACTCATCATCAGTAGGATATTCATCGTGATCTTCAACCGATACCAACATGATGGGGTCAAAATTTACTGTATTAGATTTCCTCTCTTCGTACCTTCTTCTGAGCTTTTTGTTATTTTGTACAAAAGCTAAATCGTTAAGCTTTTGTAAATAATCTATTCCTTTTCTTCGTATGAATCTAAGATAAGAGAAAGAATTTAGGTAAGTTATTAACTCAATAAAAAAACTTTCATTTATTTATAATATAAATATAAAGCATAATTCTTAATTTCTTACCATTTTAAAGGTACTCCAGTTGCGCTCACATGGGGTAGCATTACAAGTAAGGCTCAAAACCTGTATAGCAAAACTTTGCAATTCAGGGCATTCATAACCAAAGGTCATCCACCATTCAGCTATTACAAAAAGTTAAAAATCATGTGTAAACAATAAGTTAATCATATTCAAAAACCTTAAATCATATCTTAATAATGAAATAATCAAGAAAGCAAAGTTGCTTGAATTAATTATCTGGTGCACATGTTTTCCTCGAACTTATAGCTAATTCTAGTCGAAAACAACTTGTTGCACTTCGATAACTTATAAGTTGATGACTCACTTGTTGTTCTTCGTTGCTTCGTCCAAGTATAGCTATAACTTGCAACAAACCACCTTTAATCTCTACATTAGATTCTATCCCATCATAATCATAATACAACCCTGATTTAAATACAATGCAACAACATGTAATGGCTTATGCATTTGTTCGTCCCATCTTTTGTTTATGATCTCCCAAATAAAAGCATAATGCTCTTCTTTGTTTTTTATATTAACCTACAAAACAAGAAGTTAAATGTTATTAGTTTATAAGATTAATAAGTAAAGATTAACAATAACACATAAAATTGAAAGATTTACGCACCTTTATTTGTTCCTTTACACGATCCATTTCTCATAGATGTAGCCCATGGCTTGTTTCTCATCACTGTTGACCATACGTAAAACATATACCAAAGGACCCATTGCCCTAAGTGAAAAACTAATGCCCTTCCAAAATCTAAGTTGCAAAATTATTGCCTTAGATTGCTTTCCTTCAACACTATCTGATAAAGGGCATTTCTCCTATTGTTCAGAAATAACCATCGATCTTAAAGCTTCTTTTGACTGCCACAAGCTGTCCAGAGTTAAGAATCTAGTAGCAAAACCGGTCACAGCGGTCTATGTATGTCTTTTCCTCCTATAAAATGTCTTATCATATGTAATACCTGATCATGAGCATACATAAATGTCACTAGCTTCTTTGCCATGTTGAAGATGCCTTTTAGTCTTTTTGTTTCTCCAATATCTTCAAGCATCAAATCTATACAGTGTGCAGGACATGGGGTTCAAAATAAATGATTAAATTCAGCCATCAACATTCTACCAACTACAACATAATTTGCTGTATTATCTGTAACCACCTGCACAATATTTTTCTCTCAAACCTCTAAGATTACTTCTTTTAACAATATATACAATTTATTTGCATCATTTACTTCATAGGATGCATCAATGGACTTAAGAAAAACTCTACCTTAAGGACAATGCACTAAAAAATTTATTAGTGTTCTATGTTTTATATTTGTCCATCCATCTGATATAATAGAACATTCATAAGTAAACCAATGCTTTCTAAATCCATTTGGAAACTCTCTTACTCTTCCCACTTCATTCTCCAAGAATGTTTCCCTTACTTCCCAGTAGGATGGAGCCTTCATTCCAGGTCCAAACTGCCCTATATCATTTACATCACTTGAAAGCTAGGGGATCTCACAGCATTAAAAGGGATTCCATTTTGATACATCTACCTGCTAATGGATATGCATACTCGTTCTCTTTCTTCTTTCTTATATCGATTTTCCAATGTAGCTTCTCGTAATGAGTTTGGCGATGAACGCACAAATGAATCCATGGGTCCCTTCGAAAGCGGTCGTCGTGAGCCAAATGACGATGAAGATGATGAACATTGGGTACTTGTCACTATGTTACCTTTCATACTATAAACTTCTCCTCGATATGGAAATGAAATCTTTTCAGCCTTCTTCTTAGATGTATTGTGCACATAATCATAAATTGTTTTCTTTATTTCTTCGGTTGCATTCTTGCAAGTTGCCACATTTTCGCTTCTTTCTATTAAATGGTCCTTGTATCCTGTTATTCCGCTGGTAGAAATATGACCACATAATGTACAAAACACTGACATATTATCTATCATAGATTTTGTCAAACCCCAATTCCATCCTGGATCCTTAGAAGCTGGGGGTTTGTAGTTGTATGCTGGACTAGAAAACTGATTACCAATTGTATTACTAGTGCCGGAAGCAGCTGCACTTGTTGATGATTCCATACTACAAAAAATAAGAATAACTGCTTGAGTTTTCGAACCTTATACAAGAAATAAAACATTAAAAAGGTAACACACTCGTATATCAAAAGCAAGTGAGAAGTTCCTATAACTAAACCAGTAAAACTCACTCATCTTAAACCAAGTGAACCAGCAAGTGCACAAGCACGAACTTCCGCATCCCATAGCATGATATTTTCTAAAAGTTAAAAAGGTAACACACTCTTATATTAAAGCGAAAAAGCTATATGATTATATATTGAATGTGAAATAAAAAATATCTTTCACATTTTAGAATCTTAGATGATCAAACGTTGGTGGGAGAATCTTGGATGGATGTGGTTAACACTCCATGCTTGGCCGGCTGTCTTTATTCAATGTACACGTGTGTGCATCAGTGGATACACTTATGGGAAACAATCTTCTTATTTGGAGCTACAGAGGTGCAGGTGGCCCCAAATTCAAGCGAGCAACATGAATGCTTACGACATATGAAACCCGATCTCTTCAACAGACTCATACGTTGGGCCATGAACAACACCGAACCACTAACAACACCGAACCACTGTGCGTACTTCAGTGTCTAGAGCAGAGACTATTCTTTAAACGAAACGTTGCTTGTGCTGTTGTCGAAGGTAAAAAAACCAGAAAGGCTTGTCCACTTCAGGCCGATCTCATTATGCAATACAATATGTAAATGCATTTCCAAGATTGTTGTATTCAGGTTGAAGCCTTTACTGTCATTAATCATCTCTACGAAAGAGTCAAAAGCTAATACAAGAAAATGGTCGTCTCTATACATACCTGGAGCAAGAGGAATGAGGGGGATGGATGTGAAAAACAGAAAAAACTCAAACACAGAATCTACGTGCTTCGACCCACCCCGAATTAGAGAGAGCTGCTGCAAGCCTAGAAGAGGAACGAGGGAGAGGCACGAAGCAGACGCGCAGAGGCACGACATGAGATCTGCGAGAGGAGATAGGATTAGGTTTTATGTATATAATGGGTTCGGGTTGATCCAATGAATTGGATCAATTGACTCAAGGAGTATGTCTGTTAACACATCTATAGTGGGCCGCTATAGCACTGTTAGCGCCGCTATTAGCGCCTTAGAGGGACACCTGCTACATGACACCCGCTATAGCGATTTTCCATCCGCTATAACACAATAGCGCGCTATAGCGGCCGCTATAGCGTGCTATTGACTACTTAGCTCATACTTCACAATTTCGGGAACCCGAGGACATGCACTAACATCCTTCTTGGTTCCCGCAAGGTGATGTTTCATACGAGAAATACCACCATGTTTTATAACATTGCAAAACATGCACTTGTTTACAAGCCTATTGCCTTATACACAGGAGTGCAATATTTTCAAGCCAGATCGATTAGATCGGAAGCCATTAAGACAAGAATGAACAATCAATAAAAAAGAGGCTTTTTAGAGGTTAAGAATCACGGAATATGCAAAACCCCCAAATTTTTCATGTGAAAAATCGGGTAGAACGACAAAAGAAAGAGGTATGACATGGATTTGACAAAAATGCTAGAGAATGGGGAGTTGGATTGGGTGAAATACTTGAGAATCTTGTGAATAAACCACGAAATCAACAAGAACATGGTAAGAAGAGGATTTGGAAGCAAGAGAATGACGTGAAAAAGGGTTTGGGAAGAAACAGAAATGAAATCCGCAAGTTTCGGATTTCCAGAATTTATAACAGAAAAATTGGCATCGACTCGTACGATACGGGGCGTACAGTGCGATACACCCCTGTATCGTAGGATACGTCATGATAAATCACGATAAGCGATACGTGCCTCTGTATCGTGCCATATCTTCATACGATACACGATAAAAGCGTATCATATCGTATGATACAATACGATTTTTATAACATTGATTTTTGCAATCTAGTTTTTTATATCTTCCTATGAGAGTATCCTTTGGTTATCTTTCTACGTGTCCAAACCATCTTAAATAATTTTCTCTCATTTTATCTTCTATTGGTGCTACTCCCAATTGGTTTCTAATAACCTCATTATGTGTACGCTCTTTTCTTGTGTGACCACTCATCCATCTAACATCTTCATTTTTGCTACGAACATCTTTTGCACATGTTAAACATAGCAGGTCTAATTGCTTATCTATAATATTTACCTTTTAACTTTAATGGTATCTTCTTATGACATAGAATACTTGATGCCCCTCTCCATTTTAACCAACTGATATTAATCCTATGCGTAACATCTCGATCAATTTTTCCATTACTTGAAAAATTTACCCCAAGTATTTAAAACTTTTCTTGTGAGGGATGCAATGTGCGTCAATCTTAATTTCTATGTCCTCTGAAGTACCCAAATGATCAAACTTACGTTCCATATATTATGTCTTTGTTGTATTAAGTCGGAAGCCTTTACTTTCTAACGTTTCTCTTCACAGTTCCAATTTCCTATTAACTTTTTCCTTAGACTCATCCACTAATATAATGTCATCTACAAATAACATGCACACGGTGTTCTGCATAGTTAGTATAAATTCTCACCCAGCCACTGCTTGTTTTTAATTGGGGTTGAACACTACATTTCTGCATAACCCTTTTGGTAAGATAGAAATAAAGTAAAACCAGGAGTATCCTTAAGTCCTGCTCTTGGTTGGTTTCAAGGGCATGCCTGGCAAGTGTGTCCTTGTAGCAGGGTTAGTTGTTGAGGTATATTTATCTTTCTAGGTGATCTAATGCAATGGGTACTATGGTAGAGTCCCTATGTCATTATAAAATGTTATGTGTTACTGCTTCATTATTTAATCTATTCAGTTGTCGATTTCCAGTACCTAATTGACACAATTGTCCTGTTTGTTTACTGCACTTGTCAACTTGCTGTCCTGGTGGTTCATGATCATTCTTTATTTGGGTGCAAGTGTTTTTTTTGGTATAAGGTATTAAGGTGGTTCATGAAGATTACTGATACATACGTTCATTTATGGACATTAATACGTAAGGCCCACATATGTAGGTTATAGGGAAAATCATTGATGTGGTGACAACAGTCCTAGTAAAATGTATCAGGCTACTGTACATGCATTGTAAATCTAGGGAATCAAATATGAGGGTGTCCGGAAGCACCCATCATGATATTAGGGTCTCTGAGCTGATTATGTGTTGATCAAGTTCTCAAGTGTTAATTCTACCTAAAAGTACGTTCTGTCAGCTTAAGGAAATATGCACCAGCTCTTGCCTGATATTTGTGTTTAGGCATACAACTTGGCTTCTTCAACTTGATGTTAGATCACGTCATTAGTGAAACGGTTGTTTTAACTTTGTCTAGAATAAGGTTTATATTAGGAAGCTACCCTAGGCAACCTAGAAGGCTTAGGTGCTATGTTATCAATAGTGGTTAGCGGTTGACCATAATATAGCGGTAGTGGGGATATAGTGGATTTAGCGGTAAACTTTCATTTATGATTAAAAAATTATATATATATATATAATGGATTCTCTAATTTTTAAGAAATATAAAGAAACACATAAATATAATTCAAACTAAATAAACAATTCTAAGAAGACAAATAATAAATTTCATGAGGCGTATGCATGTTGAATAGTTAAACTTATATTAAAAAATAAAAACATAAATGTAATCAAGTTATTCTAAGCAGTGAACATAACAATTAAAAGAAACTAATGTATATTATACTTATCTCTTCAAGTATGGTTATTGGTGATTATGGTCCAATCTAATTTGAGCAATGGAACATGTTATGCTTACCTATAAAAAGAAAAGAATAATTTTAGGATAGAGAAATAAATGCTCTTAAAACATGAAAAAATCTTTAACATCAAAAAAAAAAATATAACACTCACCAAAAAAATCATAGGTTTAAGAACCAAAATATAACATCTACCAAATGAGAATACAACAACAACTAAGCCTTTGTTCTTTGTTTCTAGATGGGGTCAATTACATGGATTCTTTGTTTCTACATAGCCTATCATAATTTGTAGAATCCATGGTAAATAAGTTCGACAAAGTTTTACGCTGGCTGTCAGAAGCCTAACGCAACCCTCCTCTTTTATCCGGGCTTGGGACCATCCATGCAAGGGTGATCCCTTACATGAGTGGAGTTCTATCAAATGAGAATATTTATATTTTATAATACTTTTGAAGTAACAACTTTAACATGTATCAAATATAACTAACAAATAAAAAGTCCAAAACATAACATCCATCAAATGCGATTATAATATAAACTTAATTGTTTAAGATGAGACAAAAAGGCTATATATTTTATATTCCATAGAAAACTAATCAAGTTTATTTTTATATGAAGATCTTTGATCTTCTAGTTTCTTGGTTTTCCTCTAAATTAAGAGGCTAACAAATTAACAATTATTAATGGTACCTGATGTTGCTTGCTGAGATAGAGAGATACATGGTTATCGTTACCGGCAGAGGTGGTGTTCGTCACCGGCAGAGGGCATGCACGTGGGTGGTGGCCGTTAGAGAGTAGGCATGAGAGAGAGGGAGATGCACTAGATGAAACAAACAAAACTTAGGTTTTTATTTTATTTGGGTTGGGTCAATCTCATGAATATTGGATCGACCCGACCCAAATAAACTTGTATGCTAATACGGATATAGCATACCACTATAGCATTGTTAACGGCACAATTAGCACCCAAAAGGGTCGCCCGTTAACAACTCCCTGTTATAGCAGTCCACAAACTCTATCGTTGTCAAGCCCAGTGCACCTTGTCTGTTTCTTGCTTCTTGGTTTTCTTTTTGTGTTCTTTGTTACACACTTGTGTACATTCTTAATGTTTAGAATTATTGATATGGAGTAGCTTGCTTCCACGAGGAAAGCCCACTATCCTTTCCCACTTCATATTTTTCTCCTGGACATAGAAGCATGTTTTTCGGAGTGATGGAAGAATTGATGGAGATGTTATGCATAGAATTAATGCTGGTTGGTTAAAATGGAGAGGAGTATCAGATATTCTTCGAGATAAGAAGATACCATTAAAGTTAAAAGGTAAATATTATAGAGCAACAATTAGACCTGCCATGTTTTATGGTTATGAGTGTTGGGTTGGGCAGTTAATCATCAACATGTACAAAACATGTCTATGACAGAAATGAAGATGTTGAGATGGATGAGTAGTCACAAGAAAAGACCATATACATAATGAGGTTATTAGAAACAAATTAGGAGTGGCACCAATAAAGGATAAAATAAGAGAATATCGTTTAAGATGGTTTGGACATATAGCAAGAAGATCAAAAGAAGAATCTGTAAGAAGGCATGAAAAACTAAATTTGGAAAGTATTAAAAGAGGTAGAGGATGACCACAAAAGTGTTGGAAAGAAACAATATAGAATGATCTAGCTTATTGTGAGTTAACTGCTAACATGGCACATGCTAGGGCTCTGTGGAATCAAAGAATCCATGTAGCCGACCCCGTCTAGTATGGAAAAAGGCTTAGTTGTTGTTGTTGTTGTTATTGTACATAGTAGCATGTTTATCTTTTGTAGGGCCTGTGTTCTGTTTGTGTTTGTGTCGTGGCTTTGCTGCTTGTATCCATTCTTTTGTCCTGGTGACTTGCTTTAGATGGATTTATACGATTTGTGGAATACTGTTTATTTTATATTTTAATTATATTTTTATTCTTCTTTTCCATTTGAGGATCATTGTTCTGCTTAAATCCCACCTAGGCTCTGTTTAGACCTTCTAGCACATGGTAATGCCAGGTTATTTTATTAGTAACTTAACAATGTGAACATAAAATTAGTCGACATGGTCTAGAACTTAAACTTCAAATTTCTTTTATCCATGTAAGGGATCACCCTTGCATGGTCGGTCCCAAGCCCGGATAAAGGAGGAGGGTTGCGTTAGGCTTCCAATAACCAGTGTAAAACTTTGTCTATCTTGGATTCTACAACATGGCACGTGATAGAGCTTTGTGGAAACAAAGAATCCATGTAGCTGACCCCATCTAGTATGGGAAAAGGCTTAGTTGTTGTTGTACTGTCATACACGTAGGATTTTAATACACAATAAACACGAGAAGTTATGTTTGTTATGGCTTATTGAATTCCAACTTAGTACATCTTATAATTTTGATATTAATTTATGTGATATTTTGGTGTATTCCATTGCCAATTTTCATCTGGATCTTGTGGTCCACACACACACACACAGACTTATATACATTTGTATATGTAGAAATGTATATCTAAAGCATAAGAAAACATATGCCAACTTTGCCTATTGGTGGTTGGTCCAGACTAGGCTTGACTATGGATCTAGTTCAGCTTGTCAAACTTGTATTTTCTTGCTTTTACTTGCACCTACACATGGGAAATGTAAGTGAACCAAATCAGCAAAAAGGCAGCAATGGTTGAATTTTCACTCATGATGACATACTTAAGGGTACTTAACTTGATAGAGTTGAGTTGCATATGGATATGTCTAGCAAGCTTCCTTAAGTTTTACTGGATCAGTTAAATCATGAACTTGAATCTGTGCTCAACATCTCCCATTAATTTCTTACCGTGACATTCATCCCGTGATGGTGTCTGTAGTATCAATGGTACGAGAGACAAAGCCATCTGTCATGGATGACATTTATAGTATATATGTGTTGTTGCTGTTAATGAAAACTTCTAACAAAAGTATTCTACTTGTCCATAGGGCATGTGCTTATGTAGGCATGGCTTCAGCAGGGCCTGCTGCATCTATATTGCCATCTGATGCAGGTCAAAGTCTTTCTCCATCTATGCATTTTCCATCAGAAACTCAAATGCCTGTTTGCCTTAATTCAGCGCTTGTTGAAGATAGAAGTCCCATGGACACTGGTGGTAGTCGTGGAAATGATGATGATGAGAATTGCAACTCTAAATTGGAGGATTCTGAAGTCAGAATGGACCTTACAGATGATCTGTTGCATATGGTATGCTATTTCTTGTGTTAACCTCTTTTTTCGTACTTATACAGCTGAACTATTGAGACGTTATTCATGAATTAAAATGTTCATACATGGCAGGTGTTCTCGTTCCTAGACCACATTAATTTGTGCCGTGCTGCTAGGGTGTGCAGGCAATGGCGAGCAGCTAGTGCCCATGAAGATTTCTGGAGGCGTTTGAACTTTAAAGACATGAAGATCACACCATCTCAGTGTATACCTGTTTTCACTTTTCTTTATGAGCTGTAAAAATCTGGTAGCTGTTCGAGTTCTGCACCTTATCCTTTTCTGTACTAAATTCTGAAATCTTGTATTGACCCTTTACGTGGTAGATCAGATTGTTATTTATATTCATATCTGTGTGCAGTTGCAGATATGTGTAGTCGATACCTCAATGCGACTGAAGTAAACATCCTTGGTACTCCTAATGTAGATTTACTTGCTCAAAAAGCAGTAAATTCTCTCAGGTAGACTTCTTTCACATTTGCTATTATTTGCTTTCATGTTGTTTTATTCATCTTGTCTTGCACTTGGGGTTTTAGGCAGTGTTGATGACCTAGTCCTTCTCGTTTTACAGGAGTTTGGAGGTTCTCATTTTAGGCAGAGGAAACTTCAGTGATGCTTTCTTTCATTCTCTTGTTGCTTGTCCTCTTTTGACCATATTGGACATCACAGATTCCATTCTTGGAAATGGCATCCAAGAGATACCTGTTTGTCATGACAGGTTGCACCATCTTAGCATGACAAAATGTCGTGTTATCAGGATTTCAATAAGGTGCAAAGATTAGTATGTTAAAGTTCTTGAATGGCAGAGGATTTAATCTGGAACCCGTTATGTTATTCCTGTCCCTAAACCATCTCATATTGTAGGTGTCCTCAACTAGAAACTTTGTCCTTGAAGCGGACCAACATGACACATGCAATACTTGGTTGTCCTCAACTGAAAGAGTTGAATATAGCCTTCTGCAATAAACTTTCGGATGCTGGCGTGCGCTCAGTAGCTACATCTTGCCCATTACTAATGTCCCTTGATATGTCAAATTGCTCCGCAGTTACTGACGAAACATTGCGTGAAATTTCACTTACATGCCCAAATCTTTGTGTTCTCGATGCATCATATTGCCCTAATATCTCATTGGAGGTTAAGTTTTTTCGCTCTCCTTCCTTTTGTCTTTGTTGTAATGTGTATTTGCTGACACTCTATGCTGTGTTTTTGAAGTCTGTCAGACTACCACTACTAACAGATCTGAATCTGCGGAACTGTGATGGCATTAACTCTGCTTCCATGACAGCTTTGTCTTACTGCTATATGCTAGAGGTCTGTGTTTGCTGGACACATTTTCTTTCGTCATATCATGTTAATGGTTTATTTTGCGCTTGGCCTGTGTCTTGTTCAATGTTTTCACTGGTAGTTGGAAAAATTTTCAGGCATTGCAGCTTGACTGCTGCTCTTTATTGACATCTGTTAATTTAGACTTGCCACGTCTACGCAGCATCACTCTTGTCCATTGCCGCAAGTATGCCACTAGTTTTGTGTGTGTATATGTTTGTGCGTGTGTGTGTGTAAGCTTAATAACATCTGACTTATCTGTTTATTTGTAGGTTTGTTGATTTGAACCTGCAGTGTCATTCCCTTTCATCCATCACAGTGTCCAACTGTCCTGTACTTAATCGGATCAATATCACCTCAAATGCACTTGAGGTTGGGTTTCAATAAATAATGTCATTGTAAGTTATTTTACCTTGTTGATTACCAATGGTCTGACAACTCAGTATATCCCTTGCAGAAATTGGTATTACAAAAGCAGGAGAGTCTAGTCTCGGTTCATTTGCAATGTAAAGTATTGCAGGAGGTGGACCTTAGCGAGTGTGAGTCCTTGAGGAATTCTATTTGTGATGTTTTCTCTGATGGTGGAGAATGTCCAATGCTTAAATCCTTGGTTCTTGATAGCTGTGAGGTATACATTATAATTTACTAGTTTGAGTTATGTACAATTGCCTTTTTCTCTTGATGCTTTTTTCATGCATTAGAGAATAATTAACTACTGCGTGGCAAAATCTGGCATAGTATTCTTTTTTAGTTTACTTTGGGTTTGAAACAAGACAGAGCTGGCCTATGTACTGCCATCAACCAAAATTCTTCTCTTTACCGCTTAAAAGAAAAACAAAGGTTCCAGTTGTTTATTCTAGATCTGAACATCCATGGTCAAGAATTGTCATATAGTTCTGTTTCTTATTCTAGGAGGTCAGGGGAAATCGATGAGAAATATTTAAAGCTCCTGAAAGTTATGGTTGAACTAGCATAATCTCTAGGTACTTCCTCTAAATAGACAAAATGCACAGCCAATTTTTTAGCAAATACTCCTCAAGTGTGTGGATATAAAGATGTGTTTGTACTTGAGATGGAGCGGTGAATGCAGAGGCTTGCTTGCAAAAGCAAAAGTATGTTGTTTTATCTCCCAGCAGGTTATCATATCAAAATGACATCTTTTATATGCTTTTATGTATTCCGATATTTGTTTTCTAGTTTGACTGTGTATATCGCACTTGCACACATGTATGGATGCACTTATAGACAGGCAAGCGCAGATACATGCACAGACCTATCCATGCAGTTGCATCCAAGCACAGTCAGACAGACAATGACATACTTTTCTATACTATTTTTCTTTTTTGTTGTCTACAATTGCCTCAATGGTTGTTGAGGTAGTTTATGCTCAATAGGTTATGATTATTATAGCACTAACAATCTTGTACTCTATCAGTTAATTTCCTGTATGTATTCTGTAACTGATTAGTGACCATAAGTGCCCTGTATTAAGATACTGATTTGTGTAATTCTTCGGTTGGTTGTTATTTTCGACTAGGAGAAGTTTCTAGTCCGTACCATGGAGACCTTTTGTGAATAAAATACTCGTTATCTTATGCAGAGCTTGACAAAGGTGGAGCTCAGGAGCTCTTCATTAGTTAGCCTTTCACTAATTAGCTGTCGTGGTATGAAAGACCTTGAACTTGGCTGCCCGAATCTTCAGCAGGTCTTTTTGGACGGTTGTGATCATCTTGAGGACGCATCGTTCTGCCCTGTAAGCAATTTTTTTTAGTGTAATTCTTAACAGTTGGGAGTCCTTTCTTCTCTTGATAAGGATGAGTTAATTGCTTAATTTATTGTGGTTATAACAAATTAAAAGATTTCTTTCACAAAAATAGAAAGGCTTGCGATATTTAATATTGGTAAATGATCTTCTAATCTCTTAATTTCCTCTTATGCTGTAATGCATTATGGTGGTAACTTTTACCATATTTACCTATAAGTTTAGGAGGACCAACTATGGCTGTTAACGACAGTACCTTGTACTGTTTGTAATAATCATCATAATGAAATAAGAAAGGCTTGTGATATTTAATATTGGTAAATGATCTTCTAATCTCTTAATTTCCACTTATGCTGTAATGCATTATGGTGGTAACTTTTACCATATTTACCTATAAGTTTAGGAAGATCAACTATGGCTGTTAACAACAGTACCTTGTACTGTTTGTAATAATCATCATAACGAAATATGTGTACATCATAAGAATTCTTTGAGGTGCATCCTCAATATATTTTTGTTATATATTTTTAATGGAAATTGCACATTAAGACTTCACCAGTTGAAATTCTTTGTAGTTATCTTGTGTCATGCGTTTGATCATTTCAAGTAAAGCATCTGTCCCTGTTTTAGTGACCGATACATGCAGTATTCAATGTGTAGTGTGATAATCATGAACACTGTAGTCAAATCTAAGATTGTTTATAGTACAGGATCCCCAATGATTACTTGACAAATGCTCCTTGTATAACTTTGATTTCACGTCTTATGATCATCATGTACGATATAGCTGAATTTAGGTAATTTTACAGCAGTCCATTGATTACTTGACAAATGCTCCTTGCAAGTTGTAAAATTATGATCAGCAGCAACAACAACAACAACAACAACAACTAAGCCTTTTCCCATACTAAACGGGGTCGGCTACATGGATTCCTTGTTTCCACAAAGCCCTATCATGTGCCATGTTAGCAGTTAACTCACAATAAGCTAGATCATTCTATATTGTTTCTTTCCAACACTTTTGTGGTCGTCCTCTACCTCTTTTAATACTTTCAAAATCTAGTTTTTCATACTTCTTACATGTGCTTCTTTTGATATTCTTTCTATATGTCTAAACCACCACGATATTCTCTCATTTTATCCTCTATTGGTGCCACACATAATTTATTTCTAATAACCTCATTATGTATACGGTCTTTTCTTGTATGACCACTCATCTATCTCAACATCTTCATTTCTGTCACAGACATCTTTTGTACATGTTGATGATTAAGATCAAACCTACATTTCATATATTCTGTCTTTGTTCTACTAAGTCGGAAGCCTTTACTTTCTAATGTTTCTCTCCATAGTTCCAATTTTCTATTAACCTTTTCCTTAGACTCCTCCACTAACACAATGTCATATGCAAATAACATACCCCAAGGTACTTCATCTTGAATATGTTTTGTTAATTCATCAATCACCATTATAAATAAGTATGAACTTAAAGTTGATCCTTGATGTAACCCAATATTAACTTCAAAGAAGTTTGTCATTCCTTCATGAGTCCTCACACATGTTTTTGCACCATCGTACATGTCTCTTAAAATTATGATCAGCATAGACATATATTACAAAGTTACAACTTAAATTGAGGTTGACCATAGGACGGTGAAAAAGGCGATACTTCAATTGTTTCCATACACATACTCCTCATAAGTTATACAATTATGATCATTGTGTGCGGATAGTTGAATATGTGGGAAGTGGATATCTCAATGTGTACTGGACCACATATTATAAGGTTCCAATATGCATACATTGTATCATATCATGTGATATGACATGATACTCTATTGATAACATCAATACTTGTATGGTAGGATATATAATATTTATGATACACACCATATTGTACAATATGGTGTGATGGAAGCCAATATATGGGTGTGAACACCAAAAAAAATTTCAAGACTTTTTTAGAATTTCTTTCTTTTCAAGAAAAATTGTGGTTCCGGGTCTTTTAAGGTTTTTTCAATAAAGACACTTTAAAAAAACCTATTTCCATGCCAAAATTTTGTAGAAACTTCAAAATAAGGGTACTTTGAACCCAAAAAAAAAATCAAATTTTGACATAAATAAAGAAAATGACCACTCTGCCCTCAAGGCCAAATAAGTAAGAATTTTCTATTTCAAATGATTTTCTTCAAAGAAAGAATTGAAAAGGCTAAAATGAGACAATGTGAACCAAACTCGCAAAATGTTTGCAAAGTGACCCTTTTATAAACTTACAAAAACATTTGAAATTCAAAAAGATAAAATAAACAAACAAGTTCAAAACATGACAGACTCATATCAAGTACAGTCCTACACCAAGAGACCCTACACCCATTCAAGGGTTAAAGCGGTTCGAGACCCTATACCCATCGAAGGATTAAAGCTGCCCGAAAGGTGGATGCCTAACTCACAGAGCGAAAGAAGGAAGGTCAGTCACGCAAACAACCCGGATAAAGAGGAGCAGGATCTCATGAGGTTCACCAGATCATCATCAAGCCCAAATCAAATTCAAATTCAAGATGGGCTGAGCGAGCACAAACCAAATTCAATATGGGCTCCACATGAGGCAAGCCCAAACCAAATTGAAGATGGGCCTCATATAAGGCGAGCCCAAATCAAATTCAATATGGGCTGCACATGAGGTGAGTCCAAACCAGCTATACATGATTGAGCCCAAGGAACCACCGACCAAGAGAGGCTCGCTCAAGAAACCCGGCCAGGTTTTCCCCTTTTCTCCAATTTTCCAATTCGATTCGATTGTAATCCTTTGGACCCCTCTTCTCTAATCTCTTGTAATTCTCAAGTGCTCAAATGTCTGCAAAAGGCTATTGGTAAGAAGACCTATCATTTGTTTAATATTCAATTCCTTTTACCTCAATATTAGTTGTATCTTATACTTCCTCATCTTTTCTATACTTAAGTATATTATCATCTCTTTTGCCCTTTCTTGATTGCTGTGATTGCCTCCAAATTAATTCAAGAAGCTATAAGAGGGACATTAGAAACCACGTTTTACCTGCAATGATATGAGTAGGTAAATCACTCTTATGGTGGATTAAATATCCACAAGTTTGTGTAAGGGAGAGCACTGGGATATGATCGCATATATTTTCTAAGAGAACTATCCTCCTTGAGAGAGATGCTTCGGAGATTTACATGGAGATGAGTTTCTTCCCAAACGAACACAAGTTCTCAATTAAATTTCTTTGGATGATCACTAAAACTTTAAGGATCAAATCAGATAAATCATTAGCATTTACAAAGAAAACTTTGCAAATTTCAGCATCCTACAAAAGTTGTGTCTGATCCTCGAATTTTTCAGCCCTCATATCTTAGATGAAATATTCTGAAACTTGGTCCAGAGATTGTATACATGCTGGTTAACACCCAGTAAAATTTTCAAGAATTTTGGACATGGGTAAGGTCGAGTAAAAAAATCATCAAAAATTGAACTCAACCCAAAACAAAATCTGTGTGTGCTAAAATTTCTACAACAGACCTTTAGTAAAACCTTCGTAACTCTATGAAAATGGTTTCGTTGGAAAGTTGACATCCATAACTTTTCAACTTGACTGATTTCATAAAAATCAGAGTCCTACATGTAGAGATAAAGGCGTTTTACTGATCCTCTGTTTCTCAGCCTCGGTTAGGCATCTTCTCGAATTTAATTCTTATCATCCAAGGAACCAAAAATATAATTAAAAATTGCCAATAAAACTTCATACCTAGGTCTTAGGTAAAATTTTCAAGATTTTTGGATCCTTCTAAAACCACAAAAAAATTGAAAAACTACTCCGCTGGAAAACAAAAGAGATTATATTTTACAGAACACAAACCAGTTTTGCCAAGTGATGATATCTTGTTTTGGAAAAATAGTTTTGGTTGAAAATTGTTTTGAAAAACCTTGGATCATAAATCACTCTTCCTAATCATCTAGGCTGACCCTTGAGTGCCGGTTTAAGAAGGCCTACAATGATAAGAATCTACTTGTCCACAATCGTGCACAATTTTTGCAAACGAAGTTTTAAGTCGATCCATCACCCAAAAATTTTGTTTACAATGGGCAAAAACAATTTTGGTACCTTATTTACTCCAGGTAGTAACATGTGATAGGGTCATATTGTATCATATCATTATGGAATTATACAATACAATAAACCATTTACCGTTGGCATATCTTAGAACATGAGTGTTAAATAATCTTGAACTAATGTAATTTCAATGTCTTTCATTTTCTAAGGATAAACCAAAATGTACTTATTTGGACCTAATACTGGATGTTGTCTCTCTTTAATTTCTAACACATGTTATTATCTGAATGAGTACTTAGTGTTGATTAGTATTTATTATCTGAATGAGTATTTAGTGTTGATTAGTATAAAATCCCAGTTTCTACACGTGGGTGTGTAATTAACAGGCTTCTTTGTTCTGTTTTACTACTTTGAATTTGTAGGTTGGTCTCAGGTCGCTTAATCTTGGTATATGTCCCAAATTAAATTCGCTTCATCTTGAAGCACCACAAATGACAATATTGGAACTGAAGGGATGTGGTGTGCTATCTCAAGCAACAATAAATTGTCCGCAATTGATATCCCTTGATGCATCATTTTGCAGGTAGTCTTAGGCAGTACCTTCCGGTTCCCTTCTGCTGTTTTGTTATCGTTCGTCCTTTGTTCTTTTATGTGGAATAATATTTGACATATCTTCTTATGCAGCCAATTACAGGATGATTGTCTATCTGCTACAGCTTCTTCCTGTCCATATATTGAGTCCTTGATTTTGATGTCCTGTCCATCTGTTGGTCCCAAAGGGTTGTCCTCATTGTGCCGGCTTCCAAATTTGAGCGTACTGGACTTATCATATACATTTTTGGTGAACCTGCAACCTGTTTTTGAGACTTGTACACAACTTAAGGTAACTAGCTTATAATGTTTAGCCCGATGTATGTGGTTAGAGATCAGTGTGATTTTTATGTGTCAAACTTTACCAGCTTTTACTTTTGGCTTGTATACCTGGAAGGAGTTTCAGATAGCGGATTGTGTCACAATGATCAATGGTTTTCTGATGTTGATCTTTAGTAATCTATACTATATTCTTATTGATTATCATCCATCACTTGTGCTAATGTAATAATATGAAACTTCTGCTGAGAAATTCTTTGTTGTTGTGATTGTTGGAGTGAAATTATTTGATTATATATGCGTGCCTGTGTGTGGATGCATGCGTGCCTGTGTGAGTACATACATACATATATACATAATATCAAGATTTGGTTGTATGTCATTGTCACTGTAAATCAACAACTACAACTAAGCCCTTTTCCATACTAGATGGAGTTAGCTACATGAATTCTTTGTTTCCATAGAGCTCGATCATGTGCCATGCTTACAGTTAACCTAAACTAAATCATTCTTTATTGTTTTCTTCCAATACTTTTGTGGTCTTCTTCTTCCTCTTTTAACATTTTCACAATCTAGTTTCTCATCCCTTTTTACTGAAACTTATTTTGGTCGTCTTTCTACGTGTTCAAACCATCTTAAATGATTTTTTCTCATTTTGTCATCTATTGGTGTCACTCTCAATTTGTTTCTAATAACCTCATTTGTAATACTATTTCAGCATCTTCATTTCTGCCACACATCTTTTGTACATATTGATATGAAACTGCCCAACACTCGTAACCATAAAACATAGCTGGTCGAATTGCTATTCCATAATATTTACCTTCCAACTTTAATGGTATCTTCTTGTCATATAAAATATCTTATGCACCTCTCGATTTTAACCAACCTACACTAATTCTGTGAGTAACATTTTTATTGATTTTTCCATCACTCTGAAAAACTGATCTTAGGTATTTAAAACTTAAACTACCTTACAAGGATACAATATGTGCCAATCTTAATTTCTATATTTGAAGTAGCGAAATAATCAAACTTACATTCCATATATTTTGTCTTTCTTCTATTAAGTCAAAAGCCTTTACATTCTAATGTTTCTCTCTATAGTTCCAATTTCTTATAACTTTGTCATTGTAAATAAATTTCGAAATATCATGTGATTTTCAGTTCTGCTTCATTTGTGCCAAGTTCACATGAACGAATACATGCATGCTGATTTGGTTATGAGTTTCTTCCTTGAAGTACATGCAAACATGTTTTTTATTGCTGTAACAGGAGGGTCTAAAAAATACTTGTTTATATTTAGAGGAACTTAATTCTTGGTTGTTGCTGAAGGTCCTGAAGTTGCAAGCATGCAAATATCTTGTGAACTCCTCACTGGATTCGCTGCATAAAGATGGTGCTCTTCCAACACTTCGTGAGCTTGATTTGTCTTATGGGACACTTTGCCAGTCTGCCATTGAAGAGCTTCTGGCCTCTTGTACCCATCTTACACATGTGAGCTTAAATGGTTGTGCTAGCATGCATGATCTGGATTGGAGCACTGGTGATGACCAATCTTTCGAGTTTACAAGTACCGACGAATCATTCCAACTGCTCCCTGATTTGGGGGAGGACAGTAAGGTCATTGATGAGCCAGTGCGTTTGCTTCAGAATCTTAATTGTGTTGGGTGCCCAAACATTAAAAAAGTTGTCATCCCTAGATCTGCTAGCTGCGTACATTTGTTATCATTGAACCTGTCTCTGTCTACTAATCTGAAGGAAGTCAAATTATCATGTTCCAACTTATGTTTCTTGAATTTGAGGTTAGTCTATTCTTTCTGTACTGTATAGGAGATCTAATAGTTGAAATAAAGATTGTCATGTTTCAATTGATCTTAATTTCGTTCCATTTGTTTTTCGGTTCAGCAATTGCTGCTCATTGGAGATTCTCAGTCTCGATTGCCCAAGGTTGACGAGCCTTTTGCTTCAGGTTGGTGAACTCCACATATTGTTGAACACTTGTTTAGTAAGTATAATTAAGACAGTTGCGTATGTGCAGCATGGGTAGTAGTTAACAGATGGTCTACCAAAATATTCATCATCTATCATGTCTTGCTCGACATTCTAACATACAAATGCTTTTTTTTAATCTTGAAAACATTTCATTGATGGTCCAAATATCTCAATATCTATCAAACAGTTTTCTAATACTTGTATTCTTCGGTTTTGGATGCTGATCTGCAGTCTTCTGGGATTGAGGAACAAGTTTTGGAAGATGCAATATCACACTGCAATATGCTAGAAACGCTGGATATACGGTTTTGCTCGAAGGTAATAGTTCTGTGTTACTTGGTATAAGTGCTTTCCAGCACCAATGCCTCGGATCTCATCCGAATTTCGATGCTAATTGTTCTTGGCCGAGAAGCTGACTGTTTGACGTCCTAGGGAGTTCTTGTATTTGTGACCTTTAGCTGAACCCACCTAGAGGGGAAAAAATCTTGGGTAACGTTAAGGTTAGGGTTTGCAAATAAAGCCAACAAATGCTAGGTGCACTTGGAAATCTTCAAAATCAGAGTATGAAATAACTTTTTCATTGGGAAATGAAAACATAATTGAGCTAATAGAGTTTCACAAGTAATTGAAAATCTCATGTTTGCTATGGAACTCCTAATCGGTTGCCATTTCTCTTGAGAAACCAAGTACTATTATTGTCTGAATATCAGAGAAAAATAGACAAGCCAAACTCCTAATCGGTTGCTTGTAACATCTTGAAGGAAGATAGAATTTTTCTGTTTTTTTCTCATGATAATATTGGGAGACTTGTCAAATTAAAAGCAAATGAATAAGCATTTTAATAAGTTTTTTCAATAATTTTGTTCCTGTTTAAATATCGTCCAAGTTGGTCTTTATATGCTCACAGGATAAACATTACCACTACCTGTTATTTCTTTCCCTTTTCTTCATTTTCTACATCTATCTTTTTAAAGTATCCAAGATTTTCTCCGGAAAGTTCACTTCTTAAAATGTCTTCAAAGAACAACCTTTCTGAGAAAATGCAGACAACGAGAATGGTGACCATCCTTTAAGTCTATATTCAGAAGGAAAACAAACTGCCTTTGCAGAAACTTATTCTACGCATGACTTTTTCAGTTGGTGTAGATGGATTTCTGATTGTGTTATAGATATAATCGCTATTTTCTCTCTCTCTCTCTCTCTCTCTCTCTATCTATCTATCTATCTATATGTATATATATTGTGGTTGTGTAGATCTCCTGATAACACATCCTTTGTTCTGATCTTGCGGTTACTAATATTTCTTGCAGATAACTGGAGTAGGAAATCTTCGATTAGCTCGCCCCAGTCTGAAGCGGCTTTTCAGCAGCTTGTGGACATGACATAACACAACTCGTCAACTCCAAAAAGAAAAACAAATTTCTGCTACCTAAAGATGATATATTTTAGTTTCTTGGTTCCTTGACCGAGTGAAGGTTTTCTTTGAGGCGCTGAAGTGTCCCTCACTGTAAATATTATTTTAATAACGTTGTCATCCATCCCAACTTTTCTTCTAGTTGGGCTGACTAGTTGTATATTTTGCTTATCATTTATATATTTGGGTTCCATGTGTCTCAGACACTAAATGAGTTATTCTTCAAAAGTAAACGTTACCCTCTTAGAGCGAGATTATCCAGGCACCAGTACACACGTTGGTGTGGTGATCCCTTGTGGACTTGTTTTTTGACTTATTGGCATGGACGCCTTTGTTTGAAGTTGAGTTTCGTATATATTAACTATTTCTTGTAAAGGGTATATATAGACTTCTTAAAGGTCGTACTGTATGTAAACTATTGTTAGCACAAAACTTTTTAATTGTTTTCTACCAACTGATAGCAGCTCATCTCCATGAACCTAATCAAGCCAATGGCAACTATATGGGTTTCATGATCTTTTTCAAGCAGGCACGTGAGGCCCATTTGAAAGGTAATGACAGTTCACATCTACCTAATTAATTGCATGGCCGCTTACTTAGTGTGACAAAATACACGGTTTGTGCCTTTAAAAATATGGTTTCTGCACCCAGAGCATTAGCTCAATGGCAGGGTGCTCTAGCGCCATTGCTGCGGGTGCAGAGTTCGACTCCGTATGTGTCGGTTTGTGTTAAGCTTCGGCCTCCTCTTATAACCATTAAAAAAATGGTTTTAAAAAAGAACTTGTTCCCCCTAAGCAAGGTCTCAAGTTCGAATCCTGTGGACGGAGAAAACCAGTTGTTAGAGCTTTACTTGCCCTCATAGTTGGCCGACCAACTTGAACCGAGTTAATCGGAGTCCTCCATCTTTTGGATACTCGAGTTTTAAAAAAGAACTTAGCATGGGATAAGGCTTGGTTTTGGTTCTAGATCTTTTCATCCGTTCAACCTTTACTTTTCTGTTGGTTGTCTCGCAATTTAGGATGGTTAAACTTTTATCAACTCCATTATTTGTCTGATCTGATGGTTAAGTCTAACCAATCCCTATGAACAAGTTAATGGATCGAATGTCTTTCAAAAACAAAAAGTTAAAGTATTGGTGAAGTTGACACTGGTGGAAAAATGGAAATTCAGTATGACAAGGACACCCAAACTGAAGCAAAACCGTGAGCGTCGAAGGTGAAGAGAGCTCCCTAATATGGTTGGGAGGGCAGGGGGAACACCTTGGCGAGTTTGGTTGATTGATTTCCATTGAGGGCGGCAGTGAAGTGTGCTAAAGTAGTGCAAGGGTGGTGGATTAGATGACAACTGGGCGAGGGCGTGATTTCGATAAAATTTTGGGGTTTGGGTTAATTTGGTAAAGAATCTCTGTTGATAAAACTCAAGTGACAGCGCTTGGAGCATTAACTCACCTGACGGGCGCTCGACTCACAAGATGCAGGTTCTGAGTTCAATTCCCAGGGAATGCACACTTGGGTTCGGTCACCCTGTTGCAAACAAAAGAAAAAGAAAAAGGGAAGCTGAAAATCACAGAACACAGAATTGCTATCCCTTTTCTAAGCCCAGTTCTCACCCATGCTTAAGCATTTGCTATTGAATTATCGAAATGAGTCGCTGGGTTTGGCCTAGGGATTGAAATTACAGTTCTCAGAGTTGCAGAAGAGCTATAAGGTTACTTTGGTTCGAACAGGACGAAGAATGACTTCTCATATATAATCACCTCTTTTCGGATATGACATGGAAAAAATGCACCCTGGGTCGGGAACCACTTTTTTGGCAGTCCAGCAACACAAACCCGACGTTCAACCGCTCTCCTGGTGAGCCTCATATTTGGTGTCACAGTTGAATCACATTAGCATTTTGAGATACGCCTGCATCCTGTTGCTGAGGAGTCTGCAGAATTGTTACAGTAGAAGAATAGCTGTCACCATAAGAGGTGAGACAAATGGATAAGTATGGTCTGGCGCAATGATTCAGTGAAAACCAGTTCTCCGATCAACAGTCTGTATAGTGAGTGATTCACCTATAGAATGCTAGTGCACCGTTATAAGGGTTTGCTTGATGCAAGTGCTTTTGATCTTTGGGAGTGCTAGTTCTCTCCTGATTGGAAGGCCACATACATCATATCGACTTATTGCAGACCTGGTGTTCTTGGTGTCAGGCATTTCCAAAATCGCAATAGCATGATTAATCATTAAAAGTTAGTGTTTGACCACTACATTAAAGTATCAGGAATCAAATTTAGCGAGATGTGTGTGTGTGTGTTTGCCTGCACGCTTTTGTGCATGCCTTGTATGTGAAAACCAAGCTTCTTGTTTCAGTGTAGGGGTCAATAATGTCATAGGGACATAAGCATCTCATTGAGTTAAAAGGAACACCTAGACACACCCATACCCACAAAGATAGGATATGTGTGTATGTGTGTGCATGCATTTATGTGTGAAAGCCAAGCTTCTTGTTTCATTGTATGGACAACAATGTCATAAGGACACTAGCATCTCACGGGTTAAAGGGAACAATTATTCACACCCACACCCAAACACATGCAATCTGTGTTTGCATGCATGTGTGTGTCACTTAAAGCTTCTTGTTTCGACGTAGGGACTGCGCCAATGTCATAGGGATTACGCCTGGGCATCTTGTGGGCTTAACAAATTAAAGGGAACTCCCAGACACACCTACACAAGTCAATCTAGTTGTGTGTACGCACAAGCGTGCCTGCGTCCGTTTGTATCACCCTTTTGTTTCTTTGAATATTTTGGTCTTGATTTTTGGCCAGACTCGTATAAATCTGATTTGAAATGTATTTGGTCCATTGTTGCAGACCCATTCCCATCCAAGCAATTAGGTAACTATTTTAATGTATATTCATGTTTTTCCTTCATATGTTCATTTTGCATCCTGAAATCTATGGTTCCGTTCTCTGGTTATCTCATCCAGTAACCTTTCGGCCAGTTTATATTTTGGGTTCTTAATGGAGAATACTGGTAACTGAAAATGGTGAGGTTTCCTCACCGTGTTAATGATGAAAACTCCAAGAAGAAAGACAAACATGCAACAGGACAGACAATTTCCTGATTTTGCAATTAAACACTGGGCACGACTATTCGAACGTGGAGGGGTCGGGAAAAATCGGTGCCTGATTTGATGCCTAATTGTTCATGATACAAAAAACAGCCTGCAGTAAGTGAAGGCTATAACGTTACTTCTCATAACATTTAAAGGAAAAAAGAGGAAAGGAGAATTACAGAATTCTCTTCTTAAGTATGGCCTTGCAGGAGATTAGGAAAGATGAACTCCAAGTTGATGAAGGTCTCACCTTGACTACCAATCAGGCAAGGACCATTGATGAAGTCATGAGAGAGATTATACCGAAACCCATGTCCCAACATGTCATGAAAATGCCATCGATGAGATTATAAATGCCGCGCATATCGAACTCATGGCCTTCAACTTGTGAGTCGACTCCCTAGCCAGGTTAGGTATTGCTCTTTGTGCATGAATGCAATGCATTTTCGTTTTAGATCGTGATCTCACATATCACCTGATCCAACTTAATATACTACTACTACAACTAAGCCTTTTCCTATACTAGATGGGTCAGCTACATAGATTCTTTGTTTTTTTTGTAGAATCCATGTTAAGTCCGACAAAGTTTTACGCTGGTTGTCGGAAGCCTAACACAACCCTCCTCCTTTTTCCGGACGGAGTTACCTCATCCAACTTAATGACAAGCGGAGTTACCTGATCCAACTTAATGACATGACAAAATGTATCATCCTGTCTCCTCTCTAAGGATTTTCTAAGCACAAATTTAATAGAATGTTCAGCACAAAATCAATGTCTGTCCTGACATAGAGCTCCTTTGATGTGCCAAACTCGAAAGGTATCACAAGTTTGATTGGTGCTTCACATGGACACACGTTACGTTTGGAAATTCCATACAAGCCTCTCATTTTTAATCATTCCTTCTACTCTTTTGAAGTAAAAACAGGCATATTGTGACCTGAAATCACTACGTTCATAACCGCAAGGACACTGCAATTATGTGACCAAAACAAACGTAACTTCAGATATCTTCATCTTTCATCCTGTTCAATCTTTTGTTAGTCTCTTTAAACGACCGGCCCTTCAAACAGCAGCGCACGAAATAGGTTGAGCATAGTTTGTTCTTTTTCTTGGGATCAAAAGATGGAGTCCAAGTAGGTCCGTTGTTGTATTATGGTTATTGGCGGAAGCTTGAACCATTACTGTTCATCTTCAATCTCCATGACTCATTTCTGCTCAACCGAAAGGAAATATCCAATCCACCAAACTGATAGCCAAAGCTAAGCGCATCACACATATATTCAGAAATAATAGATCCTTTTTGAGAGATGAAACAAATGAAGAACAAAAAATGAAAAAGTGTGGATTTTCGTTGGCGAACTTCTGTATGCTCATGGCAAAGCAGTATGAGACAGGCACGCACATTTGCTTCCGGCAAAGGTGTGATGGCCAACTACAACAACAACAACAACAACAAAGCCTTTTCCCATACTAGACGGGGCTGGCTATGTGAATTCTTTGTTTCCACAGATCCCTATCGTGTGCCATGTTAGCACTTAACTCCCAATAAGCTAGATCATTCTTTATTTTTCTTTCCAACACTTTTGTGGCCGTCCTCTACCTCTTTTAATACTTTCCAAATTTAGTTTTTCTAACCTCCTTACAGGTTCTTCTTTTGATCTTCTTTCTATATGTCCAAACCATATTAAATGATGTTCTCTCATTTTATCCTCTATTGGTGCCACTCCTAATTTGTTTCTAATAACCTCATTATGTATACGGTCTTTTCTTGTATGACCACTCATCCATCTCAACATCTTCATTTCTGTCACAGACATCTTTTGTACATGTTGATGATTAACTGCCCAACACTTAGAACCATAAAACATGGCAGGCCTAATTGCTACTCTATAATATTTACCTTTTAATTTTAATGGTATCTTCTTATCACAAAGAATACCTGATGCTCCTCTCCATTTTAACCAACCAGCATTAATTCTATGTGTAACATCTCCATCAATTCTTCCATCACTCTGAAAAATTGATCCTAGGTATTTAAAACTTTCCTTTTGGGGAATGCAATGTGTGCCAATTTTAATTTCTATATCCTCTGAAGTAACCAAATGATCAAACTTACATTCCATATATTCTGTCTTTGTTCTACTAAGTCGGAGGCCTTTGCTTTCTAATGTTTCTCTCCATAGTTCCAATTTTCTATTAACTTTTTCCTTAGACTCCTCCACTAATACAATGTCATCTGTAAATAATATACACCAAGGTACTTCATCTTGAATATGTTTTGTTAACTCATCCATCACCATTATAAATAAGTATGGAGTTAAAGTTGATCCTTGATGTAACCCAATATTAACTTTAAAGAAGTCTGTCGTTCCTTCACGAGTCCTCACACATGTTTTTGCACCATCATACATGTCTCTTATAAGGTTAATACATGTCAGTGGGATACCTCTTTTTTCCAAAGTTCTCCAAAGAACCTCTCTTGGTACCCTATCATAAGCTTTTTCTAGATCAATAAATATCATGTGAAGGTCTTTCTTTTTTGCACTAAAATGTTTCATAAGACATCTCAAAAGGTGAATCGCTTCAATAGTAGATCTGCCTGGCATGAATCCAAATTGGTTCTCTATTGTACTTGATACTTGTCTTAACCTACGTTCGATAATTCTTTCCCATAATTTCATAGTATGACTCATTAACTTGATACCTCGATAATTCACACAATTTTGAATGTCTCCCTTGTTCTTATATATGTGTATAAGTGTACTTGCTCTCCATTCCTCGGGCATCTTTTGGTTTTTCCATATTTCATTAAATAGTCTTGTGAGCAAAGTGATTCCTATTTCTCCTAGTATTTTCCAAACTTCTATAGGAATATTATCTGGCCGATTTACCACCCTTCATATGTTTAAGAGCCTCTTTGACTTCATTCTTTTGAATACGTCGGTAGAAATTATGGTTTATATACTTTTCTGACTTGGCTAAATCTCCTAAACTAATACTAACATCTTTATTTTCATTAAAAAGATTATAAAAATAGTTTTTCCATCTATTTCTTATATCATCATTTGCCACTAAAATTTTTTCATCCTCGTCTTTTATGCATCTAACATAATTAAGATCTTTAGTTTTCTTATCTCTAGCCCTAGCTATCCTAAAAATATCTCTTTCACCCTCTTTTGAGTTGAGTTTTTTATATAAGTCCTCCCAAATCTTAGCTTTTGCTTCACTAACGGCCTTTTTCGCTTCCTTATTTGCTTTCTTATAAGCTTCTAAAGTTTCACTAGTTTTCTTAGTATAATGTAATTTGTAACATGCCCTCTTTGCCTTGATTTTATTTTGTACTACTTCACTCCACCACCAAGCTTCTTTTTGTGCCGATACACCTCCCTTAGATACCCCTAACACATCTTTCGCCACTTTCCTAATATGTATAGCCATATTGTTCCACATATCACAAGGTGTGCCAACATAATTCCAAACATCTCCTTGAAGGACTTTCTGTTTAAATATATCTTCTTTCTCGCTTTTGAGGTTCCACCATTTAGTCTGAATAGCTCGATGCACTCTTTTCTTCTTTGTCCATTTTTTTATTTGTAAATCCATAACTAAAAGTCGATGTTGGGTGGTTAAGCTTTCTCTTGAAATTACCTTACAATCTTTACAACATGCTCTATCTTTTTTTCTACAAATAAAGTAATCAATTTGTGTTTGTGATAAGCCACTCTTATAAGTAATTAAATATTCATCTCGTTTTTTGAAGATTGTATTGACTATAAAGAGATCAAATGCCATAGCAAAATTTAAAATCTCCCTATCTTCCTTGTTTATATCCCCAAAACCAAAGTTTCCATGAATCCCTTGATATCCTAATACCTCTTTACCGACATGTCCATTCAAATCTCCTCCTAAACAAATCATCTCCCTTTGTGGAATCTTTTGAAATACCTTATCTAACTCTTCCCAAAAAACTGTCTTTATACCATCTTCTAGTCCTACTTGAGGTGCGTAAGCACAAACTATATTCAAAACCTCTGCTCCTAACACTAATTTCAACATCATGATTCAGTCACCATATCGTTATATGTCTACTACACTCTCCTTTAAATCTTTATTTATGATAATACCAACTCTGTTTCGAGCCTTTTCTTTACCTGAGTACCATAATTTAAAACATGTATCCTTTATCTCCTTTGCTTTTCTCCAACCCATTTTGTCTCTTGTAAACATAGAATATGAATCTTTCTCCGAATCATAGTATCTGCCACCTCCATTAGCTTACCCGATAATGTTTCGATATTCCAAGAACCAATACGAATCTTATTATCTATGACTAGCTTCCTTACCCCCCGCATCCGTCCATAATCAAAATGTGGAGACCCACTTTGAAAATTTTTCACTACATTCGGGCGGCAATGTAGCGGGACTAACTTCTTTACCCACACCCGTCCATGATGTGGGAACCCTCTCTGCAATTGATTCACTACATTCGGGTGAAAATGTAGTGACCCTTGCTTACTTCTTATTGCATTCGGGCTCTGCAGCATGTCGCTAGGCGGGGACACCTCAAAGCAATGCTCATAATTTTTGTAATCCATGTTATAAAATCCGACGAAGTTTTACGCTGGCTGTCGAAAGCCTAACACAACCCTCCTCCTTTATCCGGGCTTGGGACCGGCAATGCAAGGGTGATCCCTTGAACAAAAACAAAACAAAAAGATGGGAAGGCTAGCGAGGTGCTTGTTAAGGTTTATTGTATTCCTAATTGTGATGGTAAAGTTTCGTTGCAGTCTATCCAATTGTGAGGAGAGATTCTTCCTATTTATGAATCTGGATGGGTTTCCGTTCATCATTCTTCTACCTTTGGATAACATAGATATGTGACTTAAAAGCTGAATCTCTTGCATCGATCTCTTATAATCCGATTGCTTTCTCCTCCTTGGTTCTATCATTTTATTTAAAGGGAAAGGAAGAACTCTAAAGTTGAGAAAACATCTATGACGACTAAGAACCCATTTAGCTGACCATATTGAGTGTGGGATAAGGATTGGTCCTGGTTTTGGTTTCTTTGTTTCATTTTCAGATTCCGACCCACTTACTGTAGAGTAAGACTTGGCTTTGGATCATTTTGGGTTTGCATTTCATTTCATAGCACTGAGAAAAACTAAACCTGCTTGGTTCATTTGGTATGATTGAAAGAACTTTTGGTTTACATGAAGAATATAGAATATTTTCTCATTGTTGAAGAAACCATGTGCATGTCAAATCCATTTCCGAAGGCTTATCCAGAGCATGGGGTTGCATCCACGTCTTGCTCTTAAAACTTGAGATAACTTGGCAAAATCCACACGGGGACCAAAGATATGTAAGGCTATCAAATGACATGAGATGCTTGTTGTTGCAACCGATAGATGTATGCATGTTTGCGTAAGATGTTCGAGTGTTGCAACAACGGTTGTATTTATGTAGACGAGATAGGAAAAAGAAAGAAAGAGGAAGGACAAGGTTACCCCCAGAGAGTTTTCTCTCGAATAAGGCAATGTGTATCTTATATTTTTTTCCTGTATTTTTTATTGTATATATACCTGACTTTTACTTCTTTTGAGTTTTCTTCTCTAGGCTTCCCGTTAAAAAGCCATTCTATGTTTATCTAGGAGATGCCTATGACCATTTTAAAAGTAAAAATAGTTTTAAATAAAGTTTACCTTTTTGTAAAAGCAACTCATGAAATCCAAGAAGAGGGTCTTTCTTTATGCATTTCATGGTTGACGTTAGTATTGGGGCCGACAGTGGCCACCAACTATTTATATCTCTCACTTAGTCACTAGAGCCTACCCATAATACACTGGTTTTGCCTCTCACTATTTTGGGGTTTACTAAGTTGTATCATTTATATAGTTGTAAGTAAATTGCAACTTTTATCTGTTATGCAGTTTATTTACAATTAATGTGTTTTTCTAGCATAATACACAACAAAGTGTATTTTCTACACTTATACTCTAGGCATATCTCAAACTCATGTGGGTTACATGTTTACTAAAAAGTTGTTCTGAGATGACTTTTGTTAAGGGGTCAACCAACATATCACCAGTTTGCATATAACATATGATTATTTCATTTCTTTTGAGCATATCATGAACATAGTGATATTTAACTATTATATGTTTACTTATTGAGCTATCTCCACTCTTAATAAGAGTAATTGCTGCATTATTGTCACAATAAATGATAATTGACTCGTTGGTTATATCAAACTTCAAATCACGTATAAAGCGGCTTATCCAAATGACACTCGTACCAGTTATACTCCAACCAACATACTCTTCTTGTGTATGCAATGCTACACAACCATATTTCTTGTAAGCCCAAAAAACCGCACCACCTCCAAATAAAAATATATAATCAAAGGTTGATTTGCTATCATCTTATCTCCCAGCAAAGTAAACATCTAAGTATCCTATCACTTTCAGTTTATTTGCTTGAAAGCAAAGTTTTCAGTCTTTTGTTTCTTTGAGATATCTTAAAATCCTTTTCACACCTATCTAATGCTGCTATCGAATATTACTTTAATATTTACTCACAAGAGCAACAACAAAATTGATATCAGGTCTTATACACAACATAGCATACATCATGTTACCTACAACTTGTGCATAAGGAACATTAAACTTATCATCTCCTTCATTAGGACAATTAACCATAATCAATTTAACCCCATTCACAACAGGTGTAGATGCAAAATTTCATTCACCCATTTTAAACTTCTTAAAGATATAATCAATATATCTCTCTTGACTTAGAAATAAAAGTTTAGATTTTCTATCTCGAGAAATCTTCATACACAAGATATAGGATGTTTCCCCCATATCCTTCATTTGAAACCTTGAATTCAAGCATGACTTAGTTTTTACAATAATCTCATTATTATTCCAAGTCTATAATATGTCATTTACATATAATGATAAGATGACAAAGTGACTCCCACTATTTCAGACATATATATAGTGATCAAGTTCATTAGTCACAAACTCAAGTTCAATAATGACATTTTGAAAAGTCAAATATCATTGACGAGATGATTGTTTAAGGCCTTATAGGGATTTTTTTAACCTATAAACTTTATCTTCTTTACCTTCAACTTTGTATCTTTTGGGTTGTTGCATATATATGATTTTACCTAGATCTCCATTTAAGAAAGCAATTTTTATATCTAACTAATATAAATCCAAATAATAATATGCATGTATCGTCAAGATTATTCTTATATATGCAATTTTTGTAACAAGAGAATATTTTTTAACATAATTTATTATCTTTTTTTACGAAAAACCCTTTGCAACCAACCCCACTTTAAACTTGTTGATTGTTTCATCGACCTTATATTTCTTTTTGAGAACTCATTTACAACCTATAACTTTTTTTCCTTCTGGCAAATCAACCAATTCGCAAACTTCGTTTTCTTCATGGATTCAATTTCTTCATCCATAGCTTTTTTTTGAGTCTGAAGATTCATATGAGTTAATAATCTATTGATATGTCAAGTTGTCAGTAAATTCATCTAAATCTACCGAATTACACACTTCATCCTTAGATGACCTAGGTTTAGTTTTCTTTCAAACCACATCTTATATGGTGTAGAGAATACAACTTTACATGGTACTCTATTAAGTATATATACAATTATACTTACTGCTTCTCTCCAAAATACCCTTGGTAGAAAAACATCTATTAGTATAAACCTTGTTATATTCAATAAGGTTCTATTATATCTCTCTGCTATAACATTCTGTTGTAGTACTCTGCGCATTATATTTTGCTTTGTAATACCAAAGTATTTACAAAATTCTAAAAATTCTACAAAGGTATACTCTTCACCTCTATCCGATCTCAAGACTTTGATTGTATGTCCTAGTTGGTTCTCAGCTTCCTACTTATATTTTTTAAACGCTTCAAGTGTCTTAGATTTATGTGCTAAGAGATATATAAGTATATCTCGAGTAATCATCGATAAAGGTTATAAAATAAATATTTTCTTGATGTGATCTTACTCTAAAGGGTTCACATAAATCAGTATGAATAATCTCTAGTAGGGTTATTGTCCTACTAATTGTTGTATTAAGGCCTCAAACTTATTAAAATAATTTCATGAAAGCTAGGCAATAAGTTAAAGTTATTTAATTTTGTCAACTTCTTTAAACTTGTATGACCTAAACATTTATGACATACATTCACATCAATCACATAAACACTATCAATATAAGTAGAAAAAATGCTTTTATTTTTATTTACATTGAGTTTGAACAATCTATGCTCAACATCAAATAAACCAAAAAAAGTTATCTTACCATGCTTTCCCACAACAACTTTGTTAAGGACAAACATAACCTCAAACACTTTCTTTACCAAGGCAGAGATTGATACAAGACTGCGCCTAATAGTGAGCATAATTAATACATCAGTAAATACAATCAGTATGCCTTATAGAAAATTTTTGAAGGACTCAACTCCAAGAATATTAGAAAAGGTATTATTCCTCATATACACCTAATACTCAATAGGTTTGTATTCTTTCAGATCCATTGCTTATTCTTTGCTCTTTGAGATATGCCAGGTCGCTTCTAAGTCGATCTACCAACCAGTCACCGTGCGGTCTATGTAAAGGCACTCATAAATGATGTAGATTATGTAATGTTTTTCTATTGAGTTGTATTATTGATTGTTTTTAACATTGTTCTTATTATTGCAACAATCCTTTTTGTTGTGTCCCATCTTGCTACTATTAAAACACTTTATCTAAGAAGCAGATTCATTAGATTTCTTAAAATTCTAACTACCCAACCTTTTATTCTTATCAAATTTTTTATTTGGTTTTTTCTTATTGTTTTTGTTTTTCGAGCTAGACCCTAAGTCATCTTGAGCAACTAACAAATTTTTTTTTTAATTTATTTATATGTTTTTGTTCAATTGACAGTTTTAATGATAGTTCAGAAAGAGTAAAATCTTGTCTAAGTCTAAGTGTTGTAGTTACAATATTCTAGGTAGGGAGTAGACTGTTTAGAATCGTGGATATCTGCATTGTTTCAGAAATGACTGACTTTGGTACAACTAAATCCCTAGTCATTATCAATATTTGGTTAACATGTTCAACTACATTATTACCTTCTTTTATTTTATAAGAATTATATTTTTGGAGGAGGAGTTGAACATTCAACTTAGCTGTAGTGTCATATTTTATGGTTAGAGAGTTAAATGATTCTTTAGAAGACTCAAACTCTTGAAAGACCCTAATCAAGTTATCTTTCATGTAGGTTAACATTATGGTCATAGCTATAGTATCATTTCTTAAAAATATTTTATACTTGTCTTTTTTTTCATCTATTGCAACTAGAGTAGAGGGTAAAACAGTTTACCTAAGTACATAATCAACTCCCTCTAAAGTTAAGGACAGTGAAATTCTTCTCCTCCATGTTTAGAAATTTAAGCCATTTAACTTTTTCGTCTTTGCCAATTCAGATACACAAATTCTATATGTCATTTTAATAATTTGGCAGAAACAACAAGTAGAGGGCCTATACAGTTTTTAGATAGAAAAATATAAAACATGCATGAGATGAATAGATAAGACATTTCATAAAGAATCAATAACAAAAATAATCAGGCACCTAAATGCAATATCCATAAATTCTAAGTACTGAACTATAAATATTTACAAGCATTGTTCTACAATTTATTTAACACAAAGGTACCTTTCTAGAAATATCATAAAACTAGGGACATAACAGTAAAAAGGTTACTCATGGTATTTCTCAGAAAATGCAAGGGCAAACATGTACTTCTCTTAGGTGGTATAATGGATAATATGTCAAACAGTGAGGGTCATTTCCATAAAATCACTTGAATATTGAGATAAAACTATAAAAATATATATGGTTTTTTTAATTTTTCAGACTGTTAGAGGGCAGAAAAAACTTTTCACTTATACAAGGGTAAATCAGTCTTTTTATATCAAAATGGTATTTCATAATTTTGATTTTCATATAGGGGCAAAATGATAAATTTTCTCAAAAAACCGCATCCCTTGGTGGTAACTGACACTATTGTTGCCTACGATTTTATGAAAAGTGCAAGTATTTAAATAGAGGAGAGAGAGGGAGACCTGTGGAGAGAGAGGGAGTGGGAGACCGTCTGCAGTTCTGTCATCACTGGCCTGACCTCTGCTCTTCCTCTTCTTCTTTGGTTCTTTAAGAGAGGGAGGGAGACCATCGACAGTTCTGTCGTCGCTAGCTTGACCTCCGCTCCTCCTCTTGTTCCTCTTCCCTGGCATGTGTTCCTCTTCTTCCTCCTCTTCGGTTGACCTCTGTTTCTCCTCTTCTTCCTATTCGACTAACCTTTGTTCCTACTCTTGTTACTCTTTGACTATTAAAGAGAAGGAGAGAAATAGAGAGAGAGGAGGCTTAAAGGGGGTTTCTATTGTCATTGGCCTAACCTCAACGACGTCAATGTCATTTGTACAGTTTGAGGTCCATGACCTACCCAAGGTTGCCTTCGTTGGATGACTTGTGGCTGTTGTCTGCCTTAACCAAAGAGACTGAAAAATTCTCATCTTTTCCATTTCCCCTTATATATATATATATATATATATATATATATATATATATATATATATATATATATATATTTTATAAGAAACTTACGTTAAAAAAAAAAATTTGATACTATTTTATCGCTTCTCTCTTTTTTTAGGGTCAACTTATCTCCTAAGGAGTCGCAAAAAGCTTCAAATAGACTTTGATACTAATATTGCAGTCAACGGATGTCTACACATCTACATTTCTACATTAGAGGTTTCAGTATTGCAGCAACAATTGTATGCTTGAAGACAAGATAGGGAAAAGAAAGAGAGAGAAGGTACAAGGTTACTTGCACAAAGTTTTCTTTGTAAGAAGGCAATGCGTATCTTACATTTTTTTTGTATTTTTTGTTGTATATATACGTGACTTTTCTCTATGGGCTGCCTGGTAAAGAGTCGTTCCATGTTCATTCGTGAGATGCCTAAAACTTTTTTAAAAGTAAAACAGTTTTGAATAAAGTTTTATGTTTTGTAAAAGAAACTCCTCAAATCCGAGAAAACAAGCCTTCTTCCCGCATTTCATGATTAACGTTAGTATTGGGCCAATAGTGACCACCAACTACTGATACTTGTAGGCATGCTTCCATCAGCCAACTTCTCTTCTCACCTAAGTGCACGTAGACTAATATGATTTAGTGCATATAACACTTGTTTCTATATATGCTAGAATGTTACATACTAAACCAATAAGTTAGAAGGGTGTCCATGCCTTCAATGTCTCTAGAGTTCTATTTATTTTCACCCTCAAAACTGCATCGCAAAAGTAGATCTTACTTTAAACGAGTGTTTGAGCAAGGGACAAGCCATCAACAAGCAACAACTCAACCACACGACGAGCAATGAACCAAACCTGCTTGGTGGTGTAGCGAAGAAGCACGCAGATGCCTTAGAAACCAGGGAAAGTGTCGTTAGATTGGGAATCGTCAGGCACGATTTACTTCCAAGAAGTTTTGACAAGAAGAAAAAGATGTGTATATTTTCTGTATAAGTTCCTTCTCTTGTATTCCCTTTTATTTCTTTTTCTTCTTCGGTCATCCGTTTCCAGCCTCGAGAAATGGTTCACTGATTTCCTGCTCAGTTTAAAGCAAATAACGTTTTTCTTTTAAATCTTTTGTAAATTACTTTTAATAGTTTGAAACTACACCCCATAAAATCAGAAAAAGGGCCCTTCATTTCATGGAGGCGTTATAGTGAGGCTTAATGTGGCCACACTAATATTATTTTACACTTCCCTTGTTCAGCTTGGATTTACGACCGGTATAAGAGTAAGTACCAAATCTTTTCAACATTTTAAATGGTCAATCCACTTTCTTATATATAAAAGCCTCACTGCTAAAGGTGCACACAATCCAAATCAAATTAAACACTTTGTGTGAGAACTCCTCAATGATAACATCTTTGTCAACCGTATTTAAGGGGGAAACCAGGTGCACCATATGCTTGTTGGATGGTGGCAATTAATGTGAAGAGGACTGAAGAACAAGTAGGACTGTATTCTTTTTGGGAAAGGACATTAAATTAGCTGGCAGATTGCACTCTTTTGCCCCAAATTTGGATTTACGTTCATGTACAGTGCTATAGATGGACCACCAACACCTTTTCTGCCCTCATGCATTTGCTTATGTTTCTCGTCCAAAATCAAAAGGCAAAATGCAACGCATGCACTGCCAACAAAATCAGCTTGGATGCCAAGATCCAACAGTTAAACCCATTCCTTTCTTGTGAGAATATACGATATATTCCGAGAAATATTCCTCAAAATCAAAATTTGGTGGTTCCATATAGATGGAGAGTCCAGATACAGGCGATTTCTTTGCATATCTTTTATGCCATCCAAGGTAGAAACAAAATAAACTTCAGTTGCATTGCATAGCTGAATTCCTCATCCCTTTATTTCCTTATTTGAAAGCAAATATAACCATGATTCGATAAGGATCTTTAGAACGTCAGGAATTTGTCAAATACTTGAGTTCTTTGGAACCCATTCATGATATTAACAGAACAGCTAGTTGGGACAGAGAAGAGCAGGAGATATGGATATGTTTTCACAATAATGCCCTTGTTCCGTTGTAATGGAGTTGAGATGAGTAATTTCAAGCAACAAATCTGCATACTATTATAATGTATTCGTCAATTCGGGGATCCAAAATGGTAGCAATCCAAGGTAAAATATACACAGAAGAGAGGAAGACATTCCGAAAGCAATTACTCCATCAGAACTTTATGAGATCCTTTTCATATTCTTTAATACAAGCATACAGGTCTTCCGAACAAAATTACAACTTTAGATAATCTTTTCAGATAATAGAACCTTCCTGACTATCCTTCTAAAATCTCGAAATTCCTAAAACTTGAAAGATACTAAATCTCATGGCATGACAAACTTTCTAAACAACAAACATCGTGAACTAGGAAGTTCTCAAAACCCAGAAGATTCTTAATATCTTCAAATGTCTTTAAATATCAAGTTTGTTTATTCAACACCAACCAAATTGATGGTGGAGTATACAATTTTAGCTGTAATGATGACCTCCTCTCAATTTTCTCTTAGAAAGAGCATAAATCGTTCCATATTGGTAGCAACTTTGATAATCCTGCATCTTCAGAGCACTCACATAAAATTTACTGCTGTTAAAGGTCATCAAACTTCTCTCTGCTTTGCGGAGTTTTGAACTTTTGCACGAAAACTGCAGAACAATTTATAGATCAAGTAAAAGGAAACCACAGTTACATGAATGGATGTTCTGTTGCATTATAAGTTTTTGCTTTGTATAGACAGAAAATATATCAGGGCAGGACCGCCACGGAAAAGTTTCATTTGTCCTTACTAATAGGTTCAGAAGAAAAGGCGAGGCCGATTAAAGAGAGGTTGACACTGAACTTGTTTCTTGCGTAGTGTGGCAATGCAATACAGCAGACTGAGTGAGTGAGTGATCAGTACGCGTTTAATCTACGATGGTCCTGACGACGTGGTAACCTTGGCTCTACGGAAGTCCGGTTGTCGCTATATGAGGAGCCACTGATGTAAATAACCGATAATGATGCAAACAGAGTGACTTCTTATTCTATATGATTTACCAAATTCAACTCCTCAGATAACAGAGTAGTTCGACCACAGTCGGAAATTAAGGCCAAAACCATATCTGTAAAGGGGTAGACTCACAAGTTGAAGGTCATGAGTTCAATACCCGGGGAGAGCATTTGGCTTCAACCTCCCCATTGCACCAAAAGAAAACATCGTAATCGAATCCAGATGTCAGATATCGTTAATTTGTTTGGAAAGCTGTGCAGTATGAGTAAATTTAAACCTGAATGTGATTAGTATAGGGGCATAGTCTGAATTACCTAGATAGTAGATATAATGGATTGACATCTCTGCTCACTCATGCATACAAGCATTCGGTAAGAGAGAAGCATATGGTTGTTTCACTAAAAAAAATCTTTTAAGATTTCATGGACTTCTGTGTGCGTATTTGGTGGCATTGTGTTGTTGAAAGCAGTTGGACATCTGCTGTTGATTAAAGCATAACATTTACAAAAGTGATTTTGGAGATCATTTTATTTAATAATTACTGTGGAAGGTCTGACCGAAGCATATATGTAGAGACGAGAGGTTGCCCAAGAGTTACTTTCCCATTAACTTTGCTTCTCGTGAGCACATGAATAAAAAACGAACACTGATGAAATTGGAACAAGTACGGTCCAGCATGAGGCCGTCGTTTCCTTGTATCGTTTTTGATGCTCAGACTCGCACAATGCACTATTCTGCATGGTCATCTGTGTGAGAAAATCAATGCCCCACAGTGAAACCCACCTTGCTTCTCCTATAAATTTAAACCTTACCCTTCCCTTAATCAACAACCAGAAACAAAGAGAAACCAAAGCAACAGCAAGAAAAACAAGAAAATGAGGTTCTTCTTCTTCCTAGTTCTTTGCCATTTCCTCTATACACAAACTCATGGTGCAGTCCAGGACTTCTGCGTCGGAGACCCGTCCTTGCCGGAGACTCCAGCTGGCTTTGTCTGCAAGAAGGTGGCGTCAGTCTCCGTGGATGACTTCGCCTTCAGCGGCCTCGCAGCGGCCGGAAACACCACCAACATCATCAAGGCCGCAGTGACGCCCGCTTTTGCACCACAGTTCCCCGGTCTAAATGGGCTCGGCATATCAATTGCAAGGATCGACATTGCCGTCGGCGGGGTGGTGCCGCTGCACTCTCACACCGGGGCGTCGGAGTTGCTGCTGGTGCTACATGGGGAGGTGTGCTTGGGATTCATCTCGAATGCTAATCAGGTGTACTACAGGAAGGTGAAGCAGGGAGAAATCTTTGTGTTCCCGCAGGGTTTGCTTCATTTCCAAATCAACGCCGGATCGAAGCCAGTCGTGGCTTTCGCCGCCTTCAGCAGCCCTCTCCCTGGACTGCAGATCACTTCAATCGCTCTATTCGGCAATGCTCTGCCTTCGGAAATCGTTGAGAGTGTCACCTTCTTATCTGACGCGGAGGTCAAGAGACTCAAGGCCGTGCTTGGAGGGAGTAACTGAGATGCTGGCAATGCATGCAACCTACGTCTCTGTGTCTGTGTGTCTTTGGTTGTAGTTTGCGCCTTTTAACTTATTTTAATGGAGATTGGTAGGAACGAGGAATGCAGTTGGCTTTATGAGGTCATATAATATGGTGCGTAATTGGGCAATGTGGCCTTTCATCCGGATCTTATGTCATACAAGATTAAACATTTAGACAATGGCCAGATTGTTATCTAATTTAATAAATCTACTTTGCTCTTTAATTTGTTGATACTTCTTCTATATAACATTTTTTTTCTTTTTTCTTTATGAGAAAACCCTTGATAAGAACTTCATCGATTCACTAATGGCTTACTCCAGTACGAATTAAATTGAGAGTGAGAAGGCATCCAACTCTATGATTCCCATGCTTTGATGGCGGGACCGATTCCTGGAGAGGTGCATGCTTGTGTGAGTTAGGCTTTGGCCTCCCTCTGTAACCAAAAAGGGAAAATTGAGAGTGAGAGCAAAGACATCTTCTCTTGGTTACGTTAACAGTATATGAAAGCTGTGGAGTTGCACTTGAGCGATTTCTCACCTGGTTAGGGGCCTCGGCTCACAGGTTGTATGTTGTGGGTTCAACAGCCGGGGTGTGCGTACCTGGCTTCGGCCTCCCAATTGTAACAAAAGAAAAAAAAACTGTGGTAGCTGTCCACTTCGTTTAGTTTGACACCTTGATATATTAATCAAATATACTAAAATTTCTACCTCTTTGTTTGCAATGGTAAAGAAATAAAGGTTTAAAGGATTGAATATAAACACCTTGTGCTTTGGCTATAGTCCTACATGAATCTTGTTGCCCCAGTCACAACCACAAATCACTTAACTAACTCAAAAGAGTATATAGTTCCTCCTTTCTTAAATGAAGGCATAATGTTACACGTATAAATATATTGAACAACTATTTATGAATAAGGTTTGTTTCTTATTCTATAAAAGTTAAAAAATGGAAAATGACCCGAAAAGAAGAATGACCCTTGAGCCCCATTAAGGGTTAACCAGGAAAACGAATAATGTAAAAAGATAGATCAATAATTTTCCATGAAAGATGACAACAACAGCATATGCTTCTTTGATTCTCTTCCCAGCCCTATATTAAAGATGCAGCATTATATTGCTTTTGGCAATAAAAAAATGTAGCATTTTAATGATATAACTGCTTAGCTTGAGGGTCGTATCATGAGTGTTTATTTATCCTTGCACAGTTTGTTCAGGGCCAGATGAAAGAGGAGAACCCTGAGTGTGGTGTAGGAGATTGATATGACGAGTTTGGAACAGGTCCGGTGGTTTGAAACGGGTCCAAAACCGGAACAGCAGAACCTGATGTAGGGTAGTATGGTTATGGTTCCTCTTCTATGGAAGCTTTACTGGAAACGGTGATTCAAACCAGTGGTTTTGTTCCCATTTTAGAAGTTTCTTTAAAATCGTTTATTTCTTTAAAATCTTGTTCTTTTTTGGTTTTACGTTCAAACCAGAACTGGTGGTTACAAACCATAACAAAAACTAGGTGGAACCAGTTCGATTAAGTTTCATGGTTCAAGGCAAACTTTTGGTTCGCCAGGAACCAACCATGTCTGGTAGGAGACTGCTAGAGGACAACTTTGTCTGGCTTGTCACCATGAAGTGTGAACCAATGCACATCTCATCTGGATTGATCAAAACTTTAACTTTAAGCAGCCTCAATGAAACAGTTTGAAGGTTTGTCCGTACAAAACATGTATCATTTTTGCTTCGACAAAGATTTAGATCAAGGTAAAAGGCAAGCAAAGCATGTGAAGACTTTAAATTGGGTTCAAGAGTGGTTTTCATTTAAAAACGGGGTAGAGATAGACTTTCTAGATGTGTGTTCCCACAAGAGGATTTGGGCAATCTTGATGCAGAATTTGAAGGATTGTGAAACCAAAACTTCATTTTAACTTGAGCTCTGTTTCCCTAAAATGCTCCAAAATCTAAATGCACCTGATGCGTGCACGCTCCCGAGCTCATGCGGACGCTGAGATTCCTCTCTTCCAACGACCCTTTGCCTAAGTTCGTCGCTTGCAGATTCGGATCAACCAACTGAATGTTAATTGAGCTACTGGACAACGTTGGTGAGGCTTGGAATATGTTGGCAGCAGAAAGGGGATGGGCAGTTAAATGTTACAGACTGGGATCATTTAACCAAGTTATGGTTAGATCAACTAGTGTTAGGGATGGAAATAGGAGGAAATAGCCTCCCCAAGATGCTTGGCTTGATAGAAGTGTAGATTAACACATCCTGCTTCAAATTCTTTTTCTTATCCCCAAGAAAGAAAATTCTTTGAAAGGAGTTCTTGATTCCTCTCCTTCTTCAGTAGATTCACCAATTGAATCGTAAATACCTGTGATGATGATTTTACATCAAGTTTATCTATTTGGTGTTCAAGCTCTCCATAATATTCAAAAATGATATCATGGATCTTATCTATCCAAGCCATTTTTCTGTACCCCTCTGATGTGGAAATAGCTTTGGTTTAGGAATTCCGTTTGATCGAGAAGGGAAGCTTGCTCATGTGGAGGACTTGAATATTCTGGCCACCTAGCCACTACTGCAAATTTATCTGTGGGGAACAAGTGCTGATTGGAGTGCACCCACTACGTGCATGTGCCCTTCGTTTATAACTTGAAACTCTTGGATATTAATTTAAACGCATACACTCATGCTGTAATATAAGCAGGTATCAAAGTGCTAGAAAAATCTTTCACTCAGGACATCAGCCCACCTGGCAGGGCTCTCAACTTGCGTGTTATAGGCCGCAAGTTCGAATTCCGGGTGTGCATACCTGGCTTAGGCTTCCTGTTGTATCTAAAAAAGTGTTTGAAAGCCTTGGATACAATTCACCCTATCCGTTCTTGACAAAGTCATTAAGATTGACATGTAATTGTTAATGGAGGTCGACTGAATAGTTCTTACGCTAAAAGACACTCTCCTTTAAACACAATTGAGAAGAAAAAGTGTACTGCCTCCCGACATCTTAGCAACTACTGAAGCAAACTCTGTAAGTTTGCAAGCCTTTGCTTTTTCTGACACAAACTTTTCTCCATTACAACGGAACTGCTCTTCTTCTTAATGCAATTGAATGCCTCGTAGGGCCTCGAAGGTGTTTCAGTAATCTTCTTTTACAAAAGAGGTTACAACAAAGTGATTTCGAGACCAACGGATGTTTTGAAAAACAAAAGGGCATGCCATTTGTTGGGTGGTTCCTGAAACTAGCTGCAAATTTCACATTTTGAACGGTATGTGGTAGTTTATGGTACTTCAAGAGGATGGTATAAGTCGATACGACTTTTCACCAAAACTATGTTAAAATTTCACCAGCCTACGTTTCCCAATATGCTTAACATCAAGACAACAGACCAATAATGATTAAGGTACCTTTCTAAATTACTTCTGTCAAATATTACACCAGAAATCTGTAATGTCTGTAATCTTTTTTAGGACAATAAACCAACTACCTTTATTTTGTTTGTTTCGCTACACTTCCCAAGAATTAGTAGAGTGAGAATGTTACACACGAATCAAATAAACAAAGGATGTAGCTATCAACCTTTATTTTGTTTGTTTCACTACAACAACAACAACTAAGCCTTTTCCCATACTAGACGGGGTGAGCTACATGGATTCTTTGTTTCCACAAAGCCTTTCCATGTTAGCAATTAACTCACAATAAGACAGATCATTCTTTATTGTTTCTTTCCAACACTTTTGTGGTCGTCCTCTACCTCTTTTAATACTTTCCAAATTTAGTTTTTCATACATTCTTACACATTCTTCTTTTGATCTTCTTTCTATATGTCTAAACCGTCTTAAACGATATTCTCTTATTTTATCCTCTATTGATGTCACTCCTAATTTGTTTCTAATAACCTCTTATGTATATAGTCTTTTCTTGTATGACCATTTGGCTGTCTCAACATCTTCATTTCTTTCACATACATCTTTTGTACATGTTGATGATTAACTGCCCAACACTTAGAATCATAAAACATGGCAGGTCTAATTGCTACTTTATAATATTTACCTTTTAACTTTAATGGTATCTTCTTATCACAAAGAATGCCTTATACTCCTCTTCATTTTAACCAACCGCCATTAATTCTACGTGTAACATCTCCATCAATTCTTCCATCACTCTAAAAAATTGAACCTAGGTATTTAAAACTTTCCTTTTGAGGTATGCAATGTGTGCCAATTTTAATTTCTATGTCTTTTGAAGTAACCAAATGATCAAACTTACATTTTATATATTCTGTCTTTGTTCTACTAGGTCGGAGGCCTTTGCTTTTTAATATTTCTCTCCATAGTTCCAATTTTCTATTAACTTTTTCCTTAAACTCCTCCACTAACACAATGTCATCTGCAAATAACATACACCAAGATACTTCATCTTGAATATATTTTGTTAACTCATCAATCACCATTATAAATAAGTATGGACTTAAAGTTAATCCTTTATGTAACCCAATATTAACTTCAAAGAAGTATGTCATTCCTTCATGAGTCCTCATACATGTTTTTGCACCATCGTACATGCCTCTTATAAGGTTAATGTATGTCATTGGGATACCTCGTTTTTCCAAGGTTCTCCAAAGAACCTCCCTCGGTACCCTATCGTAAGCTTTTTCTAGATCAATAAATATTATGTAAAGGTCTTTCTTTTTTTGCTCTAAAATATTACATAAGATGTCTCAAAAGATGAGTCACTTCAACAGTAGATCTGCCTTGCATGAATCTAAATTGGTTATTTGTTGTACTCAATACTTGTCTTAACCTACGTTCGATAATTCTTTCTCATAATTTCATAGTATGGCTTATTAACTTGATACATCGATAATTCATACAATTCTCAATGTCTCCCTTGTTCTTATATATGGGTATAAGTATACTCACTCTCCATTCCTTAGTCTTCTTTTGGTGTCTCCATATTTTATTAAATAGTCTTGTGAGCCAAGTGATTCATGTTTCTCCTATTATTTTCTAAATTTTTATAGGAATATTGTCTGATCCTACCGATTTACCACCCTTCATATGTTTAAGAGTCTCTTTGACTTCATTCTTTTGAATATGTTGGCAGAAATTGTAGTTTATATACTTTTCTGATTTGGCTAACTCTCCTAAGCTAATACTAACATATTTATTTTTATTAAAAAACTTATAAAATTTGTTTTTTCATCTATTTCTTATATCATCATTTATCACTAGAATTTTTTCATCCTCGTCTTTGATGCCTCTAATATAATTAAGATATGTAGTTTTTTTATCTCTAACCCTAGTTATCCTAAAAATATCTTTTTCACCCTCTTTTGAGTTGAGTTTTTTATATAAATACTCCTAAATTTTAGTTTTTGCTTCACTGATAGCCTTTTTCACTTCCTTCTTTACTTTCTTATAAGCCTCTAAAGTTTCACTAGTTTTCTTAATATAATGTAATTTGTAACATGTCCTCTTTGCCTTGATTTTATTTTGCACTACTTCACTCCACCACCAAGCTTCTTTTTGTGCCGGTACACATCCCTTAGATACACCCAACATATCTTTCCCCGCTTTCCTAATATGTATAGCCATATTGTTCCACATATCACAAGGTGTACCAACATAATTTCAAACATCTCCTTGAAGGACTTTATGTTTAAATATATCATCTTTCTCGCTTTTGTGGTTTCACCATTTAGTCCGAATAGCTCGATGCACTCTTTTCTTCTTTATCCATTTTTTTATTTGTAAATCCATAACTAAAAGTCAATGTTGAGTGCTTAAGCTTTTCCCTAGAATTACCTTGCAATCTTTACAACATGCTCTATCTTTTTTTCTACAAATAAAGTAATCAATTTGTTTTTGTGATAAGTCACTCTTATAAGTAATAAAATGTTCATCTCGTTTTTTAAAGATTATATTGAATATAAAGAGATCAAATGCATAGCAAAATTTAAAATCTCCCTACCTTCCTCATTTATATCCCCAAAATCAAAGTTTTCATGAATACCTTGATATCCTAATGCCTCTTTATCGACATGTCCATTTAAGTCTCCTCCTAAACAAATCATCTCCCTTTGTGGAATCTTTTGAATCACCTTATCTAACTCTTCCCCAAAAATTGTCTTTATACTATCTTCTAGTTTTACTTTGAGTGCGTAAGCACAAACTATATTCAAAACCTCTGCTCCTAAAACTAATTTCAACGTCATGATTCAGTCACTATATCATTATATGTTTACTACACTATCTTTTAAATCTTCATTTATGATAATACCAATTCCGTTTTGAATATTTTCCTTACCTAATTATCATAATTTAAAACCTGTATCCTCTATCTCCTTTGCTTTTTCTCCCACCCACTTTGTCTCTTGTAAATATAGAATATGAATCTTTCTTCGAATCATAGTATCTATTATCTCCATTAACTTACCGGATAATATTTCTATATTCCAAGAACCAAACGAATCTTATTATCTAGGACTAGCTTCATCCGTCCATATTGAAAATGTGGAGACCCTCTCTGTAAATTATTTACTACATTCGGGCGGTATGATAGAGGGACTAACTTATTCACCCGCACTCGTCATTGATGTGGGAACCCTCTCTGCAATTGATTCACTACATCCGAGAGAAAATGTAGTGGCCCTTACTTATCACTGCATTCGGGCTATGCAGCTAATTGGGGATGTCTCAAAACATACATGGTATAAAATATGCTGCCAACTTTAAATAGATTGGCCCTTGCCTACTTATCACGAGAGGAATACTGTATCTATTTTATATGGATGTGTTGTGAGCTTTAAAACATGTTCTAATCATGGCAGAATAGGAATTATGCATATGATCTGCTGGAGCTTTTTTAAAACTTAGATCTCTCCTTATGTACAAGAGACTGATAGTTACTGCAATGGTCTTTTGATAAAGGCCCTTGAACTTTGATGTGTCTGATTGGACTATTAACTATTAAATTAAATAATTGCATGCAGTCATTGAACGAACGAATAATTGTTATGGCTTCTCTGTTTTCGGGAGGTGGTGGATGGGAGTGGGAGCAGATATCTAGGTGATACAGATTGATCTATAAGCTCGAAGTTAAACGAGATGTCTATCCTCAGAAGTTCTGGACGGCTACTTGTAATCAACATCATCTGGAACCGCTTTTGCGAATCATCACTTCTATTTTAAGCCAAGATGATAGGCGTTGTTTTATGTAGTTGGCTGTGAGAAAATATCGATCCTTATGAGCAAGTAGATAAAATTGTCAACTAGGGTTAGTAAGTATTCACATTTTAGGGTATGTTTTTGACGATTATGCTAAATTGTGATGCTGAAGAAGTATGCAAGTTTTAAATTTTGAACCTTCTGTTACATTTAGTTGTTGATTATTAGTTGATAGGTTTGCCATCTTCAGTGTCATAAGAGAAGCTGAAGTATGAGGGATAAATGGGTGCTCGATAGACTTATTGCTGATGAATTTCTAAGCATTTTTGCTGAAGTATCTATCCACATGGTTGCTAAATTTATGATATATCAATTTTAAGCACCACATGAACGGTTTTGCTGGGTGTTACCTTGTTTGTAACTATGTAAAGCCTAAGGCTTCTCATTAGAAACCCTTCATGCTTGAACTTCATCCAGCTTTTGGCTGCAAGCCTGAAACTGTTCTTTTGATAGAAGTAAACAGTTGATGCAAGGGCAGTCAAGCCTTTTAACAAGGTTGTTGGCGTTTGTGAATAAGTGTCATTAAATGGGAAGGGACCTTAACTATCTTGGCATGCATGCGATTGTTTCTTTTGATGCACTGGTAGAACTGATTGCATCTATGGGTGTTCAAAGCACCAATCTGGAAAAGGATTGGACCCACTAAGCTGGTGTGCATTTCTTGCGTTGACGTTTGGTTTGGATTTTTTGGAAAAAAAGTCTGGTTTGGTTGGCCGTTTGAATATTGAAACCAAACCAATCCATATAATAACACATAACCAGATTTTATTAGTGTAGTAATACTGGCGCATAACTTGCTGTCTGTTTGGCGCTACAATGATGCTCATGTTTGACGATCTTGAATGTAATTGTCACCAAAGTTTTTTCATGGTGGTGATTTATGTGGCCAACTTATTCCATAATTCACTAAGTTTATTTGTCATATAGCTACAACAACAACAACTACTACTAAGCCTTTTCCCATACTAGACAGGATCGGTTACATGGATTTTTTGTTTCCACGTAGCCGTGTCATGTGTTATGTTAACAATTAACTCACAATAACATAGATCATTTTTTATTGTTTCTTTCTAACACTTTTGTGGTCATCCTCTACCTCTTTTAATACTTTCAAAATCTAGTTTTTCATACCTTCTTATAGGTTCTTCTTTTCATTTCTTTCAATATGCCCAAACCACCTTAAACGATATTCTCTCATTTTATCCTCTATTGGTGTCATACATAATTTGTTTCTAATAACCTCATTATGTATACGGTTTTTTTTTTATAACCACTCATCCATCTCAACATCTTCATTTCTGTAGAGACATCTTTTGTTCATGTTGATGATTAACTACCCAACACTTAGAACCATAAAACATGATAGGTCTAATTGCTGCACTATAATATTTACCTTCTAACTTTAATGATATCTTCTTATCACAAAGAATACTTGATGCTACTCTCCATTTTAACCAACCAACATTAATTTTATGCATAACATCTCCATCAATTCTTCCATTACTCTAAAAAATTGACCCTAGGTATTTAAAACTTTTCTTTTGAGGGATGCAATGTGTGCCAATTTTAATTTTTATGTACTTTAAAGTAACCAAATGATCAAACCTACATTCCATATATTCTGTCTTTGTTCTACTAAGTTGAAGACCTTAGCTTTCTAATGCTTCTCTCCATAGTTCCAATTTTCTATTAACTTTTTTCTTACACTCTTCCAACACAATGTCATCTGCAAATAACATACACCAAGGTACTTCATCTTGAATATGTTTTGTTAACTCATCAATCACCATTATAAATAAGTATAGACTTAAAGTTAATCCTTGATGTAACCCAATATTAACTTCAAAGAAGTCTGTCATTCATTCATTAGTCCTCATACATGTTTTTGCACCATCGTATATGTCTCTTATAAGGTTTATGTATGTCAATAGGATACCTCTTTTTTCTAAGTTTCTCCAAAGAACCTTCTTCGGTATCCTATCGTAAGTTTTTTCTAGATCAATAAATATCATGTGAAGGTCTTTCTTTTTTAATCTAAAATGTTCCATAAGATGTCTCAAAAGGTGAATCGCTTCAATAGTAGGTCGGCTTAGCATGAATCCAAATTGGTTCTTTGTTGTACTCGATACTTGTTTTAACTTACGTTCGATAATTCTTTTCCATAATTTCATAGTATGGCTCATTAACTTTATACCCCAATAATTCACACAATTTTGAATGCCTCCCTTATTCGTTTATATGGGTATAAGTGTCATATATTGTGATGTTGAAGCGTATTAAACCATGGCTCGAAATCAAGCCAAACTAAAACAATGGTGTGGTTTGGCTCAGTTTTAAGACTTACCGTGGTTTGTTTTGGTTCGCCGAACCTGAAGGACCGGATTAGATCGGTTCAGTGGTTTCCCTACAGAGCGTTACTTTCATTCATCACTTGATGCCAAGGCTTAGAGGAATGTCTTAGAAGAATACGTTTGGTTCCTGAAATTACGATAGGGACGTCTATTTCAGTGTACGTATATGTTTTAGTCGTCTCTTGCTCCAGCATAATGCTTTGAATAGCATTCACGTGAACAAAGTTTGAAAAGTGCTCTGATAGAAGCTGGAAGTTCGGGATCCCCAAAGGAAAGCTCCATCTCTCTCTCTCTCTCTCTCACACACACACACATAAAAATCAGCTTTTAATTCAAATTGAGTATCTCAAACCATACTTTCACTACAGCAATAAGCTGTGTGTTTGATGTACAACCGAACTTGAAATTATGAACACTAAAAATTAAAGTCCAGTTCTTCTAAAGCCATTAATAACATGAATGAAGCACACCTTATGGCGATCAATCCAATAGAACTTGAACCCACAACACCACATTCAATTCAATAGGACTTGAACCAACACCACCACATCAATTCACTCCAAACTGTAACCAAGGAAACCATACCGCCAACCCGACCGAGGTGCAGTTGATGCATCAAATCATATTCAAGGCATTTAAATCCTGAGCCATCCATCCAAATCGACGATCGATGGTTGAGAGTTCACACTTACATCTCCGGGTCGGATAACCGAGTCTCCGTGCAGGACAGTTCGACTCGTTGTGCATGATAAAGATGGAGTGTTAGGTTTACCGCAGGGTGAAAGGTCTCTGCTTTATGGATGGTGGGACCCGTTTAAGTTGAGAAAAGACTCAAGATGGGGTTGAAATGATTTAGGCACATGAGCTGAGGCATTTTGAAGGGCTCGAGGAGGCACAGTTCTGGAATATGTATATATGCACCGAACGCACACACAGTCGCAGGCCGTTCTGCGTCGACCTGTCTGCTTTTTCTTTCCCCCCTTCGTTCTGGCCCTCATTGTCTGCTTCTGCGGACTGAGTCTCTATACCGGGAAGCACGGAGCCCGTCTCTCTCTCTCTCTCTGTATATATATATATATATATATGAGAGAGACTTCTAAATACATGTTTTTTAGTGCATAAATTTTGTAAACATTTTTACTATTTGTTTTTTAAAATCACCAATAAAAGTTTGAATTATTTTATATGAATTACTTTGTTAGGTATAAAAATATAACGATATTTTAAATTTTAATTTTCATGGTTGATTTCAAAGACCGAACAACATAAATATTTATACAAGAATATTATGCACTTAAGACGTCTTATATATATAAACTGGATCCTATAAATGCTTATGCTCACTCTTGAGTCCGGAGAACATCAATGTGAAAATTATGTTAGAAAACATACAAAAGGAAGTAAAGAGAAGATATGCAATAAAAGCTGTAAGATCCAATTACTCACTCTCTCTTAATATATTATATATATTTATATATAGTTTGATAACACAATGGCAATGGATTTAAGTTTCCTTAAAATATGAACAATTATGAATTTTTATAGTGATTTTAGTTTAAACGCATTTTTATCTATAGGTCTTCAAAGCCCAGAAGGTGGCATTTAAACAAAATGATTTATCAAAATGCAATACTAATTAACCGCTTTTAAAATGTATTTTTGTAATTCGAATGTCGTTTGTCCTGTCAAAATTTGCAAAACCAAAGACTTGCAGGTTAACAACTCAAACAAGGGCACTTGAATGATAAAGACATTCCAAAATAGACTTAATTAGCTTTTTTCGCATTTTAACTCGTCTTTTAATAAGTAACCTTTGTTTTGGGACATTAATCCTACACAAAAAAATTCTGCAGTTTAAATTGACATGAAAATTAAGGAAATTCAACTTATAAGGATACTTTTCGTCAAATTCCGATGTGCTGTTAAACACAATAAACTTTGCACACATAGATCACACGCACACTGGATGTGTGTGTGCGTGAGAGAGAGAGAGAGAGAGGGGATACATCCACAGAACGAAGCTCTAGTTGATAACTTTCATGAATGGATGCTTTGACCGTCTTCGCTCTCGAAGCCTTTGTGGAAAGAATGACAGAGAATTCAACTTGACAAAATGGTCCGAAGTCAACAAGTAAGTCTATAAGATACGCGCAGCAGTGGATTGAGAAATTATGATGGTATCCACGGAATCCCTTCAGAACATAAATGATCTCCCACAATCTTTGCTACGCCTTGAATTGTCAATGTTCGCCGGCTTCATCTAAACCAGGTGGCCTTTGCTGCGCTAGTAACGTGGTTTGATAATAACCCAAAATATTCTTTCTTTCTCTAAAAGAAAATAGAAAGAACAGATTCACTAGTTAGGTGGGCAGTATTAAAAAATGCGACCAAATAATTAAGGTTCTGAAAGTTTGCCACAGATCTCCACTCCAACCCAAGTTTGTGTTGAGATACCATAAATTTCAACATAAATCGTTTAAAATATATTAATTTTTCAGGTGTTATATTCTTCTGCTCTTTTGTTCACGATGTTCGCATCGCTTAAACCATACCTGCATGATGTATCGCACAACATTGCCAAGCTTATAATTAAGCTGCCATGAAATAATCATCTGCCATTAATGTGTAGCCGCCCTAATTTCTAGCACAAGATAACAACTTCGCCTTCAAGCTGACATCTCAATATGATCATCATAGCGGACCACCCTTACGAGAAGCGTGGCTGATCTTGAAGTCTAGGGTTTACAGCTGATCACTACGCGTGTTAATTCCCTGGCCATTGGTATCACGTCAGCTTATTGCAAGGCAGCCCGAATTGTCCCTTTCAGTAGATCTCGACCTAATATAACCTTTCCCACCCCTCCTTACCAGATCCACCTGTACACAACTTCGCAGCAAAATCTTCTAACTAGCAGTATATATTTTATCAGACTAACAAACTGATTGTCCAATCTTAAAGGCAAACTACAGCAAATTAATCTTCATCTAGCAGTATTTAAGTTGACTAACAATCTGATTAGCCAATCTTAGAATTAATTTAGTAGCAAAATCTTCAAATAAGAAGTATTTTAGTAGGCCAACAATCTCATTAGTCAATCTTAGAAATAAAAATTTGGGGTTTAAAGTTCAAGAACAAGATTCAGAAACAGTGGATATCCTCGTCATGCGCCCGACAACTTGTCAGACAGAAATATGAAAGAAAATCCATGGAAAGGAAAGCTGATAAATTACAATATTCAAGGAGCAAAGACCAACGAATGAGTGATAACTATTTCAAAAACTAAACGAATCATTCATTATTGATTGGCCGCGACCTTAGATACCAATCTAAGGCGGACTTCCATGTGACTCTGAAATCAAAATATTTTATTCACTGTGAAAACCGCGGTCTGACGGTAGACTTCCATTACTGAAAGCTCACCCTAACTTCCCACTGTTCCCTTGCACCGATCATTATTGAAGCTCTTTAATGTTTTTTCGGGTGGGGAGACGGCAAAACCAGGGGAGAAGAAAGGGGATATCTAAGTGGTGGGTACTTTGTCAGAAGTAGTGAAGAGTGAGACAGACGGGTGCAGTGTACGGGGTGGGGTGTTCAGTAAACTGCAAAGCGAAGTCTAGCATTATTGTTATTTACTGGATGGGTCCCGTGTTCGAATCGCAGAAGGAAGCCTGAAAGCGAAGACCCGCACGGTGGTCCCTCTGTGTGGAGCTAAAGACTACAAGGGAGCGGTGCCCTAACGGCGTGCGTCGATCGATCTCTCTTCCTGAAAGCCTAAAGACGAAGGCACTGTGAATCCCTTCACCCACCATCGAGTGCCAAGAGCCTCAACATCCACGAAGAAGACGACAAAGAAATTGAGGGAGAGAGAGAGAGATTGGCACCCACGGAGGAAAAGAAGCGGAAATGCAGAAAGAACGAGCTGAGCTGCATGGAGTTTGCCCCGTTCATGGCGATGTATACATCTCTGAGTTGATCTCCCGGGACGTTTTGTTTTTTCCCAAGACTTGGAGCACGCTCAAGTTCGGGCTCCGATTCATTAGTGCTTAAGTTTGGAGTTCTGATGGGATTTTCTACATTAGTGGTGGTATGATCGCATTACTTTAAACGATTTCACAATTTCTCGCGCTCTTTAGTATCATCGTGGCGAGAGAGGGTGTTGGTAGCGGAGATAGGCGGACATGGGCTGGCATACCTCCGGAGCTGTGCCTAGGCTTTAATGGCGGAGGCGGACTCGGAGGATGGCCGTTCCGGCCAGTTGGATACGGCTTGCCAGACGAAACCGCCTTCCCGCGAGGATTTCACCCTTTAACTTCCGGCGGCTCCGTCGCAGGAGTACTCCCATCATACGACCCGATGACGTTCCATCATGCTGCACCGGAGCCGGTGATTTCGCCGGCAAACCTTCCCGTCCGTAAGCCGGAGTCCGGGACGACGAGGGAGAGGTTAGAGGCGATCGGCCGGGCTGGGCACATCGGAGGGAGTACGTGCGAGGATTGCGGGAACCAGGCGAAGAAGGATTGTGCGTTCAGACGGTGCCGAACGTGTTGCCGGAGTCGCGGGTTCGAATGCCCTACGCATCTCAAGAGCACCTGGGTGCCTGCCTCCAAACGGCGGGAGAGGCTGAATTCTGAGGGAGAAACCGGCGGTGTTTCATCGTCTGCAGTCGGTATAGCCGGGCAATCCGAGAAGCAACAAGTGATGGAGGAGAAGGCGTCGAAACGGGTGCGGGGAAGCGGAGTGGCTGTGTCTCATAATTCGACCTCCGCTAATAGCTCCGACATCAGTTCGTCTCAACAAGGCTTGAATTTTTATTTTTCCTATAATTTTATTCTCCTTTAATTTTATGCATTTGCTTTTGTTCCTGTGTGTGTATCTTTTTATGTGGGGTGGGTTTTGGTTCTTGCATTGTAATTTCCATTGTTGGTGATAATATCGTCTGTTCATGAAACGATTTTCCGAATTTTTATTAAGTGAAGATTCATAGACTAGCTAGTTGCAATCTATGGATGGTCTGTTGATACCTTCTTAGCAATTACTTGTGGTGCAGTACGTTAGCTTCATCGCATGATTTGAGGAGGAAAGCACTCAGAGTTTGCTTGCGTTTTGATTTATTTATTCCCATTTCGCGTGCCTGAGCCTATGATGCTTGAATCTTTTAATATTTTCTCTCTGACAATGCTGTCTTCCAAAACGCATGTGGTTTGTCTCCGAAACTACCCTTTTAATTCCTCCAAGAGAAGAAAAATGGTTTGTCCTTTCATGAAAAAAGCGCTTATGCTAAGTTTGATGTGCTTATAAGTCGATAGATGTTTTGGCTGTAGTGCATTGTCCCAATGTTATTATGTTGACCATCGTTGGGATCTGATTTTCTGGTAACGTTCTTTTGCCTCTAGATCTAAAGTTCGTCCTTTTCATTGTTTGTGTTTCAGATTCGAGCTTTGTATCGGGTTTGCCAGGACAAGTTCGAACCCATGCAATGTTCAGGTGTGTTAGAGTCACCCCTGTCAACGACGGGAACAAGGAATTTGCTTATCAGGCGGTTGTGAAGATTGGTGGGCGTGTCTTTAAGGGATTTCTGTATGATCAGGGAAGCGATGTGGCGGGTGAGATGCTGGAATTTTCGGAGCTCCAATTGAGTGGCCGGAATGTGGCTGTAAGCTCTACCTCGTCGTTCATGGAACATGTCAATGTTTATAGTGGTGTTCCGGGAAGTGGCTTTATCGGCAGCACAAGCAGCTATACTGCCAGAAATTCGGTAAATTAATAAGTGCAACCCTTAGTCTTGCAGAATCAGTTGAAGTCAGATTGGCAGCTGTATATTATTTATTTGGGTTTCATCTTCAAGAATTTTAGCTCCATGCTAATTTTACAAAACTTGGATGAGGGTATCAGTAACTCGACAAAAATCAAAATGACAAACTATTCAGGGTATATGTGCATGTGCCTTATATGAGAAATGGCTTACTATTGGTTTTGGTTTTCAAGCATTCACCCTACCAGCCCGCTCTTCTTCACAAATTGAGGAAGCCCAAGTTGCAAATCTTGACCGTCGCAGGCATGTCATAATGGTGGTTAGGTGGAAGTTGGGGTTTGTGATTCAATGTTGAAATTTGAATTAGTTGATGCCGGATTTGATGGATAATGCTTCCAACGAATGACGGAGTTTCTTAAAATATATTTGATCAATAAATGGTGTCTGTTTGTTTTACGGTTTATGGTTTAATTTTGGTGTGCATTTTGCAGTTGTGTTCTTGTTTTAGTGTTCTATTTAGTTCATTGTTGATTTGTATTTTGTTATTTTAATCTTTTCTACCAGCTGTTGTTTGTTCGTCTAGTGACCTATAGGCATTTATGCTGGCATCTAAGTTAGGGGAAATTACTAATAGTTAACGTTGCCTTGTTCTTCTTTTGGTTCAACGTCGATGCCGAGGCCAGTTGCACCCCTGGGGTATTGAATTCATTCCTTCTCTTAGTCAGGTGAGCAATTGCTCTTTGTGTAATGTATTCTGATATTTTGTTTTCTACTGTTTGCTGTATGGGCTGATTAAGGGTTGTCATTTCATGTGGATTTGTATGATCGGTTTCTTTAAGCTTTTCTATGCAAAGTGGGGGGAGTGTAACTCAATAAGAAAGTGAATAGTGTGCCATCAAGGTCTTCACTGTTAACTTTCTTTGTTTCCCGAGCTGCTTAAGCCAGAATTGAACACACTAAATTGCCTACTCTGTGAAATTGGACAATCTTGTTGGAGTTGCAGGAAAAGAAAAGCTTACTAAGATCTTGCTCGATATGAACTCAGCCCGTCTAGTGAACCAAGGTTTCGATTTCAAACGTAAAATTTTATCATGATTTTGAACCTGTCTGTTGTGGTCATTCATTCTCCTCTCTTTTTGTCTCCTCCCTCTACTGACCTCTGTCCATACTGTGGATGATGATCGTGTCGGGGTGCGGGTGCCTGTGTGTGTGTCAGAGAGAGAGAGAGAGGTGAAAGAGTATCTCTTAGCATGTAAAATTTATAGTTCATATAACAGAAACCTTTTGAATATATACTGTCAAATGGAAAACCTTGAGTACATTGTTTATATCTTATCTGCTTATAATTCATGCTCGCATGCATTTACGGAAAGCATGTTAGACGGTAATGCCATGTTTGGAATAACATATACGTACGCCTGTAAGTTCTTCCGAATAAAATTCTTGAGAGCTGTACTCAACATGGGAAAGCGAGCAATCGTAGATGCAGCATCTTCCTCGGACGACTGGTGAAACATGGCAAAAAGAAGGAAAGTCCATAAAACCAAATATGTTATTGGCACTTGTGTTTGTAACCTTCACTACAGCAAAATATTCGTTTTGTGACGCTCCCCCTATAAACGTTGAACATGATTGTATGTAATTGAATTGGCAGCATAACGGCTGAATTTGGCACAACGCCACAGAAAGACTCAGTGAATGTTCGGGCGCTAACTTAACATTGAATTAACACTACCAAGATGATAATCTCGGACATGTTGGATTGCGCCATGGCCGTCATGTAACACCGATTTGCTGTAGTGCTTAGGATAGCCTCACTCATCCCGCCAGACGGATCGTCGTTGGCTTCTCTTTTGTATTTTGCCTAGATCGTCGATACAGATGTCTTTGTTAAATGCTGATAGAAGATTAATGGTCTGTTGCTGTGTACATTTTCTTTATTCTACTGTGGTTGGCTTCTATGTTTTAGAGAGCAATGAAAAAACATGATATGTTATATTGGTCTTGCTATTAGTAAGAGACTCGATTTGCGTGGTATTAGCAAGATTGCAACAGTAGGATTGTTGTTACTTCACAATCTTGATTAAGGTAATTTGATGTTCCTTTGAGACAGAAATGATCACAATCTGTTTCCCACAACCTGTTAGCAAATGGAAGATCCATGATGTGTATTAAGGGATCACCTTGGTCTTTCCCAAGCTCGGATAAAAGAGGGTTGGGTTAGGCTTCTGACAACTCGCATAAATCTTTGTCGGACTTATCTACCATAGATTCTACAAATGAGGTGTTCTCTCTTACCAACACACCATAGAGCTAGAATGTAATTAAAAGTAACAAAGGGCTACTACATCTTCGCTCGAATGTAGTGAATCAATTGCAGAGAAGGTTCTTATATCATGTAAGTAAAGAAGTTAATCCTGATACATTGTTGCTTGAACGCAATGAATAAGTCAGTGGACTTCGTATTTTGCAGAATGGACGAATGTAGGAGTGAGGAAGCTAGTCCTAAATAATAAGATTTGTATTGATACTTGTAATATCATAACATTGATCGGCAAGTTAATGGAGGTGATAGATACTATGATTCTGAGAAAGATTCATATTTTATATTTACAAGAGACAAAGTGGGTTGGAAAAAAGTAAAAGAAATTGAGAATATAGGTTTTAAATTATGATACTCAAGAAAAGAAAAGGCTCAAAATAAAGTTGATATTATTCTAAATAAATATTTAAATGATAGTATATTAGACATATAACGGATATTATAACCGAATTATTATGGTGAAATTAATGTTAGGAGTAGAGGCTTTGAATATAGTTTGTGCTTATACACCCCAAATAGGATTATAAAATAGTATAATGAAAGCTTTTTGAAGGAGTTAGATAAGGTAATTCAAAGAATTCCACAAGTAGAGATTATTTGTTTAGGAGGAGACTTAAACGAACATGTTGGTAAAGGTGCATTAGAATATAAAGGTATTCATGAATTTTTCATGTTGCCAAGATTGCAAGGTAATTTCAAGAGAAAGCTTACCTACTCAACATCGACTTTTAGTAATGAATTTCTAAGTAAAAAAATGGGTATAAGTGTACTCATTCTCCATTCCTCGAGTATCTTTTGTGTTCTTCATATTACATTAAATAGTCTTATAAGTCAAGTAAGCCGTATCTCTCATAGGATTTTTCATACTTCTATAGAAATATTGTATGACCCAATAGATTTACCAACTTTCATATATTTAAGAGCTTCTTTGACTTTATTCTTTTCAATATATCGATAAAAATTATGGTCTATATACTTTTTTTATTTGGCTAACTCTCCTATGTTAATATTATCATCTTTATTTTCATTAAAAAACTTATAGAAATAACTTTTTTATCTATTTTTGATATCATCAATCGTTAGTAGAATCTTTTCATCCTCATTTAAGCTGCATCTAACAAAAGTAAGATCCTTGGTTTTCTT